>JARVZY010012438.1:0-649498 GCA_030686995.1 Artemisia argyi
CGTTTCCGTTGCGATGACCGGCGATAAAAGCGGTGGGGATAAAAGTCTCTCTAACGTGCTTAAAAGGATCGATAACATCACTACGATGCTTCAAAGTTTAACCACTCGTGTGGAACACATGGAAGATGAATTGAAGAAGTTACGAAAACTTCTAGAAGGTTTGGGAGGTGATGATGAATTCGGGAGTTTCACTCTTCGACAGTCTCATAACCAACCACCATTCCAACACCAACGACCACCACAACCTCATAACCCTCCACCACAACGTCACCAGGTAACACCACAACTTAAACGACCACAACCACAACAACAACATCTACGACAACAGTATCAACAGCAACCACAAAACCAACATCGACAACAACAAGTTAATCCTTACAATGACGATGATTCTTCTTCAGGAGATGATCTTGAAGGGCTTTTTCAACTAAACCATGAACGTGTGAGGCAACAAAATCGACGAGATGACTTTTGTTTAAAGGTAGATCTACCATTCTTTAACAGGAAACCTTAATATTGAAGAATTTTTATATTGGATAGCAGAAGTTGAGAGATTTTTCGAGTTTGCAAATCTTAGAGAACAAACAAGTTAAACTAGTAGCTTACTGGTTAAAAGAAGGAGGTTTCTTCATGGTGGGAACAAGTCCAAAACCAACGGAAAAGAGTAGGTAAACAACCTACTCATTCTTGGCCAAAGATGTAGAGGATGTTGATGGGTTGTTTTCTTCCTCCAGATTACGATCAATTTCTATTTGAGCAATATCAGTCGTTAAGGCAAGGACAAAAGTCTGTTGCGGATTATACGTCTGAATTTTTACGTTTATCCTCATGGAATAATCTGATGGAAACCGAAGTACAACAAATATCAAGGTATCTTTATGGGCTAAAGCAATCTATACATGAGAAGATTGGTTGTCAGGTAATATTAAGTTTAAGTGAGGCTCATAACTTAGCACAGATGGCAGAATCCATGAGATATAAAGGAAACTTTGGAGGTGAGCTGAATCGTCGATTTGCCATTGAGGCATCGAAACAACCCTTAAAGATTAGTTCCATAACTAGTTCTAGCTCAAATACTAGCCAGAATGAACAAGTGGAGAAAGAGGCTAGAAAGAAAAAGGTGGTAAATCGTTACTCCAAACTAACAGGAGATAAATGTTATAGGTGTGGTATACCTGGGCATAGATCGAATGTTTTTTACACAACCACGACGACAAGTTAATTTGGCTGAATACGATGAAAACAATAATGACGATGAAGACGCCTCCTTCAAGGAAGATGAGGGAGTGCGTGAACCAGATGGAGGCGAAATAGACATGCCAAATTTCATAGTTTAGAAGGTGTAACTTGCGCCTAAAAGAGTGGATACACAACGCAATATGCTATTCAAAACCAGGTTCATAATTTCTAATCATATTTTTTATTTAATTATTGATGGTGGCACTTGTGAAAAGATAATATCTCGTGATTTAGTTCATAAATTGAAACTACCTATTGAGAAACATCCTGAGCCCTATAGCATTGTGTGGATTACTGATGGTGCGGGAATAAAAGTGACTGAAAGATGTCAAGTACCCATATCTATTGGTAAGTTTTACAAGGATGAAGTTGTGTGTGACGTGGTTGATATGAACACTTACCACTTGTTATTTGGTCGTCCATGGCAATATGACTTGGGAACAATTCATGATGGTAAAGAAAATCTTTACCAATTTGTTAAAGATGGAAATAAAATTACTTTACTACCGTTAGGCTTGAAACACGAAAAGTAGAGAACTTGATGACTGTTTCACGTGTTGGTGCCAAATTTATGGTTGAGCTGAAAGACTCGAAAGAAGTATATTTGCTAATAGTGAAAGGTTTCTATCGGTTAGGAGTGACGAGTCGAAGAGTAAGATTCTAGATGTCATACTTTAGTTACTATCAGGGTTTTAAGATATAATGCCCGAAGAACTTGCGAATGAACTACCCCCTATGAGGGACATTTGACATGCTATTGATTTGGTTCCTGGGGCATGCTTACCAAATTTACCACATTATCAAATGAACCCAAAAGAAAGTGCAATTTTGCAATAGATGGTGGAGGACTTTTTTCAAAATGGATTGATTCGTGTTAGTATGAGTCCATGTGCGGTTCCTGCATTATTGACTCCAAAGAAAGATGGTAGTTGGCATATGTGTATTGATAGTCGAGCTATAAATAAAATTATAGTTCAATACAGGTTCTCAATTCCACGACTTGAAGATATGCTAGATAGGTTATCTGGTGCATGAATCTTTACAAAGATTGATTTAAGAAGTGGGTATAATCAAATTAGAATTCAACCAAGAGATGAGTGGAAGACGATGTTTAAAACGAAAGTAGGGCTTTATGAGTGGCTTGTCATGCCACTTGGATTGAGCATCGCACCAAGCACATTCATGCGATTGATGAACCAAGCTTTAAAGCCATTTATTGATAAGTTGGCTGCTGTTTATTTTGACGACATTTTAATTTATAGCGCTGACGAGACTAACCATTTAGACCATTTGCGACAAGTCCTTGTTGTTTTGCAGGAAAATAAGTTATATATAAATGTCAAAAGTGTCGTTATATGCAGAAAAGCTTGATCTTTCTTGGGTTTGTTGTTAGTGGAGATGGTATTCGTGTTGACGAAGAGAAAATAAAGGCGATCCAAGATTGGCCAACTCCAAAATCTGTACCCGAGATTCGAAGCTTTCATGGACTTGCTACTTTTTATAGGCAATTCATCCATAATTTCAGCACTATTGTGTCTCCTTTGACAAATTGCTTAAAGAAAGGAAATTTCCAGTGGGGATCGGATCAAGACATTCGTAATTATTAAAGAGAAGTTATGCACCGCTCCGATACTTGCTCTCCCCAGTTTTGATAAGTTATTTATGGTGGAATGTGATGCATATGGGGTAGGGATTGGAGCTGTTCTTTCGTTAGAGGGACGGCCCGTTGCTTATTTCAGCGAGAAGTTACGTGATGCTCGTCATAATGAGGTCTCAAGTTCAATTCCTGCAAGGTGCAACCAACCTTAAGTGGCTACGTCAACCTCCTGAGAAAGGAGAGCTTTACCTGGTTTGAGTCTGTGTGACGATGGGTTCAAACCCCGTGAATTAGTCGACCAAAAAGGTCGGAAATCATGATTAACAAAAAAATAATAATAATAAATAAATAAAACAACCAAAAGGATGTAAGTAAAAGGCATGCTCATTGGGTTTCTTACTTACTAATGAGACGAAAAGTGTACCGCTTTTAGGGGGTCATTTAATCCCAAAGTCGATATTATTTGATCAAATATTGCCCTAAAGCGTTCCTTTTGTCTTTTTAGGTACTTTGGAGGAGAAATCTGGAAAAAGAAGCATTTTGTACATTTTTGGAGCGAAAAGTGAAGAAAACGGCTAAGTCTCCAAATCAAGCATTTTGTACATTATTTGATCACGTTATGGCAAGGAGGTGGATAAAAAAGTATAACGAGACGCGCCATGATGTTTTTGGAATTTAACACGTGACTGCGTCACCAAGGCCATCACGTGTAATTTGCTCTTGACGGCCATGAGAAGATTAATACAAGACGACGTCAGATCTGGATCTAGGCAATACGAGGATTTTTTTAGCGTCGAGTTGACGGCGTCAGACTCAACACGTGACGCCGTCAGCTCATAAAATCTATGTATAGTTTTCTTATTTTCGTGTAATGGGAGGAGAATTTTAGAGAGACTTTTGGGAGAACTTGTGGGGAAACCCTAGGTCGAATTTTACAGGGTTTTTCACCCTTTTATCATCCATCTTCTAATAAAGATAAGTCTTCCAATAATTATTCAATATGTCTATGTGTTGTTTGATTCTATCTTATGCTTGTCTTTACTTTAACATGCTAGGCTAGGTTTTCTTTGTGTTTGCATAGATGTAATGAAACCTAGCTATTGATTATTGCTTGTTTGTTTGTTATTAATTGTAATGGATGATTGATATCGATGTTAGGCTTAAGAAAACTGGCAGACTTCCAATTGGTAACATGCTTGAACGTCTTAAGAAACATGATCGGATGTGTACTACGATTAATTGGTTATATTTAATGCATGAGTAACTACTAAGGAGGCCATGTTAGGAGCTAGTAGTCGGCTCGACATAGGAAGAGGTAGAAGCTTATAGAGCTAGGGAAGATCGTACACGGCCCTACAAATGGTATTAAGGAATATAACCCGTCATCCACACAATTGTAACAAACTAATCAACTAGTAAAAGATAGCTAGGGAGTAATGAAATCTAAGTAAACACGTTTCTCTCATTATTGTTTTTCTCCTCATTTACTTTCTCGTCTTGTTATTTTATGTGGAAAACTAGAAGGGGGGGTTGAATAGTTTTACGTCTTTTTAATTTTTTTTTATAAAACAAATTGTTTAAAAGTTTTCGTTGATTTATAAAATATAGATTCGATGATATATGAAATCTAGTTATACACAATATGAACAATACTAAGTATATATCTACTATGAAGCAATAATTATGTAAGTAATGAAATAAGTAAAGGATGGAAAGATCAAACCGAGAGACAAGCGATTTATAGTGGTTCGGCTACAAGGCACCTTCCTTGCCCTACTCCACTCCCCGAGCACCTAACTCGAGAGTTTTCTTCACTATATCAACAAGCTCCCTTATGGCGGAGAAAACCTTACACACCAATATACACACCAATTTACACACCAATCTACACACCAATCTACACACCAATCTTCACACCAATATACACGCCAAACTTCTTCACACCTATCTACACACCAATCTTCTTCACCTATCTATACACCAATCTTCTTCACACCTAGCTTTTACACACCAATCTTCTACACACCTTCTTCTACACACCAATCTTCACAACTAACCTATTTCACTACTAATCAACTTCTACTATCTACACAACTATTCTCTAACAAATATTCACAACTAATCACACTATGAAATAATAATTAATGATGATGCTTAAACAACTTAGATGTGGAGATCACAACTAGTTGTAATACTTCTTGTCTTGAGGGATAGAAGTATTCTTCTCTTGCACTTGAATGGATTATGTATGGATCACTTTGAAACAAAGATTTAAGAATGTATGATCAAAGGATTTATAGATTGGAAATGGAGATCTAGAACAGAAAGTTCTGAAGTGCAAAAGGTGGGGAAAAAATCCAGGTTTAAGGTGGTATTTATAGGCAAAAGTTTCTGACAGAGGAGCGTGGCCGGTCCCCTTAAAGCATGGCCGGCCCCCTTAAAATTAAGGGGGCCGCCCCTTATAATTAAGGGGGCCGCCCAACTGTAACGGCCAGAAACTTTGTTTTTTAGTGGGGAAAGTTTATTTGGTGAAAAACTAACTGATTTTGGTTAAATATTTGAAATCATATATTTAGTATGATTAAAACATTTTTCCTTATTACCAAAAGTGTTTTTCAAAAATATATAATAAGATTATATAATTAAATAAACTTTGTATTAGTTAATTAAATACCCCTTTGATCATACATTGCACTAAACACTTTGTTTATTCATACCTTAAGTGATTTGGATGTAAAGAGAAATATTAATCACCAAATACTTGTTTATGTCATAAGTTTTAGTTCTTTGAGGTTATATTTTGTAATGATCAAAACATAGAGATATTGATAAAAACTTAATAATGTTTTTAAGGCATTATTTATGTCAACAATCTCCCCCTTTTTGATTATTACAAAACCTTAAACTCAAAAGATTTAAAACTTGTTATTAGACAAGTATTATAGAGTTTACCATTTCTCTTCTCCCCCTTTTTGTAAAATCAAAAAGGTTAGGCCGAATAATCTTCGTGAAAGAAGTTTAAACGGGTAGAGAACTCCCCCTTGATGTACGCTCCCCCTTGTTTGAGAGCACAAAGGGAACGAGCAATTGGAATCTTGGCTACAAAAATATTTTGAAGAGAACAACACACATATATATGCAAAAACAACAATTATGCAAATAAAAATAGATTCATTCAAGCATGATAGAAATAACTAACATGACAACATTCAATATGCTTGTAGCATATTGATTACAATAAAACAAAATAAAAGATATAGTCCTATATTGCCTAAGATAGCACTTGGACTTGCTTGCAACCCATGGTTGATTTGTTTTATTTGCTTGAAGGAAAACAAAAGCATGGAGCTTAGATGTTTGATTGAGGTGGATATGGGGTGTTGTATGGAGCGGAAGAGGTGGATCTCACGATGTTGTATCGTGTTAAGGGTGGTATTGGATGATCACGAGTGAGAAGATATTTAATCCAAGAAATATCTTCACTCAAGTAGAGGATTTGTTTTTGAAGGAATATGCAACAAGGGCAAAAATGAGTGTGATTTGTAACTTGATCCAAGTTAAGAGAGTGGGGAAGGCAATTTGCATAGGGTGATGATGGAGGTAGCCCTTTGTTGCGTTGTGCAAGATGCATAGCAAGGAGATCACTAAGATCATGGATTTGGTTTATTTCATCACGGAACTTTTGTTTTTCCGTGGCAATGTGGAGGGGATCATAGGTTTGGTATGGATGAGTTGGGTTATCAAACTTGCATGGATCATTATAAGTTGTTGGAGGTTGAGGGGTGTAGTTTGGCTTGAAGGAAGATGTTTGGCCAATGTTGTATGGTTTGTAAAGTGGATCAAATGAATGCCTTTGTTGGTTTGATGCAAAGTTTGGGAAATAAGAAGTTGGTGGGGAGGAATGATTTCCAACTACATTTGTGATGATGGATTTGTTTCTAGGACTTTTTCGTCGCCAAACGGGTTTTTCCGTCATCCTTGCTAGCCTTGAGGCTTTTGATTTTGGTTTGTTTGGAGAGTTCATGATGGGATGAATGGAGAGCTTTGAGGATTGGGGATATTTATAGTGTAAGATTTGTGTATTTAAGGATGGATAAAGTTTGTTTGGAGGATTAGGACAAAATGTGTTGGTGAAAAATGGGAAATGTAGGTTGAAATGGGCTAAAAAGCAGAAAAGCTTCTGTAAACCCGACCATCAGATGGCCGGTCCCCTTAATTAGGGGGCGGTCCCCTTAAAATTAAGGGGGCCGCCTTACATAATTAAGGGGGCCGCCCATCTGGTGATTTCCAGATTGCCAGAATTGGGTTTTTGGCAGAAAATTTGCAGAAAGGTTGTGTTTTTGGACTTGGATTCAAGCAAGTTCAGTTCCTTTAGGCAATATAGCATCTAATCTAACATTAGATATCATTCAAAAACACATAGGCACAAGAGCAAATAATCAACACATAATAAGCAATAGGAGGTAAGTAAATGCAAGCACACTTAAACTTCCTAAGGCACCTATCTAGAATTAAAGGCAAAGGCAATTAGTGAGTGAAAAACTAGTGATGGATCAAGATGACACCATTATTAGTGAATTTGTCCTAGTGAGTGTCTATATGCAACAAATGTGGAGTTGTGATTGTTTCGACTCCTAGAAGCAAAAAGAAATAACGATCCTAAGAAACAATCCAAATGATCTCCTTGATTCAATTTTTGCTCGATCATGAATGTCAAAGACATATATTAGATTATATACCTTGACAATTTATGTGAGAGTTTATGCATGATTTTGAAATACAATATTTTTAGAATTAGTCAACAATGCAAGAAAAATGATCTTCATGTGATTCCTAGATTGTGAGAATAATTTTTTTGGAGAAAATTGATTGAGTTTTACAAAAAGGTTTATGCAAAGAAAATAAATCTTCTCAATCTTTAGTTTTGTGCGAAATAGATTCCTAGACTCAGAAAAGGTGAAATGGAAGAAAAATAAATTTCATGCAAGTATAAATTTGAATAAATTCAATATAATTTAGTCAACTTGTTCCATCATTCCTAATCCTAAACGCAAGTGATTGAATAATTCACGCTTAAGGGGTTTTGTGAATATATCCGCAATGTTGTCTTCCGATGCGACCTTTTCTATAGATATATTTCCTTTTTGTACATTATCCCTAAGAAAATGGTGACGTATTTCTATGTGTTTAGTCCTAGAGTGTTGCACCGGATTTTTACTTAAATCTATCGCACCTTTGTTATCACACATAATGGGGACATTTTCTAACCTAATGCCATAGTCTACGAGAGCTTGTTTCATCCATAGTGCTTGTTGACATGCCTTTCCGGCGCTTACATATTCGGCTTCGGTGGTAGAAATAGCAAGAGCGGTTTGCTTCTTTGAAAACCAAGACGTTAGACAACATCCCATAAACGTGCAAATACCGCTAGTGCTCTTTCTATCTACGTAGTCTCCCGCATGATCTGAATCCGCATAGACAATGGTTTCTATGCCGGATTCCTTAGGATACCATAATCCTAAGTGTATAGTGCCTTTAACGTATCGGAAGATACGCTTAACCGCTTCTAGGTGAGAGGTTTTGGGATCCTCTTGAAAACGGGCACAAAGGCAGACACTAAACATGATATCGGGTCTACTTGCCGTCAAGTATAGTAAACTCCCTATCATTCCTCTATACTTGGTGTTATCTACGGACTCACCTTCATCGTCCTTTGTGAGCTTTACCTCCGTAGACATGGGTGTTTTCATGGGTTTTGAGTCTTCTAGGCCAAATTTCTTAAGCATTTCCTTAATGTACTTAGATTGGTTAAAGAATATTCCGTCTTCTAATTGTTTTATTTGTAATCCTAGGAAGAAGTTAAGTTCACCCATCATACTCATCTCAAACTCATCATGCATGATTTTGGCAAATTCATCACACATGTCTTGACAAGTCGATCCAAATATAATGTCATCAACATATATTTGAACAATGATGAGATTAGGGTCTTTCCTTTTAGTGAAAAGAGTGTTATCTACCATTCCCATGGAATAATCATGTTTAATAAGAAAAGCTTTTAATCGATCATACCAAGCTTTGGGAGCTTGTTTGAGTCCATACAAAGCTTTCTTTAACTTATAAACATAATCAGGTTTTGCGAAGTCAATGAATCCTGGAGGTTGTGCCACATATACCTCCTCATTGATAAAACCGTTAAGGAATGCACTTTTCACATCCATTTGGAATAACTTAAAATCTAGAGCGCAAGCATAGGCAAGTAATATCCTAATTGATTCTAGTCTAGCTACGGGGGCATAAGTTTCATCATAATCAATTCCTTCTTGTTGATTATAACCTTGGGCAACTAACCTAGCTTTATTCCTAGTAACTATTCCATTCTCATCTAGCTTATTTCTATATACCCATTTGGTTCCTATGATGGTCATATCCTTTGGATTTGGGACTAGTTCCCAAACATCATTTGCCTTAAATTGATTTAATTCTTCTTGCATAGCTATAATCCAACTTTCATCTTTTAAAGCCTCACTAATATTCTTAGGTTCTATTGCTGAGAGGAAACAGAAGAAGTTGTTTTTATCTTGGGCTTGTGACCTAAGGGTTCTTTGGTTAAGATGTCCTATTATATTATCTAAAGGATGTGATCTAGATTCTTTAATATTAACGATTTCGTTATTTTCTAAGTGAGTTTCTTCATTGTCATTTCCTATGGGTTTTGTTTTACTAACCTCAATAGCTTCTTCTTCGACTAAGTTATCATCTTCTAAAGGTAGCGTTTTAGGAGGTGGTGGTGTTTCATCAAATGTTACATTTAGTGATTCCTCTACCTTCATGGAGTGTTTGTTAAGTATTATATATGCTTTACTATTTTGTGAGTATCCTAAAAATATTCCTTCATATGATTTCGGATCAAACTTAGTGAGGTAGTCCTTAGTGTTTAAGATATAGCATTTACTTCCAAATACCCTAAAGTAGCTTAAGTTAGGTTTTCTATTTCTTAATAACTCATAAGGAGTTTTTCCTAGAATTCTTCTAATTGATACCCTATTTAGAATATAAGTCGATGTATCTACGGCGTGACACCAAAATTTTTGTGGAATTGATTGTTCATTTAACATAGTTCTACTCATTTCTTGTAGTGACCTATTTTTTCTTTCTACTACCCCATTTGATTGAGGAGTACGAGGAGCGGAGAAATTATGAGATATTCCATTTAACTCACAATATTTTCCGAATTGTACTTCGTTATCAAATTCCCTTCCATGGTCCGTCCTAATGGCAACTATTGAGCATCCTAACTTATTTTGAATCATTTTGCTAAATATTTCGAATTTTTCAAATGCTTGGGTTTTGTCACTTAAAAACCTAGTCCACGTGTATCGTGAGTAGTCATCTACTATTACTAAGGTATACGTGTTTCCTCCATAGCTCCGCACAGCGGATGGACCAAAAAGATCCATATGTAATAATTCTAGGCACCTAGTGGTGGATACTATATTCTTAGCTTTGTGGCTAGCATGAGCTTGTTTTCCAACTTTACATGCATCACAAAAATGTTTGTCATATTTTAGATTAGGCAAGTTTCTAACTAATTCCTTAGAGGCCAAAGATTGTATTTGTTGCATGTTAGCATGTCCTAATCTCCTATGCCAAAAAGTGGAATTTTCGTCTAGGGTCGTTAGGCATATCCTATCTTCAGGTTTGTTTCCTAGTTTCATAACATATACACCTCCTTTCCTAATACCTCTACCTATAATTTTTCCATTCTTAACTATTTCGCTATCTTCTTCAGAAAAGATAACTTTACATTTATTATCGCATATTTGGCCTACACTAAGTAAGTTATATGTTAAATTATTAACATGTTCAACATTTTCAATAGTAAGTGAGTGTTGAGAAATCGTACCTTTGCCAATAATTTTTCCACGCAAGTCACTACCGAAAATAACGTTACCTCCATTGTATGCCTTGTATGTAGAGAATAGCTTGCGATTCCCCGTCATGTGCCTCGAACATCCACTATCCTTGATCCATTCGTTAGGTTCCAAGTCAATTCCAAGGCATATTTCGTCGGTTGCATTTGCCACAAAACACTTTTCTTCTTTTGGTTTTTCCACTTCTTCTTTATCACTATCACTCCATGTTCCACTAACAAATGCGCTTTGATTTTCATAACCCGGCGGCTTTAAACATTCTCCAACGAGATGATTTGGACTTCCACATCTAAAGCACTTTCTTTTCACGTAATTATCACTTCTATTTCTTTGGAACGATTTTCTCTCGTCATGTGATGACCTAGTGAATCTTCCTCGTCTCTTGAAAAATTTCTTGAATTCTCTTACGGCCATTGCATATTCTTCGTCTTCACTTTCGTCACTTGAATCATCATTATCACTAGGTTCCTTTTTGGCTTTTAGAGCAATGGATTTGATTTGTTCTTTCTTGACTTTGACCGTTTCCGAATCTCTTCTTATGATTTCTTCATGAACCTTCAAGTTGCCAATTAGTTCATCTAGTGATAACGTCATCAAGTTCTTTGATTCTTCAATTGCCGTGACCTTAGCTCGCCATTTTGGATGCAATGCCTTAAGAAATTTCCTAACACAATTTTTACTAGAAAATGTCTCATCAAGTGCTTTTAAACTTGTGATGATAGTGTTAAACTTAGCAAAAGCATTATCAATTGATTCCTCTTCCGGAATCGTAAATTGTTCATATTGTTGTACAAGAAGATCTATTTTATTTTCTTTGACTTGGCTATTACCTTGGTGAGTGATTAGTAAAGAATCCCAAATTTCTTTTGCGGTTTTACACATAAAAATTCTTTCATATTCTTTGCGTGGTAACGCATTATAAATGACCATTTTAGCCTCATTATTTTTTGCTAGTTTCTTTTTCAAATCATCATTTTGTTTTTCAAAAGCTACAATTTCATCCATTTTGGTTTCAACATTATATTGAATAGGGGGAAAATCACCAAAGGTAATAATATGCCAAAGATCAAGATCCTTTGATTTCACATACGTTTCGAATCTATTTTTCCAATATAAAAATCCATCACTTTCAAATAGTGGTGGTCTTTGCATAGATTGCCCTTCTAAATATTTTAAAGATTCCATAGATCGTTACAAGTTTTAAAATACAATATATTTTAAAATTCTTGCTAGACGTGGCTCTGATACCAATTGTGGAAAACTAGAAGGGGGGGTTGAATAGTTTTACGTCTTTTTAATTTTTTTTTTTATAAAACAAATTGTTTAAAAGTTTTCGTTGATTTATAAAATATAGATTCGATGATATATGAAATCTAGTTATACACAATATGAACAATACTAAGTATATATCTACTATGAAGCAATAATTATGTAAGTAATGAAATAAGTAAAGGATGGAAAGATCAAACCGAGAGACAAGCGATTTATAGTGGTTCGGCTACAAGGCACCTTCCTTGCCCTACTCCACTCCCCGAGCACCTAACTCGAGAGTTTTCTTCACTATATCAACAAGCTCCCTTATGGCGGAGAAAACCTTACACACCAATATACACACCAATTTACACACCAATCTACACACCAATCTACACACCAATCTTCACACCAATATACACGCCAAACTTCTTCACACCTATCTACACACCAATCTTCTTCACCTATCTATACACCAATCTTCTTCACACCTAGCTTTTACACACCAATCTTCTACACACCTTCTTCTACACACCAATCTTCACAACTAACCTATTTCACTACTAATCAACTTCTACTATCTACACAACTATTCTCTAACAAATATTCACAACTAATCACACTATGAAATAATAATTAATGATGATGCTTAAACAACTTAGATGTGGAGATCACAACTAGTTGTAATACTTCTTGTCTTGAGGGATAGAAGTATTCTTCTCTTGCACTTGAATGGATTATGTATGGATCACTTTGAAACAAAGATTTAAGAATGTATGATCAAAAGATTTATAGATTGGAAATGGAGATCTAGAACAGAAAGTTCTGAAGTGCAAAAGGTGGGGAAAAAATCCAGGTTTAAGGTGGTATTTATAGGCAAAAGTTTCTGACAGAGGAGCGTGGCCGGTCCCCTTAAAGCATGGCCGGCCCCCTTAAAATTAAGGGGGCCGCCCCTTATAATTAAGGGGGCCGCCCAACTGTAACGGCCAGAAACTTTGTTTTTTAGTGGGAAAAGTTTATTTGGTGAAAAACTAACTGATTTTGGTTAAATATTTGAAATCATATATTTAGTATGATTAAAACATTTTTCCTTATTACCAAAAGTGTTTTTCAAAAATATATAATAAGATTATATAATTAAATAAACTTTGTATTAGTTAATTAAATACCCCTTTGATCATACATTGCACTAAACACTTTGTTTATTCATACCTTAAGTGATTTGGATGTAAAGAGAAATATTAATCACCAAATACTTGTTTATGTCATAAGTTTTAGTTCTTTGAGGTTATATTTTGTAATGATCAAAACATAGAGATATTGATAAAAACTTAATAATGTTTTTAAGGCATTATTTATGTCAACATTTTATTTTCATTGCACTAGTAGATATTTGGGTTAGTTGACTAGCAATTAATTCTGCCCATTCTTCCATAACTCGAGATTTTTTACTTGCTTTCTAAAAAAACTATAAAAATACAAAAAGAATCATCCCTCACCTCTAGACCTAGTTTAATTAAGTTTTGATCCTAACGACAATATTCCCCGAGAGAACGATCAATCCCCCGGTACTTGCCACTACACTATACTACATCGGTCAGGTACGCTGCCTAGTGGGGATTGCAAGCCTCTTGAGATCCCTTGAGAGGTAAAACCTTTTGCGTAGGCGTAATCCCACGCATCAAGTTTTTGGCGCCGCTGCCAGGGAATAGTTATTGTTTAGGTTGAAATTTATTTTTATTAGGTCTACTTGCTAGATTCCTTTCTAGTAAGTTTTTTATTTTATTTTTATAGGTTTCTTTAGTCTATCTTGTTTCTTTGTTCCTTTGTTCGTAACCATTACCATCCGCCATCATGGAAGGTGGCAATCTATTTGATCCCATCAACCCACCACAACAAAACCACCCACAAAACCCACCACAACCAAATCAACCTCCTAGACCCCGCACTTTAGGAGAGTATTCCCGTCCTAGCCACCAAGGCTATCGAAACACCATTGAGCTCACTCAAGGAGCCCATGTGTCCCCTTGCGATCCGACACCATCCGGTTGGTGCAAAGCAGATGTGCATTCTATGGACTTCGTTCCGAAGATCCTAATCAACATCTCAAGGATTTCCTCAAAATCGTAGATTCCCGATTGCGTCTCTTCAAATTCTCTCTACGTGACTGATTGGCACGAAATCAGTCAACTAAAGTCAACCACAGATGTGGTCAATATAGTCAAACTACCTAGACCAATGCTTCCGGGTAATATATTGTTTCCCCAGGTCGTTATGTCCCGACGAGGTGTGAATTGTTATCAAACGGGTTTGTGATCGGGTGAATTTGGACAGAAAAGGGATTATGAATTATTTGCACTAAGGAATATACAAAGAAATAGCTTAAATAAGCTACATGAACGGTTACGAGAAAGTTAGATACTTAAAAACGTTTAATATCTAAGAACGCGTACGTTTACATTTTAAATAACGTAAACGTACAAAATAAAACATAAAATGTGAGAAATAAAATGACTACGGATATGAAAATTAACTTTTTACAATCCTAATAATAAAAGAAAATTTTTAGAAAATTAAAATTAATTTTTACACTATTTATATAATTATTATTAATTAGTTACTATTTTCCTATTTACTTTTAATTATTTAAAATACCCTAAAATACAAATAATTAGGAAATTAACTTAAAAAAATAAAATTTAAACTTGGAAAAATCTAAAATATTATAAAACTAATTTTAAAACAGAAAATATATTTTTAAGACTTTTTAAATAACTAATATTAATTATAAAAAATACTAAATGAAAAGAGAAAAATATGAAAAAAATTACTGAAATTATTTCAAGCTATAAAAAACCTAGGAAAAATATAAAATTGAAATTTGCTTATTGAATAAGCTGAAAATAAGCTAAAAATATTAAATAGAAGCTATCACTATTTCAAATTTTGTCTTTTCTTGATTTTCTTTTTGTAAAACTATTTAATAACTAAAAATGAGAAACTTCTACAAAAACAAAAAGCAGGGAACTCAAAGATAAGCACTTTGAGTGCTTATTCCCTTGGCAGTTTGACTTTTTGGTCAAACTAGCTAAGGAAAAGCTTGCATAAGCTACCACAAAGGCAAATAAGCTAAAACAGATATGGAAGGACTGAAATTAAGCAGAATGAAACAAATAAGCACAAGTAATAAGCCAATAAAGGCCAATAAGCACTCCAATTCAAACTCAGAAGCAGGAAAATGGGACAAGTTATATGGGGAGTGCAGCCCTAGGAAATAAGCTGAAGACCACAAAATAAGCCCTGAGCCATGAAGTTTGGCTTATTGGCTTTCCAATAAGCCAAAAAACATGGTGTGGGGCCCACTAATGAGCCCTTGAAAGCTCATTGAAAATGGGTGTTGGGACTGAGGGTCTGTGTGCAGGGGAGGTCACTCCCCCTGCAGGTGTGTTTGGAGGGGTGTGGGACCTACAAAAAAAATTCACAAAATTAAAGTGACCATGGGACCTGAAAGTATAGCTGGGGGGTTACAAGTCCTAAAAATTTCAAAGTCTGAAACCTCTCACAAAATTCACAATAAATCTTGCAAGAAATGGTTTTCTGCCAAAAGGGACACATTTGACTTTTTCAATTAAACACTAAAGTTGACTTTTATGAAGTTTAATTGCTTCTAACTGACTAACAACATGTTTACAAGTTACTAAATGATGATAATAAGCTATACTAACAATTTATGAATGGAAGTGATGAGGTTTGGGGTCCTAACTTCTAACAGTTAACAGACAATGGTGGTTAAGTGATCATTTTGACTTTTTAGCTAAGAACTCACCAATATTATACTATGACTAAGCTATAAATGACTATAGTGAGCTAAGGGAACAAACTAAACAACATTTCAACAACAAGAGCCTAGCAAACACTGCTAAACCAAACACCCCTTTAAGTAAACTGATTCTTGATTTTTGGAGCTAAACACTTACTCAGACCATACTTCTGGTTTTAAAGGTTGCACTATGATGGAATATGATCACTTAAGCAATAAAACACAAACAACAACAACTAGAACCCAAGAATCATGTTTAAGCTAAAAAGTGGCAGTGAACAAGTAAAACTGAGCAACATGCAATTTATTGAACAAACAGGTTCCAAATGGTATCACAACACCTCTTATACACTAAATAAGTTTGAAGAACACAAATAAGCACCACTCAAGCTAATCTACAGTACTAGACTAAAAATTAGGAAATAGACTTACAACGATGTTAAACTGAGAACCAAGTAACCAAGTGACCAAACCATAACCTAATGCCTTTCCTGAGGCTTCTATACCAGGACCATCACAAATCAATTCTGCTTCCTTCCTTCCATCAAATCCCACAATGATTTTTTTATTTTCAAACCAATTTATTTGGTATTTTGGAATTAATTGTGAAACTGAATAAAACACTTGGGTAACTTGAGTAAGCTAGCTTATAAGAGCACTGATTACAAACTTTTATCAATTACACATGAAATTCAAATTCACCCCTGTAAATTTTTGCATAAACTAAAAAATGAGAACAAGAGCTTGAATTAAGAACTCAGAAGCTTAAATTAAAATGAGAAAAGAGATTACAATCTAAAGTTTGACAGAAAATTGAAAGTTACAACTAATTAAACATTAATAAGTTAAAACCTACACTATATCTAACTGCTACCCTAACTAATAATTTATCCTCCTTTTTTCTTGACTTTTATAAGCATTGGGGTGTTCCTCTGTCTTTCCCATCTCCATTTTGTACCATTGGATCAGCTGAAATGATCCTAGCCGTTGGTGTGGATTTGGCGGGAAAAATGAATTTGACAGGTAATGGGGTTTGGTGTAGATATTAATTGAAGAGGGGGGGGGGGGTTGGTTTGGCAGGTAAGAGATATTAATGAGGGTTGGTGGTATTGGTGGAAACGTAAGAGGAGGAGGGAGACAGTACCCTGGTTATTAGGGGTTGATGGTGGAGGATTAGGGGGAAAAAGGTTGGGTTAGGGGTGAGTTTGACCGGGTCAACGAGGGGGTATATTAGTTTGGTTGTTGGGCCGGGTCATAGGGTAATGGGTTTGGACTGGGTGAAGGGTGGTTTGTTTGTTTTTTTGGTTTTTAAAAAATTAGGCCCGTTTGGTTTAGTAAATGTAACCATAAGGACCAAAAATGCAAAACTTGCAAAGTTCAAGGACCTGTTATGTAACTTTCCAAAATTTATTATAAGGACCAAATTTGCCATGTTTTAAAAGTGTAAGGACCAAAATTATTATTTTCCAAAATTTAAACTTTTAGGGACCAAATATGTCATTTTGAAAGTACAGGGACCCAGATTGTAAATTCTCAAAACTTTTTACCCAAAGACCATTTTTGATAATATTTGACTTTTAAAGGACTTGGGTTGACATTTCTTTCAAAATAGATGCGCAGGGACTAATTTTATCAATTCTTCAAAGTTGGGGGACTGAAACTGCCAATTATGCAAACTTTGTTCGTTTTTCATCTGTTTTTACTCTATTTGCATCTGAAACATATAAAACACAATTCCTGGAATATTTTCAGTATTTTGATGCCTTTTTGAGTGTTTTTAAATGTTTTTGCAGTTCAGATTGACAAAAAATGATGAGTGTTTGAGCACTCATCAATCCTCCACATTAAAATATTGCTAGTCCCTAGCAATAAACTGTTTTGAAAATTTAATGGATTTTAATCTCTTTACCAAAATCCTTTACTTCTGGAGTAGCCAAATGTTTCAGTTCGAGTAAGAACCATGGTACACTGATAACCATGTGATTTTGAGCAAACCACCAGCTATAAACGGATTTGATTTGTCTTTACCAGAAGCCGTTTGCTTCTGGACTAGCCAACTCTTGATGGATATAGTCTACATCTTGGTGAGCTGATTACCAATTATGGTTTTTCCACTGCCTTTACCACAAGCCATAATCTTGCGGGCTAGCAAACTCTTTCACTTTTTAGGATATGGCGAGTTGAGATACCATATAATTTTGGGCAAATTGTAAACCATAAACGGATTTGATATATCTTTACCCAGAGCCGTTTTCTCCTGGATTAGCCAATCCTTTTGTCGTTTAGACATGGCGGACTGATAACCACAAAAATTTTGAAGCTCAAGTGAAATTGTTTTTAAAATTTTTGCCAAAAAACGGGGGTACTAGATGGTAAAATGTGATAAAATTCGCTAGAATACCCCCCCCCCCCCCACACTTAGAATTGAATATTGTCCTCAATATTCAAAGTCCCGACTATTATGCCGACTCTTTGAACGTAAAAGGCCAACATTACAAGCTAAATGTGGAAACACCATTTTTGTTTTTTTCACTTTATTGGTAACCACAGCAGGGGTAACTCCCCCACACTTAGGGTGAAAACCCTATAAGCATGCTACTATTTTTGTTTACCGAGTCGCTAGCTTGACTCGACTCCGAATTCATTTGTTCTTGGGGAAGCATGATGTGGAAGAAACAATCTCCATCGGACTTTCATTCAAGATGTTTGGACAAACATTTGAAGCACGTGAAAGTTCCACACCGATGAGATATATTCCCGGCTTAAAATAGTATAAACTATAAGCGGTGATGCTGGGGTCAAAGATAATGTCTTCATTCCCGAAGGAGTGAAGAACAGGAGAAGTCACCCGGTAGGTGAAGAAAAGTAGAAAGATCTTGATGACAATCAAGAGAAAGTCATCATCATTAGAAAGAGAATTTATGATTGGTATATCATGAATCTCATCATTGAAGCTCATATGATCTAGACATATAATGGGTGGGAAGGTTGGGATTTTGATATCAAGCAAATTCTCACAGTTGAGAATATTTCCCTCCAGAACACAAAGATCATCTTTGTCTAGATCAAAGTAAAAGTTATCATACTCCGGTGGAGATATGATATGAGTGAGTTCACCTGAGAACTCCTCAAAGGTGAATGAATCATATTCGGGGAGAGAAATTTGAGAATGAGAAGTCGTACTGCCACTAATCTTCTCTCCCATATGATCAAAAGTAAAGGCTTCAAACTCCGGAATAGGATCATCGGAGAAAATGTCACTATCCCTAATGGGGATAGGAGATGAAATAGATTTCTCTTTGAAAGCCTCGATTTTAGAAATGAGGAGATTGACATTCAATAATGTTGCACGAAGTGCTTCATCCTTGATTTCAGTGTCAATCTCATCATTCTCTTCTTCTAAGCTAAATTCTTCCATAAAAACGATGTCTCCAAAAGATAACGAATCGTCATTAGTAGAATCGGAGAACATCTTAACATGATCAGTCGGGAAGACAAGAGGAGGAGGAATATCACACACATGATCAAGAATTCCCTGTGACTATCTTGGGATTGGGACAAGGTCCTCAACACTAGACTTTATGAATTCGTCCGATTCCTTTTCAGGAACAGTGTCAAGATGCTCGTCCCCCATGATCAAATAGTGAGTGGGAACCTCGGGTGTGATAACAGTAGGTTGAGATGGAATCTCAACTGATGGAATTTCGTCTGATGAATCTTTATAAAATTGAAGAATATCAAGTGTATCTTCATCATCACTATCATCAGGAATAAAACGGCATCGAGAGCTAGATCTGGTTGCTTTTTCTTTTGCAATTGATTCCCTAATAGAGTTCTCAATGGCATCTTAGGAATTTATTTTAGCAGCCTGTTCTTCAGCTAACAATTCTTCCATTGATTTTTGTTTTGGATTATCTGGGGTATGTGTTATTCCTTTCAAGTCTTTCACTAAATCCAAAAGATCAAGGAGAAGACTTTGAGGAATTGGCTGAGATGGAGGTTCGTCATAATACGATATGTCAAAAGTGTTACAAGGAAATGGATTCCTTGTTTGACAATCGGAGCTGAAGTGTGGACCTCCACAGTAATCACAACAGTAAAACTGATGTGGCTGTGGGTTGTGTGTGCTAGAGTTATAATCGTTATCAGGAAACTGCTCATAGACAAACGTGTTTCCCGATTGACAATCAGAACTATAGTGTGAACCACCACAGTACTCACAACAGTAAAACTGCTGAGTATCATGGTGTGGTAGCTGATGGAATATATCAGTCGTGTCATGGTAAGAATAGGGATCTTGGTTATAGACAGACCCGTTTCCTGACTCTATCATGTCACAACCGGGGCAATTACCACCATTATGAGTACTACCACACCATTCACAAATCAGAAGGTGTGGATGAGACATAGAAAGAATCAAAAGGTTTGGGAGGGTAAGGAATGAAGAATCAAAAGGGTAGGAGGGTAAGGATGAATATTTTTGGATTTTTGGAAAGACATTTTATATATAAATAAGAAAGAAAATCTTTTTGGGGTTTTTTTTTTTGTGTTCGTTGAAAACTAATTTTAAAATGTTTTCAGGAACTGTTTTGTTTTTATATGATAATATACACAAGGATGGTAAATTTACAAAGAAGTGAATATCCAAAGATCACTAATCTTCAAATACGTTTGAATACGCACACAACCTCCCCGGCAGTGGCGCCAAAATTTGATTGGCACAAAAGCAGTCAACTAAAGTCAACCACAGATGTGGTCAATATAGTCAAACTACCTAGACCAATGCTTCCGGGTAATATAGTGTTTCCCCGGGTCATTACGTTCCGACGAGGTGTGAATTGTTATCAAACGGGTTTGTAATCGGGTGAATTTGGACGGAAAAGGGATTATGAATTATTTGCACTAAAGAATATATGAAGAAATAGCTTAAATAAGCTATATGAACGGTTATGAGAAAGTTAGATACTTAAAAATGTTTAATATCTAAGAACGCGTATGTTTACATTTTAAATAACGTAAACGTACAAAATAAAACGTGAAACGTGAGAAATAAAATGACTACGGATATGAAAATTAACTTTTTACAATCCTAATGATAAAAGAAAATTTTTAGAAAATTAAAATTAATTTTTAAACTATTTATATAATTATTATTAATTAATTACTATTTTCCTATTTACTTTTAATTATTTAAAATACCCTAAAATACAAATAATTAGGAAATTAACTTAGAAAAGTAAAGTTTAAACTTGGAAAAATCTAAAATATTATAAAACTAATTTTAAAATAGAAAATATATGTTTAACACTTTTTAAATAATTATTATTAATTATTAACTAATTATTAATTAATAAAAAATAATATTAATTATTAAAAATACTAAATTAAAAGAGAAAAATATGAAAAAATTACTGAAATTATTTCAAGCTATAAAAAACCTAGGAAAAATATAAAATTGAAATTTGCTTATTGAATAAGCTGAAAATAAGCTAAAAATATTAAATAGAAGCTATCACTATTTCAAATTTTGTCTTTTCTTGATTTTCTTTTTGTAAAACTATTTAATAACTAAAAATGAGAAACTTGTACAAAAACAAAAAGCAGGGAACTCAAAGATAAGCACTTTGAGTGCTTATTCCCTTGGCAGTTTGACTTTTTGGTCAAACTAGCTAAGGAAAAGCTTGCATAAGCTACCATAAGCTACAACAGAGGCAAATAAGCTAAAACAGATATGGAAGGACTGAAATTAAGCAGAATGAAACAAATAAGCACAAGTAATAAGCTAATAAAGGCCAATAAGCACTCCAATTCAAACTCAGAAGCAGGAAAATGGGACAAGTTATATGGGGAGTGCAGCCCTAGGAAATAAGCTGAAGACCACAAAATAAGCCCTGAGCCATGAAGTTTGGCTTATTGGCTTTCCAATAAGCCAAAAAACATGGTGTGGGGCCCACTAATGAGCCCTTGAAAGCTCATTGAAAATGGGTGTTGGGACTGAGGGTCTGTGTGCAAGGGAGGTCACTCCCCCTGCAGGTATGTTTGGAGGGGTGTGGGACCCACAAAAAAAAATTCACAAAATTAAAGTGACCACGGGACCTGAAAGTATAGCTGGGGGGTTACAAGTCCTAAAAATTTCAAAGTCTGAAACCTCTCATAAAATTCACAATAAATCTTGCAAGAAATGGTTTTCTGCCAAAAGGGACACATTTGACTTTTTCAATTAAACACTAAAGTTGAATTTTATGAAGTTTAATTGCTTCTAACTGACTAAAAACATGTTTACAAGTTACTAAATGATGATAATAAGCTATACTAACAATTTATGAACAGAAGTGATGAGGTTTGGGGTCCTAACTTCTAACAGTTAACAGACAATGGTGGTTAAGTGATCATTTTGACTTTTTAGCTTAGAACTCACCAATATTATACTATGACTATGCTATAAATGACTATAGTGAGCTAAGGGAACAAACTAAACAACATTTCAACAACAAGAGCCTAGCAAACACTACTAAACCAAACACCCCTTTAAGTAAACTGATTCTTGATTTTTGGAGCTAAACACTTACTCAGACCATACTTCTGGTTTTAAAGGTTGCACTATGATGGAATATGATCACTTAAGCAATAAAACACAAACAACAACAACTAGAACCCAAGAATCAGGTTTAAGATAAAAAGTGGCAGTGAATAAGTAAAACTGAGCAACATGCAATTTAATGAACAAACAGGTTCCAAATGGTATCACAACACCTCTTATACACTAAATAAGTCTGAAGAACACAAATAAGCACCACTCAAGCTAATCTACAGTACTAGACTAAAAATTAGGAAATAGACTTACAATGATGTTAAACTGAGAACCAAGTAACCAAGTGACCAAACCATAACCTAATGCCTTTTCTGAGGCTTCTAAACCAGGATCATCACAAATCAATTCTGTTTCCTTCCTTCCATCAAATCCCACAGTGATTTTTTATTTTCAAACCAATTTATTTTGTATTTTTGGAATTAATTATGAAACTGAATAAAACACTTGGGTAACTTCAGTAGGCTTATAAATAAGCTAAAATGAGCTTATAAGAGCACTGATTACAAACTTTTATCAATTACACATGAAATTCAAATTCACACCTGTAAATATTTGCATAAACTAAAAAATGAGAACAAGAGCTTGAATTAAGAACTCAGAAGCTTAAATTAAATTGAGAAAAGAGATTACATTCTAAAGTTTGACAGAAAATTGAAAGTTACAACTAATTAAACATTAATAAGTTAAAACATACACTATATCTAACTGCTACCCTAACTAATAATTTATCCTCTTTTTTTCTTGACTTTTATAAGCATTGGGGTGTTCCTCTGTCTTTCCCATCTCCATTTTGTACCATTGGATCAGCTGAAATGATCCTACCCGTTGGTGTGGATTTGGCGGGAAAAATGAATTTTGACAGGTAATGGGGTTTGGTGTAGATATTAATTGAAGAGAGGGGGGGGGGGTTGGTTTGGCAGGTAAGAGATATTAATGAGGGTTGGTGGTATTGGTGGAAACGTGAGAGGAGGGGGGAGACAGTACCCTGGTTATTAGGGGTTGATGGTGGAGATTTAGGGGGAAAAGGTTGGGTTAGGGGTGAGTTTGACCGGGTCAACGTGGGGGTATATTAGTTTGGTTGTTGGGCCGGGTCATAGAG
Organism: Artemisia argyi; assembly: GCA_030686995.1. NCBI lineage: Eukaryota > Viridiplantae > Streptophyta > Magnoliopsida > Asterales > Asteraceae > Artemisia > Artemisia argyi. Next base: position 23,533 of record JARVZY010012438.1, read on the forward strand.
GATTGGGTTTGGATTGGGTGATGGGTGGTTTGTTTGTTTTTTTGGTTTTTAATAAATTAGGCCCGTTTGGTTTAGTAAATGTAACCATAAGGACCAAAAATGCAAAACTTGCTAAGTTCAAGGACCTGTTATGTAACTTTCCAAAATTTATTATAAGGACCAAGTTTGCCATGTTCCAAAAGTGTAAAGACCAAAATTATTATTTTCCTAAATTTAAACTTCTCTTTTGAAAGTACAGGGACCGAGATTGTAAATTCTCAAAACTTTTTACCCAAAGACCATTTTTGATAATATTTGACTTTTAAAGGACTTGGGTTGACATTTCTTTCAAAATAGATGCGTAGGGACTAATTTTGTCAAATTTTGAAAGTTGAGGGACTGAAACTGCCAATTATGCAAACTTTGTTCGTTTTTCCTTTGTTTTTACTCATTTTGTATCTGAAACATATAAAACACAATTCCTGGAATACTTTCAGTATTTTGATGCCTTTTTGAGTGTTTTTAAATGTTTTTGCAGTTCAGATTGACAAAAAATGATGAGTGTTTGAGCACTCATCAATGACCAAGCTAGTCAATGGCTTGAGCGTTTACTCTCAGGATCCATCACCTCTTGGGATGATCTCACCACTCGTTTCCTTGCTCAATTTTTCCCACCGGGGAGAACCACCAAGCTAAGAAATGACATCTTGATATTCCAACAACGTCAAGGTAAAACTCTCTATGAAGCATGGACTCGTTTCAAGGACTTACTCCAAAAAGTACCTCATCATGGCATAGATCTTTGGCTCCAATTCCAAATCTTCTATGACCACATCAATCTCTCCACGAGGCAAACCATTAACCAAGCGGCCGGTGGCAAGCTACGTGATCGAAGTGCGAAAGACTCATGGTAACTCATAGAAGATCTTGCTCTCTGTGACAATGAAAGTTGGAATGATCCCCGTGATTTGAACAAAATGGTCAAGGCAATATCTTTGCCTTCGAACAATTCAAGCACTCCCGACTGTAGGATCATGGAACTTGAGTACCAAGTCAAGTTTCTCATGAAATCTTACGAGGCTCCTAAACCTTCAAGCTAAGTGAACAAAATCAACTAGTAAAAGATAGCTAGGGAGTAATGAAATCTAAGTAAACATGTTTCTCTCATTATTGTTTTTCTCCTCATTTACTTTCTCGTCTTATAATTTTATTTTCATTGCACTAGTAGATATTTGGGTTAGTTGACTAGCAATTAATTCCGCCCATTCTTCCAAAACTCGAGATTTTTTACTTGCTTTCTAAAAAAACTATAAAAATACAAAAAGAATCATCCCTCACCTTTAGACCCAGTTTAATTAAGTTTTGATCCTAACGACAATATTCCCCGAGAGAACGATCAATCCCCCGGTACTTGCCACTACACTATACTACATCGGTCAGGTACACTGCCTGGTGGGGATTGCAAGCCTCTTGAGATCCCTTGAGAGGTAAAACCTTTTGCGTAGGCGTAATCCCACGCATCAAGTTTTTGGCGCCGCTGCCGGGGAATAGTTATTGTTTAGGTTGAAATTTATTTTTATTAGTTCTACTTGCTAGATTCCTTTCTAGTAAGATTTTTATTTTATTTTTATAGGTTTCTTTAGTCTATCTTATTTCTTTGTTCCTTTGTTAGTAACCGTTACCATCCGCCATCATGGAAGGTGGTAATCTCTTTGATCCCATCAACCAACCACAACATAACCACCCACAAAACCCACCACAACCAAATCAACCTCCTAGACCCCGCACTTTAGGAGAGTACTCCCGTCCTAGCCACCAAGGCTATCGAAACACCATTGAGCTCACTCAAGGAGCCAATGTGTCCCCTTGCGATCCGACACCATCCGGTTGGTGCAAAGCAGATGTGCTTTCCATGGACTTCGTTCCGAAGATCCTAATCAACATCTCAAGGATTTCCTCAAAATCGTAGATTCCATAGATATTGATGTTGAAACTCGAGAGACGACCCGATTGCGTCTCTTCAAATTCTCTCTACGTGACCAAGCTAGTCAATGGCTTGAGCGTTTACCCTCTGGATCCATTACCTCTTAGGATGATCTCACCACTCGTTTCCTTGCTCAATTTTCCCACCGGGGAGAACGACCAAGCTAAGAAATGACATCTTGATGTTCCAACAACGTCAAGGTAAAACTCTCTATGAAGCATGGTCTCGTTTTAAGGACTTACTCCAAAAAGTACCTCATCATGGCATAGATCTTTGGCTCCAAGTCCAAATCTTCTATGACCACATCAATCTCTCCACGAGGCAAACCATTAACAAAGCGGCCGGTGGCAAGCTACGTGATCGAAGTGCGAAAGACTCATGGTAACTCATAGAAGATCTTGCTCTCTATGACAACGAAAGTTGGAATGATCCCCGTGATTTGAACAAAACGGTCAAGGTAATATCTTTGCCTTCGAACAATTCAAGCACTCCCGACCGTAGGATCATAGAACTTGAGTACCAAGTCAAGTTTCTCATGAAATCTTACGAGGCTCCTAAACCTTCAAGCCAAGTGAACAAAATCACTTCTTCATGCGAATTATGTAGTGGTCCCTACGACGCTCGTGAATGCATGGAACTCCCCGAACAAGCTTTTGCGGATTACGCATCCTCGCGTACCAACGGAGCGAGAGACAAGTGGTACACTTTCAAACCCGAGCCAAACCCTTACGGTGATTCATACAACCCCTCTTGGAAAAATCACCCAAACTTTAGGTGGAAACAAAACCAAAATGCACCCCAAAACAATTCTTCCAAGCCACATAATCGTTATCAATCAAACGGTCCACCCTCTAACCGTACTTTCAACAACAATCCTTCCAACAACTATGGTAGTACCAATAATTTTGAAGGATTGATATTCAAATTTATGGCATCTCAAGAAGCTCGTTTAGCAAAGTTTGAAGCCAATTTCAAACAAAAACAAAGTGAGATGACCAATAAGATTGACACATTGTTGAAAGTTCTCAATGACCGAGAAATGGAAGCACTCCCAAGTAACACGGTCAAGAATCCAAAACTAAACGTTAACGCTATATCATCTGTTTCGTCTCCTACTTCTTGCCCACAATACTTTTCGGTCAATGCCATGAGCACGTGTTTCAAGCAAACCCAAATCCTTAAAAAGGACCAATTGAGTAAAACACCCGATATTAAACCGGTCAATAGCATAGTTGAAACACCTCGTACACAAAACCTTGACGAAGAATTCAAGGAACTCCACCTTGAACGTCCGGTTATTGATGTCTTAGCTCGAGCTCCCTACTACAATGCCCTTTTAGAGAAGTATGAGGAGAAACTTAAGTTGGGAAAGAATGGGACCGCCTTCGTTCAAAACAAGCTGCCTAAAACATTAGATGATCCGGGCATATTCGTTTTACCCTGTAAGATCGAAAATTCTGAGGCTTTTGACACATTAGCCGATCTTGGGTCAAGCCTAAATTTGCTTCCATTATCTCTGTACACCACTCTTAAGCAGGGAAAATTAGATGAAACAGAGGTAATCATAGGGCTTGCGGATGGAAGTGTAGAGTATCCGGTTGGGGTAGTGAAGGATGTGTTAGTGCATATAGGAAGGTTGACAATGTTAGCCGATTTCCACGTCCTTGATATGGTTAGTGACACTACATGCCCCTTTATTAATAGGAAGAGGATTTTTAGCCACCGTAAGTGCGATGATTGATTGTAAGGAATCTAGAATAGCGGTAGTAGAAGGAGAAACTTGGTCGGTCTATGATGTTAAGAAACATGCCTATGATACTAATGAGGAACCAACACCTCATTGGGTAGATTTGAATAGGATACCATCTAGATACGGACCTTGGGTTAATAGAGACTTCATAGGACCTCAACGCCCATTTTATTTAGAGAAGGAATTTATAAATAAAACGCATTCGGTGGAGCAACTCAAAGCTAGGGATGAAGAACTAAACCCCTTTGAGGATCCCTTAGTCTTTAGGAAAATGATTAAATTCCTAGGAGTGATGTATATCAACTTAGGAATGAATAAATGGAAAAGGGAAGGTGATAAATGTAAATGGAATTGGGACAAGCCACCTAAGGAAGATGACAGATCATGGTATATGAAGATGATTCTCTGTGATCCGGATGGAGAAAAATTTGAGAAGTCATACCGAACTAAGAGAAATGATAGGAAATTAAAACCTAAGTTTGATTCCGAATATGTCCTCGATGAGGAACTCACTCATTTAGGATAGCCCGTGACCTTGAGTCTAGCTACAAGACTCGTTAATAAAGAAAAGCGCTTCTTGGAAGGCAACCCAAGCTTTATTTGTTTGATTTGTTTGTTTGTTTGATTTTATTTGTTTTCGTATGCATGCTTTATTTTTATTGTTTGTGGCTCATGTTTCAAAATAAATTGTGAAAATGCTTCATTTGTTGTTTAACTTCGTCTTAACTTCATATAAAGGTATTTTGCAAAAAATAAGTGTAAGGGAAATCTAAATTTGTTTCTAAGAACAAGATTGAACGTGAACCACAACAATATTAAATGAATGTGCATATTAGTATTTGTGTGAGTCAAATGCTTGTATCGAGTCATAATGATGTTTTGCAGGATTTCCAGGAATTAAGGCGCGAGTTTTTCCAAAAATTTTCCGAAAACTTAACATATGATTTCTGTCAGGGCACTCTGACGGCGTCAGGGTTATAACCTGACGGCGTCAGGTGTAAAATTCTGAAAAATTTTGCGAGTTTTGTTTTTCTGCCAGAGTCGTATAGTTTTTGTTAATTCTTTAGTTTTATAAACTCCAGGAAATCTGCAAATATATATATATATATATATATATATATATATATATATATATATATATATATATATATATATATATATATATATATATATATATATATATATATATATATAGATTGCCGCCGATTTTACGCGAGGTTTGCCTTGATTGTTTTCTCAGGTTTAACAGGTTATATTGGACAAGAAGATGATTTATATTTCTGGAGGGAAGCTTTCAACGTTCATTTTTTTGGAGGAGGATCTAACCTTGTTACCACATTATCCACACCGAATGAATCAGGGGAATATTTGTCTCATTCTTTTACCTTAATTACTTTTACATCTTTTTTATTGAACATTGGGGACAATGTTCAGCCTAAATGTAAGGGGAGGGTAAATAATGATACATTAGATAATACAATTGCACTTGATTTTATTTGTTCAATAGTAGGTGTGTAATAAAACTAAGAGAAATACTTGTTAGGGCAATTTTAGCACCAAATTAAAATTTTTTTTACAACATTTAGGAGTGAAGCTTTAGCCTTAATGAGCGTATCATGGATAGGAGTTGTATGACTAGCACGAAAAACCGTACCACTCAAAAATTTTCACCCCAAATATGTGAGGTTCGCCCCTAGATTTGTTAGGAAAAGATGCTTATGAGTGTACCGGTAGTACTTAGATTCTAGAACTTGCGTTAGTGATGCATCCCGAGACCGCTAGTGAGACTACATTCGTGTAATATGATTTACTACATGATAAGAGGCATTAGGATCACCCTTGCATTTAAACCTGTATCATAATTATTTGACCAATGAAGTCATAATTACTTGACTAGTAAAGTCAATTAATTTTCCCACGCCTTTGCGATGTACTCAGTTTTAGTACACGATACCCCTAGTACAACCCTCCGAGCCTATCTTTTTCGTTTCTAACTTTAAACATTTTACTTAAAGGAAGAATTTGTTTACAATACACCCCAAATGTACACCCAAATCGACTTAGCCTTCCTTGTATGCACTCATCTTTAGTACATTATTGTTATTTGTTTAAACCCTTTTTTGGGTAAAAGGTCAAAAGACCCGGTAAATATATTACTCAAAAAAAGCGTTTAAGTACAAAGGATATAGGTGAGGTCCCATATCTCAGCCCGTTACATAGGCGAAAGCTTACATAACAAGATACTACCTATTTTCCAAAAGGAAAACAAACCACTACTCGAATGATAACAAAAGACAATGACAAAATAAATTAGTTCCTAAGACCTTGAAGCTTAGTGCCGTACATGGCATTAAAAGCATCCAAATTCCCTGAAAGATTATAAACCTGCTGCACATAGTCATCGTAATCATATCCATCATAGTCATATTCACGCTCGTGACCCCCACCAAATAGATTAGCAGACTCATCAAACGTGTGAACAACCTCCTCATCATCACTATCAGGCACAAAGACATCTCCCACTTTAGAAAATGGGTTAACCCTCTTAGTAGAAGAAGTAACTGGAGAAGAAAATGAACTAGGCTTTAAAGTCCCAACCTGTTCCTTTTCATTCGGAACACTCACAAGGGGTTCTTGTGATGTAGTAGCAGTCTTAACAGACCCATCCTCTTTAGCTTCCTCAATACTACCAGATTTCACCCCCAAAGTCACTTCCTTAGTAGGAATACCAAAATCATCAATATCAGCCATATTAAGTGCATCAAATTGATTGGATGTAGCAATCTTTGCTCCACTAGTACTCGGCACATCAGCATTCTTCTTCTTGTTAGCATCCACTTTCTTGGGTTCAGGAGGAGGTGCTTTGGGTCTATATTGCATCTTCTTACCCACACTAGGCTTAGTAAAACCTCCTTTATTAAGACCAGATTGACCACCGCTATTGCCCTTCTTCTTATTATTGACCGTTTGGAAACCATCATTAACACTCGGTGTAGGTTGAGTAGTAGTTGGGACAAAATTAGGACAATCAACAAGAGTATGACCAAATACCTTACACTTATCACAACGAGGCGGTTTCCACTCATATTCAACCCGAATCTTCTCAATAGTCGAACCCATCCCATCAAGCAAAGGTATTTCAACAGTGAGGCTATCCCGAAGAACCTCATCCGCCTTCACTTCAATCATGCACCTTGCAAAACTACTACGACCCCATGATTCCTTGCACATTTGGCTAGTATATGCATCTAACATTTTTGGCGTACCAATCAATGTAGCAAGAAGACTCAGACCGTCATCAGAGAACATCGCAAGAGGAACATCATGAAATTTAACCCACACCGGAATGTTGGTCAAATCCTATTTAAGTAAGTTGGTGTTCAATGTCCATGGTTTAAGTATAATAGGTGCATTTCTAATCAGCCATGGACCATTTTCAAGAACATCATCAACACCTTTCTTCTAACTGAACTTAAAGAAAAAGAACCCCTTGGCATTCATCATAACCTTCTGTAAACCATACTTAGCCCATACATTGCGTACATAATAATCAACAACAGGAAAAGCAATGCGATTGCCAAGAAAATAACCATAAAGAGTATTCTCAAACCTGATGTTCACTTCTGCAACAACTTTCATCGGGACAGAAAGATCAACGCCAGTCTTTTTATTGCTACACTCTAACCTACGAAAATTTGACATGTATTTCATAGGTTGTTTAAACCCTTAGTTAATTGTCTAATTGATTATATGGTTGCTAAGTTGAGTCATATCTTGTACATATTGTTTTGGGACGATTGGGACTCACGGGTAAAGTACTAGTGTTATGGAGTATTGGGGAAGAACATCATTAATTACCCCCATATGTGCGTTAATCTTTAAAAAGTACTCCAAGTGTTTTGATTATCTTGATTCGAGTTATTAGAATAGTTGATTGTAAAGTATGTAAAAATTCAAGGGTAAGGGGAATGCCAATTCCCTACGATGTATTATTTTGGATGGTAGGGTAAGAGTGTATGCAAAAAAAAAAAAAAAAAAAAAATAGAAAAAAAGAGAAAAAACATACGGACTACCATCCCGTTTCCTTTTATGTTTATTTTATGTTTTATCACTTTATGATTAGCTTAATTCGAGTCGAGTCTTGGCTTAGCAACGCCACATTGTACATGTAATTGACCAAGATGATTAACTCGCCACCAGTAAAGATTGCCTTTATCCAACAAAACCGTGTTTATCATATCCCTACACCTCACGTTATAACCCTTTTTAAAGACCTCTTTGATAGTTTATCCTAGGTGCTTACGCCAGGTGGTGGAGGTTTGTTCCTTTCTCAAGCCTATGGTAATCTATGTGCTGTGACAGGTAGTGAGAGATATTTTTCATTTTTATATTGTGATATATACTTTTATTACACTCGAGAGATGTGAGTATCTAAACACTATTTGTGAGGTGCTAGTGTATAATTTCCGTGCTTGTTTTGGTTGAAGTGGAACGATTATTTGTTGTAATTACTTTTATATTAGTGTTAAATGACCCCTAGCTTGTATTTTGATTAGAATAAAAGCGCATTTGCTTGTGGACAAGCAAATCTCAACTATAAGGGTATTTGATGAGACAAAAAGTGTACCATTTTTAGGGGGTCATTTAAGCCCAAAGTCGAGATTATTTGAACAAATATTGCTCTAAATCGTTCCTTTTGTCATTTTAGGTACTTTGGAGGAGAAATCTAGAAAAAGAAGCATTTTAGACGTTTTTGGAGCGAAAAGTGAAGAAAACGGCAAAGTCTCCAAATCAAGCTGGAATTTGTACCTAACGGCGTCACATATTGCATGTGACGGCGTCACGTTATGGCAAAGACGTGCATAAAAAAGTATAACGAGACGCGCCAGAATGTTTTTGGAATTTAACACGTGACGACGTCACCAAGGCCGTCACGTGTAATTTGCTCTTGACGGCCATCAGAAGATTAATACATGACGATGTCAGATCTGGATCTAGGCAATACGAGGATTTCTTTGGCGGCGAGTTGACGGCGTCAGACTCAACACGTGACGCCGTCAGCCCATAAAATCTATATATAGTTTTCTTATTTTTCGTGTGATAGAGGGAGAATTTTAGAGACTTTTGGGAGAATTTGTGGGGAAACCCTAGGTCGAATTTTACAGGGTTTTTCACCCTTTTATCATCCATGTTCTAATAAAGATAAGTCTTCCAATAATCATTCAATATGTCTATGTGTTGTTTGATTCTATCTTATGCTTGTCTTTACTTTAACATGCTAGGCTAGGTTTTCTTTGTGTTTGCTTAGATGTAATGAAACCTAGCTATTGATTATTGGTTGTTTGTTTGTTATTAATTGTAATGGATGATTGATATCAATGTTAGGCTTAAGAAAATTGGCAGACTTCCAATTGGTAACATGCTTGAACGTCTTAAGAAGCATGATCGGATGTGTACTATGATTAATTGGTTATATTTAATGCATGAGTAACTACTAAGGAGGCCATGTTAGGAGCTAGTAGTCGGCTCGACATAGGAAGATGTAGAAGCTTATAGAGCTAGGGAAGATCGTACATGGCCCTACGAATGGTATTAAGGAATATAACCCGTCATCCACGCAATTGTAACAAACTAATCAACTACTAAAAGATAGATAGGGAGTAATGAAATCAAAGTAAACATGTTTATCTCATTATTGTTTTTCTCCTCATTTACTTTCTCGTCTTGTTATTTTATTTTCATTGCACTAGTAGATATTTGGGTTAGTTGACTAGCAACTAATTCTGCCCATTCTTTCAAAACTCGAGATTTTTACTTGCTTTCTAAAAAAAAACTATAAAAATACAAAAAGAATCATCCCTCACCTCTAGACCTAGTTTAATTAAGTTTTGATCCTAACGACACTATTCCCCGAGAGAACGATCAATTCCCCAGTACTTGCCACTACACTATACTACATCGGTCAGGTACACTGCCTGGTGGGGATTGCAAGCCTCTTAAGATCCCTTGAGAGGTAAAACCTTTTGTGTAGGCGCAATCCCACGCATCACTTACAACAATTTCCTTTTATGTTGAAACATAAGGCAGGACATCAAAATCAAGTAGCTGATGCTTTAAGTAGATGTGCAACACTATTGGTGACTTTGACCCATGAGGTACGTGGGTTTGAAGTTTTTCGTGACTTATATGCTAATGATGAAGATTTTGGTAGCACATGGAGTAAACTTCCCTTAGATGATTTGTCCATGCATGATGATTCTCTTTTCAAGGGGAACCATTTGTGCATACCTCATAGTTCACTAAGAGAAAAGTTAATTTGTGATCTACATGGAGGGGGATTAAGTGGTCACCTAGGTCGGGAAAAATACTATAGTTAGCTTGGAAGAGCGCTATTATTGGCCTCAACTAAAACGAGATGTGGGTAAATTTGTACAACGATATACGTGTTAAACTTCAAAGGGACAATCACAAAATACTGGTCTTTACATGCCATTTACCAGTTCCTGAGTCTATATAGGAAGGTTAATGGATTTTGTTCTTGGTTTACCTCGAACTTAACGTGGAGTGGATTCTGTTTTGTTGTTGTCGACAGTTTCTCCAGAATGATGCACTTTATTGCATGTAAAAAGACAGCGGATGCTTCACATGTAGCTCGATTATTTTTTTGTGAGGTGGTTCGACTAGATGGAGTGCCAAAGTCTATAGTTTCTGATCGGGATACATGGTTCTTAAGCCATTTTTGGATAACTTTATGGCGTATCTTTGACATGTCATTGAAGTATAGTAATTCAGCACATCCACAAATGGATGGGCAGACAGAGGTTGTTGATAGAACATTAGGTAACTTGATTTGTTGCTTTTGCGAAGATTAACTATAGCAATGTGACTAGGTGTTGCCTCAAGAAGAATTCGCCTTTAAGAATGCAACCCACAGTTCTTTTGGGAAATCACCATTCTCAGTTGCATATCAAAAGTCACCACGACATGTCATTGACTTGGTGAAACTACCAAAAGTTCATGAATATAGTTCTGCTGCAGCAAAATTAGCTAATGATTCACAAGCTATTCAAGACAAGGTTCGACAAAGGCTGAAAGGAACTAACCAGAAATTTAAAGAAGCTCCTAACAATCATCGAAGGGTCAATGTTTTTGAAGTCGGTGATATTTTGATTGTTTTCTTTCATCGTGAGCGATTCCCAGTTGGAAAGTACAAAAAGTTGTAACCCAAGAAGTGTTGACAATATATGATTATATACAAGATAAATGATAATGCGTATGTTGTGGATTTGCCAAAGGATATGAGCATCTCTTGTACTTTCAATGTGGCTGATTTAACACGTTATCATGATTTTGATGTTCCTTTATATCCGGATAACTGAAGACGAGTTCTTTTCAAGTGAGAGAGACTGACGTGGGACACAAGTGAAAGAAGCATATTCCAAGTTGGAATGGGTCGGTTTAAGATAGTTTCAATATATCATATAAGTATTTGAATATTTAAGTTTCAGTTTCCTAGTTCTAGTAATTATAGGATTGCTAATTTAGGCCTTTTCCCTCTTCTTATAAATACCCCATGTACATGACATTGGGAGGAAACTTTTTATTCATTTTATCAGTTATATGCAAAATTAGTGTTTTTTCATTTTAATAGTTCGCTTCTGTTCTATTAAATCGATTATAAATCTTGTTTTTGAAGAGCGTTTGTCTTCTTAACTATCCAAACTGTATTACATCCCTACTCGACCTCGCAAGAACCAAACTCAATTATATAGACGTATATAATGTCTTATGTTAGTAATTCGGGTCGTGACAATCAAATGTTGCCGGATAAATTATTGAATCGTGTAAAAGTTCACTTTCCTGATACAATATTTCGACCCTATTGGTGCCTTGGGTTACACGAAATTTGTATAGAGATAAGATAAGAATGAACACTCAAATTTTAGGCACAAGAAAGAGAGCAAACCATAGAGAATTTGTATGTGTTGTTGATATGAATATATGTTCCTTTCAAAGACCAAATCATGTTTACATATATATAAACTAAATGGTGGTTATAGGGAAAAGTTGTGACTCTTGGTGAAAAGTCATACCCATTCCTTTAATCTTGTCCAACAACAGTTTTGTAACAGAAAAAACTGCCGCTAACTGCAACCATTAAAGACATGTGTATGGACAATTTAGTAACCATGCAAATTTTGTCACTATATGTCTCTTAACTTACATTAACAACCTTTACCATTAAATGTACCCGAAATCAAGTTAAAAGTTTATACAAGCGTGCACTTCACACCTCCAGACTCGTATTATAACTTAACTTGAAATCCATTTGGTGTCGGGTAAATCACCATTACACATAAAATGATTGATGATACTAAAATCACCGATTTTTATGCATTTTTGTATATAATAAATCATTTACGAGGTTTTTGTATGATGTCTTCTTTTAAGCTCACGCAAATTAACGTGGAAGTTAACATATATTTTGTGTTGAATCTCAACATGTCCTGTTAAAAGTAAGTTTTAAATAGATGTCAGCCGTGGGTCGCTACATAGTTTGTATCAGGCTTACAATACACGAAAAGTAAGGGTTCCTTTGGTAGGACGAAATAAAATGTTAAATAAATGGAATAATCGATGTAATGGAATAATTGGTGTAATGTAATGAGTCATTACCATTATTTATCATGTTTGGTTTGTTTGATAAAACGTAATGGGATCATAATAAAAAGACTAAAATATCCATTATTTATGAGAAGTTTAATTAATATGGTTAGTTAATGGTGGAATTTTATGTAATTTTGATTTTATTACGGGATGTAATGAAAAAAAGGTAGGGGGCCCATAAGGAATAGTTTTGGTGTAATGAGTCATTCCTTGTAATAAATTATAACATTACATAAATATGAACAAACAACATTTTCTCATTTTATCGTAATAATTCTTTACATTCCCCATTTGATTACGACATACCAAACGCTCCGTAAGTGTTTTACATGGACCGTGTTTAAATCTCCACATGTCCTATATAGTAGAAAGTTTTAATTAGTTGTCGCCCGTGGGTCGCTACATAGTTTGTTTCATACTTCGTAGTTCGTTTAATCCATGAAAAGCAATTGAGATTTAGTGGGCTAATTAGGCCGAATGACACATTGACATGTAAAAGCAGATGTAATTATAGAGTTAGACTAACTTTTATCAAAAGATAAAAAGAAAATGAGAATTAAGAGTAAAAGATCAAGTTGAGTAGCGATATATACCGGTAAACTTATAAAAAGATATTTGTGTAACACAAATATTATTGATCGATTGATATTGATCGATCAAGAGAATACATATGATCTAATATTTATAGCTTATTATTCGGGTTAGATCAATTATAATATAATACAAATACTAATATAATTTCGGGAGTAAAACGAACACTCAAATTATTTTGAAACACAGCAAACCAAGCAAGCGGTACTTGTAGAATAACTTGTAAATTTATTAATAATGTACTTTAGTACATCAATTTTTTTTCAGGGATTCTTGAAGAAGTAACACCAGACGGCATATTGAAGAATTAACACCAAAGGTCGAGATTTACTCGCTTTTATGTGGACTTTAGATAAAGACTGGTCGAGCTTTAGTCGACTTTAAATGTAAAGAAAAAAAATAAAAAGAATTTTAAATAAACAAAAGTAGTCGAGCTTTAGTCGACTGAAGTGGTAAAAAAAAAACATGAAAAAAGGTTAGGAAATCGACCTTTAGCTACTAAAAACGTGGAGATAAAATCTCCAGCTAAATCAAGAGATCAAACAAATAGGTCCTTAACCACGACAAAATATATGCTGAACACAAATTAAATCCAAAATACAAACAAATGCTAAAAGCCCAAAACTACTACAATGGTGGCCCAACACAAACAAACAACCCGATAACCAAAAACAAAATTACTACCTGATGTATAAAAAAAAAAAAAAAAAGAAAAAAAAAAAAGAAAAAAAAAAAACTGATGGTTCTCAAATCGACAATCAATTCTTTAATTCAAACAATTCTTTTTTCATTAGAGTCGATGAATCTTTTTTATTTGCATCAGATACAAAAACAAATAAAAAGAAAATATAAAGTGAAAAAAGTAACTGGATTCCTCCACGTTAACGGTGAATAGCTCATGACCAGAGGACACTTGTGGTGGGTTGAACCTAAAGCTCCGATACCATGTAAAACAAATAATATTGATTGATTGATATTGATCGAATAATGACATAATACATATGACTCAATATTTATAGCCTAACATTTAGGCTTACACCAATCCTAATCTAATACAAATACTAATATAATTTTAACTCTAATACAAATTCACTAACAATTATATATTTTTATTCGTATTTATTTTGAAGAAAAGACAAACATAATAAATATAACTTTGCTTATTGAAAATACGAATTAGTATGTGTATTTTACATGTTTATGTCGATTGTTCCAATATGCATGTTTTATTTGTATTTACGTTTTTCTTCGGTAGGTTCACATGCATTCGACGGTTAATGGATTCTGAAGATAAGTCAACTACATTAATCTCTTGTATACCAATATTATCACGACTCATCCGTTTAACATCACTTGTATACCAATATCATCTCGACTCATTCGTTTAACATCTCATGTATATCAGTTTCATCTCGACTCACTCGTTTAACATCTCATGTATATCAATATCATCTCGACTCATCCTTTTAACATCTCTTGTATACCAATATCATCTCGATTCATCCGTTTAACATTCCTTGTATACCAATATCATCTCGACTCATCCGTTTAACATCTCATACGTACCAATATCATCTCGGCTCATCTGTTTAACATCTCTTGTATATCAATATCATCTTGACTCATCTGTTTAATATCTCATATATGTCAATATCATATCGACTCATCTGTTTGACATCTCATGTATATCAATATAATCTCGACTCATCCATTTGACATCTCATGTATATCAATATCATATCGACTCATTTGTTTGACATCTCTTGTATACCAATATCATGTCGACTCATCCGTTTAACATCTCTTGTATACCAATATCATCTCGACTCTTGTATACCAATATCATCACGGCTCATCCGTTTAATATCTCATGTACATCAATATAATATCGACTCATCCGTTGTCCACATTTGGAATATGAGAAAGGGGGTTAAACTGCATGCCATACTAAATGATCCATAGATCTATGATTATTTTACTTATATAAGTCCCATCTTTAGTTTAATATAGTAATTTTTGAGCTTATCATACTTCATTTGTCTGCATACACTACATATAGAAAGAGATACTTCTGCTTAATTAATGCTTACTGCTATATTGATATATAATAATTATCCTTGTGATATATTACAAATACATTGAGTTTCTCCTTTTCTTTTAGTTCTTTCCTCTTCCATGCATATAATCTACTCAAAAACCGTATCCGTGGATCATCAGTTATTTAACGACTCCAATTTTTCTTCCTGCAACAATTGAATCATTATCATAACAAAAGGCCCATAAAGCATATAATTAATAAAGAGCACGAAAGCACAAAATACCTTTGTTAAATTATCAGGTATATGGAAAGTTTCATGAATATCTTTAGGAGTTTTCCCTTCAATCATTCTTGCAAGTGCCCGGCTGGTAAGATCAACTAATGGTTTTAATTGTAGGCTGTCAGCGACATATGTTAACTCGTAGACTCTATTTGTTTCCATCTCTTTAGCGACTCTTTTGGCAACACTCACTGCTGACACACGTATTGGTTGAGTACAACCAACCATCCCATTTTTTGTATAACCATCTTCGTGCAAATACTGCAACAATAAAATACTATAAACTTTACATATCAAAATAAGATGCAACAGTTAACCAACATATAGTATTCGTGGTCAGAACGTTACCTGAGTCAGTTGTGTTATGATCATCCATTGCCACATATTTTGAAATAAAGATTTTAATTAGCCCTACATAAACATGATCAAGCACTTAAATACCATATTTTATAAAAGGAAAATTTTGAATTCTGGATTGAGAATAACGTGAGAATTGTGTGTGACCATGAGCAAATTGTGATTTCAAATGACCAAATGTGTGCCCTGTTTACACATAACATACCTAAGGTTATAGATTTCTAAGCTATCTCATCCAAAAAAAGGAAACTAAATTCAACACATTTCTATAACAAATTCCAGTGAGGACTTTTATCAAACACTTGGCATACAAAGTTTATCAAACATTTTAGTCTTTTTTGTTGAACAAAATCTATAAAAACAAAGCCAAATAATCAATAACGAATATACATAAATGCCTAAGAAAATAACCTTGAATTCATTATACATCAAACGTGATTGCTAACCTACTTAAATTATAATCGGCACAAAAAATAAAAATAAAAAATTTACCTTAAATTGAAGTTGGTTGATTTGTGATAAGTCTTCCTTAATAGACTTTGCGTTCATTAAGAGATTATGTATTGTTTTAGGGTTTGTGTTGATTTGTTCCAATTGTTTTGGAAGATATGTTATATCATTCTGAAGGTTAAAGCGAGCGTGTGCTTGTTGGAAGATCTCCGATTGTGTAGAATTTCTTGGTGGATTTTGAATAGAAGAGATATGGTTTTGGAAATTAGGGATTTGATTTGGAAAAATGATACTGAGTGTGTGGTGCGCGTGTTGTATGCCGAGTCATCATTTCCATGTATTTATTTTGCTTAGTTGGCTTTGCTAACTCATTCTTGGTTGCCATGTGGCATTTGTGACTTGTCAAGTTCCTCTATTATATATATGGGGAGATTGTTTAATCCTTTTTATCATTTTTTGTTTCTAACTCATGAACGTTTTCTCACAATGACTACAATTGAACCCGTAAGTTTTGCGTAAAGTGTCAAACCATAATCACAATTTCGCAAGTATAATTATTTGCCGCTATACATTGTCACTTTGCGTGGGTATTTGTCTAGTATAAATAATTGTACAATAATTTCAAGAATATCCAAGTTATAATCGTAATTGAATGTCATAGTAACTACATAATAAAATAAGTTTATTGTAACACCCGGTAACTTTTCAAACTTTTCACTAGCAAAATATTTTATTTTTGCATCACCTTAGTATTTAAACTTTTTCCGAACCTATTTGAACTTGAGAAACACAAGATATCTTGAGAAACGTGAGCATTATCCCTTTATTGAGCCGATACAACATAGAAAGCACGGAACGAATCTATTTTTTTTTCAAAATAAATTAACCTCGAGAAAGTTATGCGTGTTTATACTAATTTTTACTAGAAAAATTATTTCGGAAACAATGGTGCAACCGTGCAAGTCCCGTAAATTTTCATGGTTGTTTGATACGTTAAATGGGTCCCACGATGAATGTTTTAAAAGTTTCCCTACTTCTCACCTTCACCCCCTCCGCCCTAGTGTTTCACCGTGCCCCCTACACCTCCTTTTTCCCACTTTTGGCCGCTCCCATCATATATATATATATATATATATATATATATATATATATATATATATATATATATATATATATATATATATATATATATATATCATATAATAACACACACACACACCACCTTCACCCTCTCCCCACCCCTTCGCCGGAACCCTAACCGGCCACCACCACCGCCGCCGGTAACTTTTTCCGGCTACCTCCAAAATTCATCCCAATCGTAGATCAAGACCCCTACATCGTTTCTGGAGAGTTTGGAAGCTATCGGAGTCCGTTTGGTTTGTGTCCTACCACTACTGCCGCTACCACCACCACGCCACCGCCACACCGCCTTACCCCCGTCACCTCCTCTCTCTCTTTTGGTATCTCTTGCGCCTCATCTCTTTCTTCCATTTTCATTTCTATATAAAACCCTAACCGTAAAAATTTTATAAATCGATTTTATTAATGAAAACCTTTTAAACTTATTGTTTTAAAAATAAATTGTGTGGATCTAATCTTTTAACCCTTGACTAGGTCAAAGTCACGTGACTCAGCCAAGTCAACTCGTGAGTCGAGTTGACTTGGGGTGAGTTCTTATTTGTTTTGTTATTTCTACTTCATCTAAGCGTGTTTTTGTTTGTTTTGTAGCTTGTCGTGGATTTGTTTTAGATTTGGTTTGGATTCGGTTTGGTTTAGTGTAGGCCGAGAGTCACTCGGTTCGTGTAGCATCAAGCCGTGAATCAAGGTGAGTCACGGCGTAGCGTAGGGTAGTTTTGGTTTGTTTGTGTTGGAGGTGTAATGGATTCGGTTCAGGTTTATGATTGCCGAGAGCCCATAGGCTCGAGTGGAGTTGAGCCGTGAATAAAGGGAGTCACGACAAGGGTTTATTTGCTGGTTTGTGTCGAATAGGATTTGGTTTGGGTTTTGTGGTCATGCTGAGAGCTCATAAGCTCGATAAGAGTCAAGCCGTGACTTAAGGGAGTCACGGAGAAGGTTTTTGTGTTTGGTTTTAAGTCTCGAGTCGAGTTGTGAAGGATTTGGTTGGAGTTGGTTTGTAGCCGTAGGTTTGGTCTTGGATTTTTGGTCAAGTGGTGTTGAGCCATGAGATTCACGGCCATAGTTTTGGTCAAATTATGAGAGTCAGGAATGACTTTTGTGTCATATGGTTATGTCGAGACTCACGGGAGTCTCGACCCTGTAATACTTGAGGTTAGAAAACCTCGAGTTAGTGTCGAGTCGGTTTTGGACTTGGATAAGTCATTTTTGGGTCACATGGGTTAGAAAACCCAAATTGGGTCTTGTATTATTAACTTTGGGCCTGAAAGCCCAAAGTGAGTCCATTAGTGTGTGAGTTAAGCATTAGGCCGAAGCTCAATGCATTTGGATTCTTATTTTGTTTTAACATTTTATTTCATTTTCATTTTCCATTACTAACTTATTTTACTTGTTTGTCAATTGGTGTATTGGATAAATATTTGGATAACTTGGGATTTGATTTGGACATTGGACTTGGATATTGTAATAACCTATGCTTGGATGAGATTAGACGTTATTGAATTTTGGTATTAGCCGATGGACTTTATGGATGATTTTGGTACTTGAGACGGAAGAGTATGTTAGATTCATAAGAGCTAAACATATTTGGACCCGAACATACATAAAATGGTTGATAAACTTGATAACTAATATACACGTGATGCAGGATTTACCGACCAGGTTTTATAATTTTTAATAGTATCGTCTACCTAAGGTCTACGTAATGCACTAACGGGCAGTGTACTCGGTCGTGTGAGGTATAGCTAGATGGTAAAGCCGAGTTCGTCCCAAGAGCTAAGGTGCGGACAATATCTAAGTTAAAATGTCACTAAATAAAAGGGGTGTTTTAATTGATTTAATTAAACTAAAGAAATAAATAACGAAATAGATAAACAAAGCAAATAGCAAGTGAAGGAAATCAGATAGAGAAAGTAGTGTCAACCTAATTACTACTCTTGTTATTAACATGACAAGTTTTCTATATATGCATCCTATCGTTTTATCTAGGGATTCAATTCAATAGGCTCAGTTGGTCAAATCGCCTATCCTATTTCCCATAATCCCCTACTCCGATATCTAAGGATTTTAACCTTAGTGATGAACAGAGGTCGCCGGTTGACTATGTTGAGTCATTAAGTGCCTCTACTAACTTAGACTGGCCTAACGGGAAGTGTTGTCACTTACACCTCTCCTCTAACTTCTTAAGTAAATCTATTAGGTAGGTGATCCTTTGGTCAATTCGCACGTGTATGGTGATGGAAGCATCTACGGCTCGTCTTAACCACCACCAAGTCACAACCTTCTAATGAAATGCGGGCACGGTCACATTGTACATTCCCCTCGAAGGACTACCCAATATCAAAACCTTTAAAGCTAAAGTGTCCAAAGACAAGCTAAGAAAGTATACAAATATGTTGGCATGAATATTACGATATTTAATCTAGACATCCTCTTCATGTTTTGATGATGACAAAGATGTAAGTTACAACATATAACGTAAAGGTTTAAGTTACTTATGATCACAATTCGTCTATGCATTCATACGTCAACAAGCCTCGACATCTCAACGTCTCGAGTATGCTTCAACAATCACTTAAGGTATGTACAAACAAATGTCTAATACATTTTATGATCAAAGGGATTTTGTTTAGACACTACAAATTTTATAAAATGTTATAAACATCTTATATATTTTGAAAAACACTTTTGGTATATAAAGGAAAATGTTTAATTCATAATAAATATATGAATTCAAATTTTTAGCCAAAAACAATTAAAATTTCACAAGATAAACCTTCCCCAGAAAAAGACAAGAAAACTGCCGTTTTTGTCTGGGCGGCCCCCTTAATTTTAAGGGGGCCGGCACGCTCCAGTTGTCAGAAAATTTTGCCTATAAATACTGGTTCATTTCTGCTATTTTTCCTTACCTTTTGCACGAAAATTTTCAGTCCCAATCCTTTCCAAACACACTTCTAAATCCTCTGATCATAAGTTTATTAGTTTTTGTTTCAAGTGATTCAATCCCTCATCACTCAAAGTGCAAGAGAAGAATCCTCCCTATCATAAAGCCAAAGATGTATTAGAGTCTAGTTAGTGTTGATGTAAAGTTGTGAGTTATGTATGTATATGTGATAAGTAGATCAAGATGATCTTACTTAGTAGTGAGTCAATGAGTGAGTAAGAAGTTGTGGGAAGAAGTAGTAGTGTGGAGGAGTCATGTAATTGTGAAGAAGTAGGTGTGTGAATAAGTAGTGGAGTATATAAGAAGTTGTAAAGTAGTGATGAAGTCGTGAAGTCGTGAAGAATTCGTGTAGAAGTTGTGTAGTGATCGAAGTCGTGTCGTGAGATTGGTTCTAGCTACTATTAGAACTCGACATTTAGCTTAATGTCGTAAATTGGTGTAAGCAAAATTTGTGTACGGTTTTCTCCGCCAAAAGGGAGCTTGTTGAGTAGTGAAGAAAACTCTCGAGTAGGTGACTCAGGGAGTGGAGTAGGGCAAGGAAGGTGTCCTTGTAGCCGAACCACTATAAATCATCGTGTCCGGTTTGCATTTCCTTTCTCTTATCTCTTTTAATTTATTCTTGCATTTATTGCTTTACATCTATGCTTGCCTATATGTCTTAGTTGTTGCTTATGTAGTTGTGATGTTGATTGTGTTGTACATAGAAGTTAATATTGTGATTGTATGCATAACTATATGATATGGTCTAATAGATTATTATTCACACTTCTCATATTGAGTTTAACTTAATAGATAATTTGATACAAAACATTTTAAGATTTTAAAAGGAAAACGTATTCACGTAAAGATCAACCAAAGCTCCTTTCATAAAACTAAGTTTTGAAAACTAATCCAAAGCACACATATATAATTGATCATATTGATTATATGTTGTTTTCATACTAAACTTGAATTGAAGATTTTGAAACAAACTTTTCATAAACGAAAAAGAGGGAAAACTATTCAACCCCCTTCTAGTTTTTCACAAAATAAAACGACTAAAGTTGCGGGAAAACTAAATCATATTAATAACAATTTCATAATAAGGATAACACCAAGAGGTGTTTAGCCACTCATGTTCAATAATGCAGGAAAACAAGTGTTTAACATAACAAATGTAAACATTGAATTAATACAAATCAAATGAATGAATAAACTTATGGTTATGGCGTGAATTCTCCCTTGGAATGGACTTGTATGCTTGATAGAACTTCCCCCTTGATGCGTGGAATTGCGCCCTCGAAAAAGGTTTTATCTCTCAAGGGATCTTGAGAAGCTTGCAATCCCCACCAGGCAGTGTACCTGTTCGTTGTAGTATAGTATAGTGACAAGTACCGGGGGATTGATCGTTCAACTCAAAGAATAGTGTTCGTTAGGATTTAAATTAATCTAACTAGGTCTAGAGGTGAGGGATGATTCTTTTTGTATTTTTATATTTTATGAAAAGCAAGTAAAAATCTTGGGTTTTGGAAGAAGGGGCGGAATTAGTTGCTAATCAACTAACCCAAAAGCTACTACTTAAACTAATGTGTAGGAAAATAAACTAGGGTTCTACAAGGTAAGTGAAGCATGTCTACCTATGATGTATTACTCCTTGCTAGCTATCCAATTCTACCTATTGAATTGTCACACCTTGTTTTAATTTACGGGTTATACTCCTTAATACCATTCGTAGGGCCGTGCACGATCTTCCCTAACTCTATAAGCTCCTACTTCACTCCTATGTTGAGCCGATTAAAAGCTCCTAACATGGGATCACTAGAATTCGTTTATGCGTTAAATACAACCATATAATCGTAGTACACATCCGATTCATGTTTCTTAAGACGTTCAAGCATGTTACCAATAGGAAATCTGCCAGTTTTCTTAAGCCTAACATCGATATCATTCAATTAAACAAGAGACAATAGGAAACAAGAATTATAAGCTAAACCAATTAGACCTATCGAAGTGTCACACCCTAATTGATGAAGATAGACACAAACATCAACAAGGAATCAATAAGATCTAATCAATTATATACAAGTTTCACACAATCATAAGTAGACACATGGTGAATTAGCAAAACATCATCAAAGAAGAGCAAGCAACAATGATAATGAAAAACATAATTAAGATAGAATAAACAAACCAATACAAGATGTTTATGGAGTGATTGAAACCCTATAAGTTGCTGGAAAAACACCTACCCTAACCCTAAAATCGGACCTAAGGTTGGGGGCTTAGTATTCCACAATTTGTTCCACCCTTTACAATGAAAAATTGGAAAAATATATATAGACTAAGGCACTAAGCATCCTGACGGCGTCATGTATTAGCCTTTGACGCCGTCAACTCGCCGCCAAGTTGAAATTCATATTGCCTAGATCCAGTCTTGACGCCTTCATGTGTAAATCTACTCTGGGCCGTCACGTGTAATCTGACCCTGATGGCCTTGGTGACGCCGTCAGGCTATTAACAATGAAAACACTCTGGGCCGTCACGTTATAATTTCCACTTCCACCTCTTTTGTCACTCTTGACGCCGTCATGTGTTAAGGCTTGACGTCGTCAGGTACTGTTCCCAGCAAGGAATTTGAAACTTTGCCGTTTTCTTCACTTTTTTTTGCTCAAAAAACGTCCAAAATGCTTTCTTTTCCAGATTTCTCCTCAAATGTAACTAAAATGACAAAAGGAACGATTTAGGGCAATAATTGATAAAATAATCACGAATTCGGGCTTAAATGACCCCTTAAAAGCGGTACACTTTTCGCCTCATCAAATACCCTTACACTTGAGATTTGCTTGTCCTCAAGCAAATGCGCTTTTATTCTAATCAAAATAAAAGTTAGGGGTCATTTAACACTATTATAATAGTAATTACAACAAATAATCGTTCCACTAAAAACCGAAAACAAGCACGGAGGTCATACACTAGCACCTCACAAATAGTGTTTAGATACTCACATCTCTCGGGTGTAATACAGTATATATCACAATAAGGAAATAGAAAACATCTCTCACTACCTGTCGTAGCAAATAGATTACTATAGGCTTGGGAAAGGATCAAACCTCCACCACTTGGCGTAAGCACCTAAGATAAACTATCAAAGAGGTCTTTTGAAGGGTTATAACGTTAGGTGTAGGGATATGATAAACACGGTTTTGTTGGATAAAGGAAATATTTACTGGTGGCGAGTTAATCATCTTGGTTAATTACATGTACAATATGGCGTTGCTAAGCCAATACTCGACTCGATTTAAGCTAATAAATCAAAAATAACAAAAACATAAAACAAACATAGAATGAAACGGGATGGTAGTCCGTATGTTTTTTTTTCTTTTTATTATTATTATTATTATTATTATTATTTTTTGCATACACTCTTACCCTACCGTCCAAAATAATACATCATAGGGAATTTGCATCCCTTTACACTTGAATTTTTACATACTTTACAATAAACTACTCTAATGACTCGAATTAAGATAATCAAAACACTTGGAGTACTTTTTAAGATTCACGCATATATGGGGGTAATAATTTGATGTTCTTCCCCATTACTCCATAACACTAGTACTTTACCCATGAGTCCCAATCGTCCCAAAACAATATGTACAAGATATGACTCGACTTAGCAACCATGTAATCAATTAGACAATTAACTAAGGGTTCAAACAAATAACAATAATGCACTAAAGATGAGTGCATACATGGAAGGCTAAGGCGATTTGGTTGCTCATTTGGGTGGGTTGTAACAAATTCTTCCTTTAAGTAAGATGCTTAAGGTTAGAAATGAAAAGATAGGCTCGGAGGGGTGTACTAGGGGTTTCGTGTACTAAAAATGAGTAAAACGCTAAGGTGTGGGAAAAATTAATTGACTTTACTAGTCAAGGTAATTGACTTAAATGGTCAAGTAATTATGATACGGGTTTAATACAAGGGTGATCCTAATGACTCTTATCATGTAGTAAATCCTACTACACGAATGTAGTCTCATTAGTGTAATACCCTAGGCAAATCCCACATTGGCCGTGACTTGGAGTGATGTTGGGACATATGTTAACATTCACCTTATTTGACAACAACGCGTTTTATGGTCTAACGGTTAATCGCCCATACGATTAAGTGTGCTCATGTGAGAGTAGTACTGGCTTGGGTGACCTGCCGGGAAGTCTTCACATGAGGGCCACAAAAGCAAAGCCGTGAGCCTTCGGGCAAAGCGGACAATATTGTGGTCTATAAGGCGGGGTGTTACAGATGGTATCGAGCCACTCCAAGCCGTTCGGGATGTGGGGCAAACCTCATCGAGGACGATGAGTCCCTAAGGAGGGGTGAATGTAATACCCTAGGCAAATCCCACATTGGCCGTGACTTGGAGCGATGTTGGGACATATGTTAACATTCGCCTTATATGACAGCAACGCGTTTTGTGGTCTAACGATTAATCACCCATACGGTTAAGCGAGCTCATGTGAGAGTAATACTGGCTTGGGTGACCTGCTGGGAAGTCTTCACATGATGGCCACAAAAGCAAAGCCGTGAGCCCTCGGGCAAAGCCGACAATATTATGGTATCAGAGCCACTCCAAGCCGTTCGGGATGTGGGGCAAACCTCATCGAGGACGATGAGTCCCTATGGGGGGGGGGGGGGGGTGAATGTAATACCCTAGGCAAATCCCACATTGGCCATGACTTGGAGTGATGTTGGGACATATGTTAACATTCGCCTTATATGACAGCAACGCGTTTTGTGGTCTAACAGTTAATCGCCCATACGGTTAAGCGTGCTCATGTGAGAGTAGTACTGGCTTGGGTGACCTTCCGGGAAGTCTTCACATGATGGCCACAAAAGCAAAGCCGTGAGTCCTCGGGCAAAGCGGACAATATTGTGGTCTATAAGGCGGGGTGTTACAATTAGCGGTCTCGGGATGCATCACTAACGCAAGTTCTAGAATCTAAATACTACCGGTACGCTCATAAGCACTAATAATGAATGCTTTTTCTATCAAATCTAAAGGCGAACCTTAGATATTTGGGTGAATTTTTTTTAAGTGGTACGGGTTTGTGCTAGTCATACAACTCCTATCCATGAGACGCTTGTTAAGGTTAAAGTTTCACTCCTAAATGTTGTAAAAAATTTTAAATTTGTTTCTAAAATTGCCCTAGCAAGTATTTCTCTTAGTTTTATTACACACCTACAATTGAACAAACAAACTCAAGCATAATTGTATTCTCAAAAGTATCATCATTTACCGAAGTTTTCACAAACTCTCTCTAAAAAGTTTTCATTCAAACCTCCTGATAACAACAATCTTAGACCGGAATCCCAGGACGGGATTCAGTTTAACGGGTAGGTACTATCACATCCCGTGATTTTCCCCATAATTAAAAACGTTTAATTATAAATTAATCTCTGTCATTACTTCTAATCACTATTTTTACAGGAATATTTAAAATTTTCTTTATTATATAAATTGGTCGTTACAAACCTGTATTTTCAGAACATTTTTCAAATTTACTATTCATCGGTTACTATTCACCAAACACTATTCATCATTTCACTATTCATCATT
Source organism: Artemisia argyi (assembly GCA_030686995.1). Lineage (NCBI taxonomy): Eukaryota > Viridiplantae > Streptophyta > Magnoliopsida > Asterales > Asteraceae > Artemisia > Artemisia argyi. The sequence goes on from JARVZY010012438.1 coordinate 49,300, forward strand.
TTTGGAGTCGGTTAGTAATATTGAGATGTTTTTCAAAAAGTTTTACTACTCACAAAACACTATTCACGAAACACTATTCACTCCCCGACTAACGTAAACGTTTCACTAAATATTCACTAAACTTTCACTAATCACAAACTAAATATTTTACTAATCCTAATTACATCTAAATGGACCCTTAATTTTATACTAAGCCCAAAATTTAAACCGGCCTGTTACTATTCACAACCCACTATTTTGAAGCCCAAAATCCTTATATTTATTTTTACACTCGACTAGACCAACTCAAAAACACATCTCGTACGGATTATTTTTATGCACGACACATACATATTTTTACACTCCCTCATTTCTCACCTAGCCAACTTCGAGTACGTCAATTTTCAGCTTTTCATGTCGAGTCTCACTACATTTTTAAGGGACAAAGTATTTGATCCAAAAACAACCCATACGATTATCAAATATTTCAAAACTAAACCATTTTAAACCCCGCTTGTTTCTTTAAACTCCTAATAATAATCCTAGCATGAATTCATGTTTAAATGCTAAAGTTAATCAACTATCACCAAGTACTATACGAAATTACAAATCGTGTGCTAATAAAAATGAGTGTCGACATATTATTTAAACACAAGGAAGTACCTCCCTATTTCATGCTCTCACAAGAGTATTATTAAATCTCTAGGCAAAGTGCTAGTTATATTTTTAAAAGGAACCTATGCGTACAATCCTATATATATAATACTAGCACACGTTTTCTTTTGACAATATAGTATGTCGACAAGCAAGAAACCAAGAATGAGGAGCATGTTACTTCTTACAAATCACAAGACTTTTTGAATACAAGTTACCATCCCATCTCATAAATGTATAGTCCTTGGAACACTCAAAACCTCATATATATATCATCTTTGCATGCATGTACTCGACCCAAACCAAGAACTAATTTACCACAAAATATTCTAAGTCCTTAGTGTTAGTTCCTAGTTCAAATCGCTTTGGCAAGAGCACAAGACTTTCAAATCGTGTCTAGGAGAAACAAAACGTTGTTTGCAAATCTTGGTTGAGTCGGCATTCACACTACACTCTCATACTCACTTTTCCTCGACTCTACGAAACGTTTTACCCCACCATCTTGGTGTAGTAAGTCTCACACGTCCCTTTTTCCATTCTTACTTAAACGTGTATATTGATATATCACCATCACTTGCACTAAAATTCTCGTAATCTAAATAAACAGCACGTATGTATTATATTTTCACCTATATATTCACTACACTAGTAATCAAGATATATAAGGACCTAAGTCATAAGGGTCACGTATAAACACATTTTGTACACATTTCTAACGTACCCCAAAATGAGTCGTAAAACACTTAAAATTTTCTAAGTCTTTTACTTAAAAACCCGTCCCATGCAAACCTAGAAATGAACGTATATCTTTAAAATTTACTTAACGAGCCTACCATTTTATTTCATAATCTATTAGACAACCTAACAAACTATCGTTTTCATATAGAACACTTGTAATAATATTCACGTCTCGACCTAGTAAATAAAGCAAAGCATATCGACCCTGGACCATGTCTTGAAAACTAATACACCACCGATTGGGCCTTAAGGCCCAATCAGTCAAAAATAAGCAAAACAAATAAGCTGTCCTAATAAGCTGTTTTGAAATGTTTTTAACATCCTAAAATAAGCCCGAAAATAAGCTCAAAACTTTCGTAAACCTAAAGGTTCAAAAACTCTTAACGGGCTTTAGTTTTCTTGTTTAAAAGCCCAATAAGTTGAAAATAAGCTATTTTCTGAAAATAAGCAGTTTGAAAAGTAAAATAAGTTGTTCCTAACTTTATTAAGAAATAAAAACACTGAGTTGAGGAATTGGTGAATTTTGGACTAAAATTGCAAATTTTATAACTTTTGGGTTAAAAATGTAAAGTTTATAAAGTTAGGGTAAAACTGTCATTTTACAAACTTGGGGATGAAAAACTAATTTTATGAACTATTGGGTGAAAAGTGTAATAATTTGAAAGTTTATGGACTTAAAACATAAATATATTTAACTTTGGACTAACGGTGTAACGCTAACGCCGTTAGGGTAAAAAGTGTAAAATTGGAAAAAGGACAAGGACCCACATATTATAATTGACATTCTTATTTTATTTTCTATTTTTTTACGTCACCACGTCACGTCATATGCATTTTCATCACGCTTTATTTCGTTAATAATATATATAACAAATTATCTTTACGTATTATTATCATCAAGATTAAGAAAAGAAAACTTCAAACATAATAACGTATCTTATAAACATAAGAACATCGCTCGCATATCATCCTTTCATCATAACGATTAATCGTCATTCATTAATCGTTATTCATTTACCAAATAGTATTTGGTCAGATTCTCAGATAAATTTATTTATCAGGTCCCGTACTAAAGACGCTTCCAAAATCATTCTCGTACTCTCACTCGAACTTATTTTCATCATTCCCAGTATCACTTAAGGTGAGTTCTTAGCCCCATTTTTATAAATGTTTTATTAATGCTTTGGGGGAGATACATGCTCAACTACTACTTTTACTTTCATAAGTATTTCAAACTATTTACATATTACTGTGGGACCAAAGCCCACCATTTTATACATTTTATATCTCATGGAGAGATAACTGCTATAAACATGTTTACAAGTAACTTTTCAACTGTATGCTATATCTGATTTCTACTTCCTAAGTTTGCTATTGCCAAAAAGTCCCTCATATCATGAACCTTAGTCACTTGTAGGGTGAACGTAAATAATTGTGGATAGATCTATTAGGGATTGACAATCCACGTTTGGTTGCTAGAGGAAAGCCACCAAACGCACTTTATTTGAAATCTAATAGGTGAATGGCAAAAACCTATCCAGAGGGCCATTGTTACTATTATCCATCATAATTGATGAGATCTGTTAATCGGATGAGTGTCATGAGGCTTAGAGAAATCAGGTAGTAGTGCTGTGGTCATGACATAGTACTACAATAACTAATGTTATGGGCGTATAACAACGTAGCCCATTGTTTTTATCAAATTACTAATTTGTGTTCACTATATAGCAGAAAATCACTATTACTTGGCAAATCATAACTATTTTGGTGTTGACCCCGTTAGGGCAAACCAACAAACTATTTTGGTGTTGACCCAATTAGGGCAAACCAACAAACTATTTCATGTTAACTTTGATTTTGATAAATCAACTGCTTTTGACTATAAACACTACGGATTTTACTCACACTTTGATTTTGATAATAAATCGTTTATTATGAATAGTATAAACTCACAAACTCTTTTGATTCTTGGAAATCAACTACTCTACTTATAAACTCTATGAACTCACCAACCTTTGTGTTGACACTTTTAGCATGTTTTTATCTCAGGTCCATAATGAGCAAGGATGGTACGGAGGAGCACGGATTCTTACAAAGGTTATAAATTTTACTATCATTTGAAAACTTATTTAACAAACTTTAAAACCACTGGGACCTCATTTTGAAAACTCTGATAATTATAAAATTCGAATGATAAGTGTTTTAAAATGACTAAATTGATAATCATTTTCTACTGAAAAACTGTGAGCTATGAAGTAACACCCAATCTTTATTCCGCTGCAAATATTTTAAAATTGGGGGTGTTACAGATTGGCATCAGAGCTTTGGTTATAGCGAAACAGATCTAATTTAGATCTGAACTATAACCGTTTTTACAAACAAACATTTTATAGCCTTACGCTCTCCGTGCCTTCCATCTGCCAGACGATTATGGAACTTCTAGATAATTTATGCTACATCAACACTCTAGTATATTAATATTACTCACTAACTATTTCAAGTATTATACAAATCCTTCCTAATTGTCTTACTTCCATCTTTATAGATGCGTATGACATACTCTTTCCGTATCTCAAAAAATCCGCGCATGAATTACTTTGTCGATTAGTATGGATGTTAAGTCAGAATCTTAAGATGATTTACAATGTCTTAATTTGAATGGATTGGGACGCCCTTTTATTCAAATCAAGAAATTGTACATCATTGAACCATAAGTCTACATTTCCTTAGTTACATGGTTTGGGACGCTTCTCTATGTAAATAACGAAATATAGATAAATAGGTTTAATTATATCTGAAATGACAGACATATGAAACCAAAAACCACTAAATTTCATTAGAAACCCCGTATATTGGCACACAACGATACAATTAGCATTGGTAATGCTATTGTTACAAATATCACTAGGTAAGGCGTAGGAAAAACCCAATTAGTTGGCCTGCCAAGCCAATGAAAAACACCACAATCCCTGCTAGATCAAGAATCACGACTGGATGTAGTACATCAAATACCCTATACGATAAAATCACACAAATGAAATGTTAGTGCATGGTACCATTATACGGTTTCAAAACAACGTTCCATTGTACCACTATCTCTTACCCCCATATTTCTTCCACACTAACGGGTAGGTTACCCGCACAGATTTTTGCAATTGTAAATCATGAGAAGTATCTAAACACAACAGAATAAATAAATTCTCATCCAAATTGCGCTCACAAGGGATTTTATTTAACCATTCAAACGACAGATTCTTAAAAACGGACTTGACAGAAATACTTAAAAACATTACAAACAAACTAAAACCATCACACTTCAAAGATAGTCTGGGTGATCCCAAGTCTGAGAGTTGTTGGAGTCATAACCATCATCATAAGGGTCAAAGCTCACCAACCTCTCTTCCTCTATCTGAGCTTCCAACCTGCTCAGTTCCCGCTCCATGTCAGAAGTCCAACCACCATCATCAACAGCCACATTTTCCTCAAAACTTGTCTGGAAAGAATCCAGATGAGGCAACTATTGTTGTTGATCAACAAATCTAGGTGCGGATGAGCTTGATGCACCATATTGAGGTTGTTGTGGTTGAAGTTGCTGAGGCGGTGGTGGATTTTGTTGTTGTGGTGGTTGTTGTTGTTGTTGTTGTTCAACCCTAGCAGCTCCAAAATTTTCTTCAAAACTCCAACGAATTTTATTGGAGATTTGGGCCTGGGTTTGACCGACACAAGCCCACAACGATTCAATAACCGTGGCGTTCTTGTGGCACTCATCCCGCAAGAACTTGTCAATCACCTGTTTCCTATCCGCCGATATGTCTGTGCATCTCACGTAGCGTTCTCTAAGTTCTTGATTCAATTGTTTTGCCATCTCAAACTGCTTAATGGCCTCCACAATAGCATTTTGGCTATCCACATCACTATTCTCAGTTTCCGCCTTGATAAACAATCGAAATTGTTCAGGGGTGTGTGGAAGTCTGCAAGTCATTGATTTTTTTTCTCGTTGTTGTGTGTGTGTAGTTGTGGATAACCCAAAGCATGCCGGTAGCATTTATAAGGGTTTGAAAAATATATTTCCCTTTATTTTAGTAGACATGACCGTTTGTATTCAAACGGTAAAAATTTTCAAAAGTTCGTGCCTATTAAAACTAACTACTAGTTTTGGAATACTTGGTAAAAAAAAAGAAAAAAAGAAAAGAAAAAAAAGGGTTTTTTCTTTATCGACTACAGAAGCCTGAAACAGATCATGTGTTGTCTCTTAAAAATTTAATTAACAAGTTTTCCTTAAAAAACCGAAGTTTTCACAAACTCTCTCTAAAAAGTTTTCATTCAAACCTCCTGATAACAACAATCTTAGACCGGAATCCCGGGACGGGATTCAGTTTAACGGGTAGGTAATATCACATCCCGTGATTTTCCCTATAATTAAAAACGTTTAATTAAAAATTAATCTCTGTCATTACTTCTAATCACTATTTTTACAGGAAAATTTAAAGTTTTCTTTATTATATAAATTGGTCATTACAAACCTGTATTTTCATAACATTTTTCAAATTTACTATTCATCGGTTACTATTCACCAAACACTATTCATCATTTCACTATTCATCGTTTTTGGAGTCGGTTAGTAATATTGAGATGTTTTTCAAAAAGTTTTACTATTCACAAAACACTATTCACGAAACACTATTCACTCCCGGACTCACGTAAACGTTTCACTAAATATTCACTAAACTTTCACTAATCACAAACTAAATATTTTACTAATCCTAATTACATCTAAACGGACCCTTAATTTTATACTAAGCCCAAAATTTAAACCGGCCTGTTACTATTCACAGCCCACTATTTTGAAGCCCAAAATCCTTATATTTATTTTTACACTCGACTAGACCTAGTCAAAAACACATCTCGTACGCATTATTTTTACACACGACACATACATATTATTACACTCCCTCATTTCTCACCTAGCCAACTTCGAGTACGTCAATTTTCAGCTTTTCATGTCGAGTCTCACTACATTTTTACGGGACAAAGTATTTGATCCAAAAACAACCCATACGATTATCAAATATTTCGAAACTAAACCATTTGAAATCTAATAGGTGAATGGCAAAAACCTATCCAGAGGGCCATTGTTACTATTATCCATCATAATTGATGAGATCTGTTAATCGGATGAGTGTCATGAGGCTTAGAGAAATCAGGTAGTAGTGCTGTGGTCATGACACAGTACTACAATAACTAATGTTATGGGCGTATAACAACGTAGCCCATTGTTTTTATCAAATTACTAATTTGTGTTCACTATATAGCAGAAAATCACTAATACTTGGCAAATCATAACTATTTTGGTGTTGACCCCGTTAGGGCAAACCAACAAACTATTTTGATGTTGACCCAATTAGGGCAAACCAACAAACTATTTCATGTTAACTTTGATTTTGATAAATTAACTGTTTTTGACTATAAACACTATGGATTTTACTCACACTTTGATTTTGATAATAAATCATTTATTATGAATAGTATAAACTCACAAACTCTTTTGATTCTTGAAAATCAACTACTCTACTTATAAACTCTATGAACTCACCAACCTTTGTGTTGACACTTTTAGCATGTGTTTATCTCAGGTCCATAATGAGCAAGGATGGTACGGAGGAGCATGGATTCTTACAAATGCTATAAATTTTACTATCATTCGAAAACTTATTTAACAAACTTTAAAACCGTTGGGACCTCATTTTGAAAACTCTGATAATTATAAAATTCGAATGATAAATGTTTTAAAACGACTAAATTGATAATCATTTTCTACTGAAAAACTGTGAGCTATGAAGTAACACCCAATCTTTATTCCGCTGCAAATATTTTAAAATTGGTGGTGTTACAAGGTTTTTCCTACACTTTGGATTAAGTACGGGTGGAAGTAGCGATACACACCCTTAGGGTGGAAATATGCCACGTGAGGTGAAGGGGGGTGAGTGAATGACTTCCTTCATCCTAAAACTACCGGATAATATTGGTTGATGGGTGGGTCGGTTCCATTTTTGTCTCCTAGATGCAAATCTAAGGATGGAAAGTTGTGTAATGATTGAGGTTCCGGTTCATCAACACTAGGAAATTCCCTAGAACTAAGAGTAAGGTTATCATTACCAGTGTTCAAACCTATATCTTCTAGTGGTTCTTGGTCCAAGGGTTCTACCTCAATTGGGGTTCCTGATGAGGCAAAAAATGATCCATTTTTAGGGGGTCATTTAAGCCCGGAATTGAATTTATTTGATTAAATATTGCCCTAAATCGTTCCTTTTGTGATTTAGGTACTTTGGGAGTGAATTCTGGAAAAGGAAGCATTTTGGACGTTTTTGGAGCATAAAAGTGAAGAAAACGGCAAAGTCTTAATTTTCCTTGCTGGAAACAGTACCTGACGGCGTCAAGAGCAAAAATTGGTGACGGTCCAGTAGAAATGTGACGGCGTCAAAGCATGGCCATCAAGAGTAAAAGTGGTGACGGCCCAGAACAACATTACACATGACGACGTCAGATCTGGATCTAGGCAATCCGATTTTATTTTTGGCGGCAGGTTGACGGCGTCAGAAGTTTCTTATTGACGCCGTCACCTTAGGAAATCTATATATAGTCTTTGTAATTTTCATTCTAAAGAGAGGACAATTTTAGGGACGAGTTGAATAAACCCTAGCTTGACTTTTACCTTTCACCCCTTGAAACCTTTCATGTTCAATTAAGATAAGTATCCTTTCAATTCATTCAATATGTCTATGTGTTATTTGAAAATATCTTACGCTTGTCTTGATTTTAACATGCTAGGCTAGATCTCTTGTGTGTTTGGTTAGATGTAATGAAACCTATATGTTGATTATAGGTTGATTGCTTGTTTATAGTTGTAATGGATGAATGATTTGGATGTTAGGCATAAGAAAACTGGCAGACTTCCATTGTGTGACATGCTTGAACGTCTTAAGAAACATGAACCAATGCGTACTAGGTTTTTATGGTTGTATTTAATGCATAAGCGAATTCTAGTGATCCCATGTTAGGAACTTCTTGCAGGCTCGACATAGGAGTGAAGTAGGAGCTTATAGAGATGGGGAAGTACGTACGCCACCCCACGATTGGTATTAAGGAATATAACCCATCATCCACGCAACTGTAACAAACTATCAACCTGGAAAAGATATCTAGGGAGTAATGAAATCTAAGTAAACACAATTTTCCCATTTATTGTTCACACCACTAGTTTAATTAGCTTTATTTTCATTTTTGTTATTTTATTTTGATTGCATCTTAGTTATTGGGTTAGTTGACTAGCAACTAATTTCGCCCACTCTTCCAAAAACCAAGATTTTTACTTGCTTTCATAAAAACATTAAGATACAAAAAGAATCATCCCTCACCTCTAGACCTAGTTTTTAGGCTTTTTAATCCTAGCGACAGTATTACTGAGTTGAACGATCAATCCCCCGGTACTTGTCACTATACTATACTACAACGATCAGGTACACTGCTTGGTGGGGGTTGTAAGCTTCTCGAAATCCCTCGAGAGGTAAAGCCTGGTGCAATTCCCACGCATCAAGTTTTTGGTGCCGCAGCCCGGGGAATAGTTATTGTCTAGGTTAGAATTTCTTTTTATTAGGTCTACTTGCTAGATTCCTTTCTAGTAAGATTTTATTTTTATTTTTAGGTTTTCTTTAGTCTATCTATTTCTTCGTGCCTTTGTTAGTAAAATAAATTCATTGACTATTCCGTTGACCATTATGGAAAACGCGAATCCACCCCTTTCCCCTAGAGAAGTGGCTTTGTTTCGTGAACAAATTGAGAGAGAGATTAGGGAACTTAGGGAGCTTAATAGGTTGATTAATGTTGAGCTCAACCATGCATTTAGTGACCTAGTGACCGCCTTGTATTCAAATAAGGACCTAGGGACTAAAGATTTTGAGGATGTTGTTGAGGAACTTGAAGAAGGGGAGATTGATCCAAAGCTAGATGATTATTTTAATCTATACCCCACTAAGGAGGAGATTGCGTACTATAATAATCTTATTGATAATCCTCGACCTCCTTTTACTAGAATCGAACCTAAGATAAAGAGAGTCGATCCCAAGAATGCTAAGATACCATGTATGATTGGGTATAAACATATTGACAATGCTTACATTGATTTTAAATCCCCAATCAACATTATGTCCTCAAGTGTCTATAATGATATAGTGAAAACAAGACTTGGACCTAGAAGAGATCCAAAATACCCCGGTGGAGTTTGTAACTTTGTCGGGAGAATTAAAGGTCTACATGTCTTTGTTGGGAATTTTACTTATATCACTGACTTTATGGTTGTTGAAGATCTTGCTAATGTTATTGATTGTCGCTTATCCAATGCTGTGTTTGGTAAACCATTTGTTGAAGAGTCCAAGTTAGAATATGATGAGGTAGAAGGGACAATCCGATTTGCTAGTAACACCGATAGGATCACTTATAGGATGCCTAATAGAATGAAAGAATTTCGTTTTGTGCCTCGATTTGACATGGATAACATTGGTGCTTTCGAGGACATCAATGAAGAGGATAAGGAAAAGGGCATGGACTATGTATGGGAGAAGAAGAGCCTTTTCTATAAGGATTGCTTGACTCTAGGACCAAAATATAGAGCTGATAAGGAATTTGCCAATAGAATCATAGGAGCAATTAAGCAAAAGGTGTTTGGTCTCTATAAAGAACATTTACAATTGGTGGAAAGTGAGACAAAGGATGAGGTCACGTAGTAACCCATGACCTTAAGTCTAGCTACAAGACTCGTAAATAAAGAAAAGCGCTTCTTAGGAGGCAACCCATGATTTGTGTGATTTTTAATTTGTTTGATTGTTATTTGTTTCCGTATGCATGTTTTATTTTTATTGTTGGTAGATCTTGTTTCAAAACTAAAATGGTGAAAATACTTTATTTTGTCGTTTGGCTTAGTCTTAACTTCATCCAAAGGTATTACGCAAAAGATAAGTGTAAGGGGAAACCCCAAATATGTTTTTAAGAAACAAAATTGATCATGATTCTCCACAACATTAAATGAACATGTATATTCGTATTTGTTAGAGTCAAATGCTTGTATCGAGTCATAATGATGTTTTGCAGGGTTTTCCAGGAAATAGGACATAAGTTTGCCAGAAAATTTCCAGAAACTTAATGTAAAGATTTTTGCAGGACACTTCTGACGGCGTCAGGAAGAAATTCCTGACAGCGTCATGTGTAAAATTCTGGAATTTTTGCTGGTTTTGTTTTTCTAACGGAGTCTCAAAGTTTTTGTTAATTCTTTAGTTTTATAAACTCCAGGAAATCTGCAAACATTCATTCCGCAAGCATTATATCCCTTTAATTCCTAGAAAGCAATTTAAGATATATAAGCTACTTTTCTAGGATTTGTTATCATATATAGATTGCCGCCGATTTTACGCGAGGTTGCCTTGTTTGTTTTCTCAGGTTTAACAGGTTATGTATGACAAGAAGATGATTTATATTTCTGGAAGGGAAGCTTTGATTGTTCATTTTCTTGGAGGAAGATCTAACCTTGTTACCACACTATCCATACCGAGTGAATCAGGGGAGTATTTGATTTCATTCTTTTACCTGTTTTACTTTTACAATCTTTAATTGAACATTGGGGACAATGTTCATCCTAAGTGTAAGGGGAGGGTAAATGATGATACCTTATAGGATACACTTTCACTTGAGTTTGTTTGTTTGTTTGATGGTAGATGTGTAATAAAACTATGAGAAATACTTGTTAGTGTAATTTTAGCGCCAAATTTAATTTTTTTTACAACATTTAGGAGTGAAACTTTAGCCTTAGCAAGCGTCTCATGGATAGGAATTGTATGACTAGCACAAAACCGTATCATTCAGAAAAATTTTCCACCCAAATATGTGAGGTTCGCGTTTAGATTTGATAGGAAAAGCACTTACTATTAGTGCTTATAAGTGTACCGGTAGCATTTAGATTCTAGAACTTGCATTAGTGATGCATCCCGAGACCGCTAGTGAGACTACATTCGTGTAGTCGGATTTACTACATGATAAGAGGCATTAGGATCATCCTTGTGTTAAACCCGTATCATAATTACATGACCATTTAAGTCATATTACTTGGCTAGTAAAGTCAACTAATTTTCCCACACCTTAGCGTTGTACTCATTTTTAGTACACGAAACCCCTAGTACACCCCTCCGAGCCTATCTTTTCGTTTCTAACTTTAAGCATCTTACTTAAAGGAAGAATTTGTTACAACCCACTTAAATGTACACCCAAATCGCCTTAGCCTTCCGTGTATGCACTCATCTTTAGTGCATTATTGTTATTTGTTTAAACCCTTAGTTAATTATCTAATTGATTACATGGTTGCTAAGTTGAGTCATATCCTTGCACATATTGTTTTGGGACGATTGGGACTCATGGGTAAAGTACTTGTGTTATGGAGTAATGGGGAAGAACATCATATTATTACCCCCATATGTGCGTTAATCTTAAAAGTACTCCAAGTGTTTTAATTATCTTAATTCGAGTCATTAGATTAATTTATTGTAAAGTATGTAAAAATTCAAGTGTAAGGGGAATGTTCATTCCCTATGATGTATTATTTTGGATGGTAGGGTAAGAGTGTATGCAAAAAAAAAAAAAAAAAAAAAAAAAAAAAAAGAAATCGAAAAAATTAAGAAAAAGAAAAAAAAATGGAAAAAGAAAAAGAGAAAAAACATACGGACTACCATCCCGTGTCATTTCATGTTTATTTTATGTTTTTGTTATATTTGATTTATTGTCTTAAGTCGAGTCTAGTCTTGGCTTAGCAACGCCATATTGTACATGTAATTAACCAAGATTGTTAACTCGCCACCAGTAAAAACTTCCTTTATCCAACAAAACCGTGTATTTCATATCCCTACACCTAACGTTACAACCCTTTAAAAGACCTCTTTGATAGTTTATCCTAGGTGCTTACGCCATGTGGTGGAGGTTTGATCCTTTCCCAAGCCTATGGTAATCTATTTTTCTATGACAGGTAGTGAAAGATATTTTCCATTTCCATATTGTGATATATACTTTATTACACCCGAGAGATGTGAGTAGTGTATGACCTCCGTGCTTGTCTTTGGTCTTTAGTGGAACGATTATTTGTTATAATTACTTTTATATTAGTGTTAAATGACCCCTAACTTGTATTTTGATTAGAATAAAAGCGCATTTGCTTGAGGACAAGCAAATCTCAAGTGTAAGGGTATATGATGAGGCGAAAAAAGATCCGTTTTTAGGGGGTCATTTAAGCCCGGAATTGAATTTATTTGCTCAAATATTGCCCTAAATCATTCCTTTTGTGATTTTAGGTACTTTGGGAGTGAATTCTGGAAAAGGAAGCATTTTGGACGTTTTTGGAGCATAAAAGTGAAGAAAACGGCAAAGTCTTAATTTTCCTTGCTGGAAAAAGTACCTGACGGCGTCAAGAGCATTTTGATGACGGCGTCAACAGCAAAAGTGGTGACGGTCCAGTAGAAATGTGATGGCGTCAAAGCATGGCTGTCAAGAGTAGAAGTGGTGACGGCCCAGAACAACATTACACATGACGGCGTCAGATCTGGATCTAGGCAATCCGATTTTATTTTTGGCGGCGGGTTGACGGTGTCAGAAGTTTCTTCTTGACGCCGTCACCTTAGGAAATCTATATATAGTCTTTGTAATTTTCATTCTAAAGAGAGGACAATTTTAGGGATGAGTTGAATAAACCCTAGCTCGACTTTTACAGTATTTTCAAGGGTTTTCACCCCTTGAAACCTTTCATGTTTAATTAAGATAAGTATCCTTTCAATTCATTCAATATGTCTATGTGTTGTTTGAATATATCTTATGCTTGTCTTGATTTTAACAAGCTAGGCTATATCTCTTGTATTTTGCTTAGATGTAATGAAACCTAGATGTTGATTACAGGTTGATTGCTTGTTTATAGTTGTAATGGATGAATGATTTCGATGTTAGGCTTAAGAAAACTGGCAGACTTCCATTGTGTGACATGCTTGAACGTCTTAAGAAACATGAACCAATGCGTACCAGGTTTTTATGGTTGTATTTAATGCATAAGCGAATTCTAGTGATCCCATGTTAGGAGCTTCTTGCAGGCTCGACATAGGAGTGAAGTAGGAGCTTATAGAGATGGGGAAGTACGTACGCCGCCCCAAGATTGGTATTAAGGAATATAACCCGTCATCCACGCAACTGTAACAAACTATCAACCTGTAAAAGATATCTAGGGAGTAATGAAATCTAAGTATACACAATTTTCCCATTTATTGTTCATACCACTAGTTTAATTAGCTTTATTTTCATTTTTGTTTTTTTTATTTTGATTGCATCTTAGTTATTGGGTTAGTTGACTAGCAACTAATTCCGCCCACTCTTCCAAAAACCGAGATTTTTACTTGCTTTCATAAAAACATTAAAATACAAAAAGAATCATCCCTCACCTCTAGACCTAGTTTTTAGGCTTTCTAATCCTAGCGACACTATTCCTGAGTTGAACGATCAATCCCCCGGTACTTGTCACTATACTATACTACAACGATCAGGTACACTGCCTGGTGGGGGTTGTAAGCTTCTCGAGATCCCTCGAGAGGTAAAGCCTGGTGCAATTCCCACGCATCAGTTCCTATAGTCTCTTCTACTTCTTCCGGGTAAGTAACGGGCGGTGTGTATGTCTCAAATGATGGTAGGACTTGTGGGGTACTTACTGGGCTTGGGTTTTCTACTATCTCTTCCATCATATCAATATCACCTATGTGTTCATCTTGTATTATGGTAGTGCCTAACCATGACATGCAACTAGGTGGCTCAACTCTAACCTCATGTGTGTCGTATGTTTTGGTGAAATCTATCCCGCTCATGCAACTAGGTAGTTCAACACTAACCATCTCATAATCTTGGTTTGATTCTAAGTTCATGTTCTTAGAAACTAGGTCATCTTACTCATACGAATCCACCAATTCGTTGAACTTATGGGTCATGGTTAGGAAGCTTTTCTTAAAATTCATCCAACGGGTCTCACTAAAAGGGATTGATCCTGATAATGATCGTCTGATAGAAATCACACGTGCATAGAATTCATCAAACCCATCTAACTTTACCCCCAACTCCTCTCGGATGTCACTAAGATCACACAAAAATTCATTTGAATGATAGGAAGCAAATCTATTAGTGAAATATTATTGTTCCTCCATTGTCAATGATCTAAACGGAATTTCATCCGCCATAGTGACAAGTGAAAATGGTTTTACAAACAAAGGGCACAAAGAAAAATATAGACTACAAGAAAGCTAATAAAATGAAAATAAAGATCTCACTAAAAAGGAATCTAATGAGTAGACCTAATCAAAATAAATTTCAACCTACACAATAACTATTCCCGGCAACGGCGCCAAAAACTTGATGCGTGGAATTGCGCCCTCGCAAAAGGTTTTACCTCTCAAGGGATCTTGAGAAGCTTGCAATCCCCACCAGGCAGTGTACCTGTTCGTTGTAGTATAGTAAAGTGACAAGTGCCGGGGGATTGATCGTTCAACTCAAAGAATAGTGTTCGTTAGGATTGAAATTAATCTAACTAGGTCTAGAGGTGAGGGATGATTCTTTTTGTATTTTTATATTTTATGAAAAGCAAGTAAAAATCTCGGGTTTTGGAAGAAGGGGCGGAATTAGTTGCTAATCAACTAACCCAGAAGCTACTACTTAAACTAATGTGTAGGAAAATAAACTAGGGTTCTACAAGGTAAGTGAAGCATGTCTACCTATGATGTATTACTCCTTGCTAGCTATTCAATTCTACCTATTGAATTGTCACACCTTGTTTTAATTGACGGGTTATATTCCTTAAAACCACTCGTAGGGCCGTGCACGATCTTTCCTAACTCTATAAGCTCCTACTTCACTCCTATGTCAAGACTACTAAAAGCTCCTAACATGGGATTACTAGAATTCGCTTATGCATTAAATACAACCATATAATCGTAGTACACATCCGATTCATGTTTCTTAAGACGTTCAAGCATGTTACCAATTGGAAGTCTGTCAGTTTTCTTAAGCCTAACATCGATATCATTCAATTAAACAAGAGACAATAGGAAACAAGAATTATAAGCAAAACCAATTAGACCTATCGAAGTGTCACACCCTAATTGATGAAGATAGACACAAACATCAACAAGGAATCAATAAGATCTAATCAATTATATACAAGTTTCACACAATCATAAGTAGACACAAGGTGAATTAGCAAAACATCATCAAAGAAGAGCAAGCAACAATGATAACGGAATACAAAATTAAGATAAAATCAACAAACCAATACAAGATGTTTATGGAGTGATTGAAACCCTCTAAGTTGTTGGAAAAACACATACCCTAACCCTAAAATTTGACCTAGGGTTGGAGGCTTAGTATTCCACAATTTGTTCTACCCTTTACAATGAAAAATTGGAAAATATATATAGACTAAGCATCCTGATAGCATCATGTATTAGCCTCTGACGTCGTCAACTCGCCGCTAAGTTGAAATTCGTATTGCCTAGATCCGGTCTTGAAGCCTTCATGTGTAAATCTACTCTGGGCCGTCATGTGTAATCTGACCCTGACAGCCTTGGTGACGCCGTCAGGCTATTAACACTGAAAACACTCTGAGCCATCACGTTATAATTTCCACTTCCACCTATTTTGTCACTCTTGACGCCGTCATGTGTTAAGGCTTGACGTCGTCAGGTACTGTTCCCAGCAAGGAATTTGAGACTTTGCCGTTTTCTTCACTTTTATGCTCTAAAAACGTCAAAGACGCTTCCTTTTCCAGATTTCTCCTCAAAAGTACCTAAATGAAAAAAGGAACGATTTAGGGCAATAATTAATCAAATAATCATGAATTCGGGCTTAAATGACCCCTTAAAAGCGGTACACTTTTCGCCTCATCATCCCTCTTGCTCCCTGAATTCCTCCTAACTTCTGTGTGGTGGAAAGTGAATGATAAAACTCGGAATTAGGGCTGGTATTTATAGGCCCGACATTGCTATGGCGTAGCCCTATGGTCAGCTACGCCGTAGCCTTTGTAAATATCAACTACGCCGTAGCTTGATCAAGTGCTACGGTCATAGATTCATTAGGTGTTACATCTATGGCGTATCTTTGCAAGGAACTATGCCGTAGTTTCTTCACTGGCCTCGAAAGTTCTTTAGTGCTTGATTTTGAGGTTTACGCCGTAGGTGGAGAGAGGCTACTCCGTAGAACCCTTTGATGTGCTACTACGCCGTAGTTAAGGATGTGGCTATGCCGTAGTCTTCGTAAATAATTGCTACGGCGTAGGTAGATGGAGCATCTACGCCGTAGTTAGTGCAGAATCCACATACTTCAATGATTTTCATCTAAAACCTTCCAAATCCGCGTCTTTTCGTTCCTTTCTTCATCTTTGCCTGAAATAGAATATAAACAAACAAGAGTATATATCCTAACATATTAACATAAAAGATGAACAATTTAGGGGGAAATTAACACTAAAAACCGGGTACTATTTGATGTTATCAAATATCCCCCCACTTGAACTCTACTTGCCCTCAAGTAGACCTTATTAGAATAATTCTCAAAAAGATATCTCCCAAGAAAATGGAAAATATGAATCTAAAAATTTTCTATGCTAGAATATATCAAAGCCGAACACCTCGCAAAATGGGAAGAAACACTCATGCTCTCTCTCCTAATCTAAGTGTTAATTTGGGGGTGATCACTTAACGCATAGTCATAGAATGTATTCTATCATAGGCTTGGTGGTTACACAAATCTCCACCACTAGAGCTAAGGTCAAAACAATTTTTAAAGGCAATATTGGGTGAATAATAAGGCTATGGGTGTAGTGTTGTTACGTGACCGGAACGCCGGGCAAGACACCAATGACTGCTCAAATCCCTCACCTAAGCATGCTTCACAACTAAAAGGGTAGGATAAGACATGGGATTCACAATAATGGTGTAAAATGAAAAATAGAAACAAATAGTCTTAACCTATAACCGAGTTGCTACCACTTGCCGTTCATCCAAGGGTAAAGCTCCAAGACGCAAAAATTGGATCATATAACAAGTGTGTGTGCAATTAGAGGACGCCATGATGGGCACCACAATTGGTCTTCATGTTGGTGATTACGAACCAACAACTTCATTCTTCATATGTGACCGAGGTGGCCTCTTCGATACTAATTCTTTCAAAGCTCAACATATGGTGCTATACAAAGTTTCACCTAAGATAAACTGTTTACATACTGAATTTCACATTTTTTTATACATAACAATAGAAGAAATAAAATACATCCCCCCACTTGAGATGAATCATACATGTAATAAAAGGGGGTCTTTTTTGATCTTCAAAGATGGGTCTTCAACATAGGCGTGATTTCTGGATCTCTTTACTCGAACCTCGGACTAGAAAAAGTAGCAACTTCTCAATTACAAACCAAGACTACACGGTAGGCTAAGGCGAATAGGTGTATCAAAAAATTTATAATATGGGTGAGAAACGAAAGGATAGGCTCAAAAGGGTGTAACTAGGGGTATCTTTCACTATAGATGAGTGCAACAAAAGGGTTTAAACACGGGGGTCGAAGAGTCAATGTAACTAATCGATAAACACGCATATATAGGCTTTTTCGGTGACAATCCTAAAATATCGCCTTCTAAAAAAGTTTCTTCCAAATGTACTAAGAAAACTCAATACACTACTCGTTTATGGTATCAAAATGATGTAAAGGCCAAGTTCTAAAGTCTACAAACTACTGGCACACTCATATTTTGGTGGATTTGGGTAAATCAAGGGAAATTGAAAAGGTTAAACCTCACCATGGGAATAAAGGTTAATGTGCTCGGTTAAGGTCTATTCTAGTTAGGTTCGGAAAAACATGTCAAAATTTTTTAGAATGGCATAATTTTTCAAAACAAACTAGAAAAAAGGGGGCAAATAATAGTTCAAGTTACATTCTACTCCCGTCCACCCACTTGAAATGTACAAAGTCCCTTTTGTATGCAAATAATGAGAATATAAGTAGAATAGGAACGAGAACTTCCCTGAAAGTTGCTCTTGAAAATAGTAGAAGGATCATGTTTGAGAAAATGTGCCTTCGCTTTGCCTAAAGAGCAATCTTCGTATCCCTGAAATCACGAAACAACCACAAGCATAAAACCTAAAAAATAAAAATAAAAAGAAAATAGAAATCCTAACTCACTTTCGTAGGAATCACGGTTGCATTTAGCATATGCAACAAGCCTTTTAAACCACTTGGTGTCCTAAGTGGACGAGTGAAGTCTCGTGAGGGTTTACAGTGAACACACCCACAAAGTTCATTTAAAAACTAATACAAGGTTTATGAATGTTTTGTACTAAAAATCTTTTGAAATTAGATGGTACAGGAGAAAACTACGGCGTAGTAGCAATTATGGCTACGCCGTAGTTGGAAAATTCTTACAGAATGACACCTGGAGAGAGCTACGGTGTAGCTACCCAGTGGGCTATGCTGTAGACTTTTCCTGGGGGAATTTTCTGGAGTAGAAACTCCATTGTTGGCTCAATTCATCGCCCCCTTCTCTTTTACCTACAAAAATCATTAAAGCAAAACATGCAAAACCAAACTACGCTAATAAAATGAAAAACGAAGGATAATTCGGGTTGTCTCCCGAAAGAGCTCTTTTGTTTATTATCGAGTCTTTAAGTTAGACTCATTACCGTGGTTAGTCACCACGTCGCACACCAAGTTGGGTGTGCATTTCTTCCCTTATCAAAATTTTGAATTTTTCGCCATTCATTCGTCCAACCGGTAGTTGCTTATCAAGTTTCTTATCGATGCTTATGAAACTTCCTACTCCATCAATTGTATATTTATGAACTTTAAAAGTTTCAACCTTTATTTCCGGTGGATCGTATCTGTTTCCTTCCAACTGACAACCGTGTACTTCTATAGCTTCTAATTCTACCTCATGCCAAAACTTTCGCCCTTTCTTGAAGGTTTTTTTCACATTTCTCCCAGATATCCTGGAGCATGTACCCTTTTACTCCAATCTTGAGTCCATATTCATCTATAAGTTGTAGTACTTCTCTTTCGAATTCTAACTTAAACTTCTCAAAACTTCTTTCGAAAGGGTCATCATACTCCTCCTGTGCATCGGATTCTTCCGAATAGCTATCCATCATCCATTCCACAAATACCATAATCGCCTCCTTTAGGTACCTTTTCCGAATTTATACAGTTTATTTTAAACTATTGATCGCCTTCTTCCGGAGAAAGGTTTTTAGAGTATTCCCCTGTCTCTGCTGAGCACACCTTTTCATTAAGAACCTCATCGGATGGATTGCTTCAGCATTCTTCGGATGAAAAGCTCAAGCGATAGTAGTTGTAATCCTGTTGGAATCCTTTTATTATATTCTCATTAATCATGGTATTTCCAAACAGGACTTTGTGCCAATCTTGAAAAGACAAATTTCCGAATTCAATGTCGCGTCGTTCAATCCCATGAAAGCAAGTCCATTCCAAATGGACTCGTTGGTCTTCATCCAGTTCCCTGTTGTCTCCCCCTTCACATTTGCAGCGGAAAGGATTGCAGGATGGCCAAACTTGCTCTGATCCTTCACTAACCATTATTATTGGGTTGCAATAATGGTTCTTTAAAATGGGGTTTCTTTCATCCATGACTCTGTTTATTATTTTCTCATGTCTTTCCTGTTCCTGCTCAGAATACTCAATACTCATTTTTTTCTAAGTGTTAAAGATACAATCTTCACAGAATTCCGAATCACATAAAACGGGGTTAGTGTAAATATCCAAATTCTGGGGTGAACACACCTTATTAGTTTCATTAATCATGCAGACTTCCTCTGGAGATGTACTAACGGATTTCAAAGACCCGTTATGATTAAATGTAATTCTATCTTTACCATTCTCTAGAGTTATTTCTTTCTAAAAAACTTTAATATTAGCATGTGAAGTAGCCAAAAACGGTCTTCCTAGAATTAGGTTATTATTTCACTTATCCATCATGTCTATGATTAAAAAGTCACCTGGAAATATGAACTTATTAATTCTCAATAAAACATTATCAACTATTCCCTTAGGCGTTGCTCTAGACATGTCTGCCATTTCGATCATATAAGTTATTTTCTTAAGTTTAATAAGATTCAATTTTTTAAATAAAGAAAACGACATCATATTAACACTAGCCCCTAAATCAGCTAAAGCCAACATATTAAGATTACCAATGGTGCATGGGAGTAGAAACTTCCCTGGGTTTGGCATTTTTTCCGGTAGTTGGCAAGGCATACTTTCAAATATCCTGCTTCCATCGTTCTCTGGTAAATGGCTGATTCCACAAAATTTGTTGGAGTTGGTTTCGTCCTTGTCCTCTTGAGTAGAAAGCACCTTGCATTCTTCTAAAACTGCTTTGGGTCTACTTGTTTTGACATCTTTGGCCAATTTCCCAATTTGCGTTTCAAGGTTTTTGATAGCATCATTTTGATTTCTCAAGATCCTTTAGGTGTCATCTTTCATTTTGCTCATCCATTCTTGGAATTTCTCATTCCTATACGAGGACTCCTTAATATGCTTGTTGACCATCTCATCAAGGCTAGGCTTTCATTGTTCATATGAGGGTTTATCGATTCGAGTGTAGTATCCTTGAGGTCCTACTTGGTACCTTGCTCCATTCCCCGGCCCTTGATATGGTCTAATAGTTTTACCTAGCTTGGTTTCATTGATTCTCTTAACTTCTTCCTTCACCACCTTAGTCTTCCTTCCAATATCATACTCAAATTGAATGGTGTGCACATTTTCCTTTAGCTTCTTCATGTCATGCCCTAAACTTTTGAGTTTGTTGGTGATTAGGGCGATTCCATCCGAACTTCCAATGATGCTCCTACTTCCACCATCATGCCACTTTTGAGAGTGGTCTGCCATGTATTCAATAGATTTTAAGGCTTCAGCAAATGTCATTCCAGGGATTGGCCCCTGAAAATCAAGCATTTTCCTGGTAGAAATGTTTAGCCCTTTGTAGAAGATATTCACCGTTTGTTGCTTGTTGAGGTCATGAGTTGGGCACTTGAAAAAAAGGTCATTGAACCTATCCCAAGCTTGGTACAATGATTCGTCCCATTCTTGTTTGAAATTATGGATCTCTTCGAGCTGTTGTGCCGTCCTTGAAGGAGGGAACTACCTTTGGATGAACTTTTTCTTCAGCAATGCCCAAGTATCAATGGTTCCCGCAGGCAACCTATCAATCCATCTTTTAGCAGCACCGGTAAGAGTCATGGGAAAGCCTCTAAGCATTATCGCATCATGAGACACTCCAGGAATGTTGAAAAGACTGACAATGTAGAGAACATTCTCAATGTGCTCGTGAGCATCTTTAGTCTTTGTTCCCGAAAAGAGGTCTTTCCGCAACTCCCTTATGAACTGGTTCTTGATTTCAAATTGAACCTCTACTCCAATAGCTGGTCTAACCAAACCAGGCCCTTATTCCTCTCTCGCATAAGAGCTAGGAAATCTTCAAGAGTGAGAGTGTCGATGTCAACGTCACCCATATTACCTGAAACTAGAAGAGAAATCATGAGTACTGAAAACAGAATTTAAAATGCAAAACTTAAATAAAATCCTAATAGCTCCCCGGCAGCTGCACCAAAAACTTGATACAGGATTTACCTACTATGTTTTATAATTTATAATAGTCTCGTCTACCTAAGGTCTACCTATTGCACTAACGGGCAGTGTACCCGGTCGTGTGAGGTATAGCTAGATGGTAAAGCCAAGGTCGTCGCAAGAGCTAAGGTGCGGACAATATCTAAGTTTAAATGTCACTAAATAAAAGGGGTGTTTTAATTGATTTAATTAAACTAAAGAAGTAAATAACGAAATAGATAAACAAAGCAAATAGCAAGTGAAGGAAATCAGATACAGAAAGTATTGTCAACCTAATTACTACTCTTGTTTTTAACATGACAAGTTTTCTATATATGCATCCTATCGTTTTATCTGGGGGTTCAATTCAATAGGCTCAGTTGGTCAAATCGCCTATCCTATTTCCCATAATCCCCTACTCCAA
Source organism: Artemisia argyi (assembly GCA_030686995.1). Lineage (NCBI taxonomy): Eukaryota > Viridiplantae > Streptophyta > Magnoliopsida > Asterales > Asteraceae > Artemisia > Artemisia argyi. Next base: position 71,820 of record JARVZY010012438.1, read on the forward strand.
TATCTAAGGATTTTAACCTTAGTGATGAACAGAGGTCGCCGGTTGACTATGTCAAGTCATTAAGTGCCTCTACTAACTTAGACTGGCCTAACGGGAAGTGTTGTCACTTACAGCTTCCCTCTAACTTCTTAAGTAAATCTATTAGGTAGGTGATCCTTTGGTCAATAGCGTCTACGGTTCGTCTTAACCATTACCAAGTCACAACCTTCTAATGAAATACGGGCACGGTCACATCGTACATTCCCCTTGAAGGACTACCCAATATCAAAACCTTTAAAGCTAAAGTGTCCAAAGACAAGCTAAGAAAGTATACAAATAAAACGACTAAAGATGCGGGAAAACTAAATCATATTAATAACAATTTCATAATAAGGCTAACACCAAGAGGTGTTTAGCCACTCATTTTCAGTAATGCAGGAAAACAAGTGTTTAACATAACAAATGTAAACATTGAATTACTACAAATCAAATGAATGAATAAACTTATGGTTATGGCGTGAATTCTCCCTTAGAATGGACTTGTATGCTTGATATAACTTCTCCCTCTTGCTCCCTGAATTCCTCCTTACTTCTGTGTGGTGGAAAGTGAATGATAAAACTCGGAATTAGGGCTGGTATTTATAGGCCTGACATTGCTACGGCGTAGTCCTATGGTCAGCTACGTCGTAGCCTTTGTAAATATCAACTACGCCGTATCTTGATCAAGTGCTACGGTCGTAGATTCATTAGGTGTTACATCTACGACGTAGCTTTGCACGGAACTATGTGAAAAACTAGAAGGGGGGTTGAATAGTTTTACGTCGTTTTAAAATTATAAAACTTGGTTTCAAAATATAGAATCGAGTTTATTCAATTGTTTGTTTGAAAACCTTTGATTAGAATTTAGTGTGAAAATAACTATATGATCTATTATATGTGTCCTTTTAGGTTTGTTATAAATACTTTGTTTTTGAAAACTTTGTTTACTTTAAAGAGTTTAGATTCGATATTATGTGAATTCAAGTCTTGCACAATATAAACAATTATAACTAAGTACTAAAGCAATAATAATGTAAATAAGATAAAAAGTAAGAGATGGAAAGATCGAACCGTGAGACAAGAGATTTATAGTTGTTCAGCTACAAGGACATCTTCCTTGCCTTACTCCACTCCCCGAGCACCTAACTCGAGAGTTTTCTTCACTATGTCAACAAGCTCCCTTATGGCGGAGAAAACCTTACACACCAATATTCACACCACAATTTCGTCACACCTTCTAGACGACTTCCTCTTATCTTCACAAAAATCTACTTCACAACTATCTACTTCACAACTATCTTCTTCACACCTATCTACTTCATGACTTCTCTACTTCAGAACTATTTACTTCACGACTACCTACTTCACAACTAACTTCTTGACACCTATCTACTTCACAACTTCTCTACTTTACAACTATTTACTTCACAACTACCTATCTATATGCCTTGCTAATCTATCTTCTATCAAGTATTCACAACTAGTTACACAAAGAAATAGATATAATGGATGATGCTCTAGCAACTTGGATGTGGAGGTCACAACAAGTTGTAATACTTCTTCTCTTGGTCGATTGAAGTATTCTTCTCTTGCACTTGAAAGGTGGAAGCTTGGATCACTTTGAAACAAAGATTTATGTATATATGATCAAAGGATTTTAGAGAATAGAAATGAGATTAAGAACAGAAAGTTTTGGGGTGCAAAAAGGTGAGAAAAATCTGTGGAATGAACCAGTATTTATAAGGGAAAAAATACTGTTTGGGAGCGTGGGCGGTCCCCTTAATTAGGGGCCGGTCCCCTTAATTATTAAGGGGGCCGCCCTCCCAAGCCATAAATTTTGTCTTTTATTGGGGAAGGTTTTTCGGGAACATTTTTACCATTTTTGGTTAAAAATTTGAATTCATATATTTATAATGATTTAAACATATTCTTTTATTTCCAAAAATGATTTTGTAAAAGATATAGAATGTTTTGTGACATTTTATAAAAAGTCTAGTGTTTAAGAAAAATGTTCCTTTGATCATAGAATGCAATAAACACTTTGTTTATTCATACCTTATGTGATTTGGATGTAAAGTGAATATTTATCACTAAATACTTGTTTACGTCATAATTTTTAGCTCAATAGGTTTACGTTTTGTGATTATCAAAACATAGAGATATCGATAAATGTTAATAATGTTTTTAGGCATTATTTATATCAACAAACTACGTCATAGTTTCTTCATTAGCCTCGAAAGTTCTTTACTGCTTGATTTTGAGGTTTACGCCGTAGGTGGAGAGAGGCTACTTCGTAGAACCCTTTGATGTGCTACTACGCCGTAGTTAAGGATGTGGCTACGTAGTAGTCTTTGTAAATAATTGCTATGGCGTAGGTAGATGGAGTATCTACGCCGTAGTTAGTGCAGAATCCGCATACTTCAATGATTTTCATCTAAAACCTTTCAAATTCGCATCTTTTCGTTCTTTTGTTCATCTTTGCCCTGAAAACAGAATATAAACAAATATGAGTATATATCCTAACATATTAACATAAAAGATGAACAATCTAGGGGGAAATTAACACTAAAAACCGGGTACTATTTGATGTTATCAACATGAGAATGATAATGTCTAATCATATATATTTAACTTGTAAAATGTGACGATAAAACTTATATTATTCAAGAGTCGTAACGACTTGGAAATTTTGATAAAACCTTTTATAACTTAATCGTTTATAACTATTTAATATCTTAAAATCTTTTCGAAACTTATACGCTTTCCTTCTAAATCATGAAGTTTTGTCAACTATTTGGGATATGGGTAAAACACCGAAACAACCTATTGATGTTTTTCTTTCTCGTTTTTCTTGTTTATTTTCTTTTTCCTTCTTCTCATCTTCTTTCTATTCCTTGTTTTTTCTTTACATCCGTTCATATTCGCCGACTAGTTTCATTTTAACTTTCTTATAACCACACGAGCCATAAACATTTATTACTTTCAAACGCGATTGAAACTAAACATTTTCATTTCAAACACGAGTATTACTTTATAAATCACTTTGGGGATTATTTCTGAAATATGCCATTTACTCATTAGGTTGTGCTGAAGTTCACTTGCCGTGCTGTGTAACACCCCCATTTTTTACTGATCGCAGCGGATAAAGTGTTTGGGGGATTACTTCATAGAATCACAGATACAGTAATAGAAAACGACTCAAAAAGAGACATTTTTGAAATTTAGTTATCATTCATAATTATCAGAGTTTTAATTATAAAAGATATACTTTTATTTTTGATGAGGTCCCAAAAATCTAAGAGTTAGGTTGGTCGTGTTTGAATGATAACCATGAAAAGTCCTCCGAGTTCAGTACCTCCTTCTGCCATGGATCCATAGAAATAATATACCTAGAATACATGCTTAAAAAGTCAAAACTAGGTGTTGATTGAGAATCATAGGTTTAGGGGTTAGTGAATACAAGTTTCCTAGGTTCTGTTGTTACACCCATCTGGGAAAATGCAAGTTTTGTGATAATTGTGATGCATGTACAATTATCAGGAGTTTAGTATGTTGCACTAAGCTCATGAATCATACCTTAACGACCCGGGTCATGTGGGCTGCAGACCCAACATGAGGGGATAGAAGGATAACTTGCCAAAGTTATACCTTGAGTGGATTCAAATATAGTACTTATTGGTACCACCCAGTGGGGTGTTAATACCAACGGGAGTTGTCAAACTCCAATAGATCTATCAACTATATTCAAGTTCGCGTGGGTAAAATATCCCAAATGATTAGATTCATGAATTTTGGTTATGTAGTGGTGGCAGTTAGTTTACTCGTGCAAATAACCAAAGAAAAAGACTTGTATTCGGTTTTTAAGTAAAGCATTTAGCATGTATCCCCCTCACAGGGTTTATAAAGAATTTAAAGTGAAAGTTTAAAAAGATGTGAGGCTACGAAAACTCACCTGGGTTTAGAGTAATCTAAGTGATGCAAATAGTGACTCGGAAACTAGACTGCCTTACTCACGCATCCTAGTGTGTTGGTGGTTTTGTATGTATGTCAAGCTTTAGTTATCATGTTCATGTTTATGTTTCTCAAGTTATTGTTTTTAGGTTTGTTAATGTTTTATATATAACATAACACCGTTCAGGCCATTGTAATTCAGAAGTATATGACTCCTCACATGAAGCTCCCTATTATTGTATTATGTTATCAACATAATACTGTTTGGGCCATCATAATTCAGAAGTTAATACTCCTCACACAAAGCTCCCTATTATTGAGTTATGTAGTTATTAGGGTTTAGTTATAATCATATCACCGTTCGGGCCATCATATCTCAGAAGTATATGCAATAATCGTTCAAGGAATCAGGGCACTTTAATTCGTAAACCCAACAAACTTGTCAAAAACAAAATATCCACATAGTACTCCTCGCATGAAGCTCCCTAGTATTGTGTTATGCTTCTAACTTTATTTAGGTTTTATACTTATATGATATTTTCACTTTTTACCCTTATAGTTTATATATTTACATTTTCTACCCTAAATTTATATTACTTATACTAATAACTATCTATACTTGACACAACTAGTCCCTAGACTTCTATATTTTAAGTAACTAACCTAAGACTCTTAAGTTTTCTATATTTACCATTTAGACCTTTAACTTTATAATATTTATGTTTTTAGTCCTTTTTAGTTTATACTTATTTTAATATCTATCCTAGGGTTTTATTATTATGCAAAACTAGTCCTTACACTTATAACTTCTAGGAAATGTCAAAAACAGTCCCTAGACATTATAATTTCAGGAATTTATGATATATACCTTTATGCATGTAAAGTTTTGCAAAACTAGTCCTAATATGCATGTAACTTATATTTTATCTAGTAACTAAGTTTTCTAGCTTATGTTTAACTTATTTTAGCTTATCTAGGTTATCTATAACTAGTGTATGACCTAAAGTAATGACTTATAGTATGCATGCAAGTATATGACTCGATCTAGAGTTTTAAAAAGTAAACTAGTAAACGAAATGGTTCAAGGCTCATGCAAGGGTTCCTAGGGTATCTAATGCATTCTAAATCTATCCTAAGACTAAAATAAAGCTAAATAAACTAATATATAAGACTTACTTGGCTAGGGGAGGGTTTACGTGGGTTTTAGGGTTTTCTAGGGCTCGCTCGACTTCAAACCACAACACAACACGACCAAGGCCTAGCTACTTGACTCCTAGGGATTCTAAGGACTTATTACTACTGAACTAATGTAAGGTGAAGAGAAGAAAGGGTGCGAAGAAGAATGGAGGGGAGGAGGGGGTATTTATAGCCTCGCTAAGGCGGTTTGGGGTGAAACAGGGTGTTTAGGTTTCACAGAGGGGGAGGGGTGAGCAAGCAAGGCTAGGGGGTTTGTGGCAGGTCTAGTGGTGACGAGGAGAAGCTAGGAGGTAGCTTGGTGGCTGAGCTAGGACGGTTGTGGTGGTAGGAAGGCCGAGAGAGGCGGTTTGGTGGAGTAGCTTATAAGGAGGTGATGCACCTACTAGTTTGGGTGCTTGGAGGTGCTTGTAAGCTGCTTAGGGTGTTTAGGGATGGTTTAGGGTGATTAGGGGTGGATTAGGGGTGGTTTAGTGGTGGATTAGTGGTAGTTTAGGGTGGATTATTGGTGATTAGTGGTGGATTAGTCAAGTAGGTGATGAACCTACTTGTGTGGGTGCTTAAAGGTGTTAGGGTGTGTGCTTGGGTATGACTAAGGTGTTAGGGTGCTAGGTTGAGGTGTTTGAGGTGCTTATGTTTAGGTTTTACTTGTTTTAGTTAAGTTTAGACCTAGTTCTACTTATTAAGTGTTTAAGGTTTTACCTAAGGTTTAGTGCCTATGTTAAGTTCCTAAGTGTGTCTAGTGACTAATCCTAAGTCCTAATGGGTTTATTCTAAGTGAGGGTAACTTATGGGAAAGTTTTGGGAGGGTTTGACCTAGTTTTGTAACCTAAATGACCTAAGTGTGTGTAGTGAGAGACTAGGGTTTATCCTATGGTTTAGTGCCTAGACTAGTGTCTTATGAGTGTCTAATAACTATTCCTAAGTTCTAAAAGGCTTATACTAAGTGGTAGTGACCTATGGGGATGTTTTGGGATGGTTTAGACCTAATTCTAGTTATCTATGACCTAGTTATGGTTTAGGGCTTAGGGGGTTTGTATCTAAGTTCTAAAGGGTTTATTCTATTGCCTAATAGTCATAATATATCCTAATATTCCTAAGGAAACTCATACTTAAGCCTTGGATGCATTCATACTAGTTAAACTAAACATATAGGTTCAAATAAGCACATAATCCTACTTAAGTTTTAGTTTAGTATTTTATTAGGGTTTTAGTGTTTTAGATTGGTGAATTACTTATTATGGTGTTGTTATGATTTTATGCTTGACATACCTGGGGTTTATAGGATGTGAGTGTTGAGTTATTTGGCTTGTGTGGATACGTGAGCAGGTCTCGTGAGTCATGCAAGTAATAATTCATAAAAAAACAAAAAAAATTACCTGTGAAATACCTACTATAGGTATTTGTAATGGGAATGATAGTAATGGGTGTTTGTGGGTTGTTATATGCTGTACCATCTGATCATTTGTAATATCTTATTTCTCTACTACTAAGGTGTGATTCATAGCCTCACTTTACTTTTAAATTGTTTATAAACCCATGAGGGAGATACATGCTACTTACTTTTCATGAACACAATTGTTTAAATGTATGCTTTCCTGACTAAGATGATATTACTAAGTACCGTCCTTGCCAAAAGCAAGTCCCTCTATAATGAACCATTAATCACTTGTGAGTGAGCGCAAATATAGGGATATAGGCCTATAGGAATTGACCTTCCCGCCATGTTGACTGAGTCCGGTCGCATGTGTTGTACTATATTCGAGTTATCTAGGTACATGGAATAGTACCTACTTGAGGGCAACTATTATATTATAAATTCCGCGGTTACTGTCGACTTACGCCAAGGTTATTGGTGCCAGTTAACGCTTTGTATGTCATGAGCTTAGCAATTGTTTGATGCTTACCCGATATATGTATTTGTTACTTATATCTTCCAGACTTAAAATCTTGTGTTCAACTACTTTACTTATCAAACATATGGATTACACTCAACCTTTGTGTTGACTTTTAGCATGTTTTATCTCAGGTATTTGATGCATACTATATTGGCACCAGGAGTGACATGAAGATTATTGATTGACGCTAAACCACCAACTTATATTGACCAAGGAATGGTCAATAAAGTCAAATAGCCTAGATCAATGCTCCGGGTAATATAAGGTATCACCAGGTCGTTAAGTCCCGTTGAAGTGTGAATTGTAACTTTAGCGTATTCGTGATCGGGTGATAATTCACAGAAAAGGGTTATGATCAGAATTATTTGGAAATTATTAACAAATATAGCTTAGGAAAGCTACGTGATTGATTACGGGAATTTGGATTACAAGGATTTGAGCTAAAACTTAAAAACGTACGTTTTTAATTAAAAACGTACACAGACGAACAAATTGAAAAGTACAACTGATGGACTGGAAAGGTTACAAATGTAAAATTATTATTTTTACAATCCTATCAATTAAAGAAAATTTTAAGAAAATTAAAAACTATTTTTACACTATTTAATTATTTATTATTAATTAATTACTAATTATCTATTTATTACTTAATTAAACTAATTAGAATTATTAAAAATACTAAAGAAACTTAGAAAATTGAGAAAATTTTTACAAATCTAATTAACCATCATAGGAATCCTAAAAAAATTATAAAAAGTTTATTTTATGTATTTTTAAACTAATTTACTAATTATTAATCTAATTACTTTATTAATTTCTAATTAAATTAATTATTTTATAAAAAATAGAAAATGAACAGTAAAAAATTCTAGAAAAATTTATAAAAATGTTTTAACTAAAATAAAAGCTAGAAAAATTATAAAAACTAGGTTATACTTTATAAAATCTAATTATGCTATTTAATTACTTAATATTAATTAAAACTAAATTAAACTAAAATTAATTATAGAAACCACTAAAAGACAAAATAAAAATCTGGAAAAATTTGAAAAATTACTTTAACCTAAAAGAGAATTTCTAAAAATATCAAAATGATATATTGCTTATAAATAAGCTAAAAAGAAAATTAAAATTGATAAATTCTATTAAATAGAAGCTATCACTAATATTAAAGTTGAGTTTTTTGGTTTTTTCTTTTTCCAAACTGAATATACATTAAAAATAGAGACTTTTAATAAAAACACTTTTCACACAATCCAGAAATAAGCACTTTGAGTGCTTATTTGTCCACTCAGTTGACTTTTGTTGATTGAGGGTGTAAATAAGCTCAAATGAAGAGTGTGGGGTCCACAATGATAACTATTGGTTTCTCTGAGTTAGTTGAACTTGAATAAGCAAGAATTAGCCAAATAAGCTACTTGAATAGGCCAATAATCACAAATAAGCTGTTTAACTTATTCCATTCTGAGACAGTTTGGGGACAAGCTTTGGGCACAAAGTTAAGTGGGGTCCACTGGTCTTAAGGTCAAATAAGTGGTCAACCTTTCATCCCTGGTAGGAGGGGGGTTGAATGGTGCCAAGTAGGAGGTGTGGGACCACTGGGTCAGTCACAAAACACCACCAAAGGTGGGTGAGTGAAACAAGTCTGCTGAGACAGGGCAAGGTCTTTGCCCTGCAGTCAACTTCAAGGGGTATTTTGGTACCCAAGAAAAAATCACAAAATTATAACAATTATGAAAATCCAAAGTTTAGCTGATAGTGTAAACACACAATAAATTTCAAGTCTTGAATCTTAACACAAAAATCAAATTAAATCTTGCCATTTTGATGAAAATCTGAGTTTTGCAAATTTGACTTTTTAAGGGAACTTGCAGTTTGACTTTATTGAACTTAGACAACTGATTTTATGATCAAATTTATTTAGTTATGGTGTATTAAGACTAATTTAAGTAAATTACCAACTTATGCAAAGGTGTGATGAGTTTTGGACTTGAAAACTCACCACAGTTAACTGTGGTGAGTAATTTCTTGTGATTTGACTTTTGTGTGTATTAGTAAACATGCAAGTTGTTTCCTTGAGCCTATATCCACCCCAATAACTGATCAAAACACAGAGATGCACAATTATACTAGTTGCAAGGTACAAACATACATCATCCAAACACTCCTTTTAAAATTGAAACTGAGTAAAACTAGGTCAACAAGAAACCATAATGCAATATACTGAATACAATTATTATGACAAGCAATAATTAAGTATCTTAGACAACAACAACAACTAAACTACTAGAGAGAGTGAAGTTTGAAACAGTGAGCTTACATAAGCCTTCCAAGCACTTTTTTATGAACCAAGGACCCAATACCAACTCTTAATGGTTTCCACAAACCCCTAACCCACAACCATCCATAATACACTGTGCTCCATGCTTTCTTCTTCTTTTTCACTAATTTTTTTATTTTATTTTTATTTATTTAGTATTTTTGCTATTTTTCTTAAACTTAGTAAAAACCCTTCTTAATACTTGAAAGACTTGTATAAAACAGATACCAGATTGATTATGTGAGTAATCAATCAACTAAATATTAATGAGAAACCTGGAACAAAGCTTTGAAATTTCTAAAGTAACTTGAAAATTTGTAAAAGGGAATGAACTTAAAACAGATGCTTCATTAACTTAAAAACAAATTACATAAGTAAAATTAGATACTACAATGACTTAAAACTAAAAAATTACACACACAGGCTCATGTAAGAGCTACAATATATATAACGAAAATAAATTAAGTCCTATCTTCTCCCACATGGCTTCTTTTTGATTTTTTAAAGTCCCAGTGGTATCCTTGTTGACCCTTGACCATATCCTATCCATTCAATTGAGCTTTGATCAATCCTAGCCATTGGATTGAATTTTCCCGCCAAAAAACAATGGAGCAATTATGAGTGGTTCTGGTGGGGGGTTTGGTGTTAGAATTTATTGCGGTGTGTTTGTTAGGTATGGGAATTAATTGTGGGGGTTTGAGTTGGTGAAAAGGTGAGGGGGGGGGGATTTTGTCCCTGGTTTTGCGCGGTTGTGTTAGGGGTTGAAGACGTTGACCGGGTGTTTGACCCGGTTGACTGTTTGACCTGCGTGGCTATTATAACAAAAGGGAGTGGGCCGGGTAATTGTGGTGGGCTGGGAATTTGTGGATTGGATTAGGGGATGGGTTGGATAAGGGTAGTTTGGTTTTGGGTTTAATATTAACAAAAGGGTCCGGTTTGGTAACTATTAGTGCACAAGGACCATTTTTGTAATTTTGGAAAAGATGAGGGGCTGAAATGGTAATTTCTCCAAAGTAACCATAAGGACCAATGTTGCCAATAACCATAACTCCAAGAACCATTTTTGTAATTTTCCAATTTTCAAAATTTCAAAACTTCCCAGGGACCTAATTTGCCATTTTTGGATTTTTAAGGACTAAATATGTAATTTTTGGAAAACTTGTGACCCAAGTGTAATATTTAGTGATTTTTGACTTTTAAAACCTTGGGTTGACTTTTCCTTTCAAAATAAATGCATAGGGACTAAAATTGACAAGTTTTGAAACTTGGGGGACTGAAACTGCCAATACTGCAAACTTTGTACGTTTTTTCTTTGTTTTTGCACATTTTGCTTTTAAAACACATAAAACACAATCCCTGGGATAATTTAAGTATTTTGATATCTTTTTGATTGTTTTTGTGCGTTTTGGCAGTTTAAATATATCAAAAACGATGAGTGTTTGAGCACTCATCAATTATCGATGGCTATCGGCTTTACTATCTATATACTTTTATTATCTTTTATTATCTTTATCATTCGGAAAACCTTTTTTAACTATGTCTTTTATTCCGCTGCGTATTAGGTTTGAGGATCTTTTGAACTTTATTGTTATTTATAATTCGAATGATATGTTTTACTAAAATGATTCGTTATGAGGGCATTTTCTATGAATGTAACTGTCTTACCCATAAGTAGCATCCCAAACTATGTTCCGTTGCCATATTTCGAGTTGGGGGTGTTACATTTATATCCCAATTCGACATAAAATCCAAGTTATATATGTATTTTTGGAGGCTTTTATACTTAAACGGGTTCGTGAGTTGACATGTTTAATACTTAATCAACCCAAACGTGACCTGTTTATTAAACTGGTTAGACGGGTTAACATTTTTTCGACCAAACCTCGTTTATCCTCAACCCAAACCTATTATATTTTGTGTCGAGTTCATATCGGTTATCGTGTCGTGTTGAGAATTACACCCTTTTATAAACCAAACGGACCCTAATGTAACGTACCCTCACAAATCAATTCTCTTAAATAAAAACTAGACGAGTACCCGTACATAGCAACGAGATTTTATAGCGACAGATAGTTTTAGTGATAAAAAAAAGTTTATGCGTTATTAACGAAAATTAATAAAAGTTTGAGGATTTGGGGATTAAACATAATGTTTGAAACTCGGTTCAGCCCAGGTGGTTCAATCGGTTGAATAGTTCCGGTCGGAAAACGGGTTAATATAAACCAGGTGAACCCGAAGGGTTGGGTTAAGAATAGGGGTCAAATTAAACCGGGTCAACCCGCCGGGTTTGAATAATCATGAGTCAACCCGGTTTTCAATGTGTATTAAGAGTTTCCTTTTGAAACATATGTGTATTAATATTTGAACTCATAATTAATTGTTTTAACATTTTCTTTTTAATTTTTTCTATTTTATTTTCTTGATCTTTCACTTTTCACTTTGAACATTTTTATTTTGTAAATAGTATAGAAGAGTGATTCGGACCGTTAGATTGGATTGGAGGGTTTTAATTGCTGCATCGCAGCATATAATAATGAGGGGTGCGAGTGTATGGAATGGGTCAACTAACGGACCAACTCATTGGCTCTATGTTAGCCCGTCAAGGTTAGAACTACTCCATCCGTCTCAAAATTATAGTCCACGTTTATTTTTTGAGACGTCTCAATTTAATTGACAACTAATAAATATAGATATGGAGTGAGTAATATTTTATGTGGAGAATCTTGGGCGAATATTCTCCTACCCTTTAGTAGTATATATAGTAAATTGTTTGTATGATTTATATTCTTAATTCTTAACAAAGAAAAAGACATTATCAGTTTTCACGGCTCTGAAAAAAAGAAAGGAAAAGCGCAAAGTGAAAAGTGAAAACGACTTGGACGCCGTTAGAGGTGAAATCCGTATCACAAACCTTTTGATTTGACATGATATAATGCAATTTGTCAAAGTATTAGTTTATCCCCAAATGTCGATATGACCTAATTTGATAAAACAATTTTATAATTAGAGACTTCAATTGCCTAAATTTTAGGTTAGAATTAGAGTGAGTGATCGTGTATATAAGACGAACTTAAATTTTGATAAGATGTTTATTTTGTGTGTGGTCAGGAACATAAAATAAATTACTCTTCATTTAGTTGTTATTTTATGTACTGCTGTAGAGTTGTACACATTAGAGCAGACGGTGTGGGCTTTGCCATGGCTCGTCGTGGGTGACATGACACTTTGCCGTGGCTCACCGGCCCAACTCGCTGTGGCTCGCCATCAAACACTTACTCGTCTACACGGCGAGGTTGCAATATGTACTTTGTGTCAGTTTTAATGTACGGATGGCATATATGTATATAGTTGAAGATGTGAAAAAAAAAATGGTGGTGGGACCTAAATGAGTATTGTGGTTATGTTAGGCTAGTAGGAAAGGTGACTACACTTTCACCATACACACTCTCTCCTCTTACTTCCCTTCACCACTCTTCACCTTTTAGAGGGCAATGTTACATTTATCTTCACCTTTCATTAAATACACACTTTATAAAAATATACCCCACTAAATACCCCACACACACTCACATACAAAATAAAAAATAATTAATGGGGCCTATTTTTTTCTTTTTCATTCAGTGGTCAGACCACCAATTTCTCACTTGGGTAATGTGCATAGCGCATGAGCATTAGTGAAGGGCAAGGAGTTTGGATGGTGATGTGGGGCCAGATGGTGAAGATATCACCTCCTTGCATATTAGTCTTATGATAAGGGGGTTGTAAATGAAGGTTTGCCATGGTGATGTGGCACCCCATGGGAATCAAATGAGTAGTTTTGCCTTGCAATGACACTTTTTGCTCTTAGAAAACAAAATGATCCATCAATTTGTATCATATACTAAATTTCTAATGGCCCAAAAATGTTTCTTCCTCTTTTGTATATACATAGCAAAATTATGGATATGGTTTGTTTGGGTATATTAGGCTTTCGTCAAGGACTCTTTTCTAATGTCCTCTTTTTGTCAGTAACAATACATACCAAGTATATATATTCTGACACACACAATCACTACAAGAAAATTGGCCTTTAGTGACAAAAACAGTTTTGTCACTATCAGTGTAAAAGGTGGTGACAAAACTGTTTAGTGACCAAACTCAGGTCGTCACCAGTCGTCACTATAGCTCCGTGTCAAAATCTATTAGAGATGAAAATATTCTTCGTCACTAATTTTATATAGTATTTACAAGTGCCTGCTGCAATTAATTGGTTTATTATGCTTTAAGAATTGTCTTGATTAATTAACCATTCTTGATTCCAGTTCCTCCGTTTCTAATACATTCTGCACGCTTTCTGTGATTCTGCCTACCCTCAGTGTTTCGAGGTTATTAAACTTAATTAGTCTCTTATATTTTTTTATGTCGCCAGGTTTTCTTTGTTTGGCAACATATTTACATTGCACATGGCTCGAGAAAACCGTCTTAAATTACACATCTATTGGGTTAATCCCAATCTACCCATAACTAAAGTCAAACCCGAAGTCAAAGTCAACCCAAGAAAGTCAACACACAAAAAATAACTGCATAGCAGTTACAAAATAGTTACAATATTGAAGGGACACATCTGTTGGCTCCAACGAACCAACACAACCCTTCGAACCATCACAACTTTTCATTGTACCTTTTCAGTTTGTATAAATAGAGTAGATTCTGTATGAACAAAGTATGACAGATTAATAAAAGCATTTATATTTTGGCAAATAGAGATTATTTCATATTTTAGTATATCGTTGATTAAAGAACCGTGAAATTGGGCCAACAATTGGCATCAGAGCCAGCATCATCATATACCAAGGGTTCTATTTGCCCTGAATCAAAGAACAAGTATTCCCAGAAACTCGTTTTTTTTTCTGCAAATTTTTTTTTCGAACCACAATCATAAAAGGCAATCACTTTGTGATTTATAAGATACTCTATTAAATTCTAGTCGCCTCGTAATTTAATCACCGGCATCTAGAAAAAGGTATCATCAAATTTTTGCAAAAAAATTTCATCGATTCATTTTTACCGAGAACAGAAGAAACAGGGAACAAAGTTTTTTGTTTATCTTTCAAACGAAAAACACTAATTCGATTCAGAAACAAAGAACCAAACATCGAGAGGATAACACAAAGTCATCAAAAGGGGAAAATTTATTGATTCATAACAAGGAACAAACACACCTGTTTCCTGAATAATCAAAACCAATCACCCTTGATTTATTTGAATCACCACTTGATTCAAAACAATACACAGCAGAGGAATCCCACAAAGGATCAAAGGTGTTCGAGAGGAACACACCAACCGTGGAGAAGAGAAGGTTAACCAAAAGCCAAGAAAACTCGACGGTCAACCGTCATAAGAAGAAAGCAGTTACCAAGTCTCATCATAAAGGAGAAACTTTATTATCTCTTGAAGGAGATACTGAGAAAAAAAGAGGCGCAAAGTATACTTAGGGCATCACCAAAGGAACCAATTTAAAAAGAGCTACGGGTATCACCCCTCAGGTTCCAAAAATTGCAAAAACACCCTTCCACTTTCGTTTTTGTATAGTATATATTAGATTTTGATATATGTTGTATAGGTTTACTTTAGAAAAGATACTTCTTAATTTTAAGTTAGTATTTTTCGAGGTTTAGAAAATATAACAACTTAGTGATTACATTGCTTATTATATTGTTAAGAATAATTTTAAGGAAAAATTAACCTTAGGTTATTCATTTTAGAATATAAAATCTCCAAGGATATTTTTTGGATTAAAAACTAGTCCTATAGAGTTTTGCTTGTCATTTTTAGACACAAAACATTAGAAGCACGCTATATTTTTTTAACACACCCAGTGTTAGAATTTTAGGAGATTATCTAGTCATTATCATTAAAAATGACTAAAGGTGGAGACGATGGAAAGAAGGAGGCTAGTACACCTAATACTACCCCTCAATTCCAATGCCCGATATTAAAACCCACGAATTACTCTTTATGGGCAATTCGAATGCAGATTCTTTTAGAAGCAAATGGGTTATGGGAAACGATAGAGCCATTAGACTCAACTCAACCCGATAAGAAAAAAGAGAAAACTGCTATTGCATACCTTTACCAATCCTTACCCGAAGATCAATTACTTCAAATCACAAAGCACAAAACCCCGAAAGCAATATGGGACGCTTTGAAAACTAGACATATAGGCGAAGAAAGAGTTCAACAAGCCAGACTTCAAACACTCAAATCTGACTTCGAATTATTACATATGAAGGAAGATGAGACAATAGACACCTTTACAAGAAAACTCACAACTATAGTAAACAAAGCCGCTAGTCTAGGACACATAATAGAAGATCAAACCTTAGTTAGGAAATTACTAAATGTTGTACCGGATAGGTATCGGCAAATAGTTGCATCTATAGAACAATATTCCGACCTAAGCACTATGACAATGGAAGAAGCAATAGGGAGACTTAAGACTTATGAAGAAAGGATTAAGTTTAAGAAGAATAAGGACAATAATGATCAAGATAAGTTGTTGTTTACGCGTCACGACAATAACATTACTCACGGAAGACACTATGAAAAATGTGGACAAGAATTGTTGCAAAGCCAAGAAAATAATTTCAAGAAAGAATCAAACAACAAATCAAATAAATTTACTCATGATAAGAGTAAGGTGCTATGCTTCAATTGCAAGGAGTATGGGCATTTTGCAAACAAATGTCCATTAAAGAAAGAAAAACAATCCAATCTCGTTGAAGAAGACTTGGAACCAACTTTACTTATGGCAACTATTGAAGAAGCACCAGGAAATTTCATTAAACTTGAAGAATCACGAAGCAAGAATGGAAGGAAATTCCATTCAACTTCAAATTAACAATATCAAATATTGAACAACAAGGAGCTCGCAGTGAAAGCTTGGATGGTGGTATAATCGAAAGCATAAGTCAACCTGGAATTAAGGAAGATATATACGCTGCAAGAACTCCAATTAGAAGACAAGGTGTTGGTGGCATAACCAACCAAAAAAATATGATCAACCTGGACTTAAGGAAGATCACAACAACAATGGTGGGAATAACCAGAAAAAATACGATCAACATGGACATAATGAAGATCACAGCAATAAAGGTGGAAGTAACCAAAGAAAAATTGATCTGCCTGGATATAAGGATGATCACAAGCACTACAAAATTAAAACAGTAGTAGCTAAAATGGTGGATTTAACCAGAAGATACATCAAGAAGACTTAAAGATCTAGGAGACGATGATTGTGATTAAGGGGGAGAATATTGGGTTAATCCCAATCTACCCATAACTAAAGTCAAACCCGAAGTCAAAGTCAACCCAAGAAAGTCAACACGTAGAAAATAACTGCATAGCAGTTACAAAACAGTTACAATATTGAAGGGACACATCTGTTGGCTCCAACGAACCAACACAACCCTTCGAACCATCACAACTTTTCATTGTACCTTTTCAGTTTGTATAAATAGAGTAGATTCTGTATGAACAAAGTATGACAGATTAATAAAAGCATTTATATTTTAGCAAATAGAGATTATTTCATATTTTAGTATATCGTTGATTAAAGATCCGTGAAATTGGGCCAACAACATCTTCCATGATCTGCTTGATAGATATAGGGACAAGGTATGCATATTTTTAACTTAATTTCTTTCTTTTCTTCAAGTATGTATCTCGTATCCTGATTTCTCATAACACAGTAACACACACCCCATGCTTAATTCTATACAAAGCCTCTTAACACAGTCTCTTTTCTGGTTACAAATTCGCAGATTCCTGACGATTGGCATGGTCCAAAATCTCAAGGGCCATTGGCCCCCCAAGGCTTGTAAGGTGACTAATGTCTTGGTGGAGGAAGGAATGCAACTCGAAAAGCGCAGCCTATGTTTCTCATTAATATTCCAAGGCCTAAAACTTCCTCCTCCTAGTTTCCACTCTCTGAACAAAAGAAAACAAATATCAAGGAGTTACTGGACAAATACTCAGGCTTTGGTAATTATTCAATACCAGATGTTTTGGCCGAACTCGATGATCCTGAACATAACCCAATGCCAGGGCTTGATACAAATGAGGAAGATTTTCTGAAAACATATTAAAACTTCAACAAGTTTGAGACCGTCGTGGACCATTCTGATCTTCTTTACTCTGCACAGACCTCTGCAATGAACTAGGTAACTCTTTCTATCTTATCATACTAATAATGCATTGTTATCACACTCTCTTACGCATACACGTGTGATATGTTTCAGCCGCTAAATCATTGGGCTGACAAGATACGCCAAGACTGCGAATTTCTTAAGGAGCACCTACCTGGTATGCTAATACATCATAGAACTGATGATGCCCTTTTTTTGTATAGTTTAATGGTTAACCTTAATCTAAGCATGCTTCCTGACCACATAGACGATATTTGTGAGGGCTTACGAAGACAGGAAGGATCTTTAACGAGCTGTCATTATCAGACCAGAGGGGACTCCTTTTCATGATGGTCTCTTCTTTTTTGATGTGTGTTTCCCGAGCAACTATCCTGATAGCCCGCCAGTATGTCATCCTCTTCCTCTACCTACTTGATCCGAATACATATATATTGGAATTATTATATCATGACCTTCATATAAATAAACCAAGTACAGCAAAGTGAGCATAGCGGAAGCAATTATAATAAGATCGAATAACACGTAATTAGTTAATCAAATATAAATAGTAAACATACCGTAGTGATTCTAGCCCGAACAAGAAATAAAAGCAATCTTCCGGAACAAGAACCCTAATTAGGGTTTATATGGATTACAAGAATTACCCCTTACCTTTTTGTAATTCAATCCAAGAATCAAACAATAGTGTGTGTGATTCACGTTCTTGTACACACGTACTAATTCAAGAAAAAGTTTATGCAAGTAATAAACACAAAATCTTTTTGGATCTATGAAAATCGAAAACCCTTAGGTTTTTGTTTGATGGATCGACCAAGAAAAGAAAAGGGAGAGAAAACACCAAGATGTGTGTGTACAAGTTATGAGAAAAACATGCATCTTGGGTTTGCTTATATACTATACAAAACTTGGAGCTCAAGGCACAAAGGAGGTGGGTTACCCCCCTTTGCCGATCGGTTTTGGAGCTCCTAGTGGTTTCCAGAACCTTCTCTTGTTTCATGTTTTGTCTAGTCTTACTTTCCTAGTATTCGTTTAATATATAATTACTCATTAATCATTAAATACTAATTATTATTATTTATTTTGTGTTTAATAATTAATTATAACATTTTATAAATAATTATTACTTTTTCTCTTCATACGTATTGTGTGCAATCCCGTGATCTCAAGTTCGATCCTAACACACGACTATTATTATTTTGTCTATAAAACCAACATATCCCACTTAGACATATCATAATAGTGTGATCACATTGGTTAGGGTCTTGCAACACGCCGATGCCTCTAGTACAACTTGAGTAAGGCTCCTGGAAAACCTTTTAATGATTTCTCATTATTATTATCCCTTTGTTTCTAATACCATGTTAAATAAGGATATGGATCTAGATCATTCCTTAATTAACCATTCTGTTTCTCGTTGTTAGAAATTGACAAGATTACCAAATCTTTTGAACCTTTCAAGAAAGACCTTGGGCGTGGCCACGCAAACACCTTGACAACCCTACGAGGGCCCCAGCAGTATTAAACTTCAAAAATTAATTTGAAGGAACAAATTCTTTATTGATTACAAGCAAAACACACAAACTTTGTAACACTTCCGAAAACAACCCTTATGACTACCAGTTACGTATAGCGTTAAGTTGTTCCACAAAAATGTACTACATTCATGACCATTATCTTGTATCTCAAGTCTAAGGATAACTTCTTATGATTCACTTAATGACAAGATCCATAAAGTAACATCATATAAGTCCTATATTCAGTATCATCGAATATCGTCTGAAATGGCATGTCTACGCATCAATATACTTAAGTATATTTTACCAACTTCAGATTTGTCTTAATTTAATAATATTCCCATATTATTAACTGACAACGGACAATTTAGAATAACTTTTATTCATGAATTTAAACATGCAAAAATAGGACAACAATAATTAATAATAGAAATAAACATACCAACATACTTTATTTCATTAAAATAATAATTGTTTACAATATCCTTTATCCAAATACTAATCACAGTTATGCATGAAACTACTAGCTAATTTAAGTCCAATTCCATTGGCTAATTCATTAAGCATCTCTTTCGCCAAAGCCTTAGTGAACGGATCAACTAAGTTATCATCTGTGTGAACTTTCAGCAGATTTATTTCACCTTCGTTAAACTTTTCACGAACAAAGTGATACTTCCGTAGAAAATGTCTGGTGCCTCTCATGACTCCAGGTTCATTGGCAAATATGATGGCAGCAGAATTGTCACAATACATATTAATAGGTAATTCAATTGAAGGCATAACACCAAGCCCAGAAACGAATTTCCTAATCCAAACAGCCTCCATAGCAGCTTCTGAAGCAGCAATGTATTCAGCTTCTGTTGCAGACATCGCAATTGTACTCTGTTTCTTTCTCCTCCAGTCTACAGCTCCTCCATTAATAACAAAGACATAACCCGTTTGAGACTTCCAATCATCTTTATTACTTTGAAAGGATGCATCGCAGAAACCTGTGACACAAAGTTCTGCATCTGGATCTCCACCATATACCAAAAACATATCTTTTGTATTCCTCAAATACTTAAGAATATGCTTAACAACAATCCAATGTTTATCACCTGGATTCTGTTGAAATTGACTGGTAATATTTTGAGCAAACGCCACATCTGGCCTTGTGCACTTAACCGCATACATAATAGATCCTACAGCCGAAGCATAAGGAACTTTACTCATGCGAGCCACCTCAGCAGGTGTTGAAGCACAAAACTCATTACATAAGCCATGTTTTACTTCCATCAGCAAATATCCTTTCTTGGAATTTTGCATATTGAATCTTTTCAATATTTTGTCAATGTAAGCACTTTGACTTAATCCAATTAACCGCCTTGATCTATCTATATAGATTTTGATTCCCAGAATGTATGCAGCTTCTCCTAAATCTTTCATAGAAAAGCATTTTCCAAGATATGCCTTAACCTTTTGCAAACTTGGAATGTATTTTCCCATGATCAATATGTCATCAACATAAAGAATTAGGAAAATTACATTATCACTCCCACTATCTTTGTGATACACACATGGCTCATCAAGATTTTGAGTGAATCCAAACATTTTGATCTCGGCATCAAACCTCTTGTTACATTGTCGTGATGCTTGCTTTAATCCATAAATGGATCTCTTAAGCTTGCATACACGATTTGGAAATTCTGGATTTTCAAACCCTTCTGTTTGTGCCATATAGATGTCTTCATCTAGATGACCATTTAAGAAAGCGGTTTTCACATCCATTTGCCAAATCTCATAGTCATAGTATGCTGCTATAGCTATGAGAATTCTTATAGCTCTTATGTCTGCTACAGGAGAAAACGTCTCCTCGTAATCTATTCCAAAAGTTTGAGTAAAACCTTTAGCAACTAGACGAGCCTTATAAATGTGTGCATATCCATCCATGTCAGTCTTAATTTTGTAGAGCCACTTACTCCCAACTACCTTGGCACCAGGAGGTAAGTCAACTTCTTCCCAGACTTCATTATCATGCATGGATTGTATTTCCCCATCCATAGCAGCTTTCCACTTAGCCTTTTGAGGGCTATTAATGGCAGCTCTATAACTTGTAGGTTCATTAAGATCCCCTAGTGTATGCTCATCGACCTCTACGTTAAGACATAGACGGTCAGGAGCTTTCACAGATCTTGAAGATCTGCGAATGGGAACTACTTCAACTTCCGGTGGAGGACCCAGACTTTCCGGTTCTACAGGAAGTGTGCTAGTGTTTTCTGAAGGTAATGCATTATTTAGATCATCTTCTAGATCATATACTCTCCCACTGATTTCTTGAGTCACAAAATCACTTTCAAGAAAATCACCATATCTTGCAACAAACACTTTGTTCTCAGGTGGGTAGTAAAAGTAGTAATTCATTGTTTCCTTTGGGTATCCTACAAAAATGCATTTTACAGATCTTTGTTGGAGTTTATCTTGTAAGTCACGTTTAACATACGCCTCACAACCCCAGACCTTTAAATAAGACAAGTTCAAAACATTAGTATTTTTGATAATACAATTTTTCAAGAAAATTAAAATACCCAAGGAAATAATATCCGTAGAATAATCTTGAAAACTAGGATCCTCCATAAACATAGTTTCATCACATCAGTTGATCTGCTAGTAATGAAAGTATAATATGAGGTAACTTGTCGTACAAGTAATTGGCATAACATTTGTCCAATTCCTTGATATATGGGATTTACAATCTCAAAACATTTGTATTGTAAGCATGTTTAGACCCCATCTTAATGCCTTGAGTCCAAGATCTCACTTACTACTCAATTTAAGTCTTCTAACTTAAAAACTGCAAACTCACAAATCCATCACATCAGTTGATCTGCTAGCAATGAATTTATGGAATTTACCTCTCCATTGCAATCTCGCCAAGTTCTCACATGACGTAAATTACAACTTCAAGTGTTCCTAATTAGATGGCATTCCACTTGATTTTATAAGGGTATTACTATTTTGATGTGATCAAAATAATGTATGAAGAAGCATGCATACAACTTCATAACATTGGTTTTACAAAACATTTTTATTACCAATTAGCTAAGAGTAAAATAACAAAGTTTTGATTGAGGTATCGGGTTCACCAATTAAAGAATTACCATCAATTATCGTCCACTATATCATACTTTTGCATAAGCCCGAAAGCTTAGTGTTTTGGATAATCATTGTGGAATTGTGGATAATTCACCCTTAAGATGACAAAATAAAACAACTAAATAAACAAATATACATAATCATAACAATTAAATATGTATAAAACATGTAGCCACATGCAAATCTTATTCAATAGTCCTATTAATAATCAAATCTAGGTGTATAACGTATTAATTCAATTGAGGCTTTCTTCTTCTTGGAAAAAGAGCCACATACATCGATAAATCGATTGCGTAAGCCAAAATTAAATAAATACCACATAGCACATAATTGATTACCTAATATTGGAGTCTTCCCCAATTCGACATCTATTAATAAATTTACATGTTTCGATATAACTTAACCATTAATTAATATAAACAATTTAAACCATTTAAATTATAACACAATATAAAAATCTATGCAAATATGCACTTTTTCATGGATTTAGCTTAACAATTAACATATTGCACCAAGATCGTTTACTAAAATGCATAACAATTACATGACATCCTAGGGTTTCTAATCATATTAAAAAATTAAAAACCAAAACCCTAAAAACCCCAATTAGGTCAATCGACCCATAAAAATTTTAGGGTTAGGAATCTAACAAATAAACCCTAAAAACATGTAACTAAACGAATGAAGATCCAATTTTTATGAGTTTCGATAATTAATTACACATTATAATGGCTCTAGATGCCACTATTGGAATTATTATATCATGACCTTCATATAAATAAACCAAGTACATCAAAGTGAGCATAGCGGAAGCGATTATAATAAGATCGAATAACATGTAATTAATTAATCAAATATAAATAGTAAACATACCGTAGTAATTCTAGCTCGAACAAGAATCAAAAGCAATCTTCCGGAACAAGAACCCTAATTAGGGTTTATATGGATTACAAGAATTACCCCTTACCTTTTTGTAATTCAATCCAAGAATCAAACAATAGTGTGTTTGATTCACGTTCTTGTACACACGTACTAATTCAAGAAAAAGTTTATGCAAGTAATAAACACAAAATCTTTTTGGATCTATGAAAATCGAAAAACCTTAGGGTTTTGTTTGATGGATCGACCAAGAAAAGAAAAGGGAGAGAAAACACCAAGATGTGTGTGTACAAGTTATGAGAAAAACATGCATCTTGGGTTTGCTTATATACTATACAAAACTTGGAGCTCAAGGCACAAAGGAGGTGGGTTACCCCCCCTTTGCCGATCGGTTTTGGAGCCCCTACGGGTTTCCGGAACCTTCTCTTGTTTCCATGTTTTGTCTAGTATTACTTTCCTAATCTTTGTTTAATATATAATTAGTCATTAATCATTAAATACTAAGTATTATTGTTTATTTTGTGTTTAATAATTAATTATAACATTTTATAAATAATTATTACTTTTTCTCTTCATACGTATTGTGTGCAATCCCGTGATCTCAAGTTCGATCCTAACACACGACTATTATTATTTTGTCTTTAAAACCAACAGCTCCCACTTAGACATATCATAATAGTGTGATCACATCGGTTAGCATCTTACAACACGCCGATGCCTCTAGTACAACTTGATTAAGGCTCCTGGAAAACCTTTTAATGATTTCTCATTATTATTATCCCTTTGTTTCTAATACCGTGTTAAATAAGGATATGGATCTAGGTCATTCCTTAATTAACCATTCTGTTTCTCGTTGTTAGAAATTGACAAGATTACCAAATCTTTTGAACCTTTCAAGAAAGACCTTGGGCGTGGCCACGCAAACACCTTGACAACCCTACGAGGGCCCCAGCAGTATTAAACTCCAAAAATTAATTTGAAGGAACAAATTCTTTATTGATTACAAGCAAAACACATAAACTTTGTAACACTTCCGAAAACAACCCTTATGACTACCAGTTACGTATAGCGTTAAGTTGTTCCACAAAAATGTACTACATTCATGACCGTTATCTTGTATCTCAAGTCTAAGGATAACTTCTTATGAATCACTTAATAACAAGATCCATAAAGTAACATCATATAGTTGGGATAAGTCCTATATTCAGTATCATCGAATATCGTCTGAAATGGCATGTCTACGCATCAATATACTTAAGTATATTTTACCGACTTCAGATGTGTCTTAATTTAATAATATTCCCATATTATTAACTGACAACGGACAATTTAGAATAACTTTTATTCATGGATTTAAACATGCAAAAATAGGACAACAATAATTAATAACAGAAATAAACATACCAACATACTTTATTTTATTAAAATAATAAGTGTTTACAATATCCTTTATACAAATACTAATCATAGTTATGCATGAAACTACTAGCTAATTTAAGTCCAATTCCACTGGCTAATTCATTAAGCTTCTCTTTCGCCAAAGCCTTAGTGAACGGATCAGCTAAGTTATCATCTGTGTGAACTTTTAGCAGATTTATTTCACCTTCGTTAACCTTTTCACGAACAAAGTGATACTTCCGTAGAAAATATCTGGTGCCTCTCATGACTCCAGGTTCATTGGCAAATATAATTGCAGCAGAATTGTCACAATACATATTAATAGGTAATTCAATTGAAGGCATAACACCAAGCCCAGAAACGAATTTCCTAATCCAAACAGCCTCCATAGCAGCTTCTGAAGCAGCAATGTATTTAGCTTCTGTTGCAGACATCGCAATTGTACTCTGTTTCTTGCTCCTCCAATCTACAGCTCCTCCATTAATAACAAAGACATAACCCGTTTGAGACTTCGAATCATCTTTATTACTTTGAAAGGATGCATCGTAGAAACCTGTGACACAAAGTTCTGCATCTGGATCTCCACCATATACCAAAAACATATCTTTTGTATTCCTCAAATACTTAAGAATATGCTTAACAGCAATCCAATGTTTATCACCTGGATTCTGTTGAAATTGACTGGTAATATTTTGAGCAAACGCCACATCTGGCCTTGTGCACTTAACCGCATACATAATAGATCCTACAGCCGAAGCATAAGGAACTTTACTCATGCGAGCCACCTCAGCAGGTGTTGAAGCACAAAACTCATTACATAAGCCATGTTTTACTTCCATCGGCAAATATCCTTTCTTGGAATTTTGCATATTGAATCTTTTCAATATTTTGTCAATGTAAGCACTTTGACTTAATCCAATTAACCGCCTTGATCTATCTATATAGATTTTGATTCCCAGAATGTATGCAACTTCTCCTAAATCTTTCATAGAAAAGCATTTTCCAAGATATGCCTTAACCTTTTGCAAACTTGGAATGTCTTTTCCCATGATCAATATGTCATCAACATAAATTAGGAAAATTACATTATCACTCCCACTAGCTTTGTGATACACACATGGCTCATCAAGATTTTGAGTGAATCCAAACTTTTTGATCTCAGCGTCAAACCTCTTGTTCCATTGTCGTGATGCTTGCTTTAATCCATAAATGTATCTCTTAAGCTTGCATACACGATTTGGAAATTCTGGATTTTCAAACCCTTCTGGTTGTGCCATATAGATGTCTTCATCTAGATGACCATTTAAGAAAGCGGTTTTCACATCCATTTGCCAAATCTCATAGTCATAGTATGCTGCTATAGCTATGAGAATTCTTATAGCTCTTATGTCTGCTACAGGAGAAAACGTCTCCTCGTAATCTATTCCAAAAGTTTGAGTAAAACCTTTAGCAACTAGACGAGCCTTATAAATGTGTGCATATCCATCCATGTCAGTCTTAATTTTGTAGAGCCACTTACTCCCAACTACCTTGGCACCAGGAGGTAAGTCAAC
This sequence comes from Artemisia argyi, assembly GCA_030686995.1. Classification (NCBI taxonomy): domain Eukaryota; kingdom Viridiplantae; phylum Streptophyta; class Magnoliopsida; order Asterales; family Asteraceae; genus Artemisia; species Artemisia argyi. The sequence continues at coordinate 97,863 of JARVZY010012438.1, forward strand.
TTCTTCCCAGACTTCATTATCATGCATGGATTGTATTTCCCCATCCATAGCAGCTTTCCACTTAGCCTTTTGAGGGCTATTAATGGCAGCTCTATAACTAGTAGGTTCATTAAGATCCCCTAGTGTATGCTCATCGACCTCTACGTTAAGACATAGACGGTCAGGAGCTTTCACAGATCTTGAAGATCTGCGAATGGGAACTACTTCAACTTCCGGTGGAGGACCCAGACTTTCCGGTTCTACAGGAAGTGTGCTAGTGTTTTCTGAAGGTAATGCATTATTTAGATCATCTTCTAGATCATATACTCTCTCACTGATTTCTTGAGCCACAAAATCACTTTCAAGAAAATCACCATATCTTGCAACAAACACTTTGTTCTCAGGTGGGTAGTAAAAGTAGTAACCCATTGTTTCCTTTGGGTATCCTACAAAAATGCATTTTACAGATCTTTGTTGGAGTTTATCTTGTGAGTCACGTTTAACATACGCCTCAGAACCCCAGACCTTTAAATAAGACAAGTTCGGAGCTTTTCCAGTCCATATCTCATATGGTGTCTTATCAACCTTCTTGGTGGGAACCATATTCAAAATACGAACAGCTGATTCAAGAGCATAATCCCAAAAAGACAAAGGAAGATTAGTAAGATTATACATTGATCGAACCATGTCCAACAATGTACGATTCCTTCTCTCAGATACACCATTTTGTTGTGGAGTATATGGAGATGTGAGATTCTGGACAATTCCATTCTCAGTTAAGAAATCTTTAAAATCTTGACTAAGGTATTCACCACCTCGATCAAAACGAAGAGCTTTAATCTTCTTTCCCAATTGCAATTCTACTTCTGCATTGAAAACTTTAAATGTTTCAAACACCTCATGTTTATGTTTAAGTAAATAAACATAACCATAACGGCTGAAATCATCTGTAAAAGTTAAGAAGTAAACAACACCTCTCCTTGAAACATGTCTAAGTGGTCCACATACATCCGTATGTATTAAACCAAGTAGATCTGAAGCTCTTTCCATATTATTATGAAAAGGTTTCTTCGTCATTTTCCCAGAAATACAAGATTCGCATTTATCAAATGACTCATCATTGATATTGTTCAAAAGCCCTTCACGTTGCAGCTTTTGCATGCGAGTCTTGCCTATATGGGCAAGTCTACAGTGCCAAAGGTAAGACGAATTCAAGTCATACTTCATTCTCTTACTTATGTTGTACATCGAATTATTATTATTGTTGGAAGTCATACAATTATTCATATCAATTTCAAACACACCATTCACAGCAACAACATTAAAATAAAATACACCATTTAAAGAAACAGAAAATTTATTGCCATCAATAGTATGAGAAAAACCAAGATCCAACAAACATGAAAAGGAAACAACACCTCTAATTATAGAAGGTGCATAATGACAATTGTTTAAACAAAGTACAAAACCCGAGGGTAAAACTAAATCAAACATTCCTATGGCTTCAACTGCTGCTTGTGCTCCATTTCCCACATGCAGAAATTGCTCCCCATAAGCTAGTCTCCTTTCCTCTCTAAACCCCTGCTGTGTATTACAAATATTAATACCACATCCAGTATCATATACCCAGGAATTTAATTTACGAGATAAAGTAAATAATTCAATGACAAATAAGTTACCTGAAGTGCTGGCGCCCATGTGCCCAGTCTTCTTAACCTTATTGTTTCGCAAGTCATCGAGATAAAGAGGACAATTCCTCTTCCAGTGGCCCATCACCTTGCAGTAATGGCATCCTTGATCCTTCTTTGTATTATTCTTGACAGAAGGGTTCTTCTTAGGTTGAGGTGGTTGATAAGCCATAACCTGCTTATTCTTATCAGCCTTCTTCTTTCTTTTACCCTTCTTCTTGTTCGCATTTGGCTTGTTAATTCTACCCCCTTGTATAGCAAGAACTTGGGGCGTAGGAGCCTTTGGTGTCAACCCTTTCTCATAGTCAATGAGCAGTGCGTGCAATTCACTTACTGTCTTCTCCACGCAATGCATATTGAAGTTCCTCACAAAACCATTAAAATCCTTGTTAAGGGATCTATTGATTAAGTTCACAGCCATATCATTGTCATAGGGTTTCTTAAGTGTTTGTAGTTGATCCATGAAACTTTTCATCTTCAACACATGAGCACTCACAGGTTCATCATCACCCTGCTTACAACCATGTAGAGCTTCCATCAAATCGTAAATCTCTACATTCGATGGTTTCTCATATGGTTTCTTGAGTTCATCAATCATGTTCATGGGGAAATACTCTTCAAACTGCCTTTGAAGAGGTGTGGACATTGCCCCTAACATCATTGCGGCCACATCAATATGTTCCTTACAATCAAGATTCCATTTGGCCTTAGCAGCTTTAGTAGCTGCCTCGAATACAGGTTCTTCAGGACAAGGCGTTTTCAAGATTTCAAGTTGACCAGTCACTCGCAGGACAATCCTTAGTGAACGGTACCAATCATTGAAATTTTCTGAGCCAGTCAATTTTTCTTGTTCAAAATAAGTTTTGAACACAGAACGAAAGTTGGTGTTATCAGTTTGAGCCATTTCTACAGATAAAGAAAGTTCAAAACATTAGTATTTTTGATAATACAATTTTTCAAGAAAATTAAAATACCCAAGGAAATCATATCCATAGAATAATCTTGAAAACTAGGATCCTCCATAAACATAGTTTCATCACATCAGTTGATCTGCTAGTAATGAAAGTATAATATGAGGTAATTGGTCGTACAAGTAATTGGCATAACATTTGTCCAATTCCTAGATATATGGGATTTACAATCTCAAAACATTTGTATTGTAAGCATGTTTAGTCCCCATCTTAATGCCTTGAGTCCAAGATCTCACTTACTACTCAATTTAAGTCTTCTAACTTAAAAACTGCAAACTCACAAATCCATCACATCAGTTGATCTGCTAGCAATGAATTTATGAAATTTACCTCTCCATTGCAATCTCGCCAAGTTCTCACATGACGTAAATTACAACTTCAAGTGTTCTTAATTAGATGGCATTCGACTTAATTTTATAAGGGTATTACAATTTTGATGTGATCAAAATAATGTATGAAGAAGCATGCATACAACTTCATAACATTGGTTTTACAAAACATTTTTATTACCAATTAGTTAAGAGTAAAATAACAAAGTTTTGATTGAGGTATCGGGTTCACCAATTAAAGAATTACCATCAATTATCGTCCACTATATCGTACTTTTGCATAGGCCCGAAAGCTAAGTGTTTCGGATAATCATTGTGGAATTGTGGATAATTCACCCTTAAGATGACAGTGTACATGTAATGGTTGTTCGGTAAGTCTAATTTACACACAAACGAGCGTTAAGACAGAATGTTGTCTGTCTAAGGCCACAATTTAATGCGTTGCCATCCTTATACCCATCTTATAGTGTGTAAACTTCGGTCGAGCCTATTTAACCATTACGTACAAAAACATCAATCAACCAATCCTTTGAAATTTACTCTTAAAAACCAAAACAATTTCGCCATTATTTAGTCCGTATTATTTTTCTATTCAAAATTACCCTTTTCGTTTATAAACATGTCTAACACAATTAATAAACAAAACAAGTAATGTACAATAAAAAATAAAACAACTAAATAAACAAATATACATAATCATAACAATTAAATATGTATAAAACATGTAGCTACATGCAAATCTTATTCAATAGTCCTATTAATAATCAAATCTAGGTGTATAACATATTAATTCAATTGAGGCTATCTTCTTATTGGAAAAAGAACCACAAACATCGATAAATCGATTGCGTAAGCCAAAATTAAATAAATACCACATAGCACATAATTGATTACTTAATATTGGAGTCTTCCCCAATTCGACATCTATTAATAAATTTACATGTTTCGATATCACTTAACCATTAATTAATATAAACAATTTAAACCATTTAAATTATAACACAATATAAAAATCCATGCAAATATGCACTTTTTCATGGATTTAGCTTAACAATTAACATATTGCACCAAGATCGTTTACTAAAACGCATAACAATTACATGACATCCTAGGGTTTCTAATCATATTAAAAAATTAAAAACCAAAACCCTAAAAACCCCAATTAGGTCAATCGACCCATAAAAATTTTAGGGTTAGGAATCTAACAAATAAACCATAAAAACATGTAACTAAACGAATCAAGATCCAATTTTTATGCGTTTCGATAATTAATTACACATTATAACGGCTCTAGATGCCACTATTGGAATTATTATATCATGACCTTCATATAAATAAACCAAGTACATCAAAGTGAGCATAGCGGAAGCGATTATAATAAGATCGAATAACATGTAATTAATTAATCAAATATAAATAGTAAACATACCGTAGTGATTCTAGCCCGAACAAGAATCAAAAGCAATCTTCCGGAACAAGAACCCTAATTAGGGTTTATATGGATTACAAGAATTACCCCTTACTTTTTTGTAATTCAATCCAAGAATCAAACAAAAGTGTGTTTGATTCACGTTCTTGTACACACGTACTAATTCAAGAAAAAGTTTATGCAAATAATAAACACAAAATCTTTTTGGATCTATGAAAATCGAAAACCCTTAGAGTTTTGTTTGATGGATCGACCAAGAAAAGAAAAGGGAGAGAAAACACCAAGATGTGTGTGTACAAGTTATGAGGAAAACATGCATCTTGGGTTTGCTTATATACTATACAAAACTTGGAGCTCAAGGCACAAAGGAGGTGGGTTACCCCCCTTTGCCGATCGGTTTTGGAGCCCCTACGGGTTTCCGGAACCTTCTCTTGTTTCCATGCTTTGTCTAGTATTACTTTCCTAATCTTCGTTTAATATATAATTAGTCATTAATCATTAAATACTAATTATTATTGTTTATTTTATGTTTAATAATTAATTATAACATTTTATAAATAATTATTACTTTTTCTCTTCATACGTATTGTGTGTAATCCCGTGATCTCAAGTTCGATCCTAACACACGACTATTATTATTTTGTCTATAAAACCAACAGTTCACTATTGGAATTATTATATCATGACCTTCATATAAATAAACCAAGTACATCAAAGTGAGCATAGCGGAAGCGATTATAATAAGATCGAATAACATGTAATTAATTAATCAAATATAAATAGTAAACATACCGTAGTGATTCTAGCCCGAACAAGAGTCAAAAGCAATCTTCCGGAACAAGAACCCTAATTAGGGTTTATATGGATTACAAGAATTACCCCTTACCTTTTTGTAATTCAATCCAAGAATCAAACAATAGTGCGTTTGATTCACGTACTTGTACACACGTACTAATTCAAGAAAAAGTTTATGCAAGTAATAAACACAAAATCTTTTTGGATCTATGAAAATTGAAAACCCTTAGGGTTTTGTTTGATGGATCGACCAAGAAAAGAAAAGGGAGAGAAAACACCAAGATGTGTGTGTACAAGTTATGAGAAAAACATGCATCTTGGGTTTGCTTATATACTATACAAAACTTGGAGCTCAAGGCACAAAGGAGGTGGGTTACCCCCCTTTTCCGATCGGTTTTGGAGCCCCTAAAGGTTTCCGGAACCTTCTCTTGTTTCCATGTTTTGTCTAGTATTACTTTCCTAATCTTCGTTTAATATATAATTAGTCATTAATCATTAAATACTAATTATTATTATTTATTTTGTGTTTAATAATTAATTATAACATTTTATAAATAATTATTACTTTTTCTCTTCATACGTATTGTGTGCAATCCCGTGATCTCAAGTTCGATCCTAACACACGACTATTATTATTTTGTCTATAAAACCAACAGCTCCCACTTAGACATATCATAATAGTGTGATCACATCGGTTAGCGTCTTGCAACACGCCGATGCCTCTAGTACAACTTGAGTAAGGCTCCTGGAAAACCTTTTAATGATTTCTCATTATTATTATCCCTTTGTTTCTAATACCGTATTAAATAAGGATATGGATCTAGGTCATTCCTTAATTAACCATTCTGTTTCTCGTTGTTAGAAATTGACAAGATTACCAAATCTTTTGAACCTTTCAAGAAAGACCTTGGGCGTGGCCACGCAAACACCTTGACAATCCTACGAGGGGCCCAGCAGTATTAAACTACAAAAATTAATTTGAATGAACAAATTCTTTATTGATTACAAGCAAAACACACAAACTTTGTAATGCTTTCGAAAACAATCCTTATGACTACTGTTGACATAAATAATGTCTTAAAACATTGTTAGCATATTAACAATGTCTCTATGTTTTGATAATTACAAAGCATAAACTCATTAATCTAAAACTTATGACGTAAACAAGTTTTTAGTGCTTAATATTTGTCTTTGCTTCCATATCACTTAAGGTATGAATAAACAAAGAGTTTATTACATTTCATGATCAAAGGGGTATTTAATTAACTAACACAAAGTTTATTTAATTATATAAACATATTATATATTTTTGAGAAACACTTTTGGTAATAAAGAAAAATGTTATATTCATACTAAATATATGAATTCAAATTTTTAACCAAAATCAGTTAGTTTTTCACCAAATAAACTTTCCCCACTAAAAGACAAAGATTCTGGCCGTTTCAGCTGGGCAGCCCCCTTAATTATAAGGGGCGGTCCCCTTAAAATTAAGGGGACCGGCCTTGATTTAAGGGGACCGGCCACGCTCCTCTGTCAGAATCTTTTGCCTGTAAATACCACCTTAAACCTGGATTTTTTCCTCACCTTTTGCACTTCTAAACTTTCTGATCTAGATCCAAATCTCTATTCTCTTATCCTTTGATCATAAGTGTATAATTCTTTGTTTCAAAGTGATCCAACCTTCATCCTCTCAAGTGCAAGAGAAGAATACTTCTATCCCTCAAGACAAGAAGTATTACAACTTGTTGTGATCTCCACATCAAGTTGTTGGTGCATCTTCATAGATTATTTACATTATTCTTTGTGAAGATTGTTGTGAATATTTGATTGTAGATAGTTGTGTTAGATATAGATTGTGTGATTAGTTAGTAGCTTGGTGTGAAGAAGAAAAGCTAGGAACTAGATTGGTGTGAAGAAGATAGGTGTGGAGTTGTTAGTTGTGAAGTAGATTGATTTGAAGAAGTTCTGTAGAAGTTGTGACTTAGGTGTGATGAAGTAGTGGCGTGAAAAGTGGTGTGTAAATTGGTGTGTAAATTGGTGTGTACGGTTTTCTCCGCCATAAGGGAGCTTGTTGATATAGTGAAGAAAACTCTCGGGTTAGGTGCTCGGGGAGTGGAGTAGGGCAAGGAAGGTGTCCATGTAGCCGAACCACTATAAATCTCTTGTCTCGCGGTCCGATCTTTCCATCTCTTACTTATTTCATTATTTATCATTGTAATATATTGTGCAGTGTTAATTATTTATATTGTACAAGACTTGAGATCACATATTATCGAATCTAAGTTTTTAAAAGCTAAATAAACTCTAAAACTAATTTTATAATGAATTAAAAAGACGTAAAACTATTCAACCCCCCTTCTAGTTTTCCACAACTACCAATTACGTATAGCATTAAGTTGTTCCACAAAAATGTACTACATTCATGACCGTTATCTTGTATCTCAAGTCTAAGGATAACTTCTTATGATTCACTTAATGACAAGATCCATAAAGTAACATCATATAGTTGGGATAAGTCCTATATTCAGTATCATCGAATATCGTCTGAAATGGCATGTCTACGCATCAATATACTTAAGTATATTTTACCAACTTCAGATTTGTCTTAATTTAATAATATTCCCATATTATTAACTGACAACGGACAATTTAGAATAACTTTTATTCATGGATTTAAACATGCAAAAATAGAACAACAATAATTAATAACAGAAACAAACATACCAACATACTTTATTTCATTAAAATAATAATTGTTTACAATATCCTTTATCCAAATACTAATCACAGTTATGCATGAAACTACTAGCTAATTTAAGTCCAATTCCATTGGCTAATTCATTAAGCTTCTCTTTCGCCAAAGCCTTAGTGAACGGATCAGCTAAGTTATCATCTGTGTGAACTTTCAGCCGATTTATTTCACCTTCATTAACCTTTTCACGAACAAAGTGATACTTCCGTAGAAAATGTCTGGTGCCTCTCATGACTCCAGGTTCATTGGCAAATATGATTGCAGCAGAATTGTCACAATACATATTAATAGGTAATTCAATTGAAGGCATAACACCAAGCCCAGAAACGAATTTCCTAATCCAAACAGCCTCCATAGCAGCTTCTGAAGCAGCAATGTATTCAGCTTCTGTTGCAGACATCGCAATTGTACTCTGCTTCTTGCTCCTCCAGTCTACAGCTCCTCCATTAATAACAAAGACATAACCCGTTTGAGACTTCGAATCATCTTTATTACTTTGAAAGGATGCATCGCAGAAACCTGTGACACAAAGTTCTGCATCTGGATCTCCACCATATACCAAAAACATATCTTTTGTATTCCTCAAATACTTAAGAATATGCTTAACAGCAATCCAATGTTTATCACCTAGATTCTGTTGAAATTGACTGGTAATATTTTGAGCAAACGCCACATCTGGCCTTGTGCACTTAACCGCATACATAATAGATCCTACAGCCGAAGCATAAGGAACTTTACTCATGCGAGCCACCTCAGCAGGTGTTGAAGCACAAAACTCATTACATAAGCCATGTTTTACTTCCATCGGCAAATATCCTAATAGCCCGCCAGTATGTCATCCTCTTCCTCTACCTACTTGATCCGAATACATATATACAAGTATAATCTTGCTTAGCGTGTAATTTAACGAGGGATTGATCTTTTTGTTTCAGCTCGTGTGCTCTCACTCTTTTGTTCTTGGTGTCAATCCAAATTTGAACAACTGTGGTGAAGATCAAATATTCCGCATGTATACAACTGACGCACTGGAAAAGACGTGGGTGCCTGGCGCTTCGAACATGTTCCAATATCTACTCTCCATACAGGGTCTGATTTGAATACAATGCCTTTGTTTAACGGGCTTCCATCGTTGGGTGACACGTCTGGAGAATCTCCTTCCTTACTATACAACGAGAATATCCTTATAAAATCGCTAGAAACAATGGTGCGTACTGTGTACCATGGCCATACCATCCAAGGTAATCAAAACACACATTTTGTTTCTACTTTTTCTTAATGAGTATGTGCTTATCTTATTAGATGTTGTATGACGCATCCAGCACTTTGAGGTTTTTATGGCTGGGCATTTTCGCAAGCGAGCACATGATATACTAATGTCATGCAAGTCTTATAAGGAAGGTTTGCAAGCGGGGTGTATGGTTAGTAATAAAAAGCAGACCTGCTCAACTAAGTTCAAGAAAGATGTCTGTGCATGCATCAAGTTCCTTGCAAAGGCATTTAACAAAATCGGAGCAAAGGAAGTTGAAATTTTCCTTCATCTAATTGAAATGGATGTTCCTCAACCGCCTGCATATGAACCAGCATCAACCCCTGTGAGTCTTTGCCAGCTTATAATCTCATTTAGTTTTGAAGTGTTAGTTTAGAATATTAGACAGTCTATACATGATGATGTTTTGGCCATAGTTATTTTCCACGCTTGTATATGTTAGCCACTCATTTGATTCTGAAGTGTTAAATTAGAATGTTAGACACTCTGCTGATAATGATGTTAGGATGTGTTTTTCTTTGTTTGGCTGTTTAATTACTTCAAACATGTCAGGATGTTGCTGGGCTAGACATGAATGTTGAAGTGAAGCAGAAGAGGAAGGTATAACTTTTCTTTTTTCTTCCTCAAAGTGTAAAATAGGTTTATGCTTTAAGAATTTTTATGCTTGAATTCTAGTAAGGTGATCATGGCCGGATGTGATATTTTCATGGGTTACTAAGATATTGAATCATCTTGTACTTTGTTTTATGGTCACACAGGGTTCATTCTTCAATAGAAGGCCTATTTTTTTCAAATGATTTTAAATATACAAATTCCTTTTATGTATTCCTGGTAGGGGATGTGGATTCTTAATCACTTCAGTTCTTTTTTTTCCCTCTCTGTCAGGCTGTCTTTGTCGAAGGCGTAAAGGATGCAGAGATGAAAAAGACAAAGGTATAAGTTCCTTTCTCTCTTTTTTTCTTCGTCTCAAATTTTACAAACATGGTTATCGAATTCTCTTGTAACTTGTGTGTTTTGTTTTATGCTCGAACTGCCTGTCAACCATGACTGTTTAGCTAGAGTCGGTTTTTTCTTGCTGCAAACATGGGATGAAAATAAATGTGTTCTTCATAAAATGAAAAACAAGTTATTTACAAGCCTTTTATGACCCAGAATGATTTTTTCTCTTGTTACAAGTTGCAGGACATTGGTCGGACTTTCTATCCATGCACTTTCAAGGCCCCCTCTGATTTTACGCTAGCTAAGGTTTTGGTAGAGGAGGGAGAGGAAGTTGAAAGAGGGCAACCTTTGTATAAACCTTATGTTTGGAATCCATCCATATCCTCACGTATTCCAACATTATCTGAATTAACGATTAAGAAGACTATGAGGAGGAACTAGAAATCACGTGCTGGTATTTCTTCTATGGAAGATGTGTTTGTTGACCAGAATCACAACCACCAAATGGAAGGGCTTGATAATGAAGAAGATGTTCTGAAATTGTATCAAAACTTCAAGAAGTTTGACACTGTCGTGGACCATACCGATCATTTTTTTTTCTGCCGAAAGTTCTTCAATGAAACAGGTAAAGTGTGTGTGTGTAATTATGTGATTGTATTTTTCAATGGATTGTTCACTTAATAACTTTGTGATTGATATGTTACAGCAGCCAGAAGAGTGGGTTGACAAGATACGTGAAGAGTGGAGGATTCTTGCTGAGTACTTGCCTGGTATTTCAATCCATGAGGAAACACTCATATTGTTTTGCTATAAACTATGAAATTTGAATTTTGATTTATATATTGGTTTACAACAGAGACAATATTTGTGAGGATTTATGAAGATAGGATGGATCTTTTACGAGCTGCAATTGTTGGACCACGAGAGACTCCTTATCATAATGGTCTCTTCTTCTTTGATGTCTGCTTCCCAAGCGACTATCCTGATAGCCCACCAGTATGAAATTCTCTCTTTTTATATACATGATCCTAAGTATGACAGTTAGCTTATGTTATCGAATTTTGCTGTTGTTTGTATTCAGCTTGTGCACTATCGCTCTGGTGGTCTTGGTACCAATCCGAATCTGTACAAGTGTGGTAAAGTTCGCTTAAGCCTTCCCAAAACAAGTTGCGGCCAGGAGACAATGTAGGTTCTTGGCAGTTCAACTATGTTGCAAGTTTTGATCTCCATACATGACAGATTTTGAACGCCAATCCTTTATTCAATGATATGACATATTCAGTTTTGAGTGGTTCTGTCTATGGTAAAGAGTCTTCAGTATTATACAATCAGAATACCTTCATAAAGACACCCAAGACGATGGTGTATACCATGAAGAGCCTACCCAGGATAATATATCAGATATATTTTTTTAGGTTTATTTTGTTCCTACTGTTGTTGGTTAATCAATGAGATATTTTTATATGATGCCCAGAACTTTGAGGTTTTTGTGGTTGGAAATTTTTGCAATCTTTTTGGTGATATCTTAGCGGCTTGTGACAAGGAGGCCAAGGAGACTGGCTCACTCACATTCAAGAATGACTTGAACGCATGCATTAAGCAACTTTGCTCTGCATTCAGCATCATCGGACCAAAGGGAACTCAGAAATTACCATCATCTTAAATTGAAATGAGACTTGTGTGTAGTTGGGGTGTGATTCAGAGTATAGATCCACTCCCAACGGGTTGATACAACGAGTCATTAAACATAATTTAGTTACCCTTTGTTGTTTAAAAGTAAAATGCACATCTTTGTCTAATTTCTTGATACGTCACTGAGATTATAATCAAATGAACTGTTTAAAATATATGCCACATCTGTCTTATTACTTTCCTAGTTTACCTATGTACAGTTGCTAAAACCCAGGACATAGGTTTTATTCTTGCCTCCAAATTGTAAGTTATAAAAATCATTCGTCCTTAACAATTATTTGATTTTAGTATACTTTGATTGAAGTTAACAATGAGGTTTTGCAGGGTGGTACTGATAGTTAATATGTATGATGGTCAATGAATTTTGGATGTAAGGTTCTTTATGTTCAATGAAATCAAGTTATTAAAGTATTAGTAAGTTTTCTGATACAAAAGACACAGTTTTGAATGTGACAAGTGAGCAATATGCAAATCACAAAATGGTCACAATTTTGGTATGTCACAACAAAAGTCAAGACAAAAATTCAATATAGATCTCATATTTGTCATAGATCCAATGAACAAATCTTTGTGTTATCGGTTGGGTGTTCCTCTTTTTACTGTCTAGATGCCATGTTCAGCTTGCTCTAAGGTTTTTTCTGGAGATATTTTCGGAGATCATGAGGTATCGTGTGCAGGTATAGTTGGTATTAAACATCGGCATAATGTTGTGCGTGATGTTCTGGTTGATATATGTTCGCGGTCTGGAGTTTCAGTTCGTAAGGAGGTGGATATTGGGCTCAATGGAGAGAGGGACAAACCTTACGTCCAGCCGATATGTTACTTTACTCTTGGGATGGTGGCCTTGATGTTTGTGTTGATCTCACAGGATCGTCACCTTTGACGTGTTCGTGTATGGTTGATTTTATGCCCGGTAGGGCGGTTATTGAAGCCGCACAACGTAAACGTGTCAAGTACGCTGCCAAATGCGCTGACATCGGATATGAGTTCCTCCCCTTTTCATTCTCTTCTTTTGGAGAGCTTGAAAAGGATGCAGTGACCTTATTAAAGCGTATTCGACGATTCTCTATGACCCAAAACATTGGAGCACGTGCTGCGCCACATATTTTTAGTAGGATCGGTTTTGCTATAGCTAGAGGTGTGGGGCTCAGTTAGTCTCTCGGCTCCCCACTAATTTCTTGTAAAATCCTATTTGTTTTTCAATAAAGTAATGTTTATAATAATAATAATAATAATAATAATAATAATAATAATAATAATAATAATAATAATAATAATAATAATAATAATAATAAATAAACTTTCACAACTTTTAAAAAAGTTAAATATCTCGTAAACCGTTAATCGTTAGGCCAAAAAAATTGTACCATCGCGACGAGAATTAAATTATCTTTCATTAGATTTGCACTTTTATACACTTTCAACGATTTTTTTTTTTCTTTTTTTTTTCCAAACTTTCCGTTCAGAAAAATCACATGTGATTTGTAAGAATCACATGTGATTTTTACAAATTATATATGATTCTTACAAATCACATATGATTTTTCTGGGCAGAATTTTTGAAAAAAAAATCGTCGAAAGTATATAGAGAAGTGCATATTTATAAATATATAATTTAATTCTTGTCGCAATGGTGTATTTTTTGTAGCTTGAAAATTTATCGTTTACAAGATATATTGTTTAAAAAAAAGTGAAAAATGGTTTTTAATTAATTTTAATAAAAAAATGATTGACTAAAATTGATTTATTGGATCTATAACTGTTGATCCCAGTTGAGCTTAAACGATCTTATATAGAAGTTAACTTGAATGAATACTTAAGCTAATACGCGGAATATAAAAGCTTAACTTAAGAAGACTTATGATTCTCTTTCAACACTTCAATATTATTAATACGAGCACTCAACAATGCTAGGGTTTTACAACCTTGAAGTGAATAATAACACGTACATAAACTAACCCTAGGATCCTCCTTTTATAGACTAAGGAGTCCTACTAGGTTTACAATACCTTTCTCTACAAGATACGTATATTCTAGATAAATATAATATTTACACAATCTATTCTATATTTATCTAAACCATATACATCCTTATCATATTAGCAGCAGATTCTGTCAGCAGTATTTATCCTCAGCAGCACTTTGACCTTAGCAGCAGAATCATTACCACTAGCAGCAGTTTCACTCAGCAGCAGTTTTACTCAGCAGCAGTTTCAGACCCAACAATCCTCCCCTAAACTTATTATTTATTTCTAAATAAGTAAGTTTCTTCTAAGCTCAATTAATCACTTGGAGGATGCTTCCAAACACTTCAACTCTTGAAAATTCAGTTGATCAAATATCTTCTTATACTTTGACAGCTAATTGAATGCTTGATCATCAGAATCATAATCTTTCTGCAGCTTAAGTGTTTTGTCACCATTAACCATCTGATTGACAATATTCCAGTATCTTACCACTGGGTAATCTACTTCAGCTAGCATATACAAAGTAATAGGTCCAATTTCTAGCACATGAACTCCAGAATCTTGAAAGAGTCTCCATTTTCTTACTTTGTATTCTACTATCTCTGTCCATTCAGAATCATCCATTGAAGGTTCAAACATAAGTTTAAGAGCTATCCACATAACATTATCAGAAGAAGTTAAGATATGATCAATTTGATCTCTCTCATACTTTTTACCATCAAATTTCTTAGCTCCAAACTTTGCCTTGTATAACTTCCACAAGTCTTCAACATCCTCTCTATCAAAGTAGTAAAGCATCTGTTGAAATCTGAGAAACCTATGAGTCTTACCATCAGATCTCTGGACATCATGAAATGCTCCAATGTTAATATCATACCCTGTAGTTACTTTGACAATAGGATATTTAACTCCTAATGGTTTGGCATCAACTACATCAGGATCTTCCATCTTGCCAACCACAGTATAACTCTTCAATTGTTCTTTTTGATGCTCAGAAGGAATGTGATCAAGACCATGTTTAAACTCATCTCCTTCAGGCATAGAACTGCTTCCTTCTCCAATCTTTCTCTTCTTCTTTGCAACTGACTTATGAATAACACCTTTTCTTTTATCACCCTGCACAGAAGAAGTAGTCTTTGTTGCATCACCCTCAATCTGTTTAACAACATTAGCTTCTTGAACATGCTCTGCTTCAGCTACCTTTTCAGGTACCAACTTCTTGTTCATCTGAGCAATCTGTTCCAAGTCTTCAGCACATCCCATAGGATAGAAAGTATCTGTTCTTCTCTTAGTTTGTTGATACAAGTCAAAAACCTCTTTATCAGAATAAGGTTTCAACTCTATCAATTTCCATCCAGCCATATTCTTTAGATATCTTTCATATTCTTTTCTTTGTTGTTTAACAGTTGGACCTTTAAGTATCTTTATCTTCTTTCTAGCAGCATCATTTTGCTTTCTCTTCTTGATAATGAACTCCTTGTACCAGGATTGCACATCAAAAGTTGAAGTTTCATTACCTTCCTCTTTGATCAACTTTTGAAATTCAATATCAGCATCAATTCTGATCTTCTCATTGACCCATTCATCATACTTCTTTAATTCTTCAGCCTGTCTTTTCTCTTCTTCCAAAAGTAACTGTTGATCATCATCATGTAATTTAAGTGCAACAGCAGCATCATGTTCACATAGAAGTTCCTTAGGCCAAGAATCAAAAGGTATATCTGTGAAATCAATGCCTTTATACATCCACCTCTGAATATCAACTTGCTTGCCTTTACCCTTATCTGTAGAAGATGATATGACTGTCTTCCTTTGAGTAGCAGCAGGTTCTTTTATTGTTATTCCTTTTTGAGGTTTTCTTGTTACTGATGATGTAATTGTTGTTGTGATAGGTTGTGGTAATGATTGAGTTGGTAGTTGTGGTGTCTGTTTGGAAATAGAGTCATCAGTAGTCTTCTTACTTAGCAAAACCATTGCCTCTGCAGCAGCATTGTCCATAGACCCAGCAGCAGAGTCTTGTACTTCAGCAGTATTCACTATTCCACTAGCAGCAGAACCAGAAACATCCTTAGCAGCAGAATTATGAACAGCAGTAGAGTCAGCAATAGCAGCATTTTCAACATGTTTTTCCACTGAATCTTCCAAAGTCTTTAACACATTACCCATCAACCCTGTTGCCTTCACTAGTTGCTCAGACTCCAAAGTTTTAAGAGTTTCTACCACCTTTTCTTGTGCAGCAACCATCTTTTCCATAACAACTTCATTCCCTGATTTATCAGCAACTACAAAGTCTTCATTATTCTGAGGACTATCCACATCCATTTCTTCAATCACTGGAACCTCCCCTGAAACTATTCCAGCATCCATATCTTGAACATTATCAACTTTTTCAAAATTTACCTCCCCTGAATCCATGATAGTTTCATTCCTCCCCTGTTTGGAAGCATCCTCTTCCAAATGAGTAGATGGTTCAGAAGAACTTACAACTTGATTAGTCCCCACTTTCTTCAATCGTTTCAAGGAGGTTGAAGATCTTGATTTCTTAAAGCTCTTAATCTGTTTTCGCATTTTGATGATGACCTTGTCTTGACCAGCAACAACATCAGATAGATTAAGAACCTTCTCTTCCAAAGATTTACATTTCAACCCCAAAGTGGTACAAGTAGCCGTCAATTCTTTAATAAGTTGCATTGTAGTCTCATCACTTCGACCTGTATTACCTGGTCCGAGAGGTGAATCACTGACAATGTCATCATGTACAAGTGGATCCGTCAATTCATGAGTCACTGGCCTGTCCTCATCACTTCGACCTGTGTGACCTGGTCCGAGAGGTGAATCTTGGGACAAAAACTCAGTATCAAACCTAGTTTGATCATCTGAGCCCCCTATGTTTTCCATTTGGTTAGGGTTACCATCCTGAGAATCAGACTCATAAGAATCCTTTTCTCTAGATGTTGCCTTGGTTTGGGTCTTAATGATGTTATCACTATCCTGCTCTGCTGCTAAGCTAGAAGCAGTAGTGACAGCCCTTGCCAACATGTCCTCTCCATCACCTAGGACAGCCTCATCTGGTACAGCCATACTAACACTATCCTGAGGTAGATTAGTGTTCTTTTTGGTTTTCCTACGTGTATATTGTTTTGTAGGTTGTGTAACAGATGTAGTAACATTGGTTGTGTGATGGGAATCAGTGGGATTTCCTGATCCTTCACCCTGGTTGTTTTGCACAATTTGTTCCATGAAAGAAGTAAGATTTGTATGTGCACCTGAAAAACCTTTGCCATGCTTAATCAAAAAGGTAAAAATTCTTGAAGCCAATTTTGGAGCATCATATTCAGCAACATGGGTTCTTGTTTTAGAAATTTGTTTTTCAATAAGGATCTGAAGAAATCTTGGATATAGAAAATAAGAACCATCTTCAACACCTTTAAATAACCCCGCCAATATCATTTTAGAAAAATTGAATGGTTGACCTTTGCACAGACATATCATTGCAGAAGCAATGGTAGTACTGAACTCATGCCACCCAGATGTTTTAGGGCTCAAACAATGAAGGAATAGATGTACCAAAAACTTGTATTGAGGACAGAGGAGAGCTTTTTGAAATTTTAAATTTTTATGTTTCCCCTCATACCCCAAATCTTTTAAACCAGCAAAAATAGCAGAGTTTTCAAGACAAGTGGTCTCTGTCTCATCATCTAAGAGAAGAGATTCCCTTATAGATGATTCAGTTACACGAACCTTTTGCCCATCTACAAAAGCACTGACATGTTTTTCCCCATTCATAGTTTTGATTTTAGCAGTAAACCAAAACTGTTTGATGTAGGAAACAAATATAGTAGGGTTCACAGTGAGTGCATACCTAAGAGAAGTAGCATTCAAAAACTTGACCATGTCTGTGAAACCTTCAGGAACTAACTCTTCATTCAAAACGACCACACTGTTGTGTTGCTCAGCCCAGATACGTGAAAGCTCCATAAATTAGGTTTTAGAGAAATTGGGGATTTATGATTATTGGAATGATTAGGTGTAAGGGTTTGTGATGACTTCAATTGAGAACATATGAAAACCAATTATGAAGATCAATTAGGTTTTAAACTGATGGATGAAAGTTACACATAACACCCTCTTACTTACAACCATAACAGCAGAACCGTATCATTCACAACTAACAGCAGAGTGATAGAACTAGCAGCAGAGTGAACTGGAGCCAGCAGCAGAGTTGACTATAGACCTTGGTCAACGATACATAACAATTAATGCACATATCACTCCGTAATCCCTATAAAACCGGCGAGATCTTTTCCCCAAATTATGCAATCAAACCATAATCTCTTTCAAAAACGCCACAATCACAATCAATACTATCCATCTTTACAATCAAATCACCAAACAATGAAATCAACACCCGAAATTATCAATATCTCTTCTGATTCATCATCCGAAGATGAGAGCCCATTTGAAACCTATGTACCGCCATTCCGTCCTCCTCATGGTGGTTGTAGAACCAAAGAGCAAGCAAAGAAGAGAAAACATGATCTTCCGGTGTTCAAAGATCTCCTCAATTTGAATCAAACCCCTAGCACTTCCAGGGGTAAAGCTGTGATGACCCCACAATCTCCATCATCTTCAGAGTCTTCAGAAGATACAGCTTGGATCCCTGTTAGGCAACCATTCCCAAAAGAGCTTGTATCCCCTTTCATCTACACATCATCAGATGAAGATGAACCTCCAAATGAACCACCGTCCACTCCTGAGAGGCCTCAATCATCAAGGCCACGTCCAAAGAAGTCCAACAAGGCAAAGAAGACAAGAAAGACAAACTCTCCTCTTCCAAAGGAAAGAAAGATAGTTCTTGGACTGCCATGCCCTAGGAAGTAGTAGTTGTAGGCATTTGATGTTCTTGCACACTTTTAAAGTTTCAGAAGTAGTTTTTGTAATCTCTTTAGATGTAAAAAAAACTTCTGATTTGAATGAATGATAAGTGTGCTTCTTTTGTTGCCCATAATCCAATAATTGATTCTGCATCCAGAGAACTTGTCCACAGCAACTTGAAGCAGCCACATACTCAGCTTCAGTTGTAGAATTAGCCACCACAGATTGCTTTTTACATTGCCATGACACCAATCTGCTTCCTAGAAATTGACAACCCCCTGTTGTAGACTTTCTATCCAAAGAAGCTCCAGCATAGTCACTATCTGAATAGGAGATCAAATCAAATGGGGAATCCTTAGGATACCAAAGGCCCAATGTAGGTTGATGCCTCAGATATCTAAAAATTCTCTTCACAGCATTGAGATGTGATTCCTTGGGACACACTTGAAATCTTGCACAGGCACACACAGCAAACATGATATCAGGCCTTGATGCTGTAAGATACATCAATGAGCCAATCATAGACCTGTACAAGTGTATATCCACCTCCTTTCCATATTCATCCTTCAGCAATGGTTTACTGGTGTCCATAGTAGTCTTGGCAGGTTTAGCATCTTCAAATCCA
Organism: Artemisia argyi; assembly: GCA_030686995.1. Taxonomy (NCBI): domain Eukaryota; kingdom Viridiplantae; phylum Streptophyta; class Magnoliopsida; order Asterales; family Asteraceae; genus Artemisia; species Artemisia argyi. The sequence continues at coordinate 117,171 of JARVZY010012438.1, forward strand.
AACTTCTTCAAAATATCATTGACATACTTATCATGACTGATAAAGATGCCATTTTCTTTCTGTGTAACTTGCAGACCTAAGAAGAAGGTGAGTTCTCCCATTGAACTCATAGCAAACTTGTCCTTCATAAGCTTTTCAAAACTAACACACATAGCTTTGTTAGTAGACCCAAAGATGATGTCATCAACATAGATTTGAACCAGCAAAATATCATCCTTTTGTCTTTTGAGAAACAAAGTTTTATCTATTTTGCCCCTGCTAAACCCAGAATCTAGCAAGTAGGTTGACAAGGTGTCATACCAAGCTCTAGGAGCTTGATGTAGACCATACATTGCTCTATTAACCTTGTAAACTTTGTCAGGATGATCAGGGTCTTCAAAGCCTGGTGGTTGAGACACATAAACTTCCTCAGTAATAGTCCCATACAGAAAAGCACTTTTCACATCCATTTGATACACTACAAAATCTTTGTATGAAGCATAAGCCAAGAATATTCTAATTGCTTCTATTCTTGCCACTGGTGCAAATACCTCATCATAATCAAGGCCTTCTTGTTATGTGTATCCCTGTGCTACTAACCTTGCCTTATTCCTTATGACAATTCCTCTCTCATCTCTTTTACATCTGAAAACCCATTTTGTGCCAATCACTCTTTTTCCATTTGGCAGTTCAACCAAAGTCCAAACTTCTTGCAGCTTAAATTGTAGAAGCTCATCTTGCATTGCTTCCACCCAACTTGCTTCTTGTAGGGCTTTGTAAGTGTTTTTGGGTTCAATTTGAGAAAGAAAACATGCAAACAGGCAATTTTGAAGATCTTTATGACTATTTCTTTGATGTAGAGATCTGGCAAAGAAACTTTGATGTTGAAGATCTTTCAGTGCTTTAGTCATCTGCCTAGTTTGAATAGATGATTGTGGATCACTTAGAATTTGATCTTTTGGATGATCCTTGTGTACTCTTGTGGTAGTTGTAGGACTAACAGGAATATTGAGTTCCAAATTAGTAAAATCAGCAGCAGCTCCAAATAACTGACCATCAAGTGCATCATCATCTGTGTCATAATAAATATTCTCAAGAGGAGGCATATTTGGATCATCAGGATAGATAGATTCAGCAATAGGTCTGCCCTGAGTGTCCAAATTAGGAAACAAGGAAGTAGCAGTAGAGTTAGTAGGCTTAGAAGCAGAATGTGTTGAAGCAGTAGTTGTATCTTTTGGCCTAGCAGTAGAGTCTTCTGAGTCAGCAGTAGAGTCTTCTGGCTGTGTAGGAGAGACATCAACAACTACCTTGGGAACTTCAGGAGTTACTTGTTCTGCTTCATTAGGTATGACAATACCTTCTTCAGTTTCCTTAGGTTTTTCATGAGAAACAACATCATCTTGAGAGCTTTGTTCCTTCTGAAAGGGTACAAAGGTTGGACCAATCTTCAATTTCTCAATCACAACAAACTCTTCCTGTGGTTTATCAACACTGGCAATTACAGGAACATAGTTCATTGTTTTGGCAAGAATATCAACATCAAATAACCATTCTGGTCCTTTCCCTGCAGAATTAAATGTGTTTTCACTAAACTTGATATGCAGATTCTCCTCTACATGTTTGGTTCTCTTATTATATACCCTGAAGGCTTTACTAATCACAGAATAACCAACCAAATGCCCTTCATCAGCTTTTTCATCAAATTTGCCTAGCTGATCCTTAGTGTTCAAAATTGTAACAGGACATCCAAATGGTTTGAGAAAGTCAATCAGTGGCTTCTTCCCATGAAATAATTCATATGGTGTCTTGTTATGAGGCTTGACCACCTTACTTCTGTTTTGCACAAAGCATGCAGTGTTCACAGCTTCAGCCCAAAAAGGAATAGGTAGTTTTGAATCAGATAACATTGTTCTTGCAGCCTCAATAAGTGTCCTATTTCTTCTTTCTGCAACACCATTCTGTTGTGGATTTCTTGCTACACTGTACTGTCTTAGAATTCCTTTCCCCACACAGAATTGATTCATCACACTATTCTTGAACTCAGTACCATTGTCACATCTGATAATCTTCACCTTGTGATTGTACAGGTTTTCAACTCTTGTAATAAATGCCTTGAGTATTTCTGGAGTTTCATCTTTGGTGGCTAGAAAGAACACCCAAGTAAACCTGCTAAAGTCATCAGTGACAACAAGACAATATGATTTCTTATTCAAACTTTTTACAAATACAGGCCCAAATAAATCCATATGTAGCAAGTGTAATGGCTCAGTATTTGTGTTTACAGTCTTGGACTTGAAAGAAACTCTGTGTTGTTTACCCTTTTGACATGCAACACAAGTTTCACAATTCTCAAAAGTCTTTGTAGGCATCCCTCTCACAAGATTTCCTTTCACCAATTTGTTCATAGTCTTGTAGTTTAGATGTCCCAATCTTCTATGCCATAATTTGGACTCATCAATAGTGGCCTTTGCAATTAGACAAGTTAAAGCCCTCTTAGGAATAATATTCTTAATATGGTCACTATATATATTTTCCTTTCTAGGGACCTTCAGAAGCACAGATTTGTCATCTGGCAATTGAAAATCAGGAGAAAGAATCATACACTCAGTGTCTGTAAAAAGAACAAAATTCTTTTTGTCACACATTTGTGAGACACTAAAAAGGTTAAACTTAAGTCCTTTCACAAGAAACACCTTTTCAAAGTCCAAATTTCCAGTTCTTAGAGTTCCAATACCAACAATCTTTCCACCTTTTGGATCATTCCCAAAAGCTACATAACCACAATCAAAAGCCTCAAAGTCTTCAAGTTGAGACTCATCTCCTGTCATGTGACCAGAACATCCACTGTCAACAATAACCATATCCTTAAGCTCATCCAGTAGATTGACCTGCACATGAAAAATAGAGAAATCAGTTTCTCTTGATGACCCAAGCCATTACTGACTTGGATATGCCCTGTGCATCAGTATAATCAAATTTCTTCAAATCACTTGATGCACTACTATTCTTGGAAACAGAGTTTGAAACATTTGTTTTTGGTTTCCAAGTCCAGCAAGCTGAGGCCTTAACAGCATAAAAGTGATTACCAACAACTGTATTTGGAAGATGTTTTGGCTCAGAAGTAGAAAGTTTTGTACTAGCAGCAGGTTGCTTGCTAGCAGCAGAGTGCATACTGGCAGCAGAATGCTTACTAGTAGTAGAGCCAGTAAAAGAACTAGTTGTTGATTTGAAAACACCATTTGATTTAGCAGCATAAATAGATCTAGTAGCACCAGATCTCAACAAAACAGCTCTTGGAACCATGTTTCTATTAGGATGTGGGTGAGTTTGTTTAGTTACATATTTGTGATTCACCCTAGTGTATTGATTCCAAACAGGCTTTTGGTGTTCAGGACATCTAACAATCAAGTGGTCAAAGCTACCACACTTATAACAAGCCTTCTTTTGTAATTGAAACTGATCACCTAATCTTTTTGAAACTAGATTATTGAAGTTTCTTTGGTTACCCCTAGGCTTATTATTGAACCTTTCCAACTGTTCTCTAGGTACCTCATTGTACTCTACCAGTTTTCTAGAGAAGTTATTTCCTAACACAGGTTTAACAAACTTTACCTTTTCTACCTTAGGTTTAACCTGAGTAGGAATTTCTTCTTTTTCAAACTTTGTTTTGGTTTAACCTGTTCCTCTTCACTATCACTATCACTATACCATTCCTCAATAATTGGAGCTTCAGGAAATTTTCTATCCTCAACCTTAGGTGTTTCAATTTTACTTGTACTACATTCACCTACAGGTTTTTCAATATTTATCTCACTAATGAAGGATAGTTCTTTTCCTGGTGGAGCAAAAGCACTTTTGGCTGGAGGAGCCACTTCATTATATCCAATTCCACTACCTTTTCTCATCAAATTATTCTCAATAGATTTATGAACCATATCAGAAGCAAATTGTTGTTTTTGTACTCTTACTACATGTTTATCTTTTTCAGCAAGAGCTTCCTCTTTTTCTTTTTCTGCTTCTACCAACTTATTTTTAAGAACTTCTACTTCACTGTTTTTCTTAAAAATTTCTATATCTCTTAGATTAAGTTGATCTACATATTCTTTTTCACACTCTTTGAGATATTCTAACCTCCTCTCAACATTTTGAATACCTACTTTGTAACCTAAGTTATCAAGTTTTAGGTGTTCAACTTCTCTATTTAAACTCTCATTCCTAGCCTTAAGTACTTCAATAGTGTCAGAACAAGATTTAAAAGAACAACCAGATGATTCAGAGTCATTAGATACCTCAGAGTCAGATCCTGATGATGAACCATATGCCATAAGTGCAAAGTTATGCACTTTGGGTTGAACAGCAGCAACCAAAGAGAAATTTGGTTCTTCTTCTGCCATATCACTCCAATCATAATCTCCTAGCCCATCACAAGCTACCATTGCAGACTTTGATTCTTCAGTCTTCTTTGGAACATCAACATTCTTCTTTGGAGATCTACACTCTCTAGCAAAATGTCCCTTCCTGTTGCAATTGTAACATTCAATTTTAGACTTGTCAAACCCTGGGCTCTCCTTAGCCTTGTATTTGACTTCTCTTCCAGTCTTTTTCCAGAACTTTCTTGCTCTTAAAGTCAGCATTGCCATTTGCCATTTGAGATCAATTTCTTCAAGATCATCTGGATCAATATGATCCATATCTTGATTTATGACATGTGACCTTATGGTAGTAGTAAGCTCAGCCAAGAATGCACATAAAGCAACATCACTGGTAGAAATCTTGTCATTTGAACCAGCAGCAGATCCATCAGCAGTAGAGACTCCATAAGCAGTAGAGTGAGATTCTTGAGTCTCTTTGGATTTTGAAGACACAAAAGCAAGATTTTGTGCACTAGAAGATGAATTTGAAGAAGTAGACAATTCAGATTCATACACCCTTAAATTGTTGTAGAGGCTCTCTAACTTCATTGTTTCAAAGTCAGGCTTATTCCTCCACACTACTGTATGCATACTCCATTCAGGTGCAAGACTTCTTAGGAACTTGAGATTCACATCTTCCTGTGGAACAACATAACCAACAAGCTTTAGATGACTAACTAGTTGATTTAGCCTGTTGTATGTGCCAATTATCTTTTCTCCAGATTCAGAAGTAAAGTTTTCAAACTGATGCTTCAACATGTTCTTCCTGGATTTCTTAGTAGCATCATTCCCTCCAAACCTGAATTCCACAGCATCCATCAATGCTTTTCCTGTTTCACAATCATCAAAGTCCATTTGAAATTCATTAGGTATTCCCATTAAGAGAATACTATGAGCCTTGATTTCCAGCTTCCTAGTTGCATTAGCTTCAGCAGACTTGATTGGTATCTCCTTACCATCAGCACTCTTCTCTGGTTCAGAATCACCATTAACAATCACATTCCACATGTTGAAGTCGATCATGCGAATGTATTGTCTGATCCTCCTCTTCCATAGCTCATACTCAGAAGGATTGAGCATAGGTACCCTTGAAGCAGTCACCATATGAGTTTCATCACCCATCTTAAGCAAACGATTTGGAACAGCAAACTTTAAAGAAACAAAATCTTCTTGATTATAACTTCTAGATCACAAGCTCTGATACCACTTGTTGATCCCAGTTGAGCTTAAACGATCTTATATAGAAGTTAACTTGAATGAATACTTAAGCTAATACGCGGAATATAAAAGCTTAACTTAAGAAGACTTATGATTCTCTTTCAACACTTCAATATTATTAATACGAGCACTCAACAATGCTAGGGTTTTACAACCTTGAAGTGAATAATAACACGTACATAAACTAACCCTAGGATCCTCCTTTTATAGACTAAGGAGTCCTACTAGGTTTACAATACCTTTCTCTACAAGATACGTATATTCTAGATAAATATAATATTTACACAATCTATTCTATATTTATCTAAACCGTATACATCCTTATCATATTAGCAGCAGATTCTGTCAGCAGTATTTATCCTCAGCAGCACTTTAACCTTAGCAGCAGAATCATTACCACTAGCAGCAGTTTCACTCAGCAGCAGTTTTACTCAGCAGCAGTTTCAGACCCAACAATAACAAATATGAGATCTATATTGATCTCAACTTGTCATATTGTTCCTATCAATTTTTTTTTTTTTTTTTTTTTGCATCAAAACTGCTCATCATCTTTAGTTAAAAAGTAAAATTATACCATGATTATGTATTTGAACATTTTAATGTTGATGACAATGAACTGGGGTTATCTATTTTCTCTAATAAACGAAGGTTTTTTACAACCTTCCTAAGCACGTGCATTAAAATTGTAATTAATTTACTGACGTGTAGATACCATATATAGCGGCAATGTACATCCGTGTTATGCACAATCAATTGTAACAATAAAATATCAAAGTCAACCCAATCATCCAATCAATGGTTTCTTCTCTACCCTTCTTCTACACGATTTCAATTTCAATTATGTATTTAACGTTATTTTGTGAAACCATTAAATAACAACTAATTCCGCTCCACAGGTTCCTCTACATCCTTCCTCCTTACGTTTCGTGGTGTAGTATTTTTGTAAAGTCAATAATATCGATTTGGAGATGCCAGGCCATTTGTATTTCGTTATTGTAAGATTTATATTTTTTTTGCTTTTCTTTGTCTTGATTAAATTATTTTGATTCATTATTTGGTTTCTGATTAAATTATTTGTGTTGATTAAATTGTTTTTTTAAATGAAACCCTAATAATGTTTGATTTGGGGAAAATCATTTTTATTATAATTGTATAAAAGTTTTAATGCGTTTTGTAAATATTTGGTTACTAATAAGCTGATTAGTGAATCCCTTATTAGAACACGATTAGATTGGTTTTTTTTAACCCTAAACATATTGTCACGGCAAATCCTAATTTTTGCTTTTAGAAAATTGAAAAAACAAATTCCTTTCATAATTGTCTGTTTGATCTATTCTAAAATTAATACGCTTATTTTTGGGAACTTTAATTGTATATAATGGGCTTAAGGAGGAGCGTTTCCTTCACTACATCGACATTTAATCTTATCACTTTGAATTCTCTTATAATTTGAATAACCAGAACAACCATGGCTACATATGTTTCAGGGTATATCAACGACTTATCGGCGGTTAAAGACAACATCAAATTGCGAGTGCGAATAGTAAGAAGTTGGATGCAGGACGTGTATGGCTGACCAGGACTAAAAAATTTGGAATTAGTGCTTATGGATGAACAAGTAAGTTTGTTATTATAATTAAAAGATATTGTTAGTTAATGATTGAACTCAGTTAATAATTTGTTTCAATGTTATATTAATTTTCAACAGAGCACAAAGATGCAGGCTTCTATGCGTATGGCATTGGTGAATGGGTGTAAGCATAAGGTTGAAGAGGGTAGTGCTGTTACACTTTCTCGGTATAGTCTTGGGGAGATTCAGCCCAAGTATCGCATGGTCAACAAGCCACTCCGTCTTAGCCTTTTGTCCAACACAATAATTGAACCGTGTCCTGATTTTACCGGTTCGGTTTATGAATTTGAATTTAGACCATTCAACACAATAACCAATCTACAGCAGGAAGAAGATGGCCAGTTTGGTACGTATTATTTACGCCTTTTTGTTGTATTCATTGATATTTAACTAAATAACATCTTAGTGAAATGTGTATTTTAAATTGTAGATTTGTTATTGGACATCTGTATAAATGTACAACATTGATTTGTATTTAAAATTTCAAAGATGTGATTGGACATGTCGTTGCCTGTGACGATTTAGACAACTACGATAAGAATGGTAGATCAGGCAAGAAGAAGCTGTTGACCCTTGCGGATGCCGAGTGAGTATCTTAAACTGTGTAGTGTTTCTATGTACGATAATATACTTTATATTTGGGTTCTGTTCTGCTTCTTATTTTATAATTATTTGCAGTGGTAACAAACTCAGATGCACTTTGTGGGGTGCATATGCGCAACAGTTTCAAGATTTTGTCGATGGTTGCACCAATCGTGGAAAAATCATGCTAATTCTTCAATTGGGCATGATGAAAATCTGGGACGGTATATCTATTTCATTTTAGATTTTACATGTGACACTATCGTGTATCTTAGACTCCGTTAATCTTATTCAATATTGTTTATAAATAGGTAAAATGGGAGTTCAAAATGGGTATAATGGTACAAGGCTTTTTCTTTTCAACGGCCACGAAACCATTCCAAAAGAAGAATTTATGGATGTGGAGTTTTATAGGCTAAGTTATGTTCACAGTTTAACGAATTCTATCAATCTTTCAATGCCATACATCTGTTTTCATGTTGAAATAGTTAGTTATTTTCATTATTTTCGGCCTGTTTAATGGCAAGGATGAAGCAAAAAGTGAAAATACGGCTTCCCGTATTTCTACTCATTCCAAGCATTCAACTAGAGAGGAATTTCTGAACAAATTGCAGGTCAAAAACATTGTTGAGCTGCTTGATGTTGATCAGGTTACACTTCCTACATCGACACAACTTTATAAAATTAATCAAATGCTATAATAACCTAAACAACATTTTACACCATTTTCAGGGTAAGGCAAGCGTAATAGTTGGAACAATTATTGCCATTCACGAAGAGGAGGGCTGGTGGTACCTCGGTTGCCGCAAGTGCAACAAGAAAGTTGTTAAAGAATCTCACTTTGTAGACCTCGAGGCCGAAACCAACCCCAAGTTTGGATATCAGCAAACACCTGATCAATGGACATGCACCAAATGTAATAAGACCGTTACCGGGATTAAAACTGAGTAAGTGCTTTAATCATGTAGAAGTATAAGTGAGATACTAATACGACAGTTTGTTGTGACCATCATCGTACTAATTTTGAGCATTTGGTTGTTGTTATAGATTCCGTCTTCAGATTAGGGTACATGATGAGTCAAGCACGATATCTCTGTCGCTCTTTAACGATGAGGTGCAGGCAATGGTGGGTAGGTCTGCTTACCAGTTGTGCGACAAATATGGATGCAAGGTAATCTAAATGTTATAAGCTTTTAAAATTGATAATTTTTTGAGTTAATACACGATGATGCTGACCTGAAATACTTTTTTTGATACATGTAGAAAGCGGAAGATCAAGACTTCCCAAAAGAGATCACCAACTTGGTTGGAAAGAAGTACGCTTTTAAAGTGTCTATCGACGAGGTCAATGCCAAAAAGATGTTGCCTGTGTTCACTGTTCTTCGTCTCACAGATGATGCTGACATTATGAACTCTATCGTTGTCACGCCAACTCCTGTTAAGGTAATTATTGTCCAACAACTTTTGTTATAACGTATGCATCTAATGTTGAACAACGTCTTTATTGTTTAACTATTGATTTTTAAATAGGACACTGAGGCGACCAGTTCAGCATTGCCTGTTATAACTCCGTTGGTAAGTGCATCTTAGTCTTTTAGAATATCATGTCACTCTTATGAAAATGCATCTCTACTTACAATGTTCTTCTATATACAGGATCGGGAATCTCAAACTGATGAAAATACTACACCAGTGGAGAAACAAAAGAGTGGAAAACATGCGTCCGATGTGGAAAATCAAAGTGATGGTTCAAGCATTAAAAAACAGATTCTGGAGATTAAGATGGAGAAGGCCGCATCTCAAGATTGACAAATCCCAATACCATAATGCAAGTGTTTTGCAATTACAGACATTTCTTTCAAGTTTTTTCCATTTTGAATAACCATTTGGAATTTTTGATTCGATTTTTGTGGTTTGGGAGTCCAACTCACTTTTAGACAATATTCCTACGTTATACCCATTTTGGATTGTGTTTGTCAATAGGGAGTGCCATTTAAGACTTTATGACACTATATTGATATGGATTACTTGATCTATGGTACTTTATTATGTCGTGTAGCTTTGTATTTGCAGGTTATACTTAACTTTTCATGTATACACTCTATGTTTGTGTTTCTTCTTTTCATTGTGCAGATTTTTTATGCCCTTCATTTCTCATACAAGCAGACGGAAAAGTGAGGAAGAGTTGCAGCCTTATCATCAAGTGTGACGAGATATTTTTCTATAAAGGTTGTTTAGACAACAAGAATGTGTAAATAATGTCTTTGGGTAGTAGTTTCAACTTACATAGGAGTTGTATTGTAAATGTACTAATGTCCAACTATATTAACGTTATAACTCCAAAAATATAATCTTATTATTTCATTTTTTGTTTAAAACTAGTTGTGAATTTTGTCTTTAATAAGCTGCCATCAAATTTGTATGTATGTCAAACTTCAAATATACGACATTTTAGATAATCAAATCATTTTTAATCAATCCTTTACAAAGACTGTGCACAATCAAATCATTTTCCCCAAAATATGTACCCAAAATAGATGTCAAATACTAAAATGATAAGCGTGTACCAAAAATAGATTTGAAATACTAATATGTACCAAAAATAGATTTCAAATACTAATATGTACCAGATAAAGATGAGGACCCGGATTTGTACAAGTTGGTTTCTGATTTTATGATGCATGGTCCTTGCGGTGAAGATGAACCAAAACAAGTTTGTATGGATGAGGGTCGATGTACGAAACACTTTCCTAAAAAATTCACACAACGCAGCTCAGTTGACTCAGAAGGATATCCAGTTTATAGAAGACTGGATGACGGAAAATATGTGGAAAAGAATGGACATAAGTTGCATAATGGTTATGTTATTCCGTATAATGCTATGCTTCGCAAACGTTATCAATGCCACATTAATGTCGAGTGGTGTAACCAGACCGGTTCAATCAAATATTTGTTTAAGTATATCAATAAAGGTCTGGATAGAGTGTCGGCACAGTTGTATAAGCCGGGTACCACAGCAGATGGTGAACAAGTTGATATAGCTGTTGCTGAGATTAAGGCGTTCTTGGATTGCAGGTAAAATTGTGTTTTAGAATCTGATGTCAACTTGATTATTTAAAATCAATATACAACTCTTTTAGTGTTTCATTTTATTTTCCATAACAAGTTACATATATTAAACCGTTCTTTTATTGTAGGTACCTATCTGCCTGCGAGGCAGCATGGAGGCTTTTTGGTTTTGAGATTCATTATAGAACACTGAACGTTGAGAGGTTATCATTTCATCTTGAAGGGGCGCAAAAAGTTGTATATGATGAGAACGCAGACCTTGAAGCTGTTATTCAAAAACCAACTGTTGGTGCTTCTATGTTTGATGGTTGGATGAAAAGGAATGAACAATTTCCGAAAGCACGGGAGTTAACTTACGCTGAGTTTCCTACAAAATATGTTTGGATACCGGATAAAAGGATGTGGAGACTTAGAAAACAAGGTAAAGCCATCGATAGAATTCATAGCGTTCCTATAGGCACAGGAGATGCCTACTATTGTAGAATGTTGCTGAACAGTGCAAAAGGATGTCGGACGCACGCCGACATTAGAAAGGTTAATGGTATCGTTTATCCCACCTACAAAGAAGCATGCTATGCAGCCGGCCTTTTGGAGGACGATAAGGAGTACATTGAAAGTATCAAAGACGCAGCCCATTGGGCGTCCGCTGAGCATCTTCGTGAACTCTTTGCCACATTGCTTTCTCAAAGGGAACTTACAACACCTTTGACAGTTTGGTTGGAAACATGGCATTTGTTAGCAGAAGACGTTCAATATAAGAGAAGGCAGATTTTACGGGTTCCAGGTGAAATCTTCAAACACAATGCTTTACATAGATTATATTGGAAATTATTATCTTCTACAACAGTTATTTAATAAATTATGTTGTCTTAACTTGAAGCATGTTTTCTTTTGCATCGCTTATGTCACATATTTTGTTTTAATAACCTCATATCGAAGTAACTATGAACATGAAATTTATTTTATGAAGATTTGATAGTTAGCAATGACGAAAAAAAAATGTTGCATTGTACTATATTGAAGAACTAATGCGAGCAAGAGGAAGTAGTTTGAGGCGCTGGCCTGAGATGCCTTATCCTGATGACAGATACATTGCTGAATTTGGAAACCGGTTTATCTATGATGAGATGGATTATAACCCGGTAGAGATGGAATCTGAATATGAGCGTTTGTATGCTTTATTGACAACTGAACAGAAGGGTGTATATGACACCATCGTGAATTCCGTTGATAGTGGAACAGGGGGGGATGTATTTTGTTTATGGTTACGGAGGTACCGGTAAAACTTTTTTATGGAAAACACTTGCAGCCGGCATTAGAAGAAAAGGTGATATCGTTTTGAACGTTGCATCCAGTGGTATTGCATCTTTTTTAATGTCGGGAGGGCGAACTGCTCACTCCAGATTTCATATTCCAATAAACGTTGATGAGACATCCACGTGCTCAATAAGTCCGCAAAGCGATCTGGGAGAAATGTTAAAAAAGTGTAAGCTTATTATTTGGGATGAAGCGCCAATGACAAACAAGCTTTGTTTTGAGGCCTTAGATCGATCTTTGAGATACATACTTCGTAAGAGCCGGTATGATTCGTGTCATCAGCCTTTTGGAAACATGACCATGGTGTTTGGCGGTGATTTTAGGCAGGTTCTTCCTGTCATTCCAAAGGGATCAAGGCAAGACATTGTTGGTGCTTCTTTGAAGCAATCGTACCTGTGGGATTACTGCAAAGTTCTTAAGCTAACCGTCAACATGAGGCTTACTGTTGGTTCACGCCCGGAAGATGTTAACGAGATCAGAGAATTTGCAGAATGGATACTGAAAGTGGGAGACGGAAAACTTGGCGGACCGAACGACGGAGAGGCTTCGATAGATATTCCGGAAGAAATTCTAATAGATGCTGTTGATGACCCGATAACATCTATTATTGACTTTACTTATCCAAACATGTTGGATAACATAAATGATTCGGCGTACTTCCAAGAGAAAGCGATTCTTGCTCCAACAAATGAATTAGTTGATACTATAAATGATCATTTGTTGGCCAAATTTCCAGGAGAAGAAATGGTCTACTTAAGTTGCGACAACGTCGATAAAAGTGAACGTGGTGCCGTAGTTGATCAGTCCATTTTCTCTCCTGAATTTATCAATGGTTTGAAGTTTTCAGGAGTTCCAAACCACAGAATTGCTTTAAAAGTGGGAGTCCCCATTATGTTGTTAAAAAACATAGATCAATAAAATGGTTTATGTAATGGGACAAGATTGCAAGTACTTAAATTAACAAGAACCTCTATTCAGGCGCAAATCATTAATGGTACCAACTTTGGAAAAAAGGTGATTATACCAAGGTTGAAGATTACTCCGTCAGATAAGCGTTTGCCTCTTAAGATTGTCAGGAAACAATATCCTATATCAGTATCTTTTGCCATGACAATCAATAAAAGCCAAGGGCAATCGCTTTCTAAAGTTGGTCTATACTTGCCGCGTCCTGTTTTCACGCACGGACAACTGTACGTTGCTGTGTCAAGAGTAAAAAGCAAGCAAGGTTTAAAGGTTGCCGTTTGTGATCAGGATGGTAATGTCTCCAAAAATACAACAAATGTCGTTTATAGAGAAGTACTTGAAGGTTTATGAGAAAGGTTGGTTGTAGATCAATAGACGGTCACACATATTTTCCTACTGAAAAAAAAGTTGTCGACACACCAAGCATGGACGTTTGTTTGTGTAATTGTAATATAATCAATTTCTTATATTATAATACACGCTTTTTCTCATTCATTGTTTCATAGTTTAAATGGAAGAAATTTACTTTATTACTTTTCTTATCGTCTCATTTATCTATTTCTTTAAACAATTACCCGGTGTCAACGGGTCTCTAAGCTAGTTAGCTATATTCGAAGGTCTTGGAAAATACATTAGAGGCAAGAATGTGAGACCTTTTTTTTTACCATGTTAAACTGCTACCTTAATTTTAAGTATTTTTAGACTGAAAGTGAGCATACAATAAGAAGTGTATATCACATAACTAACTAATTAAGCAACGGGCTAGGCACTTGTAGATGCTTCCTTAGGTTGGATGTGATCGAGAACCTAGTGGAGTTTGTTAAACTCCTTGGATCGTTTTGAGCACTAGGGTTAAACAATAACAATGATAATAACATGCAGCGGAATAAGAACAAATCAAAGTTATTGACACAAGGTTTTTCTCAATCACCTCCAATTATTATTTGATCAGAATAGCAACGTGTTACCTAAATGTAACAGAGATCTAAGACATCTCAGACCTTAGAGGATACGAACAACATTAACTAGTTCTAGGCGTTTATAGTTTACACGCCCTAGAACACACACACCCCTTTCTGATATTTACATTGTGGAAGACATATAATAACCTGTACCCTATGTCTCTTTATATAGAGAGATATTAGGGTTTACAAAGAGATAAGAATAAAACTAAATACAGAATATTATCAAAATCGTTTCTTCATAATAGAATATTTCCTGTATCTTTATTTTTTGTAGCTTTCTCTCTTTGTCATCTTTAGCCCTTCTTGTTTCATTCTTTTATTTATTTTGTCACATCAAATCTAGAATCCCAACAAACCTCCAAGCATTCACATTGATTTTTTAAGAAAAAACACCAAGACGAGTAGTGAGCTTTTTTAACATCAAGCTTTATCAAGATTAGAGTGCCCAAACTCATCACCACCGCAACCCCACACCGCTGACTTAACGCCACCAAAACCCCCTCTTTACACATTTTGTTTATGAAGATGGATAATGAAGATGGATTTTTCTCCAACCGTTTATTGTACGATTCGGAATCCCGTCTTCTAGCAAAATACAACCAAATTCTTTGCAATATTCTATCAATCTCTCGGCCGTACAGGCATAAAACACTTTGCATCTTCGACAGTCTCTTTCACCTAAGCTTTTATCAGCATAGGGAAACAGTATGTTTCTATAGCTCACACTCGAGTGATTAACTATACCTAATGTCCAATCACTTAAGATGATCTTAAAACCATTTGGATCACCTTTAACACCCTTAAATCCCGAATCCTTATTAAGATATAATTCATCTGTTTTATTTTTGCACATAACATCTTCTTCTTTGAATATTTCAGTCATCCTTGCACGTAGTTTTTCTTCGGAAATGCCGTGTATCCTCTGGAAATAGAAAAGTTAAAACTTTTCATTATGTAAATCAAACTAATACTAATACTCTAGAGTATCATCATTCACATCAAACACAAGTTCTGACTCGTGTTCATATTCGTCTTGTTTATGATCTAGGTTTTAAAAAGCACTAAGTGCTATACACATGTCTTAAAGTAAATGTGAACTCTTTTTGGTTTCCAACATTTTCTCTCATATTAAGGTATCAATTAATAAGCTTACCATGTTTGTTTGTATAAGTTAAAGAAAGCTATTTGCTATTTGTTGAGTATGAAGGAAACCGTTGCGCAGATAAGCTGGAGAAGCATTACCATTATGAATATAAATTCATGGTTTTTGAGCTTGATCACTTATATAAACATATTTCTTTCCATAATAAATAGAAAATTACTATTTCACACTTTTCAATTTAATCCTTGAGATTTCATTTTTAATTTAAACATTATCTAAATTGTCATTTGAGTTCTGTAAAAACTGGCCATGATAACAAGTGTTTTACTTACCCTTTTATGTATTATATAGTGTATACGAGTTGCCTATTCGGCGGTGTCTGCATTGACTCTATCTATCATTCCGTGGGGTCTTTCTCATAGACGATTTTATTTTATTTCTACATGAAAGATACAATGAAAATTGGTCACACAAATTTATAAGTTTATAGTTATTTCACTTAAATAGATTATTTGTATTGGGTATATTCTCTAATATGAAACTAGATTCTAAAATGTATTTTCTATTCATCTTATTGAGGAGTTAGGCAACAAAATAATCAGGTTGATGAAGGGGAAAAAGTATACCTCTTGCTTTCCTTGAGAGGAAAAAACGGTATGGAATATCGCCATTGCCGTCAACATTGATATCAACATATTCTTGTACGTCTAGAAATTTGAAATGATTGGTATGATTTTTTGGGAGTGTCGTACCACCATTTGATTTTCCCAGTGAGCATATTCACATACAATCTGCCTGTATGTGTGAGCATCATAAATATGTTTCCTTCTCTCAATTCTTTTCCGTCATTGAATAACAAATTGACAAATAAACAAATGACAACATGTTTCACAGAACAAACTTTCAAAATCACACATCCTCTTTTCTCCTAATCAACTAAATGTATCACCTTATTGCATATTTTTAACTATTTAAACTGCCAAAAATTTTAAAAATGATAAATGAACACAATAATTGATGACAATTTAAATTTTGAACAACTAGATTGCACCATAAGTATTCTTCGACTTGTTGTTTGAATGGAAAAGAGTCTAATATGCAACCACTTGGGACTTGCCATTTATGAAAGACTAGAGAGGTCCCTTCCAGAACATCAAGAAACCACACACTAGCCGCTTTAATTTTTTTTGACAATTTTATTAATAAATGTTTGATGTTATGGTGTATAAAGTCTAACACGAAATATATTTACTTATTGTATGTCTGTACCGCATCGTCCATGGCGTATGTGTAAGAAAATTCAAAAGCAATTCACCACAATTATAATGCACAAAAATAAACAATTAAAGAAACTACAATATTATCATATAAATCAAACTATTAAAGAAAGCAACATTTAAATTGATTACCTATGTACAAACGGGGTTTTCGAAGACGGCTTGGTAAGGATTTATTTGGTTTGGAAAAAGGATGTTATTGTGAAGATGAGAGCTTTTTTAGGGTTTTGAAGTTTTTGCCAAAATATAAACAATTGGGCCAATTGAGCATTAGAAACTTCATATCATTGGGGGTCCACTTGAATTAGTATTGCAGGTTAAAAAAACTAAGGTAAGAGAAACTTATGAAATTTACGGGATTAAATTTGAAACAGCAAAATCAATTGGTAAATGAGGATATAACAATATACAGTAGGACTGACTCCTAATCAAGTAAATACAAACTGGTGGATGCTCGTAACTAAACAATATATTTTATTGAAAATGTATAATAATTTAAGTATAAGTCAATTTATATATCAGTAGTATAGGAGGGTATTCACACATTACGGCGGCGGGTACTCAGTGATACGAAGTTTATTTTATGTGGATATATTTAACTCTGATTCGAAGAGACATGTTTTCGATGGGTGTTTGGGCCCGATAATTTTTTAACCAGTTATTTTAATTTTATTTTGTTAAATATTGTTCTTTTTTGAAGGCGTTGTTAAATATGGTTAGTGTACATGTTACTGATAACTCCTGTGATAAATTTGTTAGCTATATATTTCATTTGAAATTATGTTAGTGAATTTGCTAAAATATAGCAAATGTAAAAATTATAGTCTATAACTTTAATGTTATTTAAAGCTGTGAGTTTTTGAGATTTGAATTTTTTTTGTATTTTTATAAGTTAGAATTTTTTGTAACTTTTTTTGAAAAGTAGAAGAGTTTCGAAAAAGTATAAAAACTGAAAAATTGGATTTGAAACTCTCTAAAATTTTAAAACAGAAACTTACATGAAGTATGATAGATGAGAGCTAATACAGCCGGCTTTATCTTTTGACTTCTATAAAGTTGAGTTATTTAAAATTAGCATAAAGTTAAAGTAACAAGAGTAGCATGAACAACTATAGATGATCGGCCACATTGAGACATGGTATGGCTTTACTTATCTTGTGTAATGCTTTGTGCTTCATGACTTATAACAAATAGTAACTTATCATTTGTGCTTGAACAGTATATAAGTGACATCGTAGGTTCAAGTCTTAAGGGCTTATTTGTTTAATTTTTTCATTAAGTCGTGTTAATTAACAAATGACTTAATGTAGATAACCTCAGTTTTAGTACTTAATATTTTCATTCATTTTTCTCTATTAAGTCACAAACAAAATGTTTTCATATGACTTAATTAATTCAATTTTTTTCATATTAAGTCAATTAAGTCGAAATCAAACACCACCTTATTAAACACATATTAAAACACTTTCTAAATGTTTATGACATGAAAAACTTTTTGGTTCAATTTTTTAAAATATTAATAAGTTTAATAAAGCTGAAATCAAAAATAAAATAACATACAAATAATATCATTGTGATAATGGAGGTTATTTTTACTTTTCATTTTAATTTGAGAAATTACATGCATATCATAAAAAATGATGTAAACAAGGTAATATCACATCACTTATGTCACACCCCCAATTTACCTGAGTTGCAGCGGAATAGAATGCCTGAGGGTGTAACTGTCATAGCATCACAACAAGGATATACTGAACGACCTAAAGTGTCGTTTGGAAAAATACATTGTTTGATCATTAAAACATTCAGAGTTTACAAAACTTAGGTCTCAAAAGATGTTGCCAATTTAGATAAAACAAATTCAACGAGATCAAACGTATCATAAGTGCAGAAAATATAGTGAGACGCGTCGACTCCGCGACTCCATGAAGGTCCAAATGTATGCAACATGAGCTACCTTAATAACCTGAGAAATACATTGCGAAAACGGTCAACATAAAGTTGGTGAATAATCATAGGTTTGTAAGTTAAATCGTATGTACATAAGCCACAAGTATAAAGTAAACCGACAAAATGTCAAAAATGCTACATTGGCTCTTAAGCTCATGACCCCGAAGCTAGACTTTGTAATGGCCCCACCAGAGTGTTTACCAGACACTCAAATTGTTAAGACATGAAATGCATTCGTCCCGTTGGAGCAACCCAAACACGAATGGAGGCGTCACCCTCAATAGATCTATCCACTCACTCTCGCTTGGCAATATAATTAACGGTCCATGATAATAAAGGGGACTTAACTTGGTAGTAAGGCAACTTAAGCAATGTATGGAATTTAATACTTGGGCATGTACAAAAATAATTGATGCAATGTATTCTCCCCCGTGGGATTTGAAATCAAATAAGTAATTGAAAACGGGGCTATGAAAACTCACCTTAGCAAAAGCAATATCCGATAGACAAAGTAGTAGTTAGAAATAAGGTCCGGGTACTCTAATCGCGACCTAAATAATGCATATGTCTTAGGTTCGAAAACAAGGTCAAGCATGCAAGTCATACACTATATTATCACTTGTACATGTTGTTGAAATTTTTATTGTCAAAAACGTAGGTAATCAAAGTAATCTCGTATTTAAGTCATCCACCATTTTAGAAAACGTAGCTTGTAAATCTCACGACCAAATATTAGTCGTCTTGTAAATATATATTTTGAAAATCTCTAACGTACCTAATAAGTATACGTAATGCTCTACCATTTTTATTTACGTCATTTTAGCCAATTTATACTCTAAAGTGTCCAAAAACTCATTTTAATATTTCTAACAGCTTTTAATAGTTGAACCAAAGCTGTCAAAAATTATATGTTTCGTCGCAACTTTCTTAGGCCATAACTTTTGCGTCGTAGTTCCGTTTTTCAAGTTTTATATATTCCCGCGAAGGTATTCAAGTATACTTTAGGTTTTTCAAGGTCTCGGCTAGCCTAGATGTCATTAAATCTCAGTTTTACTAGCTAGAAAATCGGGACAGATTCATTATTTCCAGAAAATATAGTTTTCGTCGTCACTCTTGAAAATAGCATATCTTTTTCGTTATAAGTCCGTTTTAACCCGTTCAAGCGGCTATGTTTTCGTTATTAAGTCTATTTTCTATATTTCTAGCCTAATATGGTGACCAAGGTATTGATCTCTCTACAGAAAGTCGAATGGGACAGATTTGTTATTAAATGTGTCAAACTATATTTCCTAGTGTTGTGTTTATTATTACCACTTGACAACAACTCCAAGTCTAGTCCTAGTTCATCCATCAACTTCACAACTAGTATATGGTGATCTAAACATAACTTAACAATATTCAAGATCCATGTACAAGATCATCCCACTATTTAAAACTTCAAATCTACTAACATGTATATATATTTATAAAGTCTTTATCATTTTCTTGTAAAGATTATTACTAGCAATTTTTCTTGTAATAAAATCTTGTTCAAAACATATTTTCTTGCTAAGAGATCAAAGTTGATGTAAAGATTTTCAACATGTACCAAGTGATAACCAAGTATATATACTAGACAAGCATGAAAAATCATGAAGTATAAATAGTGTAAAATCACTTACAAAGAGGTTTGTGAGATGAGATTGGTAAAAACACTTGTGTAATCCCCAAGATTAGTATCAAACCCTTGTTAATCTACCCTAAGTATTCTTGTAATTACCCAACAAGCTCACTTTTCTTCCCTTGCTCCTTGGTGGATCGATCTAAGTGTAAGAGTGGGGAGGTGATATATATATATATATATATATATATATATATATATATATATATATATATATATATATATATATATATATATATATATATATATATATATGTAACTAAGAAATGGGTGTTAGGGTTGCATATATATATAGCTAAACATGGTCAAATTAAGTTCAAAAATATCTTGGTCTTAGTCTTTGTTGTTGCCGAGTTTTAGGGGAAAAAGGAGGACAAAAATTTGCTATAGCCACCAATATTTATTACCTTGTTTCATGGGTTCTTGTCTTAAGTAAAAAAAATAATAGTGTGTAATTTTGGTGCTAGGGGGGGGGGGGGGGGGGGGGGGCGGCCATAGGGCAAAATTGGAAGAAAATAGATGTAATTTTTTTTATATAAAATGTATATATTAAATGTATTGGGTAGTAAAAATATGTATTGGGTATTAGTTTGGTAGTTAACGAAAGTTATACGTAATTAAACGTAAGGTGTAACGAATTTAACTTGGACATCGGAAAATATTTTTGGTACTTTTGTAATAATTTTGGAAGTATAAAAATACCCTAAAAATAATTGTTGAGAAACTCGGGTATGTCGAGGGTTACATTCTTGAATAAAATTTAACGTTTGTCGAATTTAAAAACCGTAAGTATTTAAAGAATAGGAATTTGTTTTGTTGTATAAAATTGTGAATTGGAGAAGGAGCAAGGTACCGGAGCGTTGTGGACTACAATTAGTCTAAGTCCTAGAGTACTTAGAATTTAGTTAGAAATTCGCGTCGATTCAAGTAAAAGGGCTCACGTAAAATGTTTCAAATTAAAAGTCAAGAATTTAAATTCGAGTTTAGAAAATAGTATTGACCTGGATAATAGCAGGTTGTGACATTCTACCCCCCTAAAAGGGAATCTCGTCCGCGAGATTCTGTCAGCGTTGGTCATTGGAGTGGTATTGGTGAAGAGATGGGGGTATTTCTGACGAATCTGGTCTTCTCGTTCCCAAGTGAACTCGGGACCTCGTTGAGAATTCCAGCGAACCTTGACGATAGGAATTCGACTTTGCTTCAACCGTTTGACCTCACGGTCCATGATTTCTACTGGTTCTCCTACCAGGTTTAGGTTTGTCATTGGGTTGGATTCCTTCCAATGGAATTATCTGTGACTAATCTGAAAGTCATTTCTCGGGATTTGAATTTGTGAAACATGTCCGTGTAATTCTGCTACTTTCCAATAAGGCTCAATTCCGAAGGCCACTAGGCCTACTCTGTCTAATATATTACATGGTCCAGTGTATATCGGGTTTAACTTCCCAAATTTTTCTTAATGGTATTATGCCTTTCCTAGGCAGAACTTTCAACATGATCCTGCCATCAACTTGAAATTCTAAGGGTTTACAACTTATCGACTTGTAACTGATTCTTTATTTGCAGGAAATTCCTGGTTATTTCATGAGTGCTTACAGGAATAGTGAGTTTGGCTTTTTCTGCGTTCGGTCCGTCAATAGATGAATCAGCGCTTCTTGAGGTTTACAATGTGATATGGGCAACATATGTTGCTGAACTCTGCCAGAATTCAAATTTGTATGTCAGCTGGTCGATTCTAAATTGAATCTTAAATGGTCCAATATACTAGAGGTTCAATCTCTCGTGTTACCAAAATTGTATCATGCCTTTCCAAGGCAAGGCTTTAATCTTAGTTCGTTCTCCCACTTGAATCTAGATGGTTTGCTGTTCAGGGATACCCAATCCGCATGATGTGTGTCAAAAGCCAACCCTAGTTCTACCAGTTTCTTGTTGCTTGTAACTGGTTCTTGACTTGTGAAATTTCCTTTGTTGTTCCATAGTTTAGTTCTAGACCGGTGAATTTAACTCTCCAATTTTGGTATGTAAATGGGTAATTGGTACTTCGACCATAAAGTGACTCAAATGGTGTAGTCTCTATGCTCGTGCGATAACTATTGTTGCAAACGAATCTGATTTATGATAAATGGTTAGTCCAACCATTTCTAGAGTCAATCACTTATGCTCTGAGCTTAACCTTCTTATGTTTGAATCGTTCTCTCGTTCTGACCATCGGTCTGAGGATGATAGGCGGTGTTTACATCTAAATGGGGTTCCTAAGGAAATATTAAAATGTTTGTTAGAAGTCTTAGGTGATTCAATTACCTTTATCAGGAACAATTGAAATGGTTACAATAATTCTTGTGACTAATTCCTCAACGTTCTGTCTTTCGAACTTGGCGTTATCTGAATGAGATAGAATATGGGTAACAATTTTGATTCCTTGTGTTTTGGTCTAACGGATGCTAAGACATGTGTTTTTCTTGTATCGAGTAATCCTACTTGTAACTGACATGGAAAGTCTCTCCTAAGGAAGTCAATGGAAAGTCCAACTTAATGGCTAAGTGGGTGATAGGTGGGGTAAGTATCCAGGGAGAGTTTGTCAGAAAGAGACGTTTAATAAAGAGTTTAATTGTTTAAAACGCTTTTAAATGAAGATTGTTATTAGCAATACTTTAAAAGGTAACTATTTCCTTCATGGCATAATCCTTCCTGAATTATACATAGGTGATCAGGCCATGTATAATTGAGGACTAATGATGCGATGCTTGATTTAGTCAAAATAGTATTACTTTTCTCAAGAGTTTTAGATGGTGTTCAACGTTTTGTTTTGAAAATGGTATTCTAGTCATTTCCTTTCAAGTAATAAGAAAATTGTTTTGTATAATAATAGTAAATACTTGGTGCAATAACGGAAAAACCAATTTATAGGGTGGTAATAAAATAGTTTCTTTTAATAATTCCGTAAAACAATTTCCCCATTTGGTAGTAAAATAACTTGAAATAAAATTTCGTTAAATGGTTTATTGGATACATGGGTGAATCTTATGGAATGGTAATAGTCTACTAATCCGTCAAAAACGAAATCGGCCTAATCTCTAATGAGACAGTGACATAATGTTGCGAAACGATTGAAAATGGAACAATCGGAATAGAAAATGGAATGAACGAAGGTTACGATAAAGGTAACAAAAGATAGTCATTACATTAGATAGGAAAGTGCTTAATACTACTAGGTTACACCAACGTAATTATGGAAAGTACCAAAAGAAAAGTACAACCCTAGAGGGCTCGAACTACAGTTTATATAATTAAAACATAAACTTCTTCTTCCAATTCTGGTTTCCCAACTCCGGGCATTCACTCCTGAAATGTCCTACTACTCCACACTCACGGCAGATTACCGTGAGTTTTTGATGCTTTGCAAGGGTGGGAGCCTTGCAGTCCTTGGCTTCATGTCCGAGCTTTTGGCAGTTTTTACATTGAGAGGGGCAAGATCCTTTGTGATGAAACTGACACTTGTTGCACTCGGGTAATTTACCCACATACCTCTTCTTTTGGCTTGACCCAGCAGCACAGGTCTCCACCACTTGTTGTATCTTAAATGGTTGTTGAGAAGCATTAGCATCCAGATTACCGACCTACTTTCTCTTGTTGCTACCATTGCCTCCTAAGATCTTGGTGTGAGCTATGCATTCCTTTGCTTCGATCGCCATTCTGATAGCTGTAGGCATGGTATCGGGTTCCAATGAGATGACCAACATACGAATTTCAAGAGAAAGTCCTCCGATGTACCTTTCAAGTTTCTTGTTTTCCGGTTCATCCATTGCAGAGCCTAGTCAAGCTAAATCATAAAAATGAGCAGTATACTTGGCAACGTCATCTCCTACCATGGTAAGGGTGTTTCATGTTCAATTGCTTGTAATTCGCTTTTCACACAAAATTTTAGACTCATCATCCTTTTTAGTTTCTCCCAGGAGTGTGAGTAAGCAGCATCCACTCCTACTACCTGAACATATTTAGTCCACCATTTCTGGGCATGATCCTGAAAAGTGCAAGTGGCGAACTTAACCTTGTCTTCCTTACGGCAGTCGCCACATTGAAATATTGTTTCTATTTCTTCGAACCGTTTGAGAAATTCCTTTGTGTCTATAGTTCCGTTAAAGGAGGGGGGATTGCAACCCATAAATTCCACATGAGTAAGTTCTTTGGTGAGGGCAGTGGTTATGTTTCTGGCGGTGAATTGTCCAACAGCGGCTTGCATCATGCTTGAAGTGATTTGCTTAATCTGTTTTCATCAAATTATAAAAGACCATGAGAATCTATAAGTAATAAAACCATCATATTCATAACTCATGAATATAACACATGAAATTTTTGGTCTACATGGATCGATATCATAGAGAGCACCACCATTCCCTATAGTAGTGTCAATACTTGGTGATTCCGTTTGTACAACAGTCAAAATACTACAAGTTTATTTGAACTATGCCACACCTCTCATGGCTAGGGTAATACTAAAAGCTAGCAAAGATATAAGTCTACTCTAGAGACTTCCTGATGTCCCTCTGAGTGAAACCAGGTTTGTGGCATTATAAGGTCGAGATAGTCCTGAAGTGGGGTCTGGAGTTGTGCATCGATCAAGTCCTAGTTAGTGTAGATTCTAAGCCATTCCTGAGGAATCTGCGGATGTTCCAGTGGAGTCCGTGGTCTTGTTATTTCCCGCAAGGTGTTATCTAATTCATGGCAAGTGGAACTGTAAAAGGGAAATGACAATGGTGGTATTCAAAAGGATAAGAATAACATTGATGACGATGAGATCCTAGTGATGAGTTAGGAGACGATGGTGATAATAGTGAATGGAATACTACCCTCTTCCGCGCTATCTCGCGATATCTAAGAGGTAAAGCTGAAGTACACACTACGGAACGACCAATAGTGTAATAAGTAGTTGGTGGTGGTGGTAGTACCTAAGTAGTAAGCGCCCTACTAGTGAAGGAAAGAAAACATACTATCTTCCTTGCAATAAGCATCCTAATAGGTCCATTAAAATTAAGTCTGAATATCCTACCAAACGGCATTCTATGTATGGGCTGGATGTTAGGAAAACCTCGTTCCTATAACAATTCAATAGTGCTAATGGTAGTGTAAGTGCAACTGTCGGTACAATGGTAGTGGAAGATGACAAGGCATCTTCAATGTCGAACTCCGATGAAAGGATAACAGGGTGTGTATCTGAAGACATGTCACTTGTGAACCAGGTCAATATAATCATATATATATGTGAGTATGGGTATAAATAACTCGCACAATGTGTGCATGAAACAACATGTATAATGAATATGCACCTATGATGAAATGATGAGATGCTATGATGATGTGGTTATAGTCTAGGGTCCAAGATACATCCTAGTTCGCTATAACCTTAGCTCTAATGCCAATCTGTCACACCTCCAATTTACCTGACTTGCAGTGGAATGGAATGCTTGAGGGTGTAATTGTCATAGCATCACAATAAGGATATATTGAACGACCTAAAGTGTCGTTTGGAAAAATACATCGTTTGATCATTAAAACATTCAGAGTTTACAAAACTTAGGTCCCAAAAGATGTTGCCAATTTAGATAAAACAAATTCAACGAGATCAAACGTATCATAAGTGCAGAAAATATAGTGAGACGCGTCGACTCCGCGACTCCATGAAGGTCCAAATGTATGCAACATGAGCTACCTTAATAACCTGAGAAATACATTGCGAAAATGGTCAACATAAAGTTGGTGAATAATCATAGGTTTGTAAGTTAAATCGTATGTACATAAGCCACAAGTATAAAGTAAACCGACAAAATGTCAAAAATGCTACATTGGCTCTTAAGCTCATGACCCCGAAGCTAGACTTTGTAATGGCCCCACCAGAGTGTTTACCAGACACTCAAAATGTTAAGACATGAAATGCATTCGTCCCGTTGGAGCAACCCAAACACGAATGGAGGCGTCACCCTCAATAGATCTATCCACTCACTTTCGCTTGGCAATATAATTAACGGTCCATGATAATAAAGGGGACTTAACTTGGTAGTAAGGCAACTTAAGCAATGTATGGAATTTAATACTTGGGCATGTACAAAAATAATTGATGCAATGTATTCTCCCCCGTGGGATTTGAAATCAAATAAGTAATTGAAAACGGGGCTATGAAAACTCACCTTAGCAAAAGCAATATCCGATAGACAAAGTAGTAGTTAGAAATAAGGTCCGGGTACTCTAATCGCGACCTAAATAATGCATATGTCTTAGGTTCGAAAACAAGGTCAAGGATGCAAGTCATACACTATATTATCACTTGTACATGTTGTTGAAATTTTTATTGTCAAAAACGTAGGTAATCAAAGTAATCTCGTATTCAAGTCATCCACCATTTTAGAAAACGTAGCTTGTAAATCTCCCGACCAAATATTAGTCGTCTTGTAAATATATATTTTGAAAATCTCTAACGTACCTAATAAGTATACGTAATGCTCTACCATTTTTATTTACGTCATTTTAGCCAATTTATACTCTAAAGTGTCCAAAAACTCATTTTAATATTTCTAACAGCTTTTAATAGTTGAACCAAAGCTGTCAAAAATTATATGTTTCGTCGCAACTTTCTTAGGCCATAACTTTTGCGTCGTAGTTCCGTTTTTCAAGTTTTATATATTCCCGCGAAGGTATTCAAGTATACTTTAGGTTTTTCAAGGTCTCGGCTAGCCTAGATGTCATTAAATCTCAGTTTTACTAGCTAGAAAATCGGGACAGATTCATTATTTCCAGAAAATATAGTTTTCGTCGTCAATCTTGAAAATAGCATATCTTTTTCGTTATAAGTCCGTTTTAACCCGTTCAAGCGGCTATGTTTTCGTTATTAAGTCTATTTTCTATATTTCTAGCCTAATATGGTGACCAAGGTATTGATCTCTCTACAGAAAGTCGAATGGGACAGATTTGTTATTTAATGTGTCAAACTATATTTCCTAGTGTTGTGTTTATTATTACCACTTGACAACAACTCCAAGTCTAGCCCTAGTTCATCCATCAACTTCACAACTAGTATATGGTGATCTAAACATAACTTAACAATATTCAAGATCCATGTACAAGATCATCCCACTATTTAAAACTTCAAATCTACTAACATGTATATATATTTATAAAGTCTTTATCATTTTCTTGTAAAGATTATTACTAGCAAGTGATAACCAAGTGATTACCCAACATATTTTCTTGCTAAGAGATCAAAGTTGATGTAAAGATTTTCAACATGTACCAAGTGATAACCAAGTATATATACTAGACAAGCATGAAAAATCATGAAGTATAAATAGTGTAAAATCACTTACAAAGAGGTTTGTGAGATGAGATTGGTAAAAACACTTGTGTAATCCCCAAGATTAGTATCAAACCCTTGTTAATCTACCCTAAGTATTCTTGTAATTACCCAACAAGCTCACTTTTCTTCCCTTGCTCCTTGGTGGATCGATCTAAGTGTAAGAGTGGGGAGGTGATATATATATATATATATATATATATATATATATATATATATATATATATATATATATATATATATATATATATATATATATATATATATATATATATATATATTGTAACTAAGAAATGGGTGTTAGGGTTGCATATATATATAGCTAAACATGGTCAAATTAAGTTCAAAAATATCTTGGTCTTAGTCTTTGTTGTTGCCGAGTTTTAGGGGAAAAAGGAGGACAAAAATTTGTTATAGCCACCAATATTTATTACCTTGTTTCATGGGTTCTTGTCTTAAGTAAAAAAAATAATAGTGTGTAATTATGGTGCTAGGGGGGGGCATAGGGCAAAATTGGAAGAAAATAGATGTAATTTTTTTTTATAAAATGTATATATTAAATGTATTGGGTAGTAAAAATATGTATTGGGTATTAGTTTGGTAGTTAACGAAAGTTATACGTAATTAAACGTAAGGTGTAAGGAATTTAACTTGGACATCGGAAAATATTTTTGGTACTTTTGTAATAATTTTGGAAGTATAAAAATACCCTAAAAATAATTGTTGAGAAAGTCGGGTATGTCGAGGGTTACATTCTTGAATAAAATTTAACATTTGTCGAATTTAAAAACCGTAAGTATTTAAAGAATAGGAATTTGTTTTGTTTTATAAAATTGTGAATTGGAGAAGGAGCAAGGTACCGGAGCGTTGTGGACTACAAATAGTCTAAGTCCTAGAGTACTTAGAATTTAGTTAGAAATTCGCGTCGATTCAAGTAAAAGGGCTCACGTAAAATGTTTCAAATTAAAAGTCAAGAATTTAAATTCGAGTTTAGAAAATAGTATTGACCTGGGAAATAGCAGGTTGTGACAACTAATACCCGTTGGCAGATTATACAAATTTTTAATCTTAATCGACTATTCTAACTTAAAACTATGTTTATAGATTTGTTGAAAAATGTACATTCTCGAGGTGCTATGCAATCATGCCATCAGGAAAATAGTTATTGGAAAATATTCTTTAGCGCTACAAATAAAGTTTCTCAAAAGTAATATTCGTCGCCAAAATTTTGTCGCAACTAGACACCGTTGCCACTAGGCGTGGATACTCGGCTAATACATAAAAAAATAAAAAATCCTACACTCTTTATTTATCTTATCAACCCACTATTTTGGCGGCTGTAATATACCAATCGAAAATGTATTAAGTGAATATCAATGAAAACATACATATACATCGGCACCCATTTCAATTAAATTGAAATGAAAATGAAAATTGATGTAAGTTCATAAATAAATTGAAAAATATAACAAAGGAATGAAATTTTACCTTTAGTAAATAAATTCCAAGAACGCCTATTTCAATAATGACGATATGACAATGTAATTGCCATGGTACATGCCACACCAATCTTCTTTGGCTAAAATTCATGGGTAAGAAGACTGATTTAAACATCCAACTATGAAGAAGAAGTAACTTGACTCACGAAATTTGTAAGCTAAAAGATGAGGTTGTTGTGAGAGTTATTGGAGGAGTAATGAAGAAGTACTTGGGTCGGTGAAATATATAAAGTGTACGTGTGCACCTACATTGAAGAGTAGTTCATTAAGTCAACATCAAGTCATCAATACCTGTGCATCCTCTGAAAATATAAGCTAAAGAAGGGCCTGTCAAAAGAAAGAAAGATGAGAAAGAGCAAACAAAAACACAAATTAAGAAAAGAGACTAAAATAGAGGGTGTTAACTTTTACGTGTTTTAGATCTATTTTTCAAGGTTTGAGTTTGAACTTTTGGTTATCGTAGTGAGGAGAATAGGGTGGCGCAACAAGATTGGATAAAAAAAAAACTAGTGGAGCTCGAAAATTTTTCAAAGACAAAAGAGGTGAAAGAAAAAAAAGTTGTCAAAAATTGGTCACTTTACATGTGTTAGACATTATAAATACCGTAGTTATTACTTTATTATTAATCATTATTTATAGCGGTATAACCTTACACACCTTAAATCCACAGACTGGGCTTGGCCTTATTTATGTTCTAATACCCCGCAGTCCGAGAGGCGAAATCACGAAAGATCAGATTGGAGTAATAAACTTGACAAGAAAAAAAACATTAACATATTAAAAACATAACTTTAGTCTACTCGTAACAAAACCGTACCAACGGTCGGCTAAGTCAACGGGTAACAAAACTGTTCAATGGTCAACTTTATGGACTGGTAACAATGGTCAACTTTAATCGACTGGTAACAAAGCATATGAACAATCAACTAACAAACAAACAATAAAACAAATATATATATATATATATATATATATATATATATATATATATATATATATATATATATATATATAGGGGAGCTTTATTTTCAGAACCCTGTCAAGTGCGGGAACTGCGAGAACTCTAATTTTGCATTAGAAAACATGCATGTTCACATAAAACATGTATGTTTTCTTACATACACCTTAATACACATGTCTGTGTATTAGGGTGTATGTAAGAAAACATACATGTTTTATATGAACATGCATGTTTTCTAATACATAATTGGAGTTCTCGCAGTTCCCGCACTTAACAGGGTTCTAAAAATAAAATCATTTTGCATTGATTTGTTGCACTTAACAGGTTTTTATATGAACATGTATGTTATGCATGTATGTGTATTAAGGTGTATATAAGAAAACATACATGTTTTATATGAACATGCATGTTTTCTAATGCAAAATTAGAGTTCTCGCAGTTCCCGCACTTAACAGGGTTCTGAAAATAAAGATACTATATATATATATATATATATATATATATATATATATATATATATATATATATATATATATATATATATATATATAATTTTTTTTTTTCATCAGTCGACTAACATACTCTATTGCACCCAAAGGAATTAAATCTTTTTTCCCTGTGCACGTTCAATGAGAAAAAGGTAATATATACTCTTGTTTTCTTCTGCTCGACAACTCTTCTTTCCTAGGACGAATTGAATGCGTTGGCTGATTTTTTTTCTCTTTATTATTTATTTATTTATTTATTTTTTTCTGTGGTCCACCAAAAATAACTCTGTTCCCGAGTTTTTTGGAAAGAAAAGAAGAGAAGTGGAGAGGAAATTAAAAAAATAAAAATAATCATGTACCCGAGATTTTTTTTGGAGAGAAGAGAAGAGAAGAAGGAAGGAAATTATGCCAAATTCCCCCTCCTAATCTTCTTCTCAAATTGGGATGATTTGAAGAGAAGTGAAATTTTAGGCTTAATATGATACCATATCTTCTCTTTTCTTTGTAACTTGGGAACACACAACTAAAAATCAAAATTTTTCCATCTTCTCTTCTTTTCTCTCTTTTTTATCCTCTCTATTTCTCTTCTTTCCATAGGTGGCGGTTAAAGTATGATAGGGTGGCATTGAGACATCGGTTTATGGCGGCCAATTAGGTTTTGGCATGAAACCTGCTCATGATACCATGATGAAATCAAGTGAATACTGAAAAGTGTATTATTCATTTATCGTCTAATAACATATTTCATGTTGGGTCACATGGATTCGTGTTTTCCTCACTATGAGAACCAAAAATCCAAATCCATAAACCTTCAAAAATTAGTCTAAAACACGCAAAACCACTCCATTTATGTTAACCGAGTATTAAGATAAGGTCGAATCATGTATTGTGATAGCTGTCAATTAGTGTAATTAGTTAGCTTAATTTATGGGACTTGCCCAAAATATCCTATGTAATCTTCCTACTTATAGCCCTTGGTTTGGCAGTACTCATAAAGCAATCATTAATAAAACATTCTCAGTATATTATTGTCGTGTATATCCTTACATGGTATCACAGCACCAGGTTTATCGATCCTCTAAACCCTAAACCTAAACTCTTTTGTCGCCGCCTCCGACCGCCGGCTACACGCCGGATGTTCGGAGGGCTCCCTTTAAACCTTAACCTCTATAAGCGCTATAATAAACCCCACCCATGTTTTGATTTTTATTTGTGAGGTGGATCTTTATGTTTTTCTAGGGAAAAACACGCCCCGTTTGTTCGGAAGGTTATTTGGGGGTTGAAGTTTTAGAACCAACTTTCGTTTTCTCATCTTTTTGTTGTGTTGGTGATTTGTGCTAAGGTCACAAATCCACACATTATTATTGTGTTGTTCGTGCTTTAGCTCACGAGCCTGTGTGTTGGTGATTTGTGCTATGGTCACAAATCCGCACATTATTATTGTGTTGTTCGTGCTTTAGGTCACGAGCCTGTTATTTGTCTTCTGATGTTTGAAGAGTTTCGACTAAGTTATGTTTTTATTATGTTAATGTCTTTTTTTTTTTTTTTTTTTTTTTCTAGTTTTCTACTCCAGTCCAAGCTTTCGCGATTTCGATGCTTAAACTACGGGGGAGTGTTAACCGAGTATTAAGATAAGGCCAAATCATGTACAGTATTGTGATAAATGTCAATTAGTGTAATTAGTTAGCTTAATTGATGGGACTTGCCCAAAATATCCTATGTAATCTTCCTATTTGTAGCCCTTGGTTTGGCAGTACTCATCAAGCAATCATTAACAAAACATTCTCAGTATATTATTGTCGTGTATATTCTTACAGTTTAAACGTGTATGAAACATTGGTATTTCACGCTGGGTTGTTGGGCCGAATTATCAAACATGTTAGATAGGATAAGTCATAAATTTCTTTCAACTCAAATTCAACTGCAAGTCAAGTTTAGAGGTTGTTTTCAAGCTTCAAAAGATCATTGTGTTCTGTTCAAGGATAAAGTTATATGTTCATTGTTCATTGTTCATGCCAAGTGTTCAAGGACTCGTTAAATAATGTTTTACAAATAAATTCAAAATCGGTAATATAGTCAACAAGGTTACATCTGTAATCTTTTTCTACTAATCTACGAGTATGATTTAAAAAATGGGTTCAATTTTATCTGTTGTTACTTCACAGCTATTTTTACGATACGGATCTTTAAAACTGTGATTGGTCTTTATGAATTAGTCATCCACTTTTATCAAATACATCAAGTTTCCACCTCCAGACCAATTGGTCAGCCACCACCATAAAATAAAACATACAAAGGTCGAAAGACCTTACACTCTCAATAAATAACACCGTAAAAACAAATCAAATCACATAAAAAAAACACACTAAATCAAACATATCAAAAGTTATGATTCAAAACCATAAAACCAAACATCAAAGTGTCAAACTAACCAAAATTAATTACAGTTTAAAACACAAAATAACCTAAATCTAACTACATTACAAGTCAAATAAAAAAAATATAAAAACTAAAACTTAAAATAACTAAATCTGTCAAACCAAGATCATATTTTCTAATGACTTGGGAGATCCAGATCTTAAATGAAACGATAGTCACATAAATGTGCACGATAACGTAATTAAAACTTGCAGGCTTGCAGCCCTATATACAAACATACAGGGGCGGAGCTACATTGATAGTAGTGGGGGGCAATGCCCCCGACCAACTACTCGCAGAGACACAAATTACGTAAGAAACATTATCGTTATCACCTAAAAATGAATACTCTAAAACGTCAACATAAATATGTAACCTTGGGTGGTTTGTTCATGGTATGCACCATTGTTTTTAGAGACTTCATAAATAAGTTTTCGTTTTATAGTAAGGAACACCAATCTCCAGCAATGTCACTCGTCATTGCAAGTCCGTTAAACAACGAATTTTATTCAAAATATTAAGTTCTATGAAGAGCAGAAGAAGTTGGAGCAATGAAGTGCCAGGCACCCATTCCTTTAAAAGTGTGCGAGTTGTATTTGGAAGGATCAAGGGAACTTCATCACAATCCATCTAATTCAGATTGACACCAATAATTCCGGAGTGCGAGCACACGAGCTGAAATAAATAATAAACCATTCATAAAATACGTTAAACTAATCCTCACATGTATTTAGCTATTAAGTAGACAAATATAGAGGATGGCATACTGGCGGGCTATTAGGATAGTTGCTTAGGAAATACACATCAAAGAAGAAGAGGCCATCATGATAAAGAGTCCCCGGCGCGCGGTCCGATAATTACAGCTCTTAATGAAACACATCCTAGCTATATACAGAAATCCTTGGGTGTAATATCCATCGAAACATGATTGTTCAACTCTATCATAACAAATTTCAAAGCATAAAACTGTTTACGTGCATGGTGGTTTTTCTATGCCCACAAACATCAAAGGCGGAGTGGGGTAATGTAGTCTTTTGAAAACATCAAGACCCATCACGTACAAGAAGCCAAATAGATGATATTAAAATAGATCACTACAACAGTAGGGGTGGCAATTCGGGTCGGGTTCGGGTTGGCGGGTTCGGGTTGTCAGGTTGGCGGGTCAGAAAACCCCAACCTGAACCTGACCCATTTAAATCATCGGGTCAGCTATGTCATCCCTAACCTGTTTACACGTAACCCGAACCTGACCCATTTAACCCGTATATATACTTAGGTTGACAGGTTAAATAGGCTACATGGGTTGAATATGTTAAACGGGTTTCGAGATGACCCATTTAATCCGTTTTATATATAAAAGTTAGCACATTACACGAGTTAAATGGGTTAAACGTGTTAGTGGGTTGACCCGTTTAACCCATTTAACCCATATAATTAAATATAAATAATTTTTAATTAAGAAAAAAAACTTAAACGGGTTACCGGGTCGATGCGTTTATTTTATTCCTAACCCGAACCTGACCTGTTTAATAAACGGGTTAAATATGTCGAGCCAAACCTGACCCACAATCTATTTAGCTCAACCCGAACCTGTTAATTTTCGTGTCGGTTTCAGGTCGGGTCAAAAATTGCCACCCCTAACTACAAGCATATGAAAACATAAAACAATATGTACAATAACTCTACATACAAAAATGACAAATAAAACATCTATCTTTAAACTACTCAAAGATGGACACATTGCAGTGAATCAAAATCTGATAGCAGTGACATATCCTTCACCAATTACTATAACAAGATGAATTATAAATACTAGGATTCACACGGTTTGGTGCGTATGTAGGAAACAGAGTTTCTAACACTTAAGATGAGAGAAAAATTCAAAATACCTCTGCTCCCATTTTCTTAGATGCCTTAACAAGGGGCTGGAAGCATGAATTAATATCTTTCCGGAACTCCATTGAGCACTGGCAAGAAACCCGATTTGCAGACCTTCCTTGTAAGATTTACATGCCACTATGATATCATGTGCACGATTACAAAAATGCCCAGCCACAAAAGACTCAAAATGCTGCAAGCATCATACAGTATCATCAAAATGTTGCAAGACTCAAAATGCTGCAAGCATTTTAGCCAATCTGAAACTATAAGAGACTAAAAGAGAGAAACACTAAACAAATACATACAACGTGTCATAACATTGTCCGACACACATAGGAAACTTGTGCCATGACTAGTCAGAAACCACGACAACATATTTAATAGGCATACAAACGAGTTCCCACAAATCGGGACAAATACAAGTCAACGTAATCCCAAATAAACAACATAGATCCAAAGTAGTATTCTAATGCAAATATGCCAATGAAAATGACCCGCGACAATTAACCTTAGGTCTTGCTATGGCAAAGTCGGAAGCTCAATCTTCCTTAAGCAACATTATCGTTATCACCTGAAAATGAATACTCTAAAACATCAACATAAATATGTAACCTTCGGTGGTTTGTTCAGGGTATGCACCATTGTTTTTCGAGACTAAATAAGTTTTCATTGTATAGTAATGAACATC
Organism: Artemisia argyi; assembly: GCA_030686995.1. Taxonomy (NCBI): domain Eukaryota; kingdom Viridiplantae; phylum Streptophyta; class Magnoliopsida; order Asterales; family Asteraceae; genus Artemisia; species Artemisia argyi. The sequence continues at coordinate 152,572 of JARVZY010012438.1, forward strand.
AATCTATAGCAATGTCACTCTTCATTGCAAGTCCATTAAACAACGAATTGTATTCAAAATATTAAGTTCTATGAAGAGCAGAAGAAGTTGGAGCAAGGAAGTGCCAGGCACCCATTCCTTTTCGAGTGTGCGAGTTGTATTTAGAAGGATCAAGGGAACTTCATCACAATCCATCAGATTCGGATTGACACCAATTATTCCAGAGTGCGAGAACACGAGCTGAAATAAATAATAAACCATTCATAAAATACGTTAAACTAATCCACACATGTATTTAGCTATTAAGTAGACAAATGTAGAGGATGGCATACTGGCGGGCTATTAGGATAGTTGCTTGGGAAATACACATCAAAGAAGAAGAGGCCATCTTGATGAGTCCCCGGCGGTCTCATAATTATAGCTCTTAATAAATACATCCTATCTTCAAAAACCCTCACAAATATTGTCTCTATTGTAAACAAAATATTAAACCTTGAATCTCTTGCTTTATAGAAAACAATGCATACGAGGCAAGTTTTCAGCAAGAATTGTCCACTCTTCACGTATCTTGTCAACCCACTCTTTTGGCTGTAATATATCAATCATAAGTACACGTCACAAGTGATGAAAGGTAACAACAACCTATTATTATAATTATCAAGTGAATAATCCAATGAAAATTACACACCTGGTTTAAAAGGAACTCTGTGATCCGAATGGTCCACCACACTATCAAACTTCTTGAAGCTTCCATACATTTTTAGAACATCTTCTTTGTTATCAAGCCGTGCCACTGGGCTATTTTCAGCATTGTGCTGCTCGACTAGCTCACCTGACCGCCCCTCTAGAATTTTCTTGATATCTGATTCTTTATTTATTTATTTATTTATTTTATTTTATTCCTTCACAGAGTAACAAATGGGGAGGAACTTGAAGGGACTTGAACATCCAAGGAAAACATATTTTGCCCTTTTTTACTATCATTCTTTTTTTCACCAGAACCTTACCCACCTTACAAGCCGTGAGGAATGGCCCCTTCCGAAGCTTTTGGAGGACGCCATATCTCATCATCCGGCCTGCAAATTTTAACAGGAAAAAAAATCTCCATTAAACAGCTTGCTAAAGAAACCCGTCTGATACAATGTCGCTCTATTAACATTTCTCACTCGATCACTAAAATGATCGATTAAAGATATGAATGAATAGAAGCAAAGAGATCAAGCCATTCAATCATTAGAGGTAGCAAAACCGTCGCAAGGCTAGACCACGTTAAGTTAAACCTTTAACGCTTTTACCAAACTCTTATTACCAGAAAAACAAGTCAAGGAAGAGATTGTACTCATTGGTGACTATCGTTTAGCTAAAACAGACACATAGTAATGATTAACTATGGTTTGCAGACGGAGATTGAGGTGACAATAATCACGTCGTCAAAGAAGAGATATAGGTACTTGAAGGCCAAAGCGCAACTGAGGTGACCAACCTTATATCTGGCCTAAGGCGAGGGCCCGAGTGATGTAGGATAGTAAAAGCTTCCAGATTTTGTATATGTGAGTGTCACCATTTGACATGTAAACATAGCACATGAGCATAATGTGAAAAAAAATAAAAGTATAAGTACCTTATCTCCTAATAATAATAGTTGATAATTATTAAAAAAATAAAAAAAAAAAAAAAAAAAAAAAAAAAAAAAGGAAGGAAGCCTTGATCAAATTAAAAAGTCCAAAATGAAAATTGGATCCTATTCTCTAAACCAAATAATGGGTAATGTTTACTCATAATTACTCATAAGCATCATGCTGGAGAGATGAGAGGGGTTCTTATATTTTGCATTCTAAGTGGACCGAAAACCATAATGCCATATCAAGTGACTAACTCATTTTCAAGATAAAAGTAATAGTTTCACCAGGTTTAACATCCAACCACATCAGGAGGGCTACATTGCCACTTAAGACGAGGGCCTCTTCGACCACAGTGACGGCCTGAGCGTGATTTGGCGACATGCCTGATAAGGCATGGCCTGAGGGACTGGAATTGAGAAGGGGTTGATTTTCATTTCACATTTCTACTATACTAGACGAGTGCCGTGCATAGCAACGAGATTTTATAGCGACAGATAGTTTATTGATAAAAAAAAGTTTATACGTTATAAATGAAAAATAATAAAAGTTTGAAGATTTGGGAATTAAACATAATATTTTGAAACCCGGTTCGACCCGGGTGGTTCAACCGGTTGAACCGTTCCGGTCAAAAAATTGGTCGATTTAAACCGGGTCAACTTGCTAGGTTGGGTCGAAAATGGGTCAAATTAAACCGGTTCAACCCGTCGGGTTTGAAGCGTCCCGGGTTAATCCCGGTTTGTGATTTGTATTAATTGTTTTAATTTGTTTTAATTTGAAATGATTGGTATGCTTTTTTGGGAGTGTCATACCACCATTTGATTTTCCCAGTGAGCATATTCACATACAATCTGCCTGTATGTGTGACCATCATAAATATGTTTCCTTCTCTCAATTCTTTTCCGTCATTGAATAACAAATTGACAAATAAACAAATGACAACATGTTTCACAGAACAAACTTTCAAAATCACACATCCTCTTTTCTCCTAATCAACTAAATGTATCACCTTATTGCATATTTTTAAATATTTAAACTGCCAAAACCTTTAAAAATGATAAATGAACACAATAATTGATGACAGCTTAAAGTCTGAACAACTAGATTGCACCATAAGTATTCTTCGACTTGTTGTTTGAATGGAAAAGAGTCTAATACGCAACCACTTGGGACTTGCCATTTATGAAAGACTAGAGAGGTCCCTTCCAGAACATCAAGAAACCACACACTAGCCGCTTTAATTTTTTCTGACAATTTTATTAATTAATGTTTGATGTTATGGCGTATAAAGTCTAACACGAAACATATTTACTTATTGTATGTCTTTACCGCATCGTCCATGGCGTATGTGTAAGAAAATTCAAAAGCAATTCACCCTATTATAATGCACAAAAATAAACAATTAAAGAAACTACAATATTATCATATAAATCAAACTATTAAAGAAATCAATATTTAAATTGATTACCTATGTACGGACGGGGTTTTGGAAGACGACTTGGTAAGGATTTATTTGGTTTGGAAAAAGGATGTTATTGTGAAGATGAGAGCTTTTTTAGAGTTTTGAAGTTTTTGCCAAAATATAAACAATTGGGCCAATTGAGCCTTAGAAACTTCATATCATTGGGGGTCCACTTGAATTAGTATTGCAGGTTAAAAAAACAAAGGTCAGAGAAACTTATGAAATTTACGGGATTAAATTTGAAACAGTAAAATCAATTGGTAAATGAGGAAATAAAAATATACAGTAGACTGACTCCTAGTCAAGTAAATACAAACTGGTGGATGCTCGTAGCTAAACAATATATTTTATCGAAAATGTATAATAATTTAAGTATAAGTCAATGTATATATCAGTAGTATAGGAGGGTATCCACGCATCACGGCGGCGGGTACTCAATGATACGAAGTTTATTTTATGTGGATATCTTTAACTCTGATTCGAAGAGACATGTTTTCGATGGGTGTTTGGGCCCGATAATTTTTTAACCAGTTATTTTAATTTTATTTTGTTAAATATTGTTCTTTTTTGAAGGCGTTGTTAAATATTGTTAGTGTACATGTTACTGATAACTCCTGTGATAAATTTGTTAGCTATATATTTCATTTGAAATTATGTTAGTGAATTTGCTAAAATATAGCAAATGTGAAAATTATAGTCTATAACTTTAATGTTATTTAAAGCTGTGAGTTTTTGAGATTTGATTTTTTTTTTTTTTTTTTTTTTTTTTAAGTTAGAATTTTTTGTAACTTTTTTTGAAAAGTAGAAGAGTTTCGAAAAAGTATAAAAACTTAAAAGTTGGATTTGAAACTCTCTAAAATTTTAAAACAGTATCTTACTTGAAGTATGATAGATGAGAGCTAATATAGCCGGCTTTATCTTTTGACTTCCATAAAGTTGAGTTATTTAAAATTAGCATAAAGTTAAAGTAACAAGAGTAGCATGAACAACTATAGATGATCGGCCACATTGAGACATGGTATGGCTTTACTTATCTTGTGTAATGCTTTGTGCTTCATGACTTATAACAATTAGTAACTTATCATTTGTGCTTGAACAGTATATAAGTGACATCGTAGGTTCAAGTCTTAAGGGCCTATTTGTTTAATTTTTTCATTAAGTCGTGTTAATTAACAAACGACTTAATGCAGATAACCTCAGTTTTATTACTTAATATTTTCAGTCATCTTTCTCTAATAAGTCACAAACAAACAGTTTTCATATGACTTAATTAATTCAATTTTTTTCATATTAAGTCAATTAAGTCGAAATCAAACACCACCTTACTAAACACATATTAAAACACTTTCTAAATGTTTATGACATGAAAAACTTTTTGGTTCAATTTTTTAACATATTAATATGTTTAATAAAGCTGAAATCAAAAATAAAATAACATACAAATAATATCGTTGTGATAATGGAGGTTATTTTTACTTTTCATTTTAATTTGAGAAATTACATGCATATCATAAAAAATGATGTAAACAAGGTCATGTCACATCACTAATACCCGTTGGCAGATTATACAAATTTTTAATCTTAATCGACTATTCTAACTTAAAACTATGTTTATAGATTTGTTGAAAAATGTACATTCTCGAGGTGCTATGCAATCATGCCATCAGGAAAATAGTTATTGGAAAATATTCTTTAGCGCTACAAATAAAGTTTCTCAAAAGTAATATTCGCTGCCAAAATTTTGTCGCAACTAGACACCGTTGCCACTAGGCGTGGATACTCGGCTAATACATAAAAAAATAAAAAATCCTACACTCTTTATTTATCTTATCAACCCACTATTTTGGCGGCTGTAATATACCAATCGAAAAATTATTAAGTGAATATCAATGAAAACATACATAGACATCAGCACCCATTTCAATTAAATTGAAATGAAAATGAAAAATGATGTAAGTTCATAATTAAATTGAAAAATATAACAAAGGAATGAAATTTTACCTTTAGTAAATAAATTCCAAGAATGCCTATTTCAATAATGACGATATGACAATGTAATTGCCATGGTACATGTCACACCCATCTTCTTTGGCTAAAATTCATGGGTAAGAAGACTGATTTAAACATCCAACTATGAAGAAGAAGTAACTTGACTCACGAAATTTGTAAGCTAAAAGATGAGGTTGTTGTGGGAGTTATTGGAGGAGTAATGAAGACGTACTTGGGTAGGTGAAATATATTAAGTGTACGTGTGCACCTACATTGAAGAGTAGTTCATTAAGTCAACATCAAGTCATCAATACCTGTGCATCCTCTGAAAATATAAGCTAAAGAAGGGCCTGTCAAAAGAAAGAAAGATGGGAAAGAGCAAACAAAAATACAAATTAAGAAAACAGACTAAAATAGAGGGTGTTTTAGGGGCCGTTTAGTTGGTGAAAAATTTCTCAATTTTTCCATCTCTAAATTCCTTGAGAAGAGGATAGTTTTTCTTCTCTAGAGAAGAGTTGAAAATTTTAAAAATGCGTTTAGTTGTAGCTATATTCTTCTTTTTTTAAAATGATAAGAAGAGTACCTCAAATTGCGACGGTGGCGGTGGCGGCGGCGGCGACGGTCGGCGGTGGAGGATGACATGAGAGATTAGGGGTAGAATGGTGTACGTGTTTTTTTTGGAGTTGAGAAAAAAATGATAAAGAAAAAAGTGAGAATGATATAATGAGCATTTCAATTTCTTAGTTAAAATTTAGAAAATAAGGATTTCATTTTTTTTGAAAATTGTTGAAAAAAAGTTCAACTAAACGCGTTTTCAATTTTTTCATTTTCTTATAAAAAATTTCTTGAAAAAATGGAGAATTTCACTCCAACTAAACGTACCCTTTACTTTTACGTGTTTTAGATCTATTTTTCAAGGTTTAAGAGTTTGAACTTTTGGTTATCATAGTGAGGAGAATAGGGTGGCGCAACAAGATTGGATAAAAAAAAATACTAGTTGAGCTCGAAAATTTTTCAAAGACAAAAGAGGTGAAAGAAAAAAAAGTTGTAAAAAATTGGTCACTTTACATGTGTTAGACATTATAAATACCGTAGTTATTACTTTATTATTAATCATTATTTATAGCGGTATAACCTTACACACCTTAAATTCACAGACTGGGCTTGGCCTTATTTATGTTCTAATACCCCGCAGTCCGAGAGGCGAAATCATGAAAGATCGGAATGGAGTAGTAAACTAGACAAGAAAAAAAACATTAACATATTAAAAACATAACTTTAGTCGACTCGTAACAAAACCGTACCAACGGTCGGCTAAGTCGACTGGTAACAAAACCGTTCAATGGTCAACTTTATGGACTGGTAACAATGGTCAACTTTAATCGACTGGTAACAAAGCATATGAACAATCAACTAACAAACAAACAATAAAACAACTATATATATATACTAGCTTCAAGACCTGCCCGTTGGGCGGGCTAGTTTTAGCAGTTTATTTAGACAATTAATTTATTAAATACTAAAATAAAATATCAATATACCACAAGAATAAAATATACATTAAAAAAAAATTCATAAGATACAAAATATCAATTGTAATACAATAATAATAAATAAAAATACGTCAAAATACATAGAAAATTAAAACAATTAAATGGTTTAAAGACGATGCAACACTTCTTTGCAGACCACATTAGGAGTTCCATCGGTGTAGTTGCCATCTCTATCACAACAAAGTACTTTAAGACCTCCCTTGCTCTTATCTCTCGAAAGAGCAACATATAGCTGTCCATGAGAAAAGACAGGATGTTGTAGCAATAATCCAACCTGAGATAACGTCTGACCTTGGCTTTTATTTATGGTCATAGCAAAACAAACAGAAACAGGAAACTGTCTTTTATTCAACTTGAAGGGCATTTTATATCGGTCGGACTTATGACCATTCGGGGTATAGCACACACTCCTTATCTAAATCGGAAAACATCAGCTTTTTTCCTTTGTCCTTTGGATCTATCATCGGCTTCTTTCCCTTATCATTTTCACCATGCTCATCTTCACTCTTATCAAAATCAACAAAGGCCCTCTTCTCTCCACTGCTCCTAGACGTGTTTCCAGATTCTTGATTGGTTTCTACAACAACATCATTATCGTCCACATCAAAAGGCATAATGTCAGCATACCTAAGCTTATATTTAGGCGAAGACGCAACGGAGTTTGGTGTCACAAAATCATCACCGACATCCTGCAGTATGATAACATTTTAAGTACATTATTTGACAATCAAATTAATTCGCATGTACAATTATATACTTTAAGCAAATATCTAAAAAACGAACCTCGTTCAAAAAATCCTTCTTAAAAAATCCAATTAGATTTGGATCAGCAGACATAGCTTTCACCTAGTACACATGACCGTTCCTGTTTATTTTGTATTCAGAAAACAGAAATTTAAACAACATCTTTTTGCCAATCATACGTTGAGCTATTTAGGGAAACCATCAATGTCAATATCAGAAGGCTTATTCATAAGCTCAGCACATCTTACATATACCAGATTGTGAACCATCTTATCAAATAGGACCAAAGATGCAGATCCGGTATCGTCAATCATACGAACGATAACCTTGTACCTAAAAAATATAAAAAGACAAATATGACATACTTGTAATTATTGACAATCGTATAACAATAAGGTAACACGTTAAATATAGTGGAAATACTTTGGAACAGGAACTTGAAGACCATGAGCTTCACACTTATATGTTGGCTTCTTAGAGGCCGACGGCCTTGCACATGCCTTGGCCGCTTGTTCCTTAACAGCTGTGCTACATCTGCGGCACGCAATACTGCTAACCATACTCTTTATGTATCTTATGAATTTTTGCATACACAACCAAAGTAGTATCCTGTTAATACAGGAAAAAAAGTAGAAACAACGTAACAACAAACACTAATAAAATATTTTTCACCATATATTAAATCATACCAGTTTGTTATTCAAGTTGGGCAAATGTTAGTATAACAGCCACTATTTATACATTATTTTTGTAATTACAGGATGCTTGTAGACAAAAAGAATTTACAAAAAGAAAGACATGACTTAAAGCATCAGAATCCCTAATAGCTCCAACAGTTTTCTTGCATGCTCGTTTGAAGAACGATTCAGTCGTCACAACAGTCTTCTCAGGAGAGTAATGGTTTATCTTACAACTACTCTCATCAAATCCATCTTTATTCTTATACCAACAACACGTAAACAGTTAAAAAGTTAATCAATTAAATTAAATGTAACAAATATTACATGTATTCAAATATAAACAAAACATAGAAATAACTTAAATACCTTACCTTAAAGGCCACAATTTCTGGCAAATCAGAATTAATGTATATTTTCGTTCCAAACAGAGCATTCCCAACTTGTGGTTTTTCTAAACACCGAAAAAATAGCAATTATATAATAAGATGTATAAAATGTTTGATTGACATACAAAAGTAGTATATGAATAACCATACCATTCCAATACTTAACCTTGGCTAGTTGTAGTATGATGACATTATCATTTATGTCACTAAACATGTCTGCCCAGTTGTCAAAGAATGTTCATTCAAGTGGATGAGATCTATTACCAAAAAATATGTAATTTTTTAAAATCAGCATTGTTTGAATTTGTTTAACAATTATATAATGTAGAATATCCAAACAAATACGAACTGTTAAAAAGCAATAATAACTTACTCAGCATCTTCAAGAATTATAGTCCTCCTTTTTGGTTGTCACCAAACGGTATAGGATCACCAATAGATACTATAGTTCCAATAATGTTTGTAAAAAAGAAATGAAAGACAACAAAATCAGTGGTTATGCAAATGAATAATATTATTAGAATTTGCTAAATAAATATATGCGATAAAAAAATAATAATAATGCATACCAACAGCTTCTTGTTCAGACCATCTTTTTGTGGAGAACCTAAGGAATGGTTCGAACTTAAAACCATTGTGGTTAGTGTCAAATATGTTCATCCTAGTAAGAGAGGTATTCTTGAAGAAGTTAATCTTATACTTGTGGGGGAGAAGGGGATACTTTCCACCGTTCTCGCTGACCCCAAAGTTACGTATACGATAGCAAGCACCTTCTTCCAACAATCCGGCAAACTTAGTCATAGAGTCCCTTTTTATAGTAGTTTGGATTCTGTTACCCTGAAATGATTATTAAAAACATATTGTAATTCATTAAAACAAAAACACTTCACAAAAGAAACACAAACATGCATATATTCAAACCTGAGGATCCATAAAAACGGCATCCAAACTCCATGGATCATTAGGTCTTCCTTTAGCATGAGAATTGCTGATGCATCTGGCAACGACAGTAATGTCGTCAAGCATGGGGTCAACATTGAACAACTCAGTATGGCACTTGGCTCATCTTGAAACCTGATCATAATAAAAAATACAAACGCTTAAATTAATGGTATAGAACATATCATACATTCGTATTTATTTACGCATAAATTTAGTATAAAATACTTGAAATTATTGATTACTGACGAATGATAGGAAAAGCGTGGCTGATGATTTACATTGCAGTGGTATTTATAGGATGCAAAAATTAGGGTTTCTCATATTCAAAATGGCATAATTTTCGGTATTATAGGATCATATTTCATTTGAAAATGATTTTGATACGAAACAGTCTATAATTTGAATATGGATGCTTAGGAGATGAACACTTATCCATGGAATGTTTGCTAGATTGTGCATTTTTATAGGGATAACTTGATTTTTCAAAATTTGACATTCCTTATACTTTGAATAAATTTGGACATCCCTTAAAATGGTGCAAGATTAACGAAAAAAATTCAAACAACATATGCTAACTTTCGAGGTAAATGATAACATCTTACAAATGATAAGTTACACAAATATTGATGCTTTTTATTTTTTTTAAAGAATAATAAACGAAAAAAATAAAAATAAATCCACATATGTAATGTTGTGTTTACATATAAATGCCAAAAAAATCTCAATATACATATTTAATTGACACATTTGTGTTATCATAATTCATGAAATTTCGAAAAAGGAATATCATATTTGCTTGAATTATTTGCACACATATCATTTCCACATATCTTTCCTTTATTTCCAGGGATTTTCACTTTTAATTAACCTCCCTAATTTACCTCCTTGTGTTTCTCCCGAATTTGTTGAATTTTTTTTTTGAAATCTTACTAAAAGTAGTGATGTTTCCACGTGTCTTTCTTTTAGAATTTTGGGAGAGTTTTTGCATCTAAAAATAGCAATCACACTTGTTCTATATATAGGTTGATATATATATATATATATATATATATATATATATATATATATATATATATATATATATATATATATATATATATATATATATATATATATATATATATATATATATATATATATATATATATAATATTTCATTTTTCATCAGTTGACTAACATACTCTATTGCACCCAAAGGAATTAAATCCTTTTTCCCTATGCACGTTCAACGAGAAAAAGATAATATATACTCTTGTTTTCTTCTGCTCGACAACTCTTCTTTCCTAGGACGAATTGAATGCGTTGGCTGGATTTTTTTCTCTTTATTATTTATTTATTTATTTCTGTGGTCCACCAAAAATAACTCTGTTCCTGAGTTTTTTTTTGGAAAGAAAAAAAGAGAAGTGGAGAGGAAACTAAAAAAATAATCATGTTCCTGAGATTTTTTTTTTTGGAGAGAAGAGAAGAGAAGAAGGAAGGAAATTATGCCAAATTCCCCCTCCTAATCTTCTTCCCAAATTGGGATGATGTGAAGAGAAGTGGAATTTTAGGCTTAATATGATACCATCTCTTCTCTTTTCTTTGTAACTTGGGAACACACAACTAAAAATCAAAATTTTTCCATCTTCTCTTCTTTCTCTCTTTTTTTATCCTCTCCATTTCTCTTCTTTCCATAGGTGGCGATTAAAGTATGATGGGGTGGCATTGAGACATCGGTTTATGGCGGCTAATTAGGTTTTGGCATGAAACCTGCTCATGATACCATGGTGAAATCAAGTGAATACTGAAAAGTGTATTATTCATTTATCATCTAATAACATATTTCAGGTTGGGTCACGTGGATCTGTGTTTTCCTCACTATGAGAACCAAAAATCCAAATCCGTAAACCTTCAAAAATTAGTCTAAATCACGCAAAACCACTCCATTTATGTTAACCGAGTATTAAGATAAGGCCAAATCATGTATTGTGACAGCTGTCAATTGGTGTAATTGGTTAGCTTAATTTATGGGACTTGCCCAAAATATCCTATGTAATCTTCCTATTTGTAGCCCTTGGTTTAGCGGTACTCATCAAGCAATCATTAATAAAACATTCTCAATATATTATTGTCGTGTATATCCTTACATGGTATCACAGCACCAGGTTTATCGATCCTCTAAGCCCTAAACCTAAACTCTTCTGTCGCCGCCTCCGACCGCCGGCTACACGCCGGAGGTTCGGAGGGCTCCCTTTAAACCTTAACCTCTATAAGCGCTATAATAAACCCCACCCATGTTTTGATTTTTATTTGTGAGGTGGATATTTATGTTTTTCTAGGGAAAAACACGCCTCGTTTGTTCGGAAGGTTATTTGGGGGTTGAAGTTTTAGTACCAACTTTTGTTTTCTCATCTTTTTGTTGTGTTGGTGATTTTTGCTAAGGACACAAATCCACACATTATTATTGTGTTGTTCGTGCTTTAGCTCACGAGCCTGTTATTTGTCTTCTGATGTTTGAAGAGTTTCGACTAAGTTATGTTTTTATTATGCTAACGTCTTTTTTTTTTTTTTTTTTACTAGTTTACTTCTCCAGTCCAAGCTTTCGCGATTTCGACGCTTAAACTGCGGGGGAGTGTTAGCCGAGTATTAAGATAAGGCTAAATCGTGTACAGTATTGTGATAGCTGTCAATTAGTGTAATTAGTTAGCTTAATTGATGGGACTTGCCCAAAATATCCTATGTAATCTTCCTATTTGTAGCCCTTGGTTTGGCAGTACTCATCAAGCAATCATTAACAAAACATTTCCAGTATATTATTGTCGTGTATATTCTTACAGTTTAAACGTGTATGAAACATTGGTATTTCACACAGGGTTGTTGGGCCTTATTATCAAACATGTTAGATAGGATCAGTCATAAATTTCTTTCAACTCAAATTCAACTGCAAGTCAAGTTTAGAGGTTGTTTTCAAGCTTCAAAAGATCATTGTGTTCTGTTCAAGGATAAAGTTATATGTTCATTGTTCATTGTTCATGCCAAGTGTTTGTGTTAGTGTCGTCTATTTGTAGTAGTCATGGACTCGTTAAATAATGTTTTACAAATAAATTCAAAATCAGTAATATAGTCAACAAGGTTACATCTGCAATCTTTTTCTACTACTCTACGAGTATGATTTAAAAAATGCGTTCAATTTTATCTGTTGTTACTTCACAGCTATTTTTACGATACGGATCTTTAAAACTGTGATTGGTCTTTATGAATTAGCCATCCACTTTTATCAAAAATATCAAGTTTCCACCTCCAGACCAATTGGTCAGCCACCACCATAAAATAAAACATACAAAGGTAGAAAGACCTTACACTCTCAATAAATAACACCGTAAAAACAAATCAAATCACATAAAAAAAACAAACACTAAATCAAACATATCAAAAGTTATGATTCAAAACCATAAAAACCAAACATCAAAGTGTCAAACTAACCAAAATTAATTACAGTTTAAAACACAAAATAACCCAAATCTAACTACAGTACAAGTCAAATAAAAAAAATATAAAAACTAAAACTTAAAGTAACTAAATCAGTCAAACCAAGATCATATTTTCTAATGACTTGGGAGATCCAGATCTTAAATGAAACGATAGTCACATAAATGTGCACGATAACGTAATTAAAACTTGCAGGCTTGCAGCCCTATATACAAACATACAGGGGCGGAGCTACATTGATAGTAGTGGGGGGCAATGCCCCCGACTAACTACTCGCAGAGACACAAATTACGTTAGAAACATTATCGTTATCACCTGAAAATGAATACTCTAAAACATCAACATAAATATGTAACCTTGGGTGGTTTGTTCATGGTATGCACCATTGTTTTTAGAGACTTCATAAATAAGTTTTCGTTTTATAGTAAAGAACACCAATCTCCAGCAATGTCACTCGTCATTGCAAGTCCGTTAAACAACGAATTTTATTCAAAATATTAAGTTCTATGAAGAGCAGAAGAAGTTGGAGCAATGAAGTGCCAGACACCCATTCCTTTAAAAGTGTGCGAGTTGTATTTGGAAGGATCAAGGGAACGTCATCACAATCCATCTAATTCGGATTGACACCAATAATTCCGGAGTGCGAGCACACGAGCTGAAATAAATAATAAACCATTCATAAAATACGTTAAACTAATCCTCACATGTATTTAGCTATTAAGTAGACAAATATAGAGGATGGCATACTGGCGGGCTATTAGGATAGTTGCTTGGGAAATACACATCAAAGAAGAAGAGGCCATCTTGATAAGGAGTCCCCGGCGCGCGGTCCGATAATTACAGCTCTTAATAAAACACATCCTAGCTATATACAGAAATCCTTGGGTGTAATATCCATCGAAACATGATTGTTTAACTCTATCATAACAAATTTCAAAGCATAAAACTGTTTACGTGGATGGTGGTTTTACTATGCCCACAAACATCAAAGGCGGGGTGGGGTAATGTAGTCTTTTGAAAACATCAAGACCCATCACGTACAAGAAGCCAAATAGATGATATTAACATAGATCACTACAAGTAGGGGTGGCAATTCGGGTCGGGTTCGGGTTGGCGCGTTGGCGGGTCAGAAAACCCCAACCTGAACCTGACCCATTTAAATCATCGGGTCAGCTATGTCAACCATAACCTGTTTACACGTAACCCGAACCTGACCCATTTAACCCGTATATATACTTAGGTTGACAGGTTAAATAGACTGCATGGGTTGAATATGTTAAACGGGTTTCGAGTTGACCCATTTAATCCGTTTTATACATAAAAGTTAGCACATTACACGAGTTAAATGGGTTAAACGTGTTAGTGGGTTGACCCGTTTAACCCATTTAACCCATATAATTAAATATAAATAATTTTTAATTAAGAAAAAAAACTTAAACGGGTCTCCGGGTCGATACGTTTATTTTATTCCTAACCCGAACCTGACCTGTTTAATAAACGGGTTAGATTTGTCGACCCAAACCTGACCCACAATATATTTAGCTCAACCCGAACCTGTTAATTTTCGTGTCTGTTTCAGGGTCAGAAATTGCCACCCCTAACTACAAGCATATGAAAACATAAAACAATATGTACAATAACTCTACATACAAAAATGACAAATAAAACATCTATCTTTAAACTACTCAAAGATGGACACATTGCAGTGAATCAAAATCTGATAGCAGTGACATATCCTTCACCAATTACTATAACAAGATGAATTATAAATACTAGGATTCACACGGTTTGGTGCATATGTAGGAAACAGAGTTTCTAACACTTAAGATGAAAGAAAAATTCAAAATACCTCTGCTCCCATTTTCTTAGATGCCTTAACAAGGGGCTGGAAACGTGAATTAATATCTTTCCGTAACTCCATTGAGCACTGGCAAGAAACCCGATTTGCAGACCTTCCTTGTAAGATTTACATGCCACTATGATATCATGTGCACGATTACAAAAATGCCCAGCCACAAAAGACTCAAAATGCTGCAAGCATCATACAGTATCATCAAAATGTTGCAAGACTCAAAATGCTGCAAGCATTTTAGCCAATCTGAAACTATAAGAGACTAAAAGAGAGAAACACTAAACGAATACATACAACGTGTCATAACGTCGTCCGACACACATAGGAAACTTGTGCCATGACTAGTCAAAAACCACGACAACATATTTAATAGGCATACAAACGAGTTCCCACAAATCGGGACAAATACAAGTCAACGTAATCCCAAATAAGCAACATAGATCCAAAGTAGTATTCTAATGCAAATATGCCAATGAAAATGACCCGCGACGATTAATCTTAGGTCTTGTTATGGCAAAGTCGGAAGCTCAATCTTTTTTAAGCAACATTATCGTTATCACCTGAAAATGAATACTCTAAAACATCAACATAAATATGTAACCTTCGGTGGTTTGTTCAGGGTATGCACCATTGTTTTTCGAGACTAAATATGTTTTCATTGTATAGTAATGAACATCAATCTCCAGCAATGTCACTCTTCATTGCAAGTCCATTAAACAACGAATTGTATTCAAAATATTAAGTTCTATGAAGAGCAGAAGAAGTTGGAGCAATGAAGTGCCAGGCACCCATTCCTTTTCGAGTGTGCGAGTTGTATTTAGAAGGATCAAGGGAACTTCATCACAATCCATCAGATTTGGTTTGACACCAATTATTCCAGAGTGCGAGAACACGAGCTGAAATAAATAATAAACCATTCATAAAATACGTTAAACTAATCAACACATGTATTTAGCTATTAAGTAGACAAATGTAGAGGATGGCATACTGGCGGGCTATTAGGATAGTTGCTTGGGAAATACACATCAAAGAAGAAGAGGCCATCTTGATGAGTCCCCGGCGGTCTCATAATTATAGCTCTTAATAAATACATCCTATCTTCAAAAACCCTCACAAATATTGTCTCTATTGTAAACAAAATATTAAACATTGAATCTCTTGCTTTATAGTAAACAATGCATACGAGGCAAGTTCTCAGCAAGAATTGTCCACTCTTCACGTATCTTGTCAACCCACTCTTTTGGCTGTAACATATCAATCATAAGTACGCGTCACAAGTGATGAAAGGTAACAACAACCTATTATTATAATTATCAAGTGAATAATCCAATGAAAATTACACACCTGGTTTAAAAGGAACTCTGTGATCCGAATGGTCCACCACACTATCAAACTTCTTGAAGCTTCCATACATTTTTAAAACGTCTTCTTTGTTATCAAGCCGTGCCACTGGGCTATTTTCAGCATTGTGCTGCTCGACTAGCTCACCTGACCGCCCCTCTAGAATTTTCTTGATATCTGATTCTGATGCGTGGGAATCGCACCTTGCTTTACCTCTCGAGGGATCTCGCGAGGCTTACAACCCCCACCAGGCAGTGTACCTGATCGTTGTAGTATAGTATAGTGACAAGTACCGGGGGATTGATCGTTCAGCTTAGGAATAGTGTCGCTAGGATTAGAAAGCCTAATTAATAGTTCTAGAGATGGAAGATGATTATTTTTTTTGTTTTTATATTTTATGAAAGCAATTAAAATCTCGGGTTTTGAAGGAGTGGGCGGAATTAGTTGCTAATCAACTAACCCAAAAACTACTTTATAACTAATTAACTAATGAAAATGAAATTAAACTAATATTAAACTAAGGTTGTGAGCAGTGGTTGGAGAAATTGTGTTTACTTAGACTTCATTACTCCCTAGATATCTTTTACATGTTAATTACTTGTTACACTTGTATGAATGACGGGTTGTATTCCTTAATACCATTCGTGGAGTGGCATACATAACTCCCCAACTCTATGAGCTCTTATCTCCTCCTACACCATGACCCAGCACAACTATAGGGATTGTAAACAGTGGCTCATGCATTAAATACAACCAATAAAGACCTAGTACGCCTCGGTTCATGTTTCTTAAGACGTTCAAGCATGTTACCATTTGGAGATCTGCCAGTTTTCTTAAGCCTAACATATAATATCATTCATTCAAAACAAGAATAGACAAGTAATCAACACATACTCAACATCTAGGTTTCATTAGATCTAAGCAAACACAAAGGAAATTTAGCCTAGCATAGTAGAATTAAGATAAGAACAAAAGATAGACAACCAACACATAGACATATTGATTGAATTAAGAGTATACTTATCTCAATTACAATGCAAGGTCTCAAGGGTTTGGAACCCTTGAAAAACCTGTAAAAGAGGCACCAAAATCGTCTTTAGGGTTTCACCAAAACTTCTCCCTTTTAATGAAAAAACTAGAAAACTATATATAGGAAAATCGTCCTGACGGCGTCAAGAGTAAAATCTGACGCCGTCAACTCGCCGCCATATACTTCCTCGGACGCCCTAGATCCAATCGTGACGGCCTATGTGACGCCGTCACCACCCTCGGTAAATTAATCTTGGTCACTTTGACGCCGTCATATCTTCATCTGACGCCTTCACAACCTTCGGTAAAATATTCATCCTTTCTGACGCCGTCAAGAGTAAATCCTTGACGCCGTCACCTTGTAATTCCAGCTTGGATTTGGTACTTTGTTGTTTTCTTCACTTTATGCTCCAAAAACGTCCAAAATAGCCTCTTTTCCAGAATTCACTCTCCAAACACCTAAAATCACAAAAGGAACGATTTAGGGCAATATTTGATCAAATAAATTCGGATTCGGGCTTAAATGACCCCCTAAAAACGGATCATTTTTCGCCTCATCATATACCCTTACACTTGAGATTTGCTTGTCCTCAAGCAAATGAGCTTTTATTCTACTCAAAAGACAAGTTAGGGGTCATTTAACACTAATATAAAAGTAATTACAACAAATAATCGTTCCACTAAAGACCAATAGACAAGCACGGAGGTCATACACAAGCACCTCACAAATAGTGTTTAGATACTCACATCTCTCGGGTGTAATAAAGTAATATAACATTATGGAAATGGAAGATATCTCTCACTACCTGTCATAGCAAAATAGATTACCATAGGCTTGGGAAAGGATCAAACCTCCACCACATGGCGTAAGCACCTAGGATAAACTATCAAAGAGGTCTTTTTAAAGGGTTATAATGTTAGGTGTAGGGATATGAATTACACGGTTTTGTTGGATAAAGGGGATTTTACTGGTGGCGAGTTAACAATCTTAGTTAATTACATGTACAAGATGGCGTTGCTAAGCCAAGACTAGACTCGACTTAAGCTAATAAATGAAAAATAACTAAAAACATAAAATGAACATAGAATGAAAACGGGATGGTAGTCCGTATGTTTTTTCTCTTTTTTTTTCTATTTTTTTTTTCTTTTTCTTGATTTTTTCGATTTTTTTTTTTTTTTTTTTTTTTTTTTTTTTTTTTTTTTTTTTTGCATACACTCTTACCCTACCATCCAAAATAATACATCATAGGGGTTTGAGCACTCCCCTTACACTTGAATCTTTACATACTTTACATTAAACTATTCTAATGACTCGAATTAAGAAAATCAAAACACTTGGAGCACTTTTAAGATTAACGTACATATGGGGGTAATAAGTGTTGTTCTTCCCCATTACTCCATAAAATAAGTACTTACCCATGAGTCCCAATCGTCCCAAAACAATATGTACAAGGATATGACTCGACTTAGCAACCATGTAATCAATTAGAAAGTTAACTTAGGGTTTAACAAATAACAATAATGCACTAAAAATGAGCGCATACACGGAAGGCTAAGGCGATTTGGGTGTACATTTAAGTGGGGTGTAACAAATTCTTCCTTTAAGTAAAATGCTTAAAGTTAGAAACGAAAAGATAGGCTCGGAGGGGTGTACTAGGGGTATCGTGTACTAAAAATGAGTACAACGCTAAGGGTGTGGGAAAAATTAGTTGACTTAACTAGCCAAGTAATATGACTTAAATGGTCAAGTAATCGTAATGCGGGTTTAACACAAGGGTGATCCTAATGCCTCTTATCATGTAGTAAATCCTACTACACGAATGTAGTCTCACTAGCGGTCTCGGGATGCATCACTAACGCAAGTTCTAGAATCTAAATGCTACCGGTACACTCATAAGCACTAATAATGAATGCTTTTCCTATCAAATCTAAAGGCGAACCTCACATTTTTTTTGGTGGAAAATTTTTCTGAATATACGGTTATGTGCTAGTCATACAACCTCCTATCCATGAGACGCTTGCTATGGCTAAAGTTTCACTCCTAAATGTTGTAAAAAATTTTAAATTTGGCGCTAAAATTGCACTAACAAGTATTTCTCATAGTTTTATTACTCATCTACTATCAAACAAAACAAACTCAAGCGAAAGTGCATATGTAAGGTATCATCTTTTTACCCTCCCCTTACACTTAAGATGAACATTGTCCCCAATGTTCAAGTAAAGAATGTAAAAGTTAAAAGTAAAGAGAATGAATTCAAATACTCCCCTGATTCGCTCGGTATGGATTTTAGGTTGGCCAGGTTAAATCTTCCTCCAAGAAAACGAACAATCAAAGCTTCCCTTCCAGAATATAAATCATCTTCTTGTCTCAAATAACCTGTAAATCCTGACAAAAGTAGACAAGGCAACCTCGCGTAAAATCGGCGGCATCCTATATAAGTTACTAAATCCTAGAAAACAAAATAAGATATAATGCTTGTGGAATGAAGTTTGCAGATTTCCTGGAGATTATAAAACTTAATAATTCACAAAAACTTAATAGACTCCGTTAGAAAAACAAAACTGGTAAAATTTCCAGATTTTTGACTCCTGACGCCGTCAAGAGCAATTGCCTGACGCCGTCAGAATGAACCTGCAGAAATCTTTATGTTAAGTTTCCGGAAAATTTCTGGAAAAACTTTGTCCTACTTCCTGGAAAATCCTGCAAAACTACATCATGACTCAATACAAGCATTTGACTCTAACAAATACGAATACACATGTTCATTAAATATTGTGGAGAATCATGATCGGTTTGTTTCTTAAAAAACATATTTGGGGTTTCCCCTTACACTTATCTTTTGCAAAAAATACCTTTAGGTTGAAGTTAAGACTAGGCTAAACAACATAATAAAGTATTTCCACATTTTAATTGAGAAACATGATCAACCAACAATAAAAATAAAGCATGCATACGGAAGCAAATAACAATTAAACAAATAAAATCACACAAAACATGGGTTGCCTCCCAAGAAGCGCTTTTCTTTATTTACGAGTCTTGTAGCTAGACTCAAAGTCGTGGGTTACTACGTGATTTCATCATTTGAAATGATGTACCCCATATAATTGCGATCATTACTGTTATGGTGGTAGTGCCTCAATCTATCAATACTCGCAATAACCTTCCCACCTAATTTGCTCCTCAAGCTAGCTACCCCATCTTGGCTCAATCCTTCGATGGTGAATGGCCCATACCACCAAGGACTCGGTTTATCGGGTGGTATTGTGGTTTCTAAGTGTCTCAAGAGTATTAAGTTCCCTTCCTCAAACGGTGTATGATTGCTTGTGTGTTGGGTGTGTTTGAGTTCTATCGGATCCTTATTGCTTTTTCTCCTTTCATCCTTAGCTTTCTTATAGCTCTTGATTCTTGCCTCCCATGCAAGAATTTTATTCTAAACACGAATGGGCGTCGTGCCAATGTTGTTTTTAATCATTCTCCAACTCAAATTCTCATGCCCACTTCGCGGAGTCATGTGAAAACTAATCTTTCTCTTTCCAGACTTAAGCTCAATCTTCCTATCTTCATACTTAATGACAGCCCTAGCGGTGGTGAGGAACGGTGCCCCAAGGATTATTGGCATGCATCCATCCCCTTTATCATCAATGATCATAAAATCAACGGGGTACATGAATCCTGCAACATTGATTAATACATCTTCTGCGATTCCTAGGGGGTATACGTACGAGTGTCCAACAAGAGATAGCCTAACACGAGTAGGTGCTGGCATTTTTGACGTTAGTTGGATGTAAATAGTTAGGGGCATAAGATTTACTTCCGATCCTTGGTCGGCGAAAGCACTAAGATGTTTCAAGTCCCCGATGCTCGTTGGTATTTCAAAATTCCCACATGCTACCTGCTTAGTGGCCACTTTCTGTATTAATAACCTCTCGACCACTGATCCTCCAATAAGCGTATCATACTCATCTTTCTCTTCTTTCTCTTTCTCGGGAACCTGTTCGGAGGATTGGTTACGCCCATCACCCTTAATCCAATTTGTTATGGTGTTTTTGTTTATATCGTGTTTCAGGTAGTAGCTCAAAGGTTGGGACTCAGGCGGTTTTTCTACGGTCTGTTTAGCGGGAGTTTTTACCTTCTCATTATCTTTATGGACAATGGTGATGGAGTTAACAAATTGGGTGGTGGGAATAGTGCTTTCTTTCCTTAGCAGTATTCGTTCGGGGGTTCTCTGATTGGTATACTCCTCCAATAGACTCAGCATCTCATTCATTTTCTCCTGCATCTCCTCCTTTTGCTTATAAACTGCTTCTTCGAATCTAGCAAGCCGATCAGAGTGGGTCGCCATATACTCTCTCATCCTAGCCTCAAATTCCGAGCTAAGTTCCTTGGGAGGGGAACAAGGTGGAGTGCACTTCTGAAAAGTTTCGACATGTTCTCTAGAGGGTGATTCAGATAATGGTATCGAGGTTGATCTTGAGACAGAATTGACCGTGGCTTGTCTAGGACTTAAGGGTCTCCTTTGCCTTTCCTCAAAATAGTCAACTTTTGCCTCAATTTTGCATAAGAGTTCATCGGGGATTTCGGTGTTTCCTCCAGATGCCGAGACTGCATTGATGGCCGCTTCTACTGTATGTTTAAACTCCCACAGTTCCTGATTGTTAGTGGCTAGCTCCTCGATGATTGCCCAAGATTCCTCGGCGTTCTTATCACGTAATTTACCTCCCACGGCTCTGTCAATGGTGCGCTTAGTGTGATAGTCAACATGATCGTAAAAAATCTGGACTAATAACCAAAGGTTTATACCATGATGGGGGAGTTTGTGGAGGAGATCCTTAAAACGGGCCCAAGCTTTGTAGAAAGTTTCACCCCGCTGCTGCTCAAACCACAAAATGTCCCTTCTAAGCATTGCGGTCTTTTCCGGCGGAAAGAATTGGGTAAGGAAGCGATTGGCGAGATCGTCCCATGTGGTGATGGATCCCGCGGGGAAACGCTCAAGCCATTGACTAGCTTGATCCCGTAGAGAGAATTGGAATAGGCGTAAACGGGTAGTCTCTCTAGTTTCAACACCTAGGTCTATGGAATCTACGATTTTGAGGAAGTCCTTAAGGTGTTGGTTTGGATCTTCGGAACGAAGTCCATGGAATGCACATCCGCTTTGCACCAACCGGATGGTGTCGGATCGCAAGGGGGTCACATTGGCTCCGGTGAGCTCGATGGTGTTTCGGTAGCCTTGGTGGCTAGGTCGGGAATACTCTCCTAAGGTTCGGGGCCTAAGGGGTTCTAATGGTGGGTTTTGTTGTGGTGGGATGATGGGTTCAAAGATGTTACCACCTTCCATGATGTCGGATGGTAAAGAGTTACGAACAAAAGCACGAAGAAATAAGATAGACTAAAGAAGACCTAAAAATAAAAATAAAAAAAAATCTTACTAGAAAGGAATCTAGCAAGTAGACCTAATAAGAAGAAATCCTAACCTAGACAATAACTATTCCCCGGCAGCGGCGCCAAAAACTTGATGCGTGGGAATCGCACCTTGCTTTACCTCTCGAGGGATCTCGCGAGGCTTACAACCCCCACCAGGCAGTGTACCTGATCGTTGTAGTATAGTATAGTGACAAGTACCGGGGGATTGATCGTTCAGCTTAGGAATAGTGTCGCTAGGATTAGAAAGCCTAATTAATAGTTCTAGAGATGGAAGATGATTATTTTTTTTGTTTTTATATTTTATGAAAGCAATTAAAATCTCGGGTTTTGAAGGAGTGGGCGGAATTAGTTGCTAATCAACTAACCCAAAAACTACTTTATAACTAATTAACTAATGAAAATGAAATTAAACTAATATTAAACTAAGGTTGTGAGCAGTGGTTGGAGAAATTGTGTTTACTTAGACTTCATTACTCCCTAGATATCTTTTACATGTTAATTACTTGTTACACTTGTATGAATGACGGGTTGTATTCCTTAATACCATTCGTGGAGTGGCATACATAACTCCCCAACTCTATGAGCTCTTATCTCCTCCTACACCATGACCCAGCACAACTATAGGGATTGTAAACAGTGGCTCATGCATTAAATACAACCAATAAAGACCTAGTACGCCTCGGTTCATGTTTCTTAAGACGTTCAAGCATGTTACCATTTGGAGATCTGCCAGTTTTCTTAAGCCTAACATATAATATCATTCATTCAAAACAAGAATAGACAAGTAATCAACACATACTCAACATCTAGGTTTCATTAGATCTAAGCAAACACAAAGGAAATTTAGCCTAGCATAGTAGAATTAAGATAAGAACAAAAGATAGACAACCAACACATAGACATATTGATTGAATTAAGAGTATACTTATCTCAATTACAATGCAAGGTCTCAAGGGTTTGGAACCCTTGAAAAACCTGTAAAAGAGGCACCAAAATCGTCTTTAGGGTTTCACCAAAACTTCTCCCTTTTAATGAAAAAACTAGAAAACTATATATAGGAAAATCGTCCTGACGGCGTCAAGAGTAAAATCTGACGCCGTCAACTCGCCGCCATATACTTCCTCGGACGCCCTAGATCCAATCGTGACGGCCTATGTGACGCCGTCACCACCCTCGGTAAATTAATCTTGGTCACTTTGACGCCGTCATATCTTCATCTGACGCCTTCACAACCTTCGGTAAAATATTCATCCTTTCTGACGCCGTCAAGAGTAAATCCTTGACGCCGTCACCTTGTAATTCCAGCTTGGATTTGGTACTTTGTTGTTTTCTTCACTTTATGCTCCAAAAACGTCCAAAATAGCCTCTTTTCCAGAATTCACTCTCCAAACACCTAAAATCACAAAAGGAACGATTTAGGGCAATATTTGATCAAATAAATTCGGATTCGGGCTTAAATGACCCCCTAAAAACGGATCATTTTTCGCCTCATCAGATTCTTTATTTATTTATTTATTTATTTATTTATTTATTTATTTATTTATTTTTCCTTCAGAGAGTAACAAATGGGGAGGAACTTGAAGGGACTTGAACATCCAAGGAAAACATATTTTGCCCTTTTTTACTATCATTCTTTTTTTCACCAGAACCTTACCCACCTTACAAGCCGTGAGGAATGGCCCCTTCCGAAGCTTTTGGAGGACGCTATATCTCATCATCCGGCCTGCAAATTTTAACATGAAAAAAAAATCTCCATTAAACAGCTTGCTAAGGAAACCCGTCTGATACAATATCGCTCTATTAACATTTCTCACTCGATCACTAAAATGATCGATTAAAGATATGAATGAATAGAAGCAAAGAGATCGAGCCATTCAATCATTAGAGGTAGCAAAACCGTCGCAGGGCTAGACCACGTTATGTTAAACCTTTAACGCTTTTACCAAACTCATATTACCAGAAAAACAAGTCAAGGAAGAGATTGTACGCATTGGTGACTATCGTTTAGCTAAATCAGACACATAGTAATAATTAACTATGGTTTGCAGACGGAGATTGAGGTGACAATAATCACTTCGTCAAAGAAGAGATAGAGGTACTTGAAGGCCAAAGCGCAACTCAGGTGACCAACCTTATATCTGGCCTAAGGCGAGGGCCCGAGTGATGTAGGATAGTAAAAGCTTCTAGATTTGGTATATGTGAGTGTGTCACCATTTGACATGTAAACATAGCACATGAGCATAATGTGAAAAAAAAATATAAAAGTATAAGTACCTTATCTCCTAATAATAATAGTTGATAATTATGAAAAAAAAAAAAAAAAAAAAAAAAAAAAAAAAAGGAAAGAAGCCTTGATCAAATTAAAAAGTCCAAAATGAAAATTGGATCCTATTCTCTTAACCAAATAATGGGTAATGTTTACTCATAATTACTCATAAGCATCATGCTGGAGAGATGAGAGGGGTTTTTATATTTTGCATTCTAAGTGGACCGAAAACCATAATGCCATATCAAGTGACTAACTCTTTTTCAAGATAAAAGTAATAGTTTCACCAGGTTTAACATCCAACCACATCAGGAGGGCTACATTGCCACTAAAGACGAGGGCCTCTTCGACCACATTGACGGCCTGAGCGTGATTTGGCGACATGGCTGATAAGGCATGGCCTGAGGGACTGGAATTGAGAAGGGGTTGATTTTCATTTCACATTCCTACTATACTAGACGAGTAACCGTGCATAGCAACGAGATTTTATAGATACAAATAGTTTATTGATAAAAAAAGTTTATACGTTATAAATGAAAAATAATAAAAGTTTGAAGATTTGGGAATTAAACATAATGTTTTGAAACCCGGTTCGACCCGGGTGGTTCAACCGGGTGAACCGTTCCGGTCGAAAAATTGGTCAATTTAAACCGGGTCAACTTGTTAGGTTGGGTTGAAAACGGGTCAAATTAAACCGGTTCAACCCGTGGGGTTTGAAGTGTCCCGGGTTAATCCCGGTTTGTGATTTGTATTAATTGTTTTAATTTGTTGTATTTAATTTGCTAGATATGTTTTTAATTGGTTGTAGAATGTGAATAAATCATTATACTTTTAAGTAATGTGGTGTTTTAGTAAGAGTATTAATTACATTTCATAATTTCCTTTAAGAAGATTTTTCAACATTTTACATTACTTGATTTTTCACTTTTCACTTTTTTTACTTTCATCTTTGACAATTTTTTCTTTATATGTAGTATAGATTAGAACAAGATACAGAAACAACCCACACATGCCTATAGAATTTGAATCATCCAAACTCTATACAAACGAAAAGCATATTAGGTGTCAAAAAAGGTAATTCAGCGCGCTAGGGTTTAAGATGAATGTGCAAAGCACATGAAATTTTTTATTTTTTTATCCCCAAGAATTTCATATATATCCCTTCAAATATGCAAAATCTTAATCTTAACTACGTACATATATATAAGGGAAAAGCAAACTTTTCTTTAAAGTGAAAACGTGAAAACTAAAAATGCAGGCTGGACGCGAAAACTATTGAAGGAAACATGGCTTGAATCATTAAAATTCAAAAGTTTATTTTAGGAAGGTAAATAAAACTTAAGTGAATTTGTTCTAATTAATCGTTTTCCCTTTTAAAATATGATCAACCTTTTAAATAGGCAACTGTTATGAAACTTTCACTAGAAGCTATTTTATTATAGTTACTGAACATCTAAATAACTTGAATATAAAAGTAGCTGGCTGTCCATCCTTCTCAATTCTCATCACGAGTAAAAGTATGACACCATCGTCATAATCTATTTCTACAGCTCTTGCGTTTTCTTGCACTTATAATGATAGTTTGATTTCATAGTCATAATTATCACTACAAGAAAAAGTAGCTATAGTGACGAGAATTTTTTTTGGTCACTATTTAGATGAAAATAGTGACGATATAATTTTTGGTCATCGGTAGCAACTCAGTGACGAAACTTATAAGTGGTCACTATTTAGTCACTAAATTACATAAATAGTGACGAGAAATTTCGTCATTAAACATTAGTGACGAAATTTTGGTCATTATTGCTATGACTGAATTCTATAAAATGATTAAGAGGACAATTACATATATATTTTCGGGTCGACCCGAACCCGAGTTAGTTAAATATTTTCAACCCGATACCCGAACCTATTTAGTATTCGGGTTAATCGGGTTGACCCGAATAACCCAAATTCAATTTTTGACCTGACTACCCAATCCGAATAAGCTTAGTAGGGTTCGGGTCCCGGTGAGGTTCGGGTCGGGTTTTTTGACACCCTTTATCATACGGATACAAAGTTTGTAATAGAAAATTATTCAAAAGTGCAATATATATATATATATATATATATATATATATATATATATATATATATATATATATATATATATATATATATATATATATATTAACTAATTATAAAGCAAAAATGGTCAACAAGTCAAGAAGTGAAAAACTGAAATTAATGTAATCCCCATTTTGCCCTTGTCCTTATCCATGCGTATCACACAAACCAACACCCCACCTTCTCATCTAATTTACTTCCACTTTATTCATTTAAAAAAATACACACACACACAGACACCCTAAACTCTCTCACCTCACAACTAAAAAAAAAAAAAAAAAAAAAAAAAAAAAAAAACCTCTCATCTCACAACACCACAACTCACACCACCCACAGAGGACGCCGCGACCACCAACCGACGTTACCACCGAACGCCGCCACCACCACCCGACGGCAACACCAACGTTTTGAGGTATTTTTTGTGTTCTTTTAATAGATCTATAAGCTTTGAAGGTTTTTTTTTTTTTTTTTTTTTTTTTTTTTTTTTTTTTTTTTTTTTAGATCTATAGATTTGATTGTAGATCTATAGGTTTTTTTAGGGATCTATGTATTTTAACCATTTTGGTAATTTTTTTGTTTAGTGCCGTCGTTATCTCGCCGGAGAAAAATACAACGTCGCCGTCGGACGTTACATCTTTTTGTGTGGCTTTACCCGACGTTACATATTTTTTTTTCCTTTACTTATGCAAACAACGAATAGCATAAATGAACTTTTGCAACCGGCATGTTTTTTTTTGAGATAAACAAG
Organism: Artemisia argyi; assembly: GCA_030686995.1. NCBI lineage: Eukaryota > Viridiplantae > Streptophyta > Magnoliopsida > Asterales > Asteraceae > Artemisia > Artemisia argyi. The sequence goes on from JARVZY010012438.1 coordinate 180,158, forward strand.
CGAAACAAGGAAATGAAATCTTATTGATATCTATAACTCGAATTCGATTCGAAATGTATAACCGGATTCATGTCTTATAGATCTAACGTTTTTGGTTTTTTATGTTAGTGCCGCCGCCATTTACCACCGCTTGTCGCTGATGTAGTAGCCACTCTTGCCGGAAAAAGTTTGCAAAGTCGTCGGAAAAGTTGTGTTACTGCCGGAAATTGTTTCTATCGCCGGAAATAGTATGATTTATTTTTAAATTTGCTGTTAATAGTTTTTATTATGGTGATTGTTGTTAATATTATGTAAATTGTTGTTGATATTTAGCCGCCGGAAAAACTTCTGCGGCGCCGGAATTTGTTCCTATCGCCAGAAATAGTATGTTTTATTTTTAAAGTTATTAATATTTGATATGGTGGTTGTTAATATTTATTATGTGAATTGTTGTTAAGTTTATCGTTTAAATTCTATTATAAAGTTTATATTGTAGATTTTGTTATAAGTTTATATTGTAGACATTGTTATGAAGTCGCCGGAAAATTTTTTGGTCGCCGGAAAAGGTTACCGCCACCGAAAAAAATTTGAGGTATTTTGATACAATTATGATTTTTAAAGATTACTTTTATAGATCTATAATATTTTTCATTATATTTAGTTTTTATTGATTTTGTCATGAATATGGACATACTGAAACTTTTGGAATTCAAAATATTTTTAATTTATAAAAGGATTAACGTTTGATAATTTTTAAATTTGTAGAAGTTTATATTTTTTAAAATTTGAAGTATTAGGAAAGTGAAAATTTTTGAAATTTTCATACTTTTGAATTTTGAAAATTTTGAAAATTTTGAAAATCTGAATTCGGAAATATTTTGTATTTAGAAAAGCATTGACGTTTGAAAGTTTCCGAATTCGAAATCAGTAAAATGTTTGAAATGTCTATAACATATTAACGACAACAAGAAACGTGCAAGACTACTTTCTTTTGTGATTCGAAGGTCGTAATAAGGTCACATAAATTAGCTATTTTAGAAATTCAAAATGATACTAAATAAATATTTTATTTGTTAGTGCAATCACATGTTATGAGGATCAATAATACTATTAAAGTGAGTCCCTTTTGAGATAATAAAGTGGTTTAGGGTGGGTGGTTGTCGTTTACTCCATTATCATCAAGAACCTGAGTGCACATCTCCTTTACAACTACATCATAATTATATTATATACCACCTTTTCAGTTCCCTGTGCACACAGTGTCTCGGTTCTCAATGCATGACCTTTTCTAAAATGTATAGGTTGTTGCAATTTTCAAATTATTTAATTTATTTGTGAGTAACAAATTGTTGATTATTTTATTTTATTTGTGAGTAATTTTATTTAATTTTGTTGCAACTTTGTTGGTTAATTTTTTTACAAAGTGTGGATTTGTTATTAATTTTATGGTGTAAGTTGATATGAAGTTTGTATTGTAAATATTGTTATTAAGCTGAATTTTCGAAGAAAGTATTGTTGAGGCAGAAAAAAGGACAACTCATTGACCAAAAAATTGGAAAGGGTGAAGAAAGTACTGTTGTGGCATGAAAATGACAACTCATTGACCCCACCATTAAAACCCACCACCACCCAATGTCTTTTGAGGTTTCTTTATTTGATGGGACCTGGTGCAACAAAAAATAAAAATTCAAAAGTTGTTTTTTGATGAATTGGGAACTACTAAATTGAATTTTGAGCCAAAGTTGTAGACGGTTATTAAATTTTTTAAGAATTTGAATTTTTAAACACATTTGATTGTCTCAAGAAACTAGCTGGTGACTAATCAATTGGGGAATGAAAGAGTTGGATATCCTAGGAGTCTATGACTATATTAGTCAAAAGCAAAGTGTGACAACATTCTTTTGTAGATCTGTGTTTTTTATTTATAGATCTAAATTTCTTATTTGTTTTGTAACAATTTTTAGCGTTGCTGGAATCTCCAGGTGTCGTCGCTGCCCCTTGCCGTCATCCAAATCTGCTGCTTTTGGAGGTTTAAAAATTTGTTGCTATGCTTCCTATATAAATTTTGTTGTAATTTATTTATTTATTTCGTTGAGTAATATTATTTGTATTCTTTGTTGTTGTTGTTGTGGTTTTTTTTTTTTTTTTTTTTTTTTTTTTTTTATTTTTTTTTAATCATATTTGTTGTATTTTTTAATTTGTGATTTTTGCTATTGAAATTTGTTGTATTTTTTTTTTCTAATTTGTTGCTTTAAAAAAGAAAACCATTGTTGCTAACTTAACTTAACGAAAACCATTGTTAATAAAAAAATATTTTATTGCATCGAAGTATATAGTAAAATAAAAAGAAAAAGGAATGGCTTTTTATGAACATGTAAATAATTTTGCTACATCCACATAAAATTCTCACAAAAAACTCTCACTCTTTGACGTGTCTGGGTGATTAGTCTTTTGTGGATCCCAATAAAATCCAATCACCCGCTGACACGTCAGCGAGTGGGTGAGGATTTTTTGTGGATGTAGCATACCCCTATTAATAAAGTGTTTACTCTTAACGTAAAAAGTTATGAAAAAACCTGATTAATTAAATGTTTTCACTCACAAATATCATCTTTACCGCTAAAATTTATTTTGATTGATTGTAATGAAGGCCGCAAGTAATCGGAAAGCTAAGAAACACCACCCTCCATTTAAATCCATATTTGACACATATAAATAATTGTTTCTCCGCAAAATAAAGAGAAGAGACGCAAAAACGATTGAACTAAAAAGGTACATAAGGATATAAAAAGGTAAACAAATCAAAATCCAAACTTGAGGCGGAATCCCTCATCGGTAAAAGTGGGAGTAGAATTCACGATAGGCGGGTTTCAACGCATGCTGCATTTAGAATCTCCAAAGAGATTAGAAGCGCCTATGATAGCGTATGATTTTTCCCATTTGTAACCGACGGTTACAATCAAATATAGTCAAAAACTCTACAACATCGTCGTCATGCCACAAACTTTGCTATATAAAAAACACACACAAAATGACTCAATGGAATTAAGTCAAAGACTATAAACCACCATTTAACAAAACAACTATAATAAAAGTTACTTACAAATTTACTATATAAATCACAAACATACACCGCTGCCGCTAATCGCGGGTACTTTTAGGAAAAAAAACGTATACATGAAAAATATTTTATCGCCACAAAATTAGTCACTGGAATTTAATTCATGTAGCCCTTTTCCTATGGACTTTGTATGTCCACTATAGGATACTTACTGAGTTTGAAGTATGTACAGGGGATGGGTTCACGGGATGTAATGGTCATATATGTTGCAAGTACACAATGCTCCCGCGGCAACGCGCGAGCGAACCACTCATTCAAACTATAAAAGTACTATGATTAAGCTATGATTAGACAATATATTACAACTTTTTTTTTATTATTGTTTTAGTTTATTTTGATATTTTCATGTTCATGTTCATGTTAAACACTACACGAAACACTTATCACAATATCGCAACTATAAATGTTTTTATATGTTGTTTGATAGATGTTAAGAATTTTTCTTAGACTTTAGTTATCGTGTAGTACAACCGTTTGCAATTACATTACGATATGTTCACGTTCTATTTTGAACGCTACACAAAACACTCACCACAATATCACAAATCGTTAATTATCTGCCGCTAGGAACCGTTGCTATGCACGGGTATTCGTCTAGTATATATATAAATATATATATATATATATATATATATATATATATATATATATATATATATATATATATATATATATATATATATATATATATATATATATTTTATTTATTTTTTTTCTGTGCAATCCTCCCGAACATATTATTTGAAACATAAAATTTCAAATACAATATTATTTTTCATTTATATGTAAGACTGTAAGAGTGTAAAAATAATCTGTATAACTTGTGAAAAGAAGATAAATGAAACAAGTCACATTATTTCTTACTTATTTTTTTACTAATATACAAATCAGTGAAATCACATTTTTCACTAGTAGTCATATACTCCCAGTATCTCCATCCTCAGTTTCTCACCACATCCCCACATCCCCACAACCCCGCTTAAATCTTTCAACTTAAATCACCATTATCTACTTACCACCATTATCTCACCGATTATTGTTTCGAACCAGATGATGGCGTAACCGTAACCCACGCGCCACCGGTAAACCACGACGGCAACATCTGCCAACTTTCTCAATCGAAAAGGTATCATTAATTCCTTCATAATTGCTTGAATTCAAATTCAATTTGATTTCCTCATTAGTGTTTATCTAATTCAGTTATGGAAGCTTCTTATTGGTATGTTGTTGATTAAGTTTTATATTGTGCTTTTATAATATGTTTATCATCGTGATTGATGTGTTCATCTATTATATAATTGCTGGTTTACTTTTTTTCATTTTCAGCATGAACACAACGTGTTTGATAAAATGTCTCAATGAAAAATAGGTTTGAATAGATCTGGTTATAGGTGAAATTAGGTCGGAGTTTTTTAAAATCTTCGTTAAGTGTTTGGGGCCGGTTAACGTTGTGTACATTGGTTTAGTTAGTCAGTTTTTTAGTCGATTTTCAATTATATTATCAATCAGGTACTTATCCAAGTTATTTAGGATAATACTAGTGTTATATAGTTTGCTTCACTTGGTTAAACTAATTGAAAATGCTTAATTTGGTGGTGGGAAATTTAGTGATACGTATTGTATGTGGTATAAGATAGAGTGGCTAAGTTGGAAGTATGCTAGCTAGCTAACAAGTGGTTTGCATTTCACCCATCATAATGTAAGTGGAACTAGGAATATGCATTTGTCATCATTATCTACCACCGCTCACAATGACATAACCCTAATCTACCGCCACCGGTAAACCACCACGACCAACTGCACGCAAGACAATTTTTTTGTTTTATTTCGTGGAACCACCGGTAATAGAGTTTTCTACTCGTGTTTTGAGAGTCACTTAAAGTTAGATTACACTATTATAGGTTCAAATTTCACTGATATTCACCTATGTGATCAAGTGCTTCATTCAGTTCTATTTGTTTGCATGTAAACACTTCTGGTTTAGGGCTTTTGATTAGTGGTTTTTATCGTGTATTAGCCGTATGGTGAATTCAGTTGCTAATTTTAGGGGGTGTTTGTTTATTGCCTATTTGGTTTTGGGCTTATGTTTTATAAGCTTACTTTTTGTAGTTTAATTTAACTTTACGGCTTGTATAAGCTTATTGGCTTATTAAGCTTATATAAGCCTAAATACGCCACAAAAAATGAGCTTATGAAACATAAGCCCAAAACCAAATAAGCCATAAGCCGGCTATATAAGCCGATATAGACACCCCCTTACTAATTCTGTTAGGGTTTGGTTTAATTTGTTTCAGTTATTTTTTATAATGCATTAGTAATAATTTTTGAGCATTTTGGTGGTGCTGAGATGAACGTGTTTTTGTTTTTGTTTTTGTTTTTTGTTTTTTTTTTTTTTTTTTTTTTTTTTTTTTTTGATGGAGAGTCTGTTAATTGACCGTGTACAGAATAGTCTGCGGGATCTGATATATCCGGATGCTATTTTCAAGTGTGAGCTGCTCTGCGCTCAGTTTCCTTCGGCGGTATGTATATTATTTCTAAGTTCTATAATGTTTTATTTATTTATTTATGAGAGAATTGCAAAATACATCCCTGTAGTTTACACATTTTGGCATCTTACATCCCTGTCAGAAACTTTTGGCAATATACATCCCCCGTTAGGCAAACGTTTGCCACAGTACATCCCTCCTTAACAATGAGGACTAACGGTGCAAATTTTTCCTCCGTTATCTCTTAACGAGACTGAAAATATTACACCGTTAGCCTTCGTTAGCCAAACATTTGCACCGTTAGTCCTTTCTATTAGAAAAAAAAAATTAAAAACAATTAAAATTAAAAAAAAAAAAAAGGAAAAAAAAATTAAAATTAATTTTTTTAAAGTTAATATTTAAAAAAAAATCAAAATTTTTTAAAAAATTAATATTTGTGAAAAAAAAAATATTAATTTTTTTTTATATATATGCATATTTTATAAATATTAAAAAAAGGAAAAAAATTTAAAAATTAATTTTTTTTTAAGTTTATATTTAAAAAAAAAAATCAAAATTTTTTAAAAAAATTAATATTTGCGAAAAAAAATTAAATTTTTTTTTATTAAAACATTAATTTAAAAAAAAAATTAATTTTTATAAAAAAAAATGTTTAAAAAAATACGCATTATTAATTTTTATAAAAAAATGCGTATTTTTTTAAAAATTAATTTTATAAAAAAATGCGTATTTTTTTTAAAAATGCTTATTTTTTAAAAAAATTTAATTTTTTTTTATAAAAAATAATTTTTTTTTTAAATTAATGTTTTTATAAAAAAAAAATTATTTTTTTTTCGCAAATATCAATTTTTTTTTTAAAATATGAACTTTAAAAAAATTAATTTTTAAAATTTTTAAAAAATGCGTATTTATAAAAAAAAATTAATTTTTTTTCGCAAATATTAATTTTTTAAAAAAATTTTGTTTTTTTTTAAATATTAACTTTTAAAAAAATTAATTTTTAAATTTTTTTTCCTTTTTTTAATATTTTTAAAAAATGCGTATTTATAAAAAAAAATTGCAAATGTTATTTTTTTTTAAATCTTGATTTTTTTTTTTAAATATTAACTTAAAAAAATTAATTTTTAAAATTTTTTTCCTTTTTTTTTAATTTTACTTTTTTTATTTTATTTAAATTTTTTTAATTTTTTTTTCTAATAAAAAGGACTAACGGTGCAAATGTTTGGCTAACGAAGGCTAACGGTGTAATATTTTCAGTCTCGTTAAAAGATAACGGAGGAAAAATTTGCACCGTTAGTCCTCATTGTTAACGAGGGATGTATTGTGGCAAACGTTTGCCTAACGGGGGATCTATATTGCCAAAAGTTTCTGACAGAGATGTAAGATGCCAAAATATGTAAATCACAGGGATGTATTTTGCAGTTCTCTCTTTATTTATTTATTTATTTTTCGAGATTAGATATTTCTTCATGTTTAATCAGTAGACTTAAAAACAATGGCTTATCAGTAGACTTAAAAACAAAGGCTTAGTGTCAGTAGGCAATATTACTAGGTAGTATATATATATGTTTATCAAACGAGCATAGACGGGTAAACGGATAGGTTATCCCTAGTGAGGTTACCCGAGGAGGGCGAGTCTTTGACTCAGATGCACGCGGCCTAACCGGGGTATTCCCGTGACCGTTTTCAACCATTTCCCTGCCTAAACCCAAATGTATACCTAATGAGGTTTGAACCTAAGACCTCTTGGGACTAGGACATTTGGTGGTGGCTGACTGGCTGTTTATCAAACGAGCATGATATAGGGTAATAGCTAAAAGTGATTAGTATGAAATGTTTTTTTTTTTTTTTTTTTTTTTTTTTTTTTTTTTTTTTTTTTTTTTTTTTTTTTTGTAAATTTGTATCATACTTGGAGTTTATAGTATGGATTATGGAAAAAAAGATGCAACAAAAACTACCATCTTGATATTTTTCTTGCTTATTCGTGCCTTTTTTCTTTAACAGCTGAGAAACGTGACGAAGAAACTTGAGTCTGAGCTTCAAAGTAGCTAGAAGCGGCATGTCAAGCTTGTGGAACAATGTGAGTCCCTGAAGAAGTGAGGATTCGGTAAGTTGGTAACTTAACTTTTGCTATTCTAAATTTGAATTTGACAGCAATTTCTGGGTATCTTCTATGTCTAATACTTTCTACATCAACCGTGACCAGGATGCGCTGGAAGAGGCTTTGATTGAGCTCATAGCCATTGAACAAAAGTATCACAGTCTGAAAGTAGGTTCACATTCTGTTTCTTTTTCATTAATCATTAGATAGCTTAAAAATATGTGATAACTGTTTATAAATCAAAATTTCAGGCAGAATTGGGACAATTTGCTGACAATAATCCAGCTACATTTGAAGCAATGAGTAATCAAATAACTAACTACCTTATTTCCTTCATTTGCATTGTATTTTAATCATTTAAAAGACCTTTATTTGAAATTAAAATCCGTATATTGACTAAACATGTTGAAAAGTTAATCACTGATTTCAAAGGAAGCAATGCCCACGAAGCAGCTAACAGATGGACAGGTTTCACCTCCTGGTTTCTACACATAAAGTTCTAGTTTCATCTCAGCTATTCACTTATTCCTAACAGTGCCATATGAATATTCCGCAGACAATATCTTCAGAATACGTCAGTGGTGCTCAAACAATTTCCATTAGGCCAAAGAACAACTTGAACACTTGTACAATGAGGTAAATTCTGATTCCCCTGAACCATCTTGAAACACAAGTAATTTGCTACGACCTCACAACTAATTTGATATCACTGCTATTCCTACATACTACTAATAATTATGAATAACTAAAACTAATAGCCATAGAGGTGGGTAAACGGGTAGATTAGGTGGTAAAGGGTGGTAGGGGAAAAATGAATAGGCTGGTTTAACCTGTCACACTTTTTGTGCAATTCTTGAAAGCTTTATATAGAGTTACTGTGTCAAATATAATTACAACATCGTATTAACACAATAACAATTAAATTTCTTGAATTCAATGATTAAGCAGTTTCATGCATAAGCAATACATTTTGGGTGTTGACTAGACAAACATGTTGACCCGTATACTTTTGAGTTTTGTACACGTTCAACCCATTAAAAATAAGCATGAATTCACCAATTCATAAGTAAAATGGTTGGAATCGACACCTTTAGATGTCATCTGACAACAAATAGTTTTGTGTACTCTCGTTAGGATAAATCCCAACATTATTTCTGGGTGAAAATTATCAATATTTCTATTTTCATTATGTTTGTATTTCTTGCTTATATTTGTATGAGGTTGCACTACTTAGTCAACATCTCTCTTTTTGTGCATATTAAATAAGTTGAGGCTGATTTGTATATTTCCTAACATTTCAGGGACACAAGAAGTGGATTACAGTTATATCCTGGGAACCAGTACATTTCCAATCTCCATGTCGTCGCTTTGTCACTTCTAGCAAAGATGGTGATGCACGAATTTGGGATGCTACAATGAGGAAAACTGTTATTGTTCTTAGTGGCCACACCCTTGCAGTAACTTGCGTAAAGTGGGGTGGAGATGGGTTCATATATATAGGGTAAATCTTGTTCCAAACTACAATTATATGGTTTGTTTACTTCCGGTTCTTACGTGTACCTACCTTATTTGTTGCTTCCCTGTGTTTGTTTCTACTATGAATATCAATACCAGTAATTTAAAGTCACAATGGAGAATAAGATCTAAGTGCAATTTTTCTGCATGTTATAGATCTCAAGACTGTCCGTTCAAAGTATGGGAAACAACTCAGGGGAAGTTGATTCGTGAGTTGAAGGTATAGTCCTATCTCTTTCGTTAGTTATTCTCTTTTGATACTTTCCAGTCCAGTTTCATCTTTTTAACTAGTTTATCTGTGATAATGATCGGTAACTTGCTAAAAGCATACAATAGTTTAGCTTTCGGCTTTACCTCAAAAGTACTTTCTAATGTTTTCTAGTTAAAATACAGGGTCATGGGCATTGGTCACTAGCCTTAAGCACCGAGTATGTTCTTAGAACGGGAGCTTTTGATCATACGCGCAAACATTATTCATCTCCAGAAGAGATGGAGGTAACTAGGCAACTTTATATTTTGGTGAAGTTCCAATTTATCCAGTAGATAATTTTTATATAAAGGCAACAAGGCAACAAGATGAAAGGTAATGCTCCTGAGAGGTTGGTATCGGGTAGTGATGATTTCACCATGTTCCTCTGGGAACCTTCTGTCAGCAAACACCCAAAAACTCGAATGACAGGTCATCAACAGGTACTACATTCATATGTCTATTGATTTTGTTGCTATAACCAATTAAGCAAGGCACTTTTGAGTTGGGCCTGAATCTTTCTGCTTTACGCAGCTGGTAATGTTTACTTTTCCCCTGATGGGCAATGGATCGCGAGTGCTTCCTTTGACAAATCTGTCAACTTATGGAATGTAATCACTGGGAAGTTTGTTTGTGCCTTTCGGGGTCATGTGAGACCCGTTTATCAGATTAGGTTGGAATTCCTTTCGCTTGTATTTGGAATCAATGTTAATAATAATTTCTCAGAGTAGATAGTAATGCTGGATGATTAATGTGCATATTTATTGTTAAAATGGTTGCAGGTTCTATTTCCTAGCTTTGGTGAGGAATACTTGACTATTCTTTTCCAGTTAATCCGGGAAGAGTGCGAGACAATGCAAGCTGCCTTATGAAAATGTTGAGTATTGGTTTTATACTAATGTTAAATGTTTTAACATTATAAGTGTTAAATGGAAGAAATCACATGCCGGATGAATTTGATAGGTTATGGGTTGTGTTTGTGTTGAATTTCGACCACGCATTTGGGTTTTGTGATGGATGTTAATATGTTAAATTTGCGTTGCTACAGATATTTAGATTTTAGTTCATTTGTATATTGAAAATTGGTACAGATTTTTTTTGGTTATATGCTCATTTTAGTGACCACCTATTTGGTCACTAATACCAAAAAACAGTGACGATTTTTTCGTCACTATGATCTCTGTGACGATTTTTTTCGTCACTAACAGGGTTAAAGAGTGACCACTTATTTCGTCACAGATTAGTGACGCCGTAAAGTTTCGTCTCTAATTGACTTAGTGACGGAGCTATAGTGACGACTGGTGACAACTCAAGATTGGTCACTAAACAGCTTTGTGACGACTTTTTGCACTGTGAGTGACCAAACTCTTTTCGTCACAAAAGGCTGATTTTCTTATAGTTATGATTTTGATCTTGCAGGTTTATATTTAAAACGGATTTGCCCAACAGCTGTTTGCTGATATGCAATGCTTGTGATTTAAAGGTAAATTTATTTGAGGTCTTTTGTTTAGTTTGAACAATGAATTTTGATCTTCTCACTTTCTAAATTGATTGGTTCTTAATAGTACCGATTTTCAGGACCTTTTTCTTTTGTCTTATTTCTTTCGGTTAGCTCATGTTTTTGGACACCGAATTGAAAGCCTGATCAATAAAAAAAAAAAAAAAAAAAAAAAAAAAAAAAAAAAAAAAAAAAAAGGTACTTGCGGCAATTTTACATAATCACACCACATGTTCGATCAATGCACATATAAATGCACCCATATTTTATGAGTTTTTGCAAATCATGAGAACCATTATCTTTTGCTGTATAGAGTGCTATAAGACTATAGTTGTAATATTATATGTTGCTTAAAGGTAACTTCATTAGAAGAGATAGTAAATTAATTTTACTCACACATTTGTAAACCTGTTGTAGTACTTTTGACTTGAGATGTCTTAAGGAAATTGGAAATATATCTTTTGCGGACTTTACATTTACGTTGTTAACATGTTTAAGAATATGTAATGACTAAAACGTGTTGTTGATATATACCTACCGGTTACAAAATAAAGTTTTATGCATACTATAAATGCTACAAGTAGATAAATTAATCATCTTTGTGACAGTCACAGGTTACAAGAATAATGGAGGAGCTTCGATGCTAAATAACGTATTCTTGTAAGCTTTTAATTTTATATATGTTTGATAAAAAAAATAAAAAAAATGACTTAAGTACGAACCCATATGTATACATTTGACGCGGTTCTTATGATTTGAGACTGTTTGGCTCAAATTTATGAATACATAATAATTTTCCAATCAATACCAAAATTTATGAAAAGACGGACATCCCAAGATGGGCTTTATGTAAAAAAAATAAGGGTCTTGGTAACAAATAAGACATAAATGCAAGTACTCAAATAACAATCCCCAAATCAATAACTTTTGCATAGCCAAATCACAGAAACTTGGCGCATACATGCTATGTTTGGCAAAACTAGCAGTAAGCTGTATGCTGTAAGCTGTAAACTGCAAAGCTGTTGACATGAGCTATAAGTTGTATATTTCTTTTCAATAAAAGTGTTTGAATTAGCTATTAAATGTTATTATTATGTGTTAACAGTAATTTTATGTTTTAACAGCTCCAAAATATTTTAAAAGCTTCATGAATCAGCTTTTCATTTTGGAGCTATTTGATTAAATTAAAAGCTTGAAGTTGATGTATCTAAACGGAGCTACTTGTTTTAGAGAAGATTGTTTTTGTAACAAAAAGCTTACAGTTCCAAAAAAAAGCAGTGTCTAAAGATTATTCCAATTAAAATAACACAATCAAACTCAAACATACAATCATCTACTGACTACTGGTATCAATCATCAACTAACAAAACTCTGTTTTTATCTACTTATACTACGACTACGTAAGCACAAATTCATACATAAAACATGTGACAATTTTATACTACATTACATAACCAAACGCAGTTAATAACAACAAATGAGTAAAGAGAATATTATAATACTGTAAGTTATGTAGTTAAAGCTATAACATAATCACTAGTGAAATATAAACAAAGAAATGAGATTTTGCCTCAAGTATTTAAATTCCAAGAACACTCATTTCAATAATGAGGACATGACAGCATAATCACCATGGTACATGGCACACCCATCTTTGTTGGCTAAAATTCATGGGTTGGGAGACTTATTCAAACATCCAAGATAAAATGAATTTGCTATGAAGTTTATAAAGATATGGCAAGTGAATAAAGAGAGTATTGGGTAAATGGGGTTGTTGTTCTATTTATTCCAAAAGTACAATCGTGTAGTTGGAAACCGTTCGGGGTTTTGATGAATAAATAAAGGGAAATTTAATGTTGCATGGTGTAAAACTGTGAACACCACATGGGTGCAGCAAGGGGTATAAGAGTAATTTGAATACCCTTATAAGAACATAACATTACTCATTGGTCATCGTAGAAAAGTAGAAAAAATGTTTCAGTAGGTGAAAAGAAAATAAAAGATAGCACTAATTGGCATTAGTAGTATATAGGCAAAAAGATATTGCATGGTCAGTAAAAAGTTAAAACACCAGTAGACAAAAGCCTACCTTAATACACTGTATACAAGCATTAAAATACAATAAAAAAACATTAGTACCTTAAAAAGCATGTAGCGATAGGCAAATATAAATGAGGAAGTTGCAAAATTACAAATCCACATGTAAACCCACAAGCAGTAGGCGCAAAAAACTATTTTTCGGGTCTTATCGGGTTGACCCGATAACCTGATAAGATACATAATCAACCGTAACCCGACCCGATAATAATATCAGGTTATCGGGTTCGGGTCAAACTACCCTCTAAGTTTTTTAACCTAATTAAACCTGATCCGATAAGCCTTATCGGGTTTGGGTTCGAGTCGGGTCAACCCGACCCTATTGACACCTCTACATGTATGTAATTTTTTTTATTAGAATAGAAAATAGAAGACTATGACTTTTCAAAAGTCAAGTTCCTATAATATGTGTAAAGTTATACATTATTCTTGTTTTTATTGTAGTAGTTATTGTAATGCTTAATATAGTGCGTAATTTTATTGTTCTTTTTTTGGTGGAACAATAATTTACAGTTTTTAGTATGCAGATAATAATTACAATGGTTTGTCAGTTGAAAGTATTTTTGTTTCTTTGGAGTGGATGGAGTATGAGGGTTATTTGGTCGGCTTAAATCGCTATCTGTTTATTGTACTTTGATACAACAAATAAATGATTTGCTGAGTGTGGGATTGGTTATTTGAACTGCTTATTTTGGAAAACAATAAGCAAGAAATAGTCCTAATAGCGAATTCCATTCACCCGTTTAGTAGCACTCGAGTGTTCCACCTATTTCTTTTTATTTTACATGATAAAACGAAAAGAACATATTTATGCAAGGATTTGATACGATATGGTCTTTATCTAGGTAGGTGAACAAATTAGATTTAGTTTATGGGGTACCGAAAATGACAGCTCATTAAATTTTAATTTCAAATTTGAATTTTGATTATATTTATTAAGCCCTATAAAATAAGTTTGGAAAATGTATGAATTATTTTTTGCCATGAATACATGAGTCAAGACGAGACATGAGGCATCACATAATCTTTTTTTTTTTTTTTTTTTTTTTTTTTTTTTTTTTTTTTTTTTTTTTGACTAAATAGCACATAAAATACAAAAATATAGAATGAAAGTTTTAGGAAGAATGACTACTAAAAGAGTAAAAATGATTACATTATAGCTTGTGACTTTTTCTTATTATCAAATACTAAAAGAGAGTTCTATAATTCGAACAACTACACTTATATAATCTTTACTATATATAAAGGGTTTACTCTATTTTTTTGAAATTCAATTATCTTGAATATATAAATGGAAATATTGAAACTTAAATCTATTATAAGAAGATGCATAAATTCAGGTTTTATGTTTTATGATTTAACTTACAAATTCTAAACCAAACTTTATTTAAAGTAATCAATTGAATTATCAAAAGCTATGGAGGAATATGCATAAATTTCGATTTATAATTTCTTCTTCATTTTAATCTTCCACAAGAAGCTTTTTTATAATAAGTATCAATTTCGATCTATAATTTCTTCATTTTTATTATTAGTCTCTTCATTAAACTAGCATGCACTTTATTTTCAGTTTCACTAAATGTTTTATTTGTTCTTTAATTTGATACATGTTAAGAATTATTGTTTGAGTTGAATTATCGCATGTTACAACATTTGACAATTACATTTTGATATTTTCACGCTTTATGTTTAAACGTTACACAAAACACTTACTAAATTATTGCAACTATAGTTGTTTGCCGCTAGAAAATCCCGTTGCTATACACGGGTATTCGGCTAGTTTATTATAACAAAAAAAAAAAAAAAAAAAAAAAAAAAAAAAAAAAAAAAATTAAACAAGTACACTTACATGAAGTATTTGTGAAGAGGAAGCAACAAGAAGGAAATCACGTTGAGCAAAACTATAAGATGAACTGACCCAAGCCATATTACCATTTCAAAAAATGTATTAATTGGTGAAACCATTTTACTCGTAAACACCGCAGGCATTGGTTCCATTGGTTACGATGGTTGTTGCTCCATTCCATTCGCTTCCTCGGTTTTGGACATGAGAAAAATGGCGGGTGGATAGTCCCAAAGGCTCTCTAGAAGTTGTAAACCTGTTGTAAAATATGTAGTATATAAAGCTAGCTTGTTTAAAATGCATATGATGTTTTTGTGTTAGTTGAAGTCCTTTACCATTTTCTTGATATACACTACAAATAATGGTTTTATCTTTTGGCATAAAACCGGTTGAAACCGATGGTTATAAGTGGACCGGGGGTCAATTAAAAACCCGGGTTTTAAAACATTGGGTGGTGTCGCACAAAGATGTGTTGTTGCATCTATATAATTCTTAGATGCCTGCTCTTGTTTGTTGTAAACTCAATTGACCATTTGCCACTTAATATTTCTGATAGAAAAGAATCGACTAACCTTTCACTAAATTTCTCGTTTGGGCCCCGGTACACAAAACTATGGTATTAACCCTTAGTACCTTAACTACCTTCAAAGTATGTAACAAAAATCATTTTAAGAATGGTTTTACAGATAGATTCTTCGTCTTCATGTGAAGATTAGAAGCGTTCTGCTAAGGATATTTTCCCTCACAAGCGAAGTTTTTCAAGAGTTGAAGATAAAGAGCAAGAAGATCTCTTACCCATAAAGACTTAGAAGAATTTGTCAGCACATTAATTTCTTTATCCTTTTCCTTCTTCTCTTTCTAAAACAACTCCATATCTGCCATTAGTATAGACATCAAGTAATGATGATCCATTTGATTCACACTTCCTTCAGGTTCCACTGCCAACTCTTTTTCCTCTTTGTCTTTGCCTATTTGGTTCACATTTCCTTCTGCCAACTCTTTCTCCTCTTCATCTTCATCCGGTTCGTCTTCGTCCTCTTCGACCTTTTCCTCAGCCTTCAATTCAATGGATGGTAAAGTTGTTTTCAGCTTCATCATCTATGTGAAATATAAACTGTGCGATTGGAGAGAGCTTCGTCTTAAGATAGCGGGCAGCTACAGTAGACTTTTTCTTTTTACGACCCTGCAAAGGAATAAGACTTCAGAATATGCCACAAAAAGACCCTACCGCATCACTGAACTACACGAACTGCATCTTGCATACAAACACGCTCACAGAAACTTTTCAACACGTAATACACCTTACACGTAGCCTAATCTAGCCTTATATGCCACAAAAGGGATCCTACTGCATTATGCATACAAAACATACACACAAACATTTTTCGACACGTAATACATCATGCGTGTAAGGTATACAAAACAACAAATTTTAAATTTTATACCTCTGCCCTTGTCCCAAATGCCCAATTGGCTGAAGAAGAAGATTCACATTGTTAGTGCCGACAAAATCCTGGGCCATCCTGATGATTACACCATCGAGATTTGCATCACCGTGATGATAAAAAGTGTGCTCCGCCACATGATTGGAGAGGCTGGGAATTGTAATAATATCATTGGTGAGCCGCCCTAAAAGATAATACAAGACCTTCCTTTGGCTAAGTTTTAATCCATCAATCATTGATGGAATTAATCTTTGGATGCGATACACTCCAGATTCCATCAATTCAATGTCGCAGAAGTCGAGGTATCGGATCTCCTTTGAGTCTAAATAATCACCAGAAGTATTAGCATGCATCAAGAAACAATGATTACTTCAGCCCATTCACATGTAAATGGGTCAAACTGGGGCACACTTAACATCAAACAGAAAGTTGCCCGCATGTGTTTTTACTATACACAATCATTTAGAGTGTTGTATTCAAGATTCAGAATTTCAGAAGATGATTGTAATATATGGAGTAATATTTTTGTAATCATAACTAAATGCAAACTATCATGTTTTTCTTCTTTTATAATGAGTTTAGTAATATTTTTGTAATGAGTTTATCCAAAATGGTTCGATGACTCTTTTAATCAAGAACACGAAATGAAAAAAGTTAAGAAAAAGGACTTCATTTACTAAACTCATTAAAAAAAAACAAGTGGAATCCTTAAACCTAGCAACATGTTAAATCTGATGAAGATGTTGATGTTTATCAGTGAACACAGATTCCTCAAGCAGTCAGTTTAGGCTGCTCTATAGTGACATTTTAGCTGCTGAATTGGGTCACTTTCAGCTAAAAGTACATTATAATACGTAGTAACTTTCATTATCTTTGCATATGACATGACGATAAAAAAAATTTACTTTATACAGCCCGTGTAATACACGGGTTTTTTAACTAGTAATGGAAAAACAAACTTTTCTTGAAAGTGAAAAAGTGAAAACTGAAAATGGAAGTTTGGACGCGAAAATTGTTGAAGGAAACAAGGCTTGAATCATTAAAATTCGAAAGTTTATTTTAGGAAGGTAAAAAAAACTTAAGTGAATTTGTTCTAATTAATCATTTTCCCTTTTAAAATATGATCAAACCTTTTAAATAGGCAACTGTTATGAAACTTTCACCAGAAGCTATTTTATTATGGTTACTGAACATCTAAATAACTTGAATATAAAAGTAGTTGTCCATCCTTCTCAATTCTCATCACGAGTAAAAGTATGACACCATCATCATAATCTATTTCTACAGCTCTTGCGTTTTCTTGCACTTATAATGATAGTTTGATCTCATAGTCATAATTTTGATTTTGATCTTGCAGGTTTATATTTAAAACGGATTTGCCCAACAGTTTGCTGATATGCAATGCTTGTGATTTAAAGGTAAATTTATTTGAAGTCTTATGTTTAGTTTGAACAATGAATTTTGATCTTCTCACTTTCTAAATTTATTGGTTCTTAATAGTACGATGTTAGGGTTTTACCTTGTCTTATAAATACTCTTTCTAATATTACTCGAATGCAACATAAATAAAATATAGATAATTATCCACGATAGTAGACAATTGCAAGAGAAGAAGAAAGAGCATGTAATTGAAAAGAAATCAGATACCATTTCATCATTACAAAGTGAATTCGCTTCACCTGAGATTAAAAGGTCGTGAATTTGATGGTCGTTTGGGTGAAATAAATTTGAATTTAAGCGAGGAATTAGCGGATGAGTTACTTATAAGTTCTCTGGCATCTTGTTCCAACCTGTGGGTTCTAATACAAGATGCTAGAACTCACTGGGGCATTATCATGTCTCGCAAGGCTGGCTTCATGGATCACGTGGTGGAACTTGATTTTCTTTATCCAAGTAAGGGCATCCGTAGAATGTGGGATCCTGGAATTACATAACGCGGGATTTTGAAGCAACGCCTTGAGGACAAGGTGGTTTTGAAGGAGTGGAGAATGATATGCCTACTATCGTGGATAACTATCTATCTTTTATTTATGTTGCATTCGAGTCATATTAGAAAGAGTATTTATAAGACAAGGTAAAACCTAATAGCTAAATGAGCCTTGGGCTCGAGCCCAGGCGTATCAGAAACCGAATGTTTGAAAGCATGATCAATCACAAAAAAAATTACGTACTTGCGACAATCTTACATAATCACACCACATGTTAGATACAATGCACATATAAATGCACCCATATTTTATGAGTTTTTGCAAATCATGAGAACCATTATCTTTGCTGTATAGATCACAGGTGCTACAAGACTATAGTGGTAATATTATATGTTGCTTAAAGGTAACTTCATTAGAGGAGATTGTAAATTAATTTTACTCACACATTTGTAAACCCGTTGTAGTACTTGTGACTTGAGATATATATCTTTTGCGGACTTTACATTTACGTTGTTAACATGTTTAAGAATATAAATGCTACAAGTAGATAAATTAATTATCCTTGTGACAGTCACAGGTAATTACAAGAATGATGGAGGAGCTTTGATGCTAAATAAGGTATTCTTGTGAGCTTTTAATTTTATATATGTTTGATAAAAGAAAATGACTTAAGTGCGAACCCATATATAAACATTTGACGCGGTTCTTATGATTTGAGACTCTTTGGCTCAATTTTATGAATACATAATAATTTTCCAATCAATACCAAAATTTATGAAAGACGGACATCCCAAGATGGGCTTTATGTAAAAAAGTAAGGATCTTGGTAACAAATAAGACATAAATGCAAGGACTCTAATAACAGCCCCAAAATTTGTGACTTTTGCATAGCCAAATCACATAAACTTGTACAGTGTCTAAAGATTATTCCGATTAAAATGACACAATCAAGCTCAAACATACAATCATCTACTGGTATCTCTCAATCATCAACTAACAAAACTCTGTTTTTTCAACTTATACTACTACTACTTAAGCACAAATTTATACATAAAAGTATAAAACTACAAAAATTGAAACAAATGTGACAATTTTATACAACATTACAAAACCAAAAGCAGTTAATAACAACAAATAAGTAAAGAGAATATTATAATAAGTTTTGTAGTTAAAGCTATAACATGAATCACTAGTGAAATATAAACAAAGAAATGAGATTTTACCTGAAGTATTTAAATTCCGAGAACACCCATTTCAATAATGAAGACATAACACCATAATCACCATGATACATGCGACACCCATCTTTCTTGGCTAAAATTCATGGGTTGGGAGACTGATTCAAACATCCAAGATGAAATGAATTTGCTATGAAGTTTATAAAGATAGGGCAAGTGAATAAAGAGAGTATTTGGTAAATGGGGTTGTTGTTCTATTTATTCCAAAAGTACAATCGTGTAGTTGGAAACCATTATGGGGTTTTGATGAATAAATGAAGGGAAATTTAATGTTGCATGGTGTAAAACTGTGAACATCACATGGGTGCAGCAAGGGGTATAAGAGTAATTTGAATACCCTTATAAGAACATAACATTACTCATTCCTTGTTAACCGGTCTAACATCTTCGCATGTTTTACCGCATGAGATTTTAAAAATAAATTAATAATGATTTCAAGATCTTACAAAGTTAAATATTGTCATGTCTTTGTACATTTTTGTATTTTTTTTTTTAATTTCCAGTATTTTTATCTTTTATAATTTGATTCAAGTACTTATTCTGTTTTCTGTATTTCAATAATTTTGTCTTGTAAACCTATATAACTTTTCTCCTGTAATAAAACACTTCAAAAAAGAAAATATTTTGTGCGTTTTATCTTTATAAAAAGGAGTATCGTAATCATTTAAGAGGAATGTTAGACCTACAAAAAAATATCAGAGTTGTCAAGGTATGATTGGCTTAGTCAAATAGAAGAGAGGGAAACTTTAGTAAAATACACCAATTACACTCCGACAACTCATTTTGTGGATGTTTTTGTATCAGTAACCTCCCCATTTATTAATGAGTGTTGATAATTGGCATACTCATTTTTTTTATTTGCACACTTGGAGAAGGAGTATATAAGAAATGTACAAGTCTTTAAAACACAATATGGAGTGTGCAAATAAAATAGAAGAGTGTGCAAATCATTAGCCTTTATTAATGGGCCAAGGCTTGTTGCAATGATATAGTGATATTGTCATATTGTTATAACGTGTACGTACTGCTGCTGCAAAGAGTGCATGCAAACAATACAGATTTATGAATTTACCCATAAATGATACAGGTGAAAGTATAATGAGGTTGTTGAGCCATCCATTTCAAAAGTAATTGAGAATTTGAAAACCACAACAGTTTTGGTTGTCAAATTTTCTAAAATTCTAATGTCAGCAACTTATATAAGTAATAAGAAAAGTTATGAAATGATGAAATGAATATAGATGAACTAGCTCTAATTATAATTTAGTACTTGATCCACTCAGAAACTAACAATTTAGTAGTATAACATAAACATATTTGAAAAGGAAGTGTAAGATAGCTGATTATCAAATATCAATAAATTATATCAAGAAAATTTACACACTTGAGGAGGCTGTTACAAATACTATAGGTGTGGGAGCGATCATGGTTAGAGAAGGCTAAGGGCGCCTCGCATATGAGTAGCAAAAGGGCGCTTATGCCTCGACGGCGGGGCCTTATACCATACCTCATATTTTTTGTTTTCTCTTAAGGAAAAAATGAAACATTTGAGCTTGTGTTAGAAGAGCAATGATTTAATGTTTTGCATCTAAATTATAAAATTGTTTTAATAAATTCATGATTAGAAATACATATCTAATTGTAAGATTTATAACAAAATAAAACCTTATACTTGCAATTGCAGGCTTGCAGCCCTATATACAAACTAACAAACATATGCACCGGCCTGCTGAGTACTGATCCATGACAAAAGCACAAAAATTCTCAAATTTGGAGCATAATTGATGAGAAAAAGAAATGAATGGCTTGTAAGGTGTACTGTGAGTGATGAGCTGCTTATTTTGGTTTGGAAAAGAATGAATGGCTGGAAATCTTCGTTTTACTGTAAGAGATAGAAGCTTTATTAATGGTTCAAGTTTTCAACACTCTTTAGGATTTTGAGTTTTGACTACTTGTTCTTCCCAAACTTTCATTCATCCAACTTTGACCATCAAAGTCCCTCTCCAACCTTACTCTAAAACCGTAGTTAACCATAGCTTCTAAATTAGTGATAAAGAAGTAATGTTGCCTGTAATAACAATAATACTCCGTAATACATATTCATGTTGCACAAAAAACGTGTAACCACTATTTCCATAAACTGACAAAGCATCAATGCATATATTTTAGTGAAGCGTTACGACACAAATGCAATACAGATAAATCATAAATGTAAACTGAATACTACTAGATGACAAATATACAAACACGGCTTGTTCTTGCAACTATACTCTTTCGTGCGCACGTAGTCTCGGCATTTAGTCAACATCTGTTCAACAACGTAAAATACAAAGAATTATAAAATATTTATTTGTATATAAGTAGTAAGAGGGTGTGGCTAAACTTTTATCATTTGAATATGTCAAGAACGCTGAGAACATAGGTGGTTTTGACCTTCCCAAGTTTCCAGGTAATTTGTTAATCTACAATAATCTGTCTACTAACTGTCTAACCCTATTCTAATAGATAGCATGATGCAATGTTTACACAGTTTTGGAGTAATAATCTCATTTAGACGTGCTTTATAAGGGCTTACATAGGCAATTTATATGTCTAGCACCTGAAAGGACAAACTAAAGTCGTCAGTATATATTTTGTTTTTGTTGTTTTATTTAAATTGAACTTGTTTTGTTAAGAATCAGGGTCAATTCCCAACGATATAGACCATTTAGGTAATCTATTGACTGTAACCAGATAAAATATCATTTGTGGCTAGGCATTTAACTAAATTACTAAGAAACAAACCAAATCAACCTTTCTTAACAATTATAGTTTCACTTATACTATTTCACACATAAATAAACATTTCTAACATTATGAAGCTATAGATAATCTTCAGGAAAACAATAAACATATGATAATCATCTTCACTAAAAAAACGAAGATAACACAATCAAACTGACATACAATCATCTGATAGTATTTCCCAAATAATGTGAAAATAATCCTAAATTTTTTACCTCTATAAAAGAAGATTGTAAAGTCTTTCACAATATTGAGATACCAGTTTGTTGGTCACGTATGTCCTTATCAGATTCACACATAATTTTGAAATTGCAAGAAGAAATCTATCTTGTTATGTACTTAATCATGCAGTCGACCATTTCTCTTACATAACTTATAGGTTGGGAAGAATTTTCCAGCAAAAATTAAAACATAACCAAAAAATCTCCAAACTAGTTTCAGTAAGTTATAGGTTGGATAAAAGTCATTTTCCACAATCACTAGTTTCACATTAGTTTAATTTGTGAAAGACAAAACAATTAGTAAAAAAGTTGTAACATGAATCACTAGAAAGTAATCCGAATTTACCTTATGTAAATATATTTCCAATAACACCTATTTCAATAATGAATACATGGCAACGGTATTGCTATGGCACATGCCACACGCCCACACCCATGAAAAAACAATAAAATATTACCTCAAGCCCACTAAAAGCCACAACTTCACCTTCTTCGGCTGCATCTTCACACTCCTAATCCACTTGACCTTGCTGACTCGGATGATTCATCCGTTTGATCTGTTCATCTAGCGTAGCAATTTCTTTACGTAATTTAGTTAAAACACCATATATACCTTTGAGGGGCTCCACTTGACTAGTTTTAATATTATTCATAAAATTTGGCGATCCTACATCATTTCATCCCCATTTTGTCCCTTTAGTAGTGCCGCCATATAATATGGCTTCCTATATACGTCTACTATTTTTTTAACCTCGATATCGGCTATAAATTTTTTTGCTATACCATCTTTATTAAGATATGGACAGTAGACTTTAGTAAACGGACAATATTTACCATCACATGGGGTTTTCATAAATACTGCATTTAAGTGTTTAACATTGAGGGGGTTTAACAAAAACCCCGTGTGATCATAAATATTGTTCGTTTACTAAAGTCTACGGTTCATGTCTTAATGAAGATGATATAGCAAAAAATGTTATATGAGATACGGAGGTTAAAAAATATTAGACGTATATAGAAAGCCATATCATATGGCGGCAGTACTAAACGGACAAAATGGGGATGAAATGATGCAGGTTCACCAAAATTTTACGGATGATACTAAAGTTAGGGAGGTAGAGCCCTTTCAGAGGTATGGATGGTCTTTTAACTAATTTACGTAAAGGAATTGTTGTGTTTGATAAGCAAATCAAACGGATGAATCATCCAAGTCAACACGGTCAAGTGGATCAGATGGGTCAAGATGCGGCCGAAGAAGTTGTGGCTTTTAGTGGGCCTCATGTAATACTTTATTGTTATTTCATGAGAACACATATTATGGCTAAAATTCATAAGTTGGAAGACCAATTCAAACATGAAGAAGATGAAGTGATTTTGCCAAGGTATAGATAAGCAAGTGAATGAGAGCATTGGGTAAATGGGGTTGGTGTGAAATTTATTCCTAAAGTACTAAAACAGGTAGGTGGCAACCATAATGGGTTTTAATGAATAAATGAATGAAAAATGGTCCCAGGTGTAAAGGCATCTGCAAGTGAAAGGAATGACTTTTTAGAATAGAGATTTCATTTCACTCCTCACAAATTGAGGTAATTTGAACACAACAAGTTACATCGAATATAATGGGAAAATCAAAACCGACTTGCCAAACAAAATACACAAAGCAACAAGTTAAGCCAAAACAAGACATGCAACATAATAGTTGTGATACACTACAGCAACACCATACAAGGGTGGGAGGAATTACCAAAGTGAGCTTTTGGTAGACACAACCATATGAAGATGTAGCTTGACAAAAGTACACAAAGTACATAAAACATACATAGAAGATAAAACTGAGCATCCTTAAAGGAGCCAGACCTAAACCAAACAGATCTAGTCGAAACACAAGGTAGCAGCAAGCCATCAATGACGGACCACAACAGATCTGAGCAGAAGAGACCGGAGACCGGATGGTAACGGATCTGAGAAGAAGACAGTGGGTGGCGGCAGCAACTACAGCGGCAACTGCGAAGATGGGAGATGATAGATCTGTGGGAAGGCTTTTATTGTAGGAAGGAGAAAAGTACAAGAAATGATGGGAGAAGGAGGTCCAGACGGCCGGTCAAGACCGACCGCCGGAGAAAGTTTGAGATTTGTTTGGTAAGGGTTAGGTTGGATTAGGATATTTAGAGAGAGAAAAAGTTTGTGTTAGTGAATAAGTTTGAGCAAAAAAGTTTAGACATTACAGTGAGTAATGTTAGTGAATAATTTGAGCAAAGAAAGTTTGAGATTTGTTTGGTAAGGGTTATGTTGGATTGGGATTTTTAGAAAGAGAAAAAGTTTGTGTTAGTAAACAATTTGAGCAAAAAAGTTTATTATTAAAAAAAGTAATTCAACCGCAAAAAGTGTTTAGATATTACAGTGAGTAATTTGAGCAAACAAGTCATTCCTTCTTGTTTGCTCAAATTACTCACTGTAATGTTTAAACTTTTTTGCGATTGAATTAATTTTTTTTAATAATAATTAGTTAATTACTTGATCCTATTAAATTTGAATCATAATTGAAGAGAGTGATAAATTAATGGCTGGTGATCTTATTAAATTTTCACTTGTTAATACAACAACGTTTGGAGCTCCAACAACGAGCTCTCAGCTGCATGCATGCTAGAATAATAGCATAAAATACAGATTTTACATTCAAGTACTTTGATGATTACTTGTGGATTTTGACTATTTGTGTTGGAATTATATAATCATGACATGCATATAAATATAAACAACAAACATCAAAGACACATGCGGAAGCGTTATAACAAGATCATATAACATGTAATTAATTAATCAATAATAAATAGTAAACGCACCTTTGTGATTCTAGCCCGAACAAGAATCAATTAAAGCAAATCTTCAACTTATAAACCTTAATTAGGGTTTATGTGGATTATAAGAATTACCCCTTACCTTTTTGTAATTCAATCCAAGAATCGAACAATAGTGTGTTTGATTCACGTTCTTGTATGCACGTACTATTAGCGATTCGATGTGAATGCTAGTTCTTGATCACAATAGATTTACCAAACACTTTGTAATGTTCTAGGTTACTCGCAAATCCCTTTTCTTGGGGCTTCACTCATTGACCTATGAACAAGAGAGGAAAAGAAGAAGTTTGGCCTTCAATTGAAATCAAGTGTACCAAGGGATGAATACATAGGGATGTATTTATACCATTATGGTTGAGATCAAGTTTACAATGGTTTCCGATGTGGGATTCCATTGTTTTGGCCATAAAAAAGCCCAAGAGAGGATTTCTAGAACCTTCTCTTGTCTTGTTTTATTTTCTTCGTATCCTGTTGACATTTACCGAGTTAGTTAATTCCATTAACTACATAACGTTCTTTAGTTGTTTATTGTGAATTAAATAATTAAATATAACATTTTATATTAATTATTTAAACATCAAGTCTCATACGTAAAGTGTGCAATCCCGTGATCTCGAATTCGATCCTAACATACGACTACTAAAATAATGTCCATAAACTAACAGCACCCACTTGGACATATTTTAATAGTGTAATCACATTGGTTAGCGTCTAGCAACACTTCGATGCCTCTTGTACAACTCGAGTAAGGCTCCTGGAAAAACCTTTTAATGATTTCTCATTATTATTATCCTTTTGTTTCTAATACCACGTTAATAAGGATATGGATTAAAGTCATTCCTTAATTAACCATTCTATTTCTCGTTGTTTGTAATTGAGTAAGATTATCAAATCTTCTGAACATATTTAGGGGAGATATTGGGTGCGGCCACACATACATCTTACCAACCCTACGAGGGGCCCAGCAGTATTAAACTCCAAAAATAAATTTGAAGGAACAAATTCTATCTTGACTACAAGCAAAACCCACAAACTTTGTAAACACTTCCGAAAACAACCCTTATGACTACCAGTTATGTATAGCGTTAAGTTGTTTCACAAAAATGTACTACATTCGTGACACTTATCTTGCATCTCAAGTCTGGGGATAACTTCTTATGATTTACTTAATGACAAGATCCATAAAGTAACATCATGTAGTTGCGATAAGTCCTATATTCGGTATCATTGAATATCATCTGAAATGGCATGACTACGCATCAATATACTTTAAGTATATTATACCAACCTTCATATTTGTCTTGATTTAATAATATTCACATACTATTAATTGACAACGGACGATTTAGAATAACATTTATTCATGGATTAAACATGCAAAAACAGGATACAATATATTATAAATTAAACATACCATGTATTTAAATTTATTATAATAATTGTTTAACATCCCTTATCCAAATATTAAATAGATCAATGCATGATAACTCTTGTTGATGAATTATGTCTCTTCATACTTGTTGACAAGGCATAATTCATCCAACTTTGATCAATCGGAATTTCAAGAATACTTATTTCAAGAATTCAACTATTGAAGTTCTTGTATGTGCATAACTATTTTGATAATGCCATATAATATTTCATAAAGTGAGTGTCATCCTTAACCACCAATTTACGATAATCAAACTCCCAAACATTTTAAAGTTTAAAGTATTCTTATTCTCTTAATGTATATTGCAACTATGCCCTTAGTAAGCACAACTAGTACACATGACAAGGATGAAATCCTTACCATGACTAGTATTGAGTGTCATCTCAATTTTATTAGCATTATTGTATGCAAACAAAAATATGTTATTAAAAACTTCTCGTAAACATTAATATCTATTGTGTAATGTTTGATACCCTTCAAACTTTCAAGTTTGTTGGCTATGACAATATGCACAACAATTGATCAATTATTCATCTATAGAATTTGGAAGTTGTTCCAGACTGAGGATGTGATTCTATAATCAAACATATTCTTTTTAGAATATTACACAAGTTATCTAATAACTTTTAATTAGATATTAATATTGTCAAATCATCTTGTAATCAAGCATGATACAATAAAACATGATGTTCATGAAAAATCGTTGAGTCATACTTAGATTTTATTCATGTTATTCATATCCATTTAGACTTTCTAAATGATATATCATGTTATATTAGATTCATTTACCGCACATGTTTCAACAATAAGCATTCATTCCAAGATTGTATGTCTTATTTTCTAAATCTTACAAGTAAAGTTTCATTCCAAACTAAGATTTAACTTTTAACTTATATGAAATGTTACTTTTTGTATGTTCTACAACATATATGATTTAAAAATTTAAACATAATACTCCCACTAGCTTTCAGGAATATTTAGAAATTATCTTATTTTAATTATAAATCAAAACATGGATTTAATAATTAAACATAAGAGTAATCTTCTAGATGCATGCATTTATCCATCCATGGATTATTGCACTTTATACACTTCCAAAGATTTATTTGAATTCATAAACTCTTTTTGATTATTTATCGTCCTCGCTCAAGTAATCACTCAATAAAGAGTTTTGATATTCCATTGTCAACTTCATATTAATGAAAATAAATATGACAATCATAATCTTTATATATTTAATGTGTTTAGAATAAAATATTCAATCACAGTTAATTGCTTAAGTGTGATTAATAATCTTGTCATAAAACATGCATTAAATACGTGCATAATATTGTCCATATGATTTCTATATAAAGATTTAAACCACAATGGCTACCTTATCTTTGAAGAAACTCATCTTCAATTTCTAGTCTAACTATTAAGATAAACCAAATTTTCAAAATTGATTATCTTTATGGACAGCATCTTAATCATTCATATCATGTATACTTTACCCAATTTCATATTTGGTAATGTATCATAATGATTATCAGGTTTACAATAATCCTGTAAATCATAGCCCTCAGCATATTAATCAAATATCTAAGATATTTTGCTATTCTATTAATGATAATTCCATCATCTTGAGGTTTAACATTTTAATGTCAAGCTTCATCATGATATTTACTAGTGTATTTTAGAAGATTGTGTATCTTGTAATTTTATCTTTTAAAGATCAAAACTCCCACTTGCTTTTAGTAATTTAAAGACTATCTTTAAATATTTAGCAAATGAAACAATAATACAATATTCTCTTTTGGGATATTACAAATATATATTGATAGTTCCTGACTTTACTTTGTTAATAACCTCTTCATAAACAGTTGAACAAATTTAGAACTTCAATTTAAGACTCAATGTAATTTATCACATTCCATCATTTCTTATTAATCTTCTAGGTTGGAGTTTTATTAAGTATATCCAAGCCATACTTAAATTGGAATTATATAATCATGGCATGCATATAAATATAAACAATAAACATCAAAGACATATGCGGAAGCATTATAACAAGATCATATAACATGTAATTAATTAATCAATAATAAATAGTAAACGCACCTTTGTGATTCTAGCCCAAACAATAATCAATTAAAGCAAATCTTCAACTTATGAACCCTAATTAGGGTTTATGTGGATTATAAGAATTACCCCTTACCTTTTTGTAATTCAATCCAAGAATCAAATAATAGTGTGTTTGATTCATGTTCTTGTAGACACGTACTATTAGTGATTCGATGTGAATGCTAGTTCTTGATCACAATAGAATTACCAAACACTTTGTAATGTTCTAGTTTACTTGCAAATCCCTTTTCTTGGGGCTTCACTCGTTAACCTATGAACAAGAGAGGAAAAGAAGAAGTTTGGTCTTCTATTCAAATCAAGTGTACCAAGGGATGAATACATAAGGATGTATTTATACTCTTATGGTTGAGATCAAGTTTACAATGGTTTCCGATGTGGGATTCCATTGTTTTGTCCATAAGCAAGCTCAAGAGAGGATTTCTAGAACCTTCTCTTGTCTTGTTTTATTTTCTTCGTATCCCGTTGACATTTACCGACCGTTAGTTAATTCCATTAATTACCTAACGTTCTTTAGTCATTTATTGTGAATTAAATAATTAAATATAACACTTTATATTATTTATTTAAACATCGAGTCTCATACGTAAAGTGTGCAATCCCGTGATCTCGAGTTCGATCCTAACATACGACTACTAAAATAATGTCCATAAACTAACAATTTGTTCTTCCCAAACTTTCATTCATCCAACTTTGACCTTTAAAGTCCCTCTCCAACCTAACTCTAGTACACTGACTTATCATAACAATTTTAACCATAGCTTGTTAATTTTGATAACGCAGTTTTGTTGCCTGTAAGAGCATTTGCAATGGTAACGTGGAAGCTACGTTAAGGGGGTTTAACCTGCGTTAACCACACCGTGTGTTCAAGTGAAAGTTGCGTTAACTCTCGGCGTTAGCCACTTAACGCCGAGTTAAGGCTTGGTTGTTTAAAAAAAATTTGACACTTTTGGCCCCTCTAAAGTTTTTAATATTTGGATTAAAAGAAAATATATATTACAAAACACCCCCCCCCCCCCACCCGCTTAGTTCTTAAATGGTATGGTTGAGCGGGATAACCAAATTCAAATTCATAATCAAAGTTCAATACAACACAAGAAAAACATACGAACGTAAGAAAAATGATCCAACTAAGAAAAACACAATACGAAATTTAAAACACAATTAACAAAGCATCCAATGAATCTCATGAAGCTTTTAGATAGATTTGTAATTGTCGATTAGATATGACTTCTCTTCCCACACTTGCAATACTTGTTCCCTAACTATCTTCAAGGCGACATGAAGTTGCAGATCTGTTTCATCATTTCTTAATAAAGTTTCTAGACCGATCCTGATAGCTGGATGGTCTTGAGGAAGCTCATGCAACCTTTCGATCTCTGGAGCACGATCCTCCTTCTGCAGCATAACACGAGTTATCTCACCTAACAAATTGTTAATCAACCTGAGCTCTTTTTCTTGTTCATTGCGTAATCGGGTAAGGATACTTCTTTGCACCGTAGCTGGTTCGTTAGCCATAGTGTTTGTGTGAGAATATGAAGTCTTGCTAAAGTGTCATTTATAGGGGACACTAGCCGTTAGAGGATATTGTATGGGAAACTAGCCGTTAAGCACTTTATTCAGATTCAAACTAGCCGTTAAGCATATAACAGCGTTAACCTTAAAGTTAAAAATGATATTAAATAATATAACACCGTTAACCATAAACTAGCCATATGGGGTGGTTTGTCAAAACCTCCCACACGTGAACATATTTAAAGCTTCTGCCATCATAGCAAGTTTTCTTCTTCTTTTGACCAACGAGTATTCATTGTATAATGATTTAGATATAAAAATGTATGTGAAAATAGTATGTTATGGTATGTTATTTATAGGGGATTATAGAAATTCAAAATTCAAAATTCAAATTCAAACCCGAGCGGGATAAATTCAAATTCAAATTCAAATTGGAGCGGGATAAATTCAAAATTCAAAACGGAGTGGGATAAATTCAAAATTCAAAATTCAAAACTTACATATATATATCCACAATATACTGCATTGTTTATACACATACAACACACACACACATAAAATTTATTAACAAATTCTCTCTACAACAATGTCTCGAAAAGATTTCTCCCAGCAATTCCCAACTCACCATGACTTTTCCTAACAATTCCCAATTCACCATGACTTCTCTCAACAATTCCCAAATGAACACGACTTCTCCCAACAATTCCCAAGCTCCAACATGATTCCAAATGAACCGGTGAACACTCCACCGGAAGATATCTTTCGGGTATTCACACCGGAAAATGAACCGGTACCTAATCCACCGGTTGTCCAACAACAACCCAATCCATTTGGGTTTTCAGAGGAATATTTCCATCAACTGGAACAAGATATGGAAGTATTCTGAGAGTTTGAACAAGCCGAAGCACAAGAGGCAGCTGCTCGTAGTGAGCGGGAACAAAGAGAGGCAGCTACTCATAGGGAGCGGATACGAAGAGAGATAGCATACCGATGGGAAATGGGGCTTGGCCCTATAAAATCAGAGAGTTCGAGTGAGGAGGACGGCTACGTCTCCGATGATTCCTTTTTTTAATCGTACTTTGTATTTCATAGTTTAAGTTTAATGTTTAATGTAGTTCGTGTTTTAAGTTTAATGTTTATTGTAATTCATGTTTTAAATTTAATGTGTGTTTAAAGTTTAATGATTAATATAAGTTGCGTTTTATAAATGTTAATTTAGTTATTAAATGAATTGTTAGTTTTAGTTTTGGGTTGAATTTGAACATAGTTGAATTAAAGTTGAGTTAAGGTTAAGTTATGATTAGGGGTGAGCATCGGTCCTGGACCGGACCAGACCGACCAGACCGAGGACCGAATTAGCCAAAAAGCCAAGACCGAGGACCTGACCGAATGTGGTCGATCCGGTCCTATCCGGTCTCGGTCGGTCCGGTGCAACAAGGCGAAATAATCGGTTTGTGGTGCGAACTGGACCGTACCGACCGGACCGAATTAGCAAAAAGCCAAGACCGAGGACCGGACCGAATGTGGTCGGTCCAGTCCGGTCCGGTTTCCGTCGGTCCTTTGGTCGGTCCGATTCGTTCGGGTCGTTTGCTAAGCCCTAGTTATGATTGTGGGTGTTATTGTTTAGTTAAGGTGAAAAGTTTAAAATTGATGTGGCACTAACGTAGCACTGAGTTAAAGTTTAACCTGAGTGATGATTACAAATGCTCTAACAACAATAATACTACATATTTGTGTTGCGCAAAATTACAAAAAAACATGTAACTACTGTTACCATAATCTGACAAAGCATTAATACATAGAATTTCGAAAAGCGTTATGGCACAAATGACCTACTGATAAAGTAATCTGAATGCTACTAAATGACGAATATACAGACACCGCTTGTTCTTGCAACTATACTCTTCCATGCCACGTAGTCTCGGCATTTAGTCAATATCTGTCCAACAATGTAAAATGAAAAAATATATATATAATGCTTATTTTATATATCAGTAGTAAGGTAGGCCGTGACTAAACTTTTATCACTTGACAATGTAAACAATGCTGAGAACAGAGGTGGTTTTGACCTTCCCTATTTTCCTGGTAATTTGTAAATCTACAATAATCTATCTACTAGGTAATTTGTAAATCTAAAATAATCTGTCTACTAACCGTCTAACCCTATTCTAATAGATAGCATGATGCACTGTTTACACACTTTTAGAGTGATAATCTCATTCAAATGTGCTTTATGAGACATACTCAAGTTGGTGGGTATCTAATTTATTGTTTTATTAAAAAAGAACTTGTTTTGTTAAAAAATCAGTGCCAATTTCCAACGATATACACCATTTAGGTAATCTATTCATTGTAACAAGATTAAATATCATTTGTGGCTACCAATTTAACTAAGTTACAAAAAAAACAATCCAAATATAATCAACCTTTCTTAACAATTATAGTTTCACTTATACTATCTCATACATAAATACACATTTTCTAATATTATGAAGATTATATGAAGTATAGGGTGCTAATATGATAAATATAGAATTAAAAGGACTCATGATGTAAATATTTTAGTTAGTTTTGTTATAGCATTTAATGTTTCTGTTTCTTCCCTCTATCATTGTATTTTATCTCATTTTTCATAATAATAATGACAATAATTTCTCCCACTTTTCTCTATTTCCTTTCCGTTCATATGGTATCAGAGCACGCTCATTAGGTCAATTTTGCCCTAAATTGAATCTCATACGTGTTCTTAGCATCAAATTCATTGTTCTCTCAACTTGAATCGTGTCAATTCTTGTTCTTGAAGGTTCAAATTGTCTTGGTTTCTGGTTTTGATTGAAGAATCGAGTGTTTTGGTGTTGAATTGAAGTGTTAGATCATGCGCTTGTTAGTAATTTTGGAATTTGGTGGTTAATTGAGAAATTAGGGTTTCTGCTTTAAAATTGGGGATTTTTGTTTAAGATTCATCATGGTGGATACTAATACTGATTCAAATGGAAATGGACCAAGTACATCAAATTCAGTTAATGATCCTTTGTATATTGGTAATTCAGATCATCCAGGCATGGTTCTTACAAACACACCTTTTAATGGAAGTAATTTTTTAGGGTGGAGTCGTACTGTTAAGATGGCTTTAGGTGCTAAGATGAAACTAGGGTTTATTGATGGTACATGTGTAAGGCCAATTGTTCAGGGTGAGAATTTGCAGAAATGTGTTAGATGTGATTATATGGTCACATGCTGGATTTTGAATTCAATTGTTGGTGAGTTATCTGAGGCATTTCTTTATGCACAATCTGCTGTTGAGTTGTGGAAAGAAATTGCAGAGAAGTATGGACAGAGTAATGGTCCTCTCATCTATCAATTGCAGAGAGAGTTATCCAATGTTAGTCAAGGAAGTTTAACCATTGCTGCATATTTTAATAAACTGAAGAGATGTTGGGATGAATTGCATAATTTGAATGGTGTTCCTGTTTGCTTTTGTGGAAAAATGCAAGAATGTTCATGTCATTTCGTTGAGAAATTCCTAGAAATTGAAGGTAGGTCAAAGTTGATAAAGTTTTTGATGAGGTTAAATGATGAGTATGAATCTGTGAGAAACCAAATATTGGCTATGGATCCTTTGCCCACTGTTAACAAGGCTTATTACATAGTCCAACAGATTGAGAAACAAAAACAAGTAACAAACCATGTGGCTGAACCTATGGCATTTTTTGCTAATATGAATCAAAACAAGAACTATAGGAAGGATGTGAGAGGAAGAAGTGAAAGTAGACCAAATGTTAGAGGTTTTAAACACTGTACTCATTGTGATCAAGATGGATACACTGTGGAGCAATGTTTTGAGAAGATTGGGTACCCTGACTGGTATAAAGGAAATAAAAACAAGAAGAATGGAAAGTTTGCTGCAAATGTCATGGATTTTGGACAAGAAACTCCTTTTGATATGAAAGTTGCGAACGAGTTGCAAGGTACTCAAAGCTATCCAGGAGTGGATCAAAAGCTAGTTGCTGCTGTTTGTCAAGAGGTGTTCAAAATGTTCCAAGGCAAGGGTTGTGGTGGTGGACAGGATTTTGGTGGTGCATCTACTTCTATGCATCATTCTGGTATGTCTCTTCATGTCAGAACATTTGCATTGTCATCTCAAAGTAATGGAATTAGGATTAATGAATGGATCATAGACACTAGTGCATCTGATAATATGAGTCCCCATATAACTCTTTTCAGCACAACTTTCATTCTCACTAATCCTATAACTGTGCATTTGCCTGATGGTACCTCAAAACTAGTCACTACTGCTGGTCACATTCAATTAACACCATCTGCCATGTTGTTAGATGTGTTATATGTGCCTGTATTCAAATTTAACTTGCTCTCAGTAGGAAAATTGCTCAATTCTCAAAAATTCTTTGCTCAATTTTTCCCACCTTATTGTGTCTTCCAGGACCTTTCAACTAAAGAAGTTGTAGCCATTGGCAAAGGTTCAAGGCGCCTCTATACTTGCACTTCCTTGGATCCCACTTCATCATCATCAGTTAAACATGTTGTCAATTTTATCAATGTATTTGAATTTCAAAAATCATCTGTACTTAGTAATCAGTTAAACATGTTTTCTATCAATGTGTTTGCATGATTGTAAGTCTTTCAATAAAACTGAGTTCAATTGTGATAGTTGTATGCTTGCTAAATTCCATAGATTGCCTTTTTCCAAACACGCAAATTCTACTTCTACTATTTTTGAATTGGTTCATGTGGATTTATGGGGACCATATAAGGCACCTGCACTTAATGGAGCACACTACTTCTACACTATTGTTGATGACAAATCCAAGGCTACTTAGACATACTTGGTCCATTCTAAGGACCAAATCCTAGGGATCTTGGCTTTTTTTTGTTAAGTATGCATAGGTACATTTTGAGGCTAAAGTTAGGTTCTTAAGGTCTGATAATGGAACAGAAGTAGTTAATCAGAGGGTGTTGGATTTTTTGAATAACAAAGGCATTATTCATCAAAAATCCATACCCTATACACCCCAACAAAATGGAGTAGTGGAGAGAAAACATAGGCACCTATTAGAAACAGCCAAAGCTATTAGAATACATGCTTGTTTGCCTAAGAAGTTTTGTAGAGAATGTATTCTTACAGCCATTTATCTTATAAACAAGATTCCTATGAAGCAATTATCTTGGAAGTCTCCTTATGAAATTCTACATGGCAACCCTCCTACTTATGATACTCTGAAAACAATAGGATTTCTGTGTTATGCAGCCTCTTTAAAAGCTCATAAAGATAAATTTGATCCCAGAGGTATCAAGTGTGTGTTCATAGGGTATTCACCGGGACAAAAGGGGTACAAATTGTATAATTTGCATACCCATGAAGTGTTTCATAGCAGAGATGTGTTGTTTAGAGAAGATACTTTTCCATTTAAAGAACAAACTACCCAACCTCCTACTACACCTGTTTTTACCAAACTCATGGTGGTGCTTGAAGGTGATGATTCAGAAGATAACTCTTATTTCACACAAAATTTACCTGATCCAGTCATCTTACCTGATCCTATACATGTACAAGAAGAGGCTGTGGAGATGCCTGCTACCCAGCATACAGATCCTATTCAACCCACAACTTCTGTCCTTTTGATAAGATCTACAAGAAATGCTTCAACACCTAAATGGCATAAAGACTTTATTGGTCCTAAGTCATTTACAAACTTAGCACAATCTCAACCAACTTATCCTCTGTTTTCTCAAAAGGATTTTCTTAATACCCCCAAGAATCACATAGCTTTTTTGGATAATGTTTTTGATACCACTAAACCACAAACTTATTCCCAAGCATGCACACATCTAAAATGGGTCACTGCAATGGATAATGAAATCAATGCTTTGGAACAGAACCATACTTGGGAGGTTACTACTTTACCCATGGGTCATAAACCCATTACTTCCAATTGGGTTTTTAAAATAAAATACAAGGCTGATGGTACATTGGATAAGTTCAAAGCTAGATTAGTGGTCAGAGGGTTTAATCAACAAGAAGGCCAGGATTACAAACATACTTTTTCACCAGTTGCTAAACTGGCAACAGTAAGGGTGCTTATTTCTATAGCCACAGCAAAGGATTGGCCTCTTTACCAATTAGATGTCAATAATGCTTTTTTGCATGGTTATATAGATGAAGAGATATACATGGTACCACCAGAAGGGTATACCAAAGCCAAGAATGGGCAGGTATGCAAGTTGTTAAGATCTTTATATGGCCTGAAACAAGCATCTAGACAGTGGAATCAAGAATTATCTAAGTTTCTTTGTAGCCTGGGTTTTGAGCAATCCAAACATGATCATTCTCTCTTTATTAAAAACAAAGGTTCAGTGTTTATAGCAGCTTTAGTCTATGTGGATCACATATTGATAACTGGTAATTGTGTTGAAGACATCAATGTAACTAAATTGGCATTGGACCAGAAGTTTACCATCAAAGATCTTGGGTTAGCTCAGTATTTCTTAGGAATTGAGATTTGCAGAACTCCAAATGGTACACATCTTAATCAAAGAAAATACATTCTTGATTTACTACAAGATACAGGTCTTACTGCTTGTAAGCCTGCACCATCTCCTATGCCTACTCATCTTAAGCTTTCTTCTGATAAAGGAATTCTTCTAAAGGATGTTAGTCTTTACAGAAGATTGTTATATCTTACCATGACAAGACCACACATTTCTTATGTGGTGCAACATTTAATTCAATTTGTCTCTGAGCCAAAAGATACTCATATGCAGGCTGCCACTCATTTGCTTAAGTATTTGAAAGGAACAATTTCAAGGGGCTTATTTTATCCTATGCAATCTCAGCTTAAAGTCACGGAATTCTCTGATGCAGATTGGGCTAATTGTTTGATGACCAGAAGGTCTTTAACAGGTTACTGTATTTTCTTAGGTCATTCTTTGGTTTCATGGAAGACAAAGAAACAAGCCACTATTTCAAGATCTTCCACTGAAGCAGAATATAGGAGCATGGCTAGTACTACTTGTGAATTGTTATGGCTCAGCTATCTTCTCAAAGACCTGGGCATTAATGTTCATTTCCCTGTCAATTTGTTTTGTGATAACAAGTAAGCACAGATGTTGGCTGCAAATCCTTGCTTTCATGACAGGTCAAATTATGTAGACATTGACTGCCATTTCATTAGAGAGAAAGTTCAAGATGGTTTCATAAAAACTGTACATATTCCTTCTCACTTGCAGTTAGCTGATATCATGACTAAAGCCCTTAACAAAGTTCAACATTCTACCTTTGCTAGCAAGCTGGGTCTCTGTCATCCTCCACCTTGAGGGGGGATGAAGATTATATGAAGTGTAGAGTGCTAATATGATAAATATAGAATTAGAAGGACTCATGATGTAAATATTTTAGTTAGTTTTGTTACAGCATTTAATGTTTCTGTTTCTTCCCTCTATCATTGTATTTTAAATACAACTCTGTATCTCATTTTTCATAATAATAATGACAATAATTTCTTCAACTTTTCTCTAATATTAATAATCTTCAGCAAAAGAATAAACATATAATAATCATCTTCACTTAAAAAAAACCGAAGAACACAATCAAACTGACATACAATCATCTGCTAGTATTTCTCCAGCGAATATTCCTAAATTTTTTACCTCTATAAAAGAAGGTTGTAAAGTCTTTCACACTTTTGAGATACCAGTTTGTTGGTCACGTACGTCCTTATCAGAGTCACACATAATTCTGAAATTGCAAGAAGAAATCTATCTTGTTATGTACTTGATCATGCACTAGAACATTTCTCTGAAACAAGTTCATTGACAAAAACTCAGAGGTCACGAAGAAAAATACACAAGGTTTTATTCACATGCTCATTATCGTGGTTGTTTACCATAAGAGAGAAACTCAATAAGTGTTGTAACACCCCCAAAATTTGATACAGTGGAAGACTCAACAAGCTTTCGGGGTGCTACAGGGATTGGTATCCGTTCAAAGTCATGAAAGAACGAGATAAAGTAAACATAAAAAAAATACAACCACGCGGGGTTTTGAAGTTTACATTTATCCCAAAATCATCCAAAGTCAAGCCCAAAAGAAATAAATATAGGTCCACAATTATTTATCAGAGTTTTAGAAAATAGATCCATAACCGGGTGCCAAAGCCAAGCCTCCAATCCAAGCATCCAAGGGCATCACTAATTACCTGAGAAAACGTGCTAAAAGTCAGCTTTCGCTGGTGAGATCATAGGTTTAGATTCATAATTCAATATAGTGGACATATACGCAAAACGCTTGCTAGCTAGACTAGGCCTCAATCATCCAACCAAAATAATCCAACCAAAATCAAATCGATCCTATAGGTGCACGCTATAGCTCAAATCAATCCAATCAATAGCTTACCTAGCTCAAGTCTAGGCCTCGCTCTATAATCAATCCAATAGCTTACCTAGTTCGGGACTAGGCCTCGCTCAACAACCAATCAATAGCTTACCTAGTTCGGGACTAGGCCTCGCTCTATAACCAACTCAATAGCTTACCTAGCTCAAGTCTAGGCCTCGCTCAATAACCAAATCAATAGCTTACCTAGCTCATGTCTAGGCCTCGCTCAACAACCAAATTAATAGCTTACCTAGTTCGGGACTAGGCCTCGCTCAATAACCAAATCAATAGCTTACCTAGCTCATGTCTAGGCCTCGCTCAATAACCAAATCAATAGCTTACCTAGTTCGGGACTAGGCCTCGCTTAATCCTACCTAGTTCTATAAGCATAGCAAGTTTTAAATAAATAAAGCGATAATAGTCCACATAAAACATTTGCACGTTTCTCACCCCAAGTATTGAAAACAAAGTTCAAGAGTAAAAGTGGGGCTATGACTCACCTCAAGTCCAGCAATTCCTCAAAAGAAACCGATATATGAAAGACGTAAGCAACTCAAGTAACTCACGTAACGGCAACTACAGACTCGGCACTTCCTAACAATATCAAACTCATTCAGAATCATTTCCTCAAAATCAAATATTCCCATTCCCGAACGTATTCCATTTTACTTTCCAAAAATATCCATTTCTCGAATTAACTTCATATTAATTTGAAATTCGACGTTTGGTATCCATATGGGTGGTGGGTCGACACAAATCAAACCAAGAAGCCACAACGAACGAAATAATAAACAAATCTATAGGTCTAATAGTAGCCCGATATATTATTTAAATAAATCATCGAAGTTTATCAAATCCGTCGATTTGGTAACCTCCCATATTTATTTACGTAATACATCGCTCCAAGATTATACCCAACCTGAATCATATTGCACAAAGAATACTATATGGTATATATCGTAGTCCAATAAATTCCCTATATGTATCGTCCAATTTACCAAATTCGTCAATTTAGCCAATTCCACGAGATATATAGTAATTTATTATCCTAATACACGTACCACAACCTATGGGCGTCGTAGGATACGATGCCCATTAATATGCTCATTTTCTATAGCTAAATAAACCCTATTTAACCCGTCGATTAAATAAATTACGTAGTTATAGAAAATAGATATATTAATCGTCATATATCCGTGACAACACAAAAGTCACATAATAAAGTCCACTTGGACTTAAGTAACCACAACTCCGTATAACTCGATAAGTTTTTCCAAATTTATATAAAAAAAAAAAAAAAAAAAAAAAAAAAAAAAAAAAAAAAAAATCATGTTTTTATTTATTATTTACCCAACGTATTAATTCTCGTCATTATTTCTAATTATTTATTTATAATAATATTCTCGACATTTATTGCACCATTAGAATAGTCCAATAGTTATCGTTATATTATTATAACGTATACTCGTAATCATTTTATCATTAACATACGCATTATATATATATATATATATATATATATATATATATATATATATATATATATATATATATATATATATATATATATATATATATATATACACACATACGTTTATCACGTCTATATATGTATATAAACGATTATACTATCAATAATATTATCACGAGTATTATTATTAATGTTTGATTTTGAATATTTATCGAGTCATAAGAATTTGGTCACATGTCCGAGTCATCACTCTCGGCTCATAGTCCAAGTCCAAAAATAATAACCAAGTCAATAAATAAATCAACTCCGTCCAAATCAATCCCAAATCCACGTGCTACAACATTAGGGTCCGACTACGGCACCCGACATCAATATCACAAGACCAAAAATCCACTTCAAGCACAATTATCACTATCAACCAATAAATGTAATTCCAACATTACATATATACTTAACAAATATAAACTCCACCAACAAGATTACCATATCATCGGGTCGACTTACCAAGTCAAACGGGTCAATAATACACCACAAAAAAAATATTGTGGGTCACACCCGAGACCATTAGGTCTCGGCTTGCTCTAGTTCGAGCCAAACCGACCCAAACCACCCCTTGGGGTGTCGGCCAAAAATCCAAACGACCACATGGGTCGACCAAACATAACCAATAATAAACCATACATCAAAATCAATAACCAAACATCCCAAATCGAGCACCAAGATCAAGAATCATCATATATCAATATCCAAATCCAAAAAAAAAATGTACAAACCGAGAGTGCAAGCTCTCGGGTACACATCGATCCATCAAGAAAACATCAACCCGGATACCAAACTCGTTTTAGATCACATTTTATCAAAAACCCACTTGAGTTTCATGTGTTAAACCATATATCCGAAAAAATATAAATAGATCTGTGACCCTTGGTCACATTTTCACCAAAATACGAGTTGAAAACTCGTCTCACCTTCGATTCACAAGACCCAAAACTCGATTTCTTCAAAAACCCAAAAGAAAAGATGGTAAATGTGGTGATAACGTGGTGATGTTAATTCGTATGAGGTGTTAGGGTGGTCCAAATCGCGCGTGGTTTGTACCAATAGATAGATCGTGAAAAGATGGTTAAGATGGTGGTGTTAGATTTGGTGTGAGGGTGGCGGTGGTGGTGCTATTGGCGGTTAAAGGTGGCGGTGATGTTTGATATATTAAAAAGAGAGAGAGAGAGAGAGTAATGTTGGTGAAGGTATTGGTGGGTGTTGTGTTGTTACAGCTTTCACAAGGACGATTTGTAATTCCCTCTTATAAAAAAAAGACTTTTATTAATAATAATAATAATATGAAGTGGGTAAGGTTGGTTAAGTAGCCCGGTGTAAATACACGGACCAAACCCGAAACCTTAAATAACCAATCAACTTTCTCAAACCGAACTCGTTCGAAAAATAATAATATCCGAACCAAATATTAAAATAATTAAAATTGTTAGGTTAATCTAGTGCCGGAGTCAATGTAGTGCCAAAATAATGATCTCAAAAAAATAAATCATCACGAATGAACCAAACCAAACCATTAATTAATAATCAAATTCCATCAATAACGTACGATTAAAAATCGCATTCCAACGTTCATAAAATATCTCGTCACGATAAAATTTTCAAATATTCCAAAATTTATAAGTTTTAAAGTAATGCGGGTTTTCAAAACGGCTCCCTAATTTGCCAGTTGTCACATCCTCCCAGCCTCAGAAGAAACCCGTCCCGGGTTTCTTTCGGAACAAACCATCTACGAAGTAAAAAGCTTCGGATATCTCTTTCGAAACTCATCCTCACGTTCCCACGTGAATTCCGGTCCATGCCGCGAATTCCAACGAACTTTGATGAGCGGAATACGACTTCTCTTAAGTCGTTTAATCTCTCTATCCAGTATCTCAATCGGCTCTTCCACAAAATTCAAACATTCATCCACACAAATATCCTTAATTGGTATAACCGGCGTTTCATCCGAAAGACACTTCTTCAAATTGCTAACATGAAACACATCATGAACTTTACTAAATTCCGGTGGTAATTCCAACCGATCAGCCACAGGCCCAATTCTTTCCAAAATAAGAAATGGTCCAATGTAGCGGGGATTAAGTTTCCCACATTTCCCAAAACGTATCACACCCTTCCGAGGCGAGACTTTCAGCATCACTTTGTCTCCAACCTGGAATTCTAGGGGTTTACGCCTCTGATCGGCGTAGCTTTTCTGCCTATCTCTAGCTGCTTGCAGTTGATCTCGAATTTGCGTTACTTTCTCAGTAGTTTCCAAAATAAGTTCAGGGCCTGTGAGTTGGCTATCTCCAACTTCTGCCCAACCAATAGGTGAATGACATTTACGACCATATAAAGCTTCAAACGGTGCAGCTTTAAGACTTGTGTGGTAACTATTGTTGTAGGAGAACTCCGCAAGGGGGTAAGTATTTCTCCCAGCCATTACCAAAGTCTATTATGCATGCACGAAGCATATCCTCCAAAGTCTGAATAGCTCTCTCACTTTGACCATCGGTTTGGGGGTGATATGCAGTACTCATATCAAGTCTCGTCCCCAAAGCGGTTTGAAGTGATCGCCACAACGCTGAAGTAAAGCGGCTGTCGCGGTCAGAAATAATCGGTATCGGAACTCCATGCCGAGAAACAATCTCCTTCATATACAACCTCGCAAGTTTGTCAACACTATCATCTTCACTAATCGCCAGGAAATGAGCAGACTTAGTCAAACGATCCACAATTACCCATATAGCGTCACAACCGCTAGCTGTCTTGAATTTGGTAATAGAGTCCATCGTGATCCGCTCCCATTTCCAAACTGGGAGTTCTGACTGCGTCGATAATCCTGATGGTCTTTGATGTTCGGCTTTAACCTTAGAACATGTCAAACACTTACTAACGTACAATGCTATATCTGCCTTCATATTTGGCCACCAATATAACTTCTTCAAATCCTGGTACATCTTGTCAGACCCAGGATGAATAGAGTATCTTGACTTATGCGACTCATGCATAATCAACTCTCGAATTCCTCCATACAATGGTACCCAACTTCGCTCTCCAAAACATAATACTTCATCAGAACGCTTAATAAATCCTTTCTCATTTTCAGCCCTCCCAAATATGTTCTCAGCAGGCCTATTTTCTGCTTTCAACGCTTCCGTTTGAGCTTCTAATATTTGAGATGGTAATGGCGATACGATAGCCATTTCTAATGACTTAACTCGTAACGGTGGTATTCTCTTCTTTCGGCTAAGAGCATCGGCAACAACGTTTGCTTTACCAGGATGGTAGCGAATTTCACAATCGTAATCGCTTAGCAACTCAATCCAACATCGCTGTCTCATGTTGAGCTCTTTTTGATTCAAGATGTGTTGCAGACTTTTGTGATCCGTGAATACAACACATTTGGTACCATACAGATAATGTCTCCATATCCTCAAGGCAAAAACCACAGCACCTAACTCCAAATCACGGGTGGTGTAGTTCTTCTCGTGCTTCTTGAGCTGTCGGGAAGCATAAGCTATCACTTTCTCTCGTTGCATTAACACAGCTCCTAAACCTTTATGAGAAGCGTCACAATAGACGACGAAGTCCTCATTACCTTCAGGCAACGCCAAGATAGGAGCACTACACAACATTTCCTTG
The DNA here is from genome assembly GCA_030686995.1 of Artemisia argyi. Classification (NCBI taxonomy): domain Eukaryota; kingdom Viridiplantae; phylum Streptophyta; class Magnoliopsida; order Asterales; family Asteraceae; genus Artemisia; species Artemisia argyi. The sequence continues at coordinate 224,122 of JARVZY010012438.1, forward strand.
AGTAACTGAAATGCTTCCTCTTCCTTATCTCCCCATTCATACTTAACACTCTTTTGAGTCAATTTGGTCAACTGTTTTGCTATCTTCGAAAATCCTTCAATGAATCTTCGGTAATAACCGGCTAATCCCAAAAATTGACGAACTTCTGTTGGGGTCGTAGGTGCAGCCCAACCTTTAATCGCTTCAATCTTAGTGGGATCTACATGAACTCCTTGTCTATCAATCACATGACCCAGAAATTGTACCGTCGGAATCCAAAATTCACATTTCGAAAACTTGGCATACAGTTTCTCCTTCCTGAGCAATTCTAAGATAAGTCTTAGATGCTCCTCATGCTCCTTCTCACTCTTCGAATAAATTAGAATGTCATCGATGAACACAATCACAAACTTATCTAGGTAGGGCTTACACACCCGATTCATGAGATCCATGAATACCGCCGGTGCGTTAGTCAACCCAAACGGCATTACCTGAAACTCGTAATGCCCGTAGCGGGTTCTGAAAGCCGTTTTCGGAATATCCTCCTCGTGAACTCGAAGCTGATGATATCCCGATCTCAAATCGATTTTCGAATACACACTCGATCCTTGAAGCTGATCGAACAAATCGTTGATCCTCGGTAACGGGTATCTATTCTTCACCGTTAACTTGTTCAACTCTCGATAATCAATACACATGCGAAATGATCTATCCTTCTTCTTCACAAATAAGGCCGGGGCTCCCCAAGGTGAAGAACTTGGTCTTATGAATCCCTTTTCGGCTAACTCCGCTAATTGTTTTGACAACTCTTCCAATTCAGTAGGTGCAAGATGGTAAGGCGCTCGTGCTACAAGTGCAGCACCAGGTATCAACTCAATCTGAAATTCCACTTGTCTAGTAGGCAGAATTCCCGGCAAATCATTAGGAAACACATCCGAAAAATCACGAACTATAGGTACGTCTCCAATGCACCTTTCCTTCTTCTCCTTCTCTCCTTTCTCAGAAATTTGAGCTAAGAAAAGGCAACATCCTTTTTCCATTAGCTTCGGCAATTTAGTGCAAGATACGACCGCTAATCTAGGTGGGCCTCTCAATTCTTTTCTATATCTGGGTATGTTCAGAATCTCCATGCCGTAAGGCACACGCACAATCTTCTCATCGCAAATTATATGAGCACGATACTTCGACAACCAATCCATACCAATAATGACATCAAAACTTCCTAACGTGACGGGTAGAAGATCTATGTTGAAGGGGCGATTCAGAAAATTTAACGTGCAACCGCGAATGATAGTCCTAATCCTCTCTATGTTCCCATTAGCTAACTCTACATCATAACCAATTCCTAAGGCCATCGGGGGTTTCTCTAGTAAGGGTGCAAACTTAGTGGACACAAAACTCTTATCGGCACCAGTATCAAATAGTATGGAAGCATAACCATTATTGAGAAGGAACGTACCAATAACGACGTTCGGATCTTCTCCTCTCTCGTTCCCAAGTGCATACACTCTCCCATGAGTAGCTCCAGCTTCCACACGTTGGTCCCCATTATCTTGTCGTCCACGGTTTCCATGATTGTACCTATTACTACCCGAGCCTTGACTTCCTCGGTTCCACGATTCCCTACACTCATTCTTATAATGTCCCTTCTTTCCACATCCATAGCAAGTAACATTTGCCTTACTCATAGTTTCAGGAGTAGCTTGAACCATATCAAGTGGTCGAGCTCTACAATCCTTAGCTATGTGTCCCATTCTAGAGCAATTCTTGCACATCACAGTACATCATCCAGAATGATTCTTATAACATCGGTTACACTTGGGTGCATCTCTATTGTAGGTCTTCTTGTCTCCATCTCCCATAGCATAGGCTCTAGTAGTTGTTTGTCGTTTTTCGACGATCATTACCCTTAGAGTGATTATCCCTCTTCCTCTTTCCATTCTTGTCTTTCTCAGCTTCTTCCAATGCCAACGAGTCCATCAATTGTTGAGCGATCGTGACAGCCTCATGAATATTTGCAGGCTTAGCAGAAATCACGTCGTTCCTTGTAGCTACCGGCAATCCATCGGTATACCTCTCAATCCTTTGAGTCTCAGTCCTAACCATATCGGGACAAAGTAAGGCTAACTCTCGATAACGGCGATTGTAAGTTGCCATATCGGTACCTTTCACCTTATGGTTCCAGAACTCAATCTCCAGCTTCTTAATCTCATTTCTTGGGCAGTAAGTCTGATTCAGCAAAGACTTAAATTGCTCCCAAGTCATAGCATAAGCCACATCACTCCCAACCGAATTACGGTAATTGTTCCACCAAGTTAAAGCTTCATCCTTGAAGGTAGAAGAAGCAAACTTTACCTTCGCATTCTCCGCACAACCACTGACATTAAACACTGACTCAGTCTTCTCCATCCACTTGACCAAGTAGACCACTCATTCAGTTCCACCAAACTCAATGGGTCCACAAATTTTAAACTCCTTGTAGTTACATCCATTAGCACGAACAGGTGGAAATGTTCCAGCATGAATGTTGGAATGATTTGACTCAGCTAGTAGCTCAGCCACTCGTTGCTCCACAAGTTGATTGATCATTGCTTGACCCACAGTAGGTGTGTTAAGTGGAACATGATCATTGTCTCCCTGAACTTCAACATTTTGATTCCTGTTGATGTGATTAGTAGCGTCCAGGTTATCAAGAGTAGGGGTTTCAACATTTTGAGTAGGACGGCGTCCTCGGCGACCAGGAGTAGTCGCGGCAGTTCTAGTTCGGGTAGCTCTGACCGGGTTTCTTCGTGGGGCCATTGATCAACATAATATCAATGCGATATCAACAACGCAATTTGAAACACAATTCTCCATGTACGCCAAAAACCGTAGAATATCATACGAAATCACCATCGTCCATACAAGTAGCGATGGATACTTCGTTCCAAAATACCAAAAGACATAATAAATACTAATCGTTCCATACGAGACGAACATACAATCCGAATAACATGACTTAAGGGATAGAATAACCAGCCCTCATAACCAAATACTCCCTGACTTAAGAAGCAACATAACAACAACATAAATCCAAATCGGTCTAGCCATGATGCTGGTGTAGACTCCTCAACTCCGATCTCAAGCCATCCAAATTCCTCAATAACGATCCCAGCTCAACACTATGTGTATCTCTGTCCCTCTTGAGGTCCGCAACCTCCTTTTCTAACTCTGTGTTCCTCTGCCACAGCTTGCGATCTCCCTCGCGAGCCGTGAGGAAACCTCTCTGCAGACTCTCTATCTGCTCATGTATCTCCATCATACCTCTCCTAATCGCTGTCGTCCTGCCCATGACAGTAGTCAAATCAACTCTCAACTCAGCAACAAACTCAGTAATAAACTCAGCAATAACTCAGCAATAATCATCTCAAGTCGGTCAGACATCCGTGAGATCCTCTCGCCCTGTGCAGTAATCCGAGTCCACATCCTACCAATTTCACCCAAATCTGCATGCTCAGCAGAAACCTCAGAAGGTGCATCCAACTCAACGGGACTACGAGGTGGCAACTCAAACAAAAATGGATGATCAGGTGAAACCGGCTCTAACGGATGTATCGGGGAATCGGGCTTCGCAGAATGAGCTGAATGTGCTAGCGACCAATCATCATCAGGCATCTCCTCCTCCTGAGGATCATCCTCTTCCTCATCCTGAGGGTCATCATTCTCTTCCTCATCTTGAGGGTTATCATTCTGCTCACCCTCGTACTCCTCCTCATACACCTCGTCGGAGGGGTACTCCATCAATCGTCATCTTTGAGCATGTGAACCACGAGGCGATAAAATCGGTGACTTAGAGCGGCAATGAGACGATAAAGTAGTGGCCGAACGCATGACCAACACGTATGGGTCATCAGGGGCCATAGTGATATACGAGGGGCGACGCGTACTAGCAATAACAATTCTTAATAACAACACGTGCAAAGGAGGCTATGATTTGTGACAACGGCGTAGGGTAGGTGTAAGTGTTTCAAAACAACTAAACCGCGAACTCAAAATACCGTATCAAAATCATTATATAATTTCCAATCATATATATCAAGAAGGATTTAAAATACCGCATTACTAAAATCATTCGTAAAACAATTAAGCCATATAATTCCTCGAAACGCATGTAATTCCTCAAAACGCCATCATATCACTAAATCAATAAACCTCAAATCCTCAAATCATCTCAAGAATCCCAAATCTACTAATCATCTCAATAATCTCATAATACCTCAATAATAACAATGATGCTTCGGCTTGGCGGGCTGGCGGGCAATGGTCGAGGATTGTTTTCTATAAAATCGGTTATAGTTTAGGTGTCTATTTACCTATTTCTCTATAACCTTGGCTCTGATACCAATCTGTAACACCCCCAAAATTTGATACAGCGGAAGACTCAACAAACTTTCGGGGTGCTACGGGGATTGGTATCCGTTCAAAGTCATGAAAGAACGAGATAAAGTAAACATAATAAAAATACAACCACGCGGGGTTTTAAAGTTTACATTTATCCCAAAATCATCCAAAGTCAGGCCCAAAAGAAATAAATATAGGTCCACAATTATTTATCAGAGTTTTAGAAAATAGATCCATAACCGGGTGCCAAAGCCAAGCCTCCAATCCAAGCATCCAAGGGCATCACTAATTACCTGAGAAAACGTGCTAAAAGTCAGCTTTCACTGGTGAGATCATAGGTTTAGATTCATAATTCAATATAGTGGACATATACGCAAAACGCTTGCTAGCTAGACTAGGCCTCAATCATCCAACCAAAATAATCCAACCAAAATCAAATCAACCCTATAGGTGCACGCTATAACTCAAATCAATCCAATCAATAGCTTACCTAGCTCAAGTTTAGGCCTCGCTCTATAATCAATCCAATAGCTTACCTAGTTCGGGACTAGGCCTTGCTCAACAACCAATCAATAGCTTACCTAGTTCGGGACTAGGCCTCGCTCTATAACCAACTCAATAGCTTACCTAGCTCAAGTCTAAGCCTCGCTCAATAACCAAATCAATAGCTTACCAAGCTCATGTCTAGGCCTCGCTCAACAACCAAATTAATAGCTTACCTAGTTCGGGACTAGGCCTCGCTCAATAACCAAATCAATAGCTTACCTAGCTCATGTCTAGGCCTCGCTCAATAACCAAATCAATAGCTTACCTAGTTCGGGACTAGGCCTCGCTTAATCCTACCTAGTTCTATAAGCATAGCAAGTTTTAAATAAATAAAGCGATAATAGTCCACATAAAACATTTGCACGTTTCTCACCCCAAGTATTGAAAACAAAGTTCAAGAGTAAAAGTAGGGCTATGACTCACCTCAAGTCCAGCAATTCCTCAAAAGAAACCGATATATGAAAGACGTAAGCAATTCAAGTAACTGACGTAACGGAAACTACAGACTCGGCACTTCCTAACAATATCAAACTCGTTCAGAATCATTTCCTCAAAATCAAATATTCCCATTCCCGAACGTATTCCATTTTACTTTCCAAAAATATCCATTTCTCGAATTAACTTCATATTAATTTGAAATTCGACGTTTGGTATCCATATGGGTGGTGGGTCGACACAAATCAAACTAAGAAGCCACAACGAACGAAATAATAAACAAATCTATAGGTCTAATATTAGCCCGATATATTATTTAAATAAATCATCGAAGTTTATCAAATCCGTCGATTTGGTAACCTCCCATATTTATTTACGTAATACATCGCTCCAAGATTATACCCAACCTGAATCATATTGCACAAAGAATACTATATGGTATATATCGTAGTCCAATAAATTCCCTATATGTATCGTCCAATTTACCAAATTCGTCAATTTAGCCAATTCCACGAGATATATAGTAATTTATTATCCTAATACACGTACCACAACCTATGGGCGTCGTAGGATACGATGCCCATTAATATGCTCATTTTCTATAGCTAAATAAACCCTATTTAACCCGTCGATTAAATAAATTACGTAGTTATAGAAAATAGATATATTAATCGTCATATATCCGTGACAACACAAAAGTCACATAATAAAGTCCACTTGGACTTAAGTAACCACAACTCCGTATAACTCGATAAGTTTTTCCAAATTTATATAAATAAAAATCATGTTTTTATTTATTATTTACCCAACGTATTAATTCTCGTCATTATTTCTAATTATTTATTTATAATAATATTCTCGACATTTATTGCACCATTAGAATAGTCCAATAGTTATCGTTATATTATTATAACGTATACTCGTAATCATTTTATCATTAATATACGCATTTATATATATATATATATATATATATATATATATATATATATATATATATATATATATATATATATATATATATATATATATATATATATATATATATATATATATATATATATATATATATATATATATACATACGTTTATCATGTCTATATATGTATATAAACGATTATATTATCAATAATATTATCACGAGTATTATTATTAATGTTTGATTTTGAATATTTATCGAGTCATAAGAATTTGGTCACATGTCCGAGTCATCACTCTCGGCTCATAGTCCAAGTCCAAAAATAATAACCAAGTCAATAAATAAATCAACTCCGTCCAAATCAATCCCAAATCCACGTGCTACAACATTAGGGTCCGACTACGACACCCGACTAACCTATCTCCGTCATCTAATTGACCGTCTCACAATCGGTCCCCATTACCACTTCGTCAACACAACTCCAACATCAATATCACAAGACCAAAGAATCCACTTCAAGCACAATTATCACTATCAACCAATAAATGTAATTCCAACATTACATATATACTTAACAAATATAAACTCCACCAACAAGATTACCATATCATCGGGTCGACTTACCAAGTCAAACGGGTCAATAATACACCACAAAAAAAATATTGTGGGTCACACCCGAGACCATTAGGTCTCGGCTTGCTCTAGTTCGAGCCAAACCGACCCAAACCACCCCTTGGGGTGTCGGCCAAAAATCCAAACGACCACATGGGTCGACCAAACATAACCAAGAATAAACCATACCTCAAAATCAATAACCAAACATCCCAAATCGAGCACCAAGATCAAGAATCATCATATATCAATAACCAAATCCAAAAAAAATGTACAAACCGAGAGTGCAAGCTCTCGGGTACACATCGACCCATCAAGAAAACATCAACCCGGATACCAAACTCGTTTTAGATCACATTTTATCAAAAACCCACTTGAGTTTCATGTGTTAAACCATAGATCCGAAAAAATATAAATAGATCCGTGACCCTTGGTCACATTTTCACCAAAATACGAGTTGAAAACTCGTCTCACCTTCGATTCACAAGACCCAAAACTCGATTTCTTCAAAAAACCCAAAAGAAAAGATGGTAAAGGTGGTGATAATGTGGTGATGTTGATTCGTATGAGGTGTTAAGGTGGTCCAAATCGCGCGTGGTTTGTACCAATAAATAGATCGTGAAAAGATGGTTAAGATGGTGGTGTTAGATTTGGTGTGAGGGTGGCGGTGGTGGTGCTATTGGCGGTTAAAGGTGGCGGTGATGGTTGATATATTAAAAAGAGAGAGAGAGAGAGAGAGAGAGTAATGTTGGTGAAGGTATTGGTGGGTGTTGTGTTGTTACAGCTTTCACAAGGACGATTTGTAATTCCCTCTTATAAAAAAAAGACTTTTAATAATAATAATAATAATAATAATATGAAGTGGGTAAGGTTGGTTAAGTAGCCCGGTGTAAATACACGGACCAAACCCGAAACCTTAAATAACCAATCAACTTTCTCAAACCGAACTCGTTCGAAAAATAATAATATCCGAACCAAATATTAAAATTGTTAGGTTAACCTAGTGCCGGAGTCAATATAGTGCCAAAATAATGATCTCAAAAAAATAAATCATCACGAATGAACCAAACCAAACCATTAATTAATAATCAAATTCCATCAATAAGGTACGATTAAAAATCGCATTCCAACGTTCATAAAATATCTCGTCACGATAAACTTTTCAAATATTCCAAATTTTATAAGTTTTAAAGTAATGCGGGTTTTCAAAACGGCTCCCTAATTTGCCAGTTGTCACAAGTGTTGTCCCAATATGTCGAGTCGAAATTCAGTTGCAAAGTTTACTGAATAATTGTATTTCATCTAACCAAATAACTGATACATGTTCGAGTATTTATAAGGTTCTAAACGAACCGACATGTCCCTTCGGTTTATACCCAACCGAAATAACTAACATAACTAACTTAACCGCTTGGCGATTATTAACTAACTAATGTACATATTTAGTCCTTTGCGTTTTGTTATTTACATAAGAAGCAATATCGAGATTATTTAGTTCACATTCTCCTCCTTAATCTTGATCGTTGCTTCGTTCTAAGTCTTGAACTCCGAGCATTTGTCGCATAGTCACAAACTTTAGTCTTGGTAAAGCTTTTGTTAGTATATCTGCTCTTTGTAATTCTTCACTGATGTGTTCCACGTTGATGTGTTCATTCTTTACGCATTTACGAATGAAATGATAGTGAATGTTGATGTGCTTGCTTCTTCCATGCAAAACTGGGTTCCTGACGAGTGCTATTGCTGAAATGTTGTCGACCTTCAGCGTTATTCTTTTCTCTTCCCAACCAGTTAATTCACTAAGTAGTCGTTTTAACCATAATGCTTGACATGCTGCTCCAGTAGCCGCCATGAATTCTGATTCACATGATGAGAGCACTACCGTTGGTTGCTTCTGAGTACACCAGGTAATAGGTGATTCTCCAAAATAAAATACTATTCTAGTAGTTCCTTTTCCTTGATCAGTATTGATTCCATAACTACTGTTGCTATAACCTGTAATCTTGCAGCCGCCTTCTTTCTTCTATATAATGCCATGCTCCTTTGTTCCTTTGATGTATCGGATTACTTGCTTATTGCCTTCAGGTGATGATCCTTTGGGTCTTGCATAAATCTGCTGAGTAGTCCGACTGAGTAACTAAGATATGGTCTTGTATGTAGTAGATACCTGAGACTTCCAATTAAACTTCGGTAATAAGTTGCGTCAACTGAGTTTCCATCTTCTGCCTTGACCAACTTAGTACCGGGATCCATCGGCATATTCGTGTCATTACTTTCCATCATACTTGTTTCCTTCAAGATCTTGTTAATGTAACCTGTTTGCTTGATTGTAATCTCTCCTCATGTCTAAATAACTTCTATCCCAAGGTAATAAGCTAACAATCCTAAGTCGCTCATTTCAAATTTATCTTTCATCTAGGATTTAAACAATTCTATTTCCTTCCTTAGAGTGCCCGTGATTATCAAGTCATCTACGTAGACTCCAACTATAAGTGTAGAAGTCTTGCTTCTCTTCGTGTAAACTGCTTGTTCGAGATTACATTTCTTAAAGTCTAGTGACTTTAAGGTTTGATCAAGTTTCACATTCCAAGCTCGTGGTGCTTGTCTTAAGCCATACAATGCTTTAGTCAGCTTGTAGACTTTTCCTGAATTTCCTTGTTGAACAAATCCTTCAGGTTGTGTAACATAGACTTCTTCCTTCAAATCTCCATGTAAAAATGCTGATTTTACATCTAAGTGATGTACTTGCCCTCCATGATATGCTACTAGTGCTAATATCAAACGAACCATTTCGATCCGTGCAATTGGTGCAAATACTTCATCAAAGTCTATTCCTTGTTCTTGTACATATCCTTTTGCTACTAATCATGCTTTATATTTGATGATCTTTCCTTTTGCATCCCTCTTGGTCTTAAAACCCCATTTGAGTCCTATTGCCTTCTTATTCGTAGGAAATGTAGTAAGAGTCCATGTGTTATTCTTGTTGGTTGAATCCAATTCAATCTCCATGGCCTCAATCCATTTCTTATCTGTTGATGCCTCCTTGTAGTTATGGGGTTCTTCTTCCGTAAATAGTAAACTTATAGTTTCAACTTCGTGTGCATCCTTATATATTTATGTTATCTCTTTGAAACCTTGTATCGGTCTATCATCAAATCTATGATCTAAGCTTCATAATGAGCTCACAGTAGTTTCTTCTTCCTCTTCTGAGTGTGGGTTATAAGTGTATGTTGGTGGGGTGATTTGTGAGTCAGGATCAGTAATCGGTTCCTATTCCTGATATGTGTTATCATTGTTTTCTAAGTTGATTGGTGTAGGTTTTTCATTGTCAACTCCTTCTACCACAAAACTTGCCCAAAATGTGTCTTGTATGCTTGTTTCCTCTTCATTGCTATCCCAATCCCACGGTTTTGTTTCCATAAACTTCACATCCCTGATAACATGTTTCCTATTTTCTTTTGGATCATATAACCTACATGCTTTTGATCCTTCCTCTATTTCTAAGTAAATCATTAGTATGCTTCTGTCATCCAGCTTCTTCAAGTGAGGTATTGTTATCTTGGCATAAGCTGTGCATCCGAATATCCTTAGGTTTTCCAAATTCGGTTTTCGGTTGTAAAGTGCCTCATATGGAGTTTTATCTACCAGGGCTCTTGTAGGTACCCTATTTAGTATGTAAATGGCGTGTTTAACTACTTCCGCCTAAAAAGTTAATGGTAACTTCATCACTTTCATTATATTCCTCGTAGTTGATAACATTGTTCTATTTCTCCTCTCCACTACTCCATTTTGTTGTGGTAAGTAAGGTGATGTCAACTATCGTGCTATTCCATTTTCCTTACAGTACTTGCCTACTTGGTGAATTCATTAGATGTTAATTCACCTCCTCTTTCTGTTCTTAGCATCCTTAATTTCATTCTCATCTCCATTTCAGTCTGTTGTCTAAATTCTTTGAAATTGTTAAATGCCTAATCTTTCGAATTCAGAAAGTAGGCCCACATGAAATGTGTACAGTCGTCCACTAGCAAGAAAATAAGTTTCTTTCCAGAGTGTGTGGCTGGACTTATGGGACCACAGAGGTCTCCATATACTAAGTCCAACGGGTTCTTTGATCTGAACTTGGCTTGATTTGGAAATGGTGTTCTATTGTGTTTTCCTAATAAACATGCATCACAAATCTATCCTGCATGATTTGTTCTTAGTATTCCTTCCACTAAACCCTTCCTTGTCATCTTATTGATGTTGTCAAAATTCAGATGACCTAATCTAGCGTGCCATAATCATGCTTGGTTATCTATGTTTGCTAAGAGACATATAGGTGCTTCTATTTGTAATCTAATAGTGTAAAGTTGATTCTTAGATCTTTCAATCTTCATCAACTACTTCTTATTCTTTTCATACAAAGTCAGTTTGTTTCCATCCATGATGATCTTACAACCTATCTTGGAGTTGTCCTAAACTTAGTATGTTGCTCTTGTGGTTTGGAATGTAATATACATCCGATACTATCTTTTGTTCTTGGTCCCTACAACCTTACAATATAGAGCCTCTACCCTTTATCTCCACATATGATCCATCTCCAAAACGAACGCGTTCAGTTATGCTTTCGTCAATATCCCTAAAATAACTCTTGGTTCCCGTCGTATGGTTACTTGCACCATTATCTAAATACCATATGCTTGCATCTGCTGTAGCATATCTTTCGGGTTGAATTTGTCCTTCATTCAACGGAACTTCCTTGTGTTCAGTTTCGTGTGCAGTCATTAACAGTGATGGTTCGTCATCTTCTAAGATAAGGTTTGATTGTTCTTGAGTTGTCGATGTTTCTTTGCAGTTTTTCCTCTCGAGTAAGAACTTTTGTGAAGAGATGCCCATCATTTATTCAATTATAAAACACTCGAGAAATAAACAGTTTAGGATTTAGCTATTCAAAGTATTTATACTTCTTAATAAATCATTAAATGAGCAGGATTATCGGGCTGAGGGTGTTTCTGATAATGTCAGAAATCTCAAACACCCTCTAAACAACTTATATCATCATCTTCTTCTCTTCTTCTCTTCTTTAATTTCTCCTCTTCAATGTTGTTTGTTTGCGTGGAGATTGACTTGTATTTGACGACATAATTGTATACCGCTTCAGGGTTTCCTCCATTTTTTATGACTTTTGTTTTTTTTTATATATGTACGTCATGCCTTGTTTTTCGTTTAAGAGGGAGCGGCAATTCGGTGGTCAACTTTTATTGTCAACGACACTTATCTTTGAAAACGAAAACAATTTGATGAGGAAGAAAAAATATGGTTGATTGAACACAACTCAACATATTTTGTGTGTTTTGACGGCTATGGTTTAAGGTTTATGAATTGAATATGTAAAACAAAATTCTAATAAAAAAATAAAGTGAAAATAACTGGAACCCTCATGGTCACAAGCAACTAGGCAAGTAGCTGATAGCAATTTTTGTAGGTGGATTTGTCTAATGCTCGGACACTATACCATGTAAATAAAGATATTATTGATTTACTGATTTATTTTTATTATTTTTATTTTATTATTATTTTTTTATTACATAATGAGATTTCAGGTCTATTTATAATATAACATGACATAAAGAATAAGTTAACAAAGCCCTAAACCTAATGGACCATAAGCCTTTAGGCTTGGCCTTAACCCGATTTAAACCCTAACTATAACCCCAACATAACCGTCATCACTATTAAAATAAAAATGCCCCGACCAAAGATCGACTATTTTGTTAGTATCACTACCGCCGTTGTCCACCAAAAAGTAGAAGGCTCATGTGTCAAGGAGGCATTGGCCGATATGATAACTATAATCATTCGTATGAACAACCGCGATTCAGAGACCCTTAATTCGATCTAACTCCACAGATCATGATTGATCGCGATGGAAAAATTGAAGATTCTTGGCCTTGAAGTAAATATATATTTCCAAGATCACCTATTTCAATAATGAAGAATTGACAACATAATCGCCATGGCACGTGCAACACCCATCTTTCTTGGACAAAATTCATGGTTATGAGACTGATCTAAACATCTAACTATGAAGAAGAAGAAGAAGTGGGTTTGCCTGATATTTGTTATGTAATGCAGCATGAACTAATGAAGTATATAAAGATAGAACAAGTGAATTATATAAAGATAGAACAAATGAATTTGGGTAAATGGAGTAGTTGTGCACTTAATACAAAAGTACTCAAAGTTAAATTGGGTAGTTGAGCACTGTTTTGATAAATAAATGAAGGGGAAATTATATGTACTGTAAAAGGGTGTGTTTAGTAGGGGTGTGCACGATTCGATTTTGGTTGATTTTTGGCTAAAACCGAAACTGAAACGAAATATTCGGTGCTTATAAAACCCAAAACTGAAACCATTCAGTTTTTGGCGGTTCGATTTTTTTCGGCTTATTTATCGGTTTTGGTTCGGTTTCGGTTTTTCCGGTTTTTAACCGTCATCATTTGGGCATCGCCAATTTATGCCAACAAGCTTGTTTTTCTTAGAAAAAATGTTATTTTTTTTTTTTTTCTTTTTTATCAATCTAAGCCTAATAATGTTTATCTCATATTTCTACAAAATGAATATGAATTTATAAATTTGATTTATCGATTTATTTATTTATATTATGTTAATTATATATTATTATATAATAAAACCGGTTCGGTTCAGTTTTTACGGTTTGGTTTTTGGACGAAAACCGAAACCGGACCGAATTTTTTGGTTTTTGAAAAAGTAAAACTCGAACCATCGGTCGGTTATTTCGGTTCGGTTTTTTTGGGTTTCGGTTCGGTATCGGTTTTTTTTCTCACCCCTAGTGTTTAGTTACTATGAAAATCTTGTTTTTAAAACCTGAAATTAAGTATTGCAGTATCTTCATTTTGAGAGAACGAGGTTCATAATTTTATGGATTGCTAATTTACCATTTGGCAAAATGATAATTACAGCTCAGCCATCCTGACAAAATTATAATTACAGCTAATTTAGCGTTGGATATATACTTTGGATTGCCAAAGTTTATAACTAATGTCTACGAAGAAGATTCATGAGGCCATGGCCCGTGACTGAAGCTGGAAAACAAGTCCGGATTCCTGGAAATTTGAATAATGTTTTGACATGTGATATGGCTATTCAGGAAGAATTACAGCAATTTCTCAATCCTAACGAAGTAGTTCCTCCGGAATCCAATGAACAACAACGATTACTTAGGATCAGCTTGCGAATTTATGGCATTCGGTAATCTCCGGAGGATCTATGCTTATTCAACTCCCCGAAGCATTTTGTCGCTTACTACGCCCTTCCTCGTCTCTGGGTGCCTAGGTATCCACAGTAAGCCTTTTTGTTTTCTCATTTCTGTAATTGATTTCGTAGATTTACCGAAAAGATAATTATATATTTATCTAAGCTAAATATTGATATCACAATATCATATTTTCTCAAAACATACATGATACAGTGTCGGTAAAGAATAAATATAAATCAAGTGAATCAAGAGAGTATTTGGTAAATGGGTTTGTTGTGCTATTTATTACAAAAGTACTCGAAGTAAATCGAGTAGTTAAGAAACATTATGAGGTTTTGATGAATTAATGAAGGGAACTATTTTGTCTGCTGACATCACATGAAAACAAGCCGGTATACGCCTTGCTAGACTGATATTGCCTATTGCTCTAACGAGTACATATGTTATTATTCTCATAAGTGATTTAGGTGAAAAGTACAATATGGTTGTTGTGCTATTCATTTAAAACAATGAGAAACTTAAAATCACAATAAGTATAACACTATTCATGACCTCTAAAAAGAATTTATATACCATTTTTAACTATTCATTTCAAGTTCCCTTCTTTGTAAATTGATAATAAGGAATGATTTCCCGCTAAAGATTTGTGAACCAAATATTCTAGCAGAACTTAAAAGTTGCACATAGGACATCTCCAATAAGAGGTAGAATAACAATTTTTTTTTTTTTTTTTTTTTTTTTTTTTTTTTTTTTTTTTTTTTTTAACTAGAAAACTCATTGGAAAGCTTTTTTAATTGAAGGAATTAATTTTTTTTCCTTAATGATTTGAGCAAAGCCCTTACTCACACCATTCAGTATATTAATAATAAGGGTTAATTACTTGAAAATGCATTATATTTGTCACTTTTTGTTATTGTGTGTACTGAACATTTTTATTCTTATTGTGTGTACTGAACTTTCAAATTTCGATTATTGTGAATATTTTGTGACTATTCAATCATATAAAATGACTATTTTACCCTTCAAATTTTGAAAAAAGTAAGCGTAAACTGGTAAAAAAAAATAAGAAAAAAATCAATACAAATAATAACAAAAAGTGACAAGTATAATATATTTTCAAGCATTGATTGATTAAAGAAAACTGGGTGGATTTAATTTAAATATAAACATAAATTTAAGTAAATAAAGAATCCCAATTTGTTTGTTTTATGGGTTTTGGTTTGGTGCAAGGCGACACAAACACACAGAGGTAAAATCGATTATTATTATTATTATTATTATTATATTTTTTTTAATTGATATTTGTTGATTATTATTGTTCATCTGCAATGCAATTTGTTACATTAGTAATTTAGGGTTAGGGTAAGTGGTTTTGTTTTGTGTGTTGGTAAATTACTTTAATTCATTAGTATAAATAAATCATATTTTATAACTATTTATTATGTTCATATATATTCCCATTAGCACTAGTCTAATACAGCTGCTTGGTATGTTTTTTTGTATTGAGTTGTTTAAGTTTACTCTCATCGCTTTTAATGAATTCCATTACAACTTAGTATCGTGTTTTTTTGTTTTTTTTTAATAAATTGCTACTGCTGCAATTTTAGAATAGATGATTTTGCTTATATGGTTAATCTCATCAGGGCATGGATAACTTTGCTGACGACATCACTCTTCAAAACTTAAATATCACTGCACGACAACTTAGGTTTAAGGTATAACTTTCTTTCCCTTCTGGCGTACAATGAATTGGGCAACCATCAATATGCTTGGATTTGGGCTAATTGTTTAGCTTAATAGTACGTTCTTCTTAGAAACGGAATTGCATTCTTCTTAGCAGGGAGAGTACATCTGTCCAGTACCTCAAGGGGCTATTACCTCCCCCGTGGCTTGTGACGTGGTTAAAGTTCTCTTGCATCAAGGAATGAAGGTCGAAGAAGGGCAATCCTTGTTTGTCATGAATGTAACTAAACCTAAAACACCCTTTCCACCCTCTCAACCGAAAAAAATATTAAGTATTAAGAATTTTCTGGAGCACTCGGGTGTTGGTATTTATTCTATGAAAGACGTGGGAACTCGATGATCCCAAACATGACCCCATGGCAGGCCTTGATAATGAAGAAAGTTTTTTTGAAAACTTCAAGAGGTTTGATACTCTCGTGGACCATTCGGATCACCTTTTTTCAGCACCTTCTTATTGGCCAATGAAGCAGGTAGGTTAAATATGTCTGTTTTCATTTTATGATATCATACTTATAATAATAAATAATAATATTGTCTCATACATGCGAAATATGTTTCAGCCGCCAAATGATTGGGCTAACAAGATTACATGAAGAATGGAGTATTCTTAAGGAACACTTACCCGGTATGCTAATAGTAATAACACTCCTACGTTTTTTATTTATTTATTTCTATTGTTCGTATTTCAAGCGTATTTGGCTGGTTACAACAGAGACGATATTCGTGAGGGCTTATAAAGATAGGAAGGATCTCTTAAGATTTGTGATGATTGGACCAAAGGGGACTCCGTATCATGACGGTCTCTTCTTTTTTGACCTGTGTTTTCCAAGCAACTATCCTCATAGCCCGCCTGTAAGTCATTTCTCATCCTCTTCTTGTTGATCCTAATATGCATGTTAATTTAAGTTTCACATAAATAAGGAATGATTGGTTTTTCAGCGGTATGCTCTCTCTCTTATTATCTTGGTGTCTGTCCAAATCTGAACGATTGTGACGAGGTTCGGTTGATCCGTATGTATACAACTGCTATACTGGAAAAGACGTGGGTGCCGGGCACTTCTAATATGCTCAAATATCTTGTCTCCATACAAGGTCTGGTTTTTAATACAAAGACTTTGTTTAACGTACTTTCGATGATGGGAGATACTGTGGGTGGAGGATCACCTTCCTTACTATACAACAAGAATATCCTTATCAAATCACTGAAAATAATGGTTTGTACCATGACCAAACCACCCAAGGTAACTAAAAACTTTTTGATTTTCTTTGTGTTCCTACAGTTGCTTAATTTATATGCTTTTATCTAACTATATCTATATATATGTTGCTACATGATGAATCCAGCACTTTGAGCCTTTTGTGGCTGGGCATTTTCGCAACCGTGCACAAGATATCCTAATGGCATGTAACTCTTATAAGGAAGGTATGCAAGTCGGGTTTCTTGTCAGTAGTAACATTCATACCTGCTCAACTAAGTTCAAGAGAGATTCTGCCTCATGCATTAAGTTACTTGTAAAGGCATTTAACAAAATCGGAGCTAAGGAAGTTGAAGGCTTTCTTCATCGAATTGAAACGAGCACTCCTCCGCCTGCATCTGCAGCAACCCCTGTGAGTCTTCACTGTCATTTGCTGATATATATAGTATATTGTATGCAAAATTTGTATAGATGTATTTTTCTGTCGATTATTAAATTACTCTAAAATTTTCAGGTTGTTGATGAAGACCTGTATCCTGCGGTTGTGAGAAAGAGGAAGGTATAACTTTGTTTCTATGTGTTAAAGTTACAAAGGCTGGATACTGAATCATCATGTATCGAGTTCTATGGTCCTCAGGTGTAGTTTTTCTATTGACTATTGTAACCTGATTCTTGAATTTTTCTCAGGTTGTTTTTGACGAAGGCTTGAAGAGGAAAAGGACAAAGGTATAAGTTTCTTTCTTTGTCTCAGTTTTTGAAAACATGGGTGGCTAGCAAATTAACGACATTTTCTGTTGAGGAAATGCTTTTCAACCTCTTATTTACAAGCCCACCATCTTTGTTACATGTGTGGCAGACTCATGATAGGGTACGATTTTATATACAAGCATGTTAACTTAGTCTCTTTGTTCTTGTTACATGTTGCAGACTGTTGATCACTGTTATTCCTGGACTGTAAGAGCACCCTCTTCTTTTACGGTGGCCAGGGTTCTGGTAGAGGAGGGATCACAAGTCGAAAAAGGGCAACCTTTGTATATCATGGATCCAAGGGACCTTGAGGTTTGGAATCAAAGAACACAAAAAGAATCAACTGTTGAGAAGATGTGGAGAGGAAGCGGAGGTTGCGTTATGGTATTTGTTCTATGGAAGATGTGTTAAAGGACCAGAATCATAGCCGCCAAATGGAAGCGCTTGGTAATGAAGATGTTCAGAAAATGTATGAAAACTTCAACAAGTTTTATGCTGCCGAAAGTAGTTCTGTAACGATCCAGGTAAAGTGTGTGTATTATCATTGGATTATTGGACCAATCACGAATTATAGTTGTATCTTGTTACCTTTCATCACTTTGTGACGCGTAAATGTGATTGGCATGTTTCAGCCATCAAAAGAGTGGGCTGACAAGCTAGGTGCTGAGAATTTTGCTGCAATGCGGATTCAAGAACGATTTGGATGTATGCTTTAAGCAACTTGTAGCTGCATTGATCAACGTTGGAGCAAAAGGAACTCAAGAATTTCTTCCTCTTTAGTTGTAATGAGTTTTGTTAATTATCATGTTTATAACAACGGGTTGTATCGTACAATGACACTAACTAGCATGATGTTTATTGTCGTAATTTATGTTTTTGAAACTTGAGTGTTGTATCTTAGAATGGTAGTAACTAGCCTGATGTTTATTGTCGTAGCACCGTTTTGACAAGTGATCTTATAAAATGAAAAGACCAAAATCAACCGTATGTATGTAAACAATAAACAAAGTCGTCTTTGACAATTGCTTTTAGCAACTTGTAGCTGCATTCATCAAAAGTGGATCAAAGAGATGTCAAGAATTCCATCATCTTAAGTTGTAAGGAGTGTCGTTAATGATTGTCTTCGCGTACCTCTTGGATTTTATAGTTGTTTTAGTTGAGTAAAGATAACAGTTTTACATCATAAATTCAAAATCAGTAATATGGTCGACAAGATCTCTAATCTTACATCATACTACAAAATAAACACCATAAACACAGAAGAAACCCAGATCAAAAACATCAAAAATAACCGAATTAGTCAAACCCAGATTCAGTAACATTCTAACATATAACACTTGATGATCAAAACACATGTAACACCGCCTCCTTGTAAAACAAAACACCAACAAAACTAAACAACAAATCAAGATCCAAGGTACTTTCTACAAGCTTAAAAAAGAACAATTAAGTTCTAAAACTTAACAAAATCCATCCGCAAAAACGACAAACGATATTAATCCAACAAATCGATTGCCACGTAGCCTCAACATTCAGTCAGCGTCATATCTGTCCAACAATGTAAAATGCAAAGAGTTATAAAATGTTTACTCATATATCAGTAAGTAAGAAAGGTGTGACTGAACTTTTATCAATCGACCATGAGCCTAGTAAAGAATACTGAGAACAGAGATGGTTTGTGCCTTTCCATTTTTCCAAATAATATGTAAAATCACAGTAAGAATCTCATTTAGACATGCTTTACAAAGGCCTATATAGGCGGTTTATAAGTCTATGATCTGAAAGGACAGCCTAAAATGAGCTTACTTAGCTAAGAAATCAGAGCTAATTCCCAATGACACAGATCATTTACTTGCTATACTGGAAAAAACGTGGGTGCCTGGCACTTCTAATGTGCTCAAATATCTTGTCTCCATACAAGGTCTGGTTTTTAATACAAATACTTTGTTTAACATGCTTTCGATGATGGGAGATACAGTGGCTGGAGGATCACCTTCCTTACTATACAACGAGAATATCGTTATCAAATCACTGAAAGCAATGGTTTGAACCATGACCAAACCACCCAAGGTAACTAAAAACTTTTCGATTTTCTTTGTGTTCCTACAGTTGCTTAATTTGTATGCTTTTATCTAACTATATCAATATATATTTTGCTACATGATGTGTCCAGCACTTTGAGCCTTTTGTGGCTGGGCATTTTCGCAACCGTGCACAAGATATCCTAATGGCATGTATCTCTTATAAGGAAGGTATGCAAGTCGGGTTTCTTGTCAGTAGTTAATAAATCTTTAAATGTTTTTTTTTTTTTTTTACCTCTAGGTATGAGCATCGGAGGCTTCGTGGTCACTTAAACCTCCTTGATTGGCAGCATTGGCGGCTTCCCAAATCTCTAAGTTCTCTTCGAGGGTGCTGATGTAGTAAAGGGCATTCACCATCCATTGCCGAGCATAATGAAAACGAGGAGCGAGGATGGCGAGCTGCTGGTCAAGTAAACCTCCTTGATTGGCAGCATTGGCTGCTTCCCAAATCTCTAAGTCCTCTTCGAGGGTGCTGATGTAGTAAAGGGCATTCACCATCCATGCCGAGCATAATGAAAACGAGGAGCGAGGACGACGAGCTGCTGGTCAAGTAGCTCCTCCTCATCAAGGGCATCAGCCATCAAATCCATAGTGTACAAGAGTTCATCTTTGATCTTGTCTAGCTTTCGGCATTTGTCTTGAAGGAGTGATTCCATATGTAACATAAGGGGCATCAATTGAAGATATGTACAATTTAACAAGATATATAGACAAAATAAACACTTAACATCAACACTAGATCATAAGATTGTTACCTAAAATAACAGAGTTAGAAGGTGAATTCATCAAATATTTCAAAAAGCACGCAACATTATTATTATGAGCAAAACATTGTTACCTAAAATAACACCCCCATTGAAGAAACTCAAAACGTACAAATTTATAAAACTCCATAATATTTCTAAATAAAACGATCATCTGGGTTCTACTAGAGTACTAGTTAAAATTTATACATATATAAAACTATAAAAAGCTGACACCTTTATTACTGATATATGTATACAACTAGTTTTTTTTTTTTTTGAAAGGCAACAGAATTATATAACACCAACAAAGAAAAAGATACAAACTAAAGGCATCCCAAACTCCTCATCAAGCTGATAAAGATGAGACCCGAAAAGAAGAAAAGAAAAGACCCCACGACAGACCAACATAAACAAAAAGAAAAGAACCTACACTAGTTAACACGAGAAGGACGGACCTTTACACCAATCAACCCAGTTGATGTTAATCTTTTTGGATCTGCGCAAAATCCAGAAGAAGGACATCAACTGTATCTCAAAGAAGATGTCATCAGCCGCCATATGTTTAGACTGGAAAATCTTTGCATTGCGCGCTTTCCAGATGAGATACAATGCGCTCCAAATCACTGCTTGCCACACATCCTTCAATTTGGATGGCACCGAACTATTCGCGGACAAGATATCACTAACAGATGAACCATTGAAGTATCCCAAATTCCACCACGAGAAAATCTTAGACCAAATAGTAGACGCAATCACACATCGAACAAAAACGTGATCAATTGTTTCAATCGCATCCTCACACCACGGACATAAAATTGAATGTAGGTCCACTCCAATATGGTCAAGAAGGGACCTCACAGGGATTCGACCACAATTTAACCTCCATATAAATACATTTACCTTGCGAGGTACAATCTTACATCACGACGTTTCTTCAACATGAGCACCAGGATTAAGAATTTTATCATCGATGATCTCTTTGAGACCTTTAACCGAAAATACTCCGTCATCAGCAAGCAACCACCTCCAAGAATCGACATGGTCACGAATCGGAACTATATCCCTCACTAGATTAACTAATTCTTCTAGCTCTCCCGCTGACCTTCCTCGAGGGACACCTACCCAATCCCATTCCCATTCCCATCTCCATCCATCACTACTCCATACACCATGGTTCCTAACCGAAGCATTTTCATCACCCTCAAACCTAAACAACCTTTGAAACCTATCACACAATTTGAATTCACCAACCCATCTGTCCTTCCAAAACCGAGTCTGCTCACCATTTCCCAACTTCCTACCAAAAGACGAGCTAAACTCCACCCCTATTCTATCTATATCTTTACCTACCCGAATCACATTGCCCCAAGCACCCCTATTAGCTACTCCAGAAATGTCTCCTACTTCAGGCAATCCTTCCGACTCACCATAAATACTTTTTATCACTCGAACCCAAAAAGCATTCCCTTCCACCCGAAACCGCCACCACCATTTACCCAATAACCCCCAATTGGCAGCCCTAAGACTTCCAACATTAAGACCCCCGCATTCAAATTTCGACAACACTTTTTCCCATTTTACCCATGCCATTTTACGAGTATCACACCCCCCACCCCAAAAGAAGTTTTTCCTCACTCTCTCAAGAATATTAACCACGCTAGTTGGGGCACGGAACAAGGAAAAATAGTACAACGAGAGGCTACCAAGGACTGACCGAACCAAGGTTAGACGACCCCCAAAAGAAATCGATCTAGCTTTCCAATCTGAAAGTCTGTCTTTAAACTTCTCCACAACAGGCATCCAACTCTCTACTTTATTCATATTTATCCCGATAGGAAGCCCAAGATACATAAAAGGCAATTTCCCGGGACAACATTTCAACATTCGTGCCATCTCCTCCACTTCATCTTGAGAAACGCCTACCCCATATAACTTACTTTTAGTTAGGTTTATTTTAAGCCCTGAAGCTTTTTCAAAACATTTCAATATCCCCATAAGATTCCTACTGTTGTCCAGACTCCAATCGCCAAAAAAGATTGTGTCATCTGCGTACTGTAAATGTGAAACCACCACCTGATCTCTTCCCACCGTGATCCCCTTCATGACGCAGTTGTTAATTGCCTCTTTCATTACAACATTAATTCCTTCTGCTGCAATTAAAAATATGAACGGTGACAAAGGATCGCCTTGTCTAATTCCTCTTGAAGCCTTAAACTCCTCTGTAGGCGACCCATTCACGAGAACCGACATGGATGTTGTTTGAAGACATTCATTAACCCATTTACACCATTTCGTTCCAAACCCCATTTGTATCATCACCTCTTGAATATAATCCCAGTTAATGCTATCATAAGCTTTTTCGAAATCAATCTTTAATATCATACCCTTGCCATGGGTTCTCTTAACAAAATCAAGGGTCTCGTTTGCCACAAGAACACCGTCCAATATAAACCGACCTTTGATAAACGCGCTCTGAACTTCACCTACAACTTTCCCAATCACCCTTTTAATTCTTTCTGCTAACACCTTTGAAATAATCTTATAATAGCATCCAATAAGGCTGATTGGACGATAATCCTTTAATCCAATTGGATCAGAATTCTTCGGAATTAGAGAAATAAAAGAAGAATTGCACCCTGCACTAATTTCTCCCTTTTCCCAGAAGTGACTCATAGCATTTAATAAATCACCTTTTATAATCTCCCAGTACCGTTTGATGAAATGAAAATTGAAACCGTCAGGCCCGGGAGCTTTCGAGCTATCACAATCCTTAATTGCCAACCAAACTTCTGTTTCAGAAAAATGATCTTCCAGCATATTTGCATCTTCAATAGAAATCCTATTGAAACCATTCGTGACAATCTCAAGTCTTTCACCACTAGTAACTGTGAACACCGATTTATAATAATCTCGAACCCCTTTCTTAATCTCTGTTGGGTCTTCACTCCACCTCCCATCGACCATTAAACCCCTCATATTATTTTTTGATCTTCTTCTTCTCATGACCGAATGAAAATATTTAGAATTTTCATCGCCCTCGACCGTCCACTTAATACGAGCCTTCTGTTTACACATTTGAGCTTTTATTTTATCTTTTCTTAACCACTCTTTTCGGGTATCTCTCCATTGAATCCTTTCTGTCTCGGAAAGATTTCTACTTTCTGCTTCTCTATCCCACCTATTCGCCTCAACTCTAAGACTTTCCACCTCTTTATCTATCTTCCCGAATTTATCTTTACTCCATGCTTTTAACTCCTCTTTGACATTCTTTAGTTTATCTCTAAACACTCTGTCCGGGACTACTGACCTAACCGGTTTATTCCACCCCCTCCTTACCACTTCTTCCGCATCTGTATCCTCAAACCATACATCGAATACTCGGAATGGTTTAGGACCAAAATCAACTATTTTATCCCGCAATATAATCGGACAATGGTCTGACAGCTTCCTGTCAAGTGTCACAACTGATAGATCTGTCCATAAGTCTCGAAAACCCTCCGACACTAGAAACCGATCAAGCTTACTGAACTTTAAACCATCATCACTAATCCTAGTAAATCGTCTTCCTCCAATTGGTATATCCAACAGCTGACTCTCTCTAATAAACTCATTAAATTTTCGAGCACTTCTTGCATTAAAATGGGAGTTCATTCTATCTTCTGGTTCCCTTACCTCGTTAAAATCACCAAAAATACACCAAGGAATTTCCAGCGTTCCCATCATGTTGCTCATTTTATCCCATAATTCTAACCTTTGATACTCATCTCGAGGCCCATAAACATTCAAAAAACCAACCAACCCGTCCACCCCTTTCCATTTGCCAACAACGGCTAGAAACCATTCATTTCCAACAGCATGTGTACCTGTGAAAATATTAGTATTCCACAAAGTAATAATGCCCCCCGATCTCCCATCCGAATTGACTTGAGCAAAACCTAACTCGTCATCATACCATATTCTTTTTGCAAAATTATCATCCACCTCTTTTAATTTTGTTTCTTGTAGCCCAAACACACATGGTTTGTCAACTACCCCAATCTCTTTCACCCAATCTATTTTATCATCTGAACCTAACCCCCTAACATTTAAAGAAATAATATTAAGCATTAATCCAAAAAAGAATAACGACCTGACTAAATCGTACCCATGATAGAGCTCTATTAGGAGTTTTTGTCCGTGTCGAATTCCTCTTTATCTTTCCAAACGAACCCGACCTTTTTTCCGATCTCGCGAATCCGGACTGATTCTTCAGAACTAATAGAGAGGCTTGAGCTAGACACCCCACCCTTCTTAAACCCATTTTTGGAATCCCCATACTTCATCGAGACCCCAACCCCTGATAATTTCTTGCCTTTACTTTTCGATCTCTCTTTGATAATCTTCATGCTTAACTTACCACCTGGAGTTAAAGCACAACTATTGGAACTCACTTTTTTACATTTACCTGCAATTGAGATTCTAGTAGCAAACTTTTCCTGTTCTTCCTCAACTGGTTTCATGGTATCTTTATCTTTCTTGTTTGACTTTTCACACTTATGTCCACTTTTGTATCTCTCATTTAACAGCCCATGTGGAGAATCACTCTTAATGGGCTTACTAAAACTTTTCATATTTGCTTCTATTCGGCCCAAATCATCTTCATTGTCTTTATTTTGTGTAGAAAAGTTTTGCAAAGCCCCACTTTCACGTACTTGTGTATTTGGAAAACCATTTAAACACGTAAATAACACCTTTTCCAAAAAAGAGCCGTTATCTGTTGAACAACTTTTCTTCAGTCCGCCGAATTTCTTCCTCGAGCTTTTCCCTGCCGCCATTCCTATTCAAGCTATCATTATTACTACTCACAGCTGTTTCTGAACCTACACCTATAAAAGATTCGTCAACTCTTTCCTGGGAATCCTCTGCCCTCACGCATTCCGGCACACCGGAATCATCTTTTTTCGGCAAGTCTGAATCTGCATTCACGTTCGTATTTACAGAACCCGGCACCTCATTTTCCTTTCTAGTATTACCCTCATGATTTCTTTCAACTTCTTCTTCTTCATCAACATAATCTTCAAATTCACTAGCATCCTCTGAACCGCTGAAGTCTTGTTCATCATCTTCAAATAATGTCGTTGGAACCCCTCTTTCACTACTTGTATCATCACAATGTCTACCTTCCACCGCAAATAACGTATACCTATCCTCTTCAACCTGAACTGGAATCACGACACCATTTATCTTAATGAGACGGCGCTCATTTATAGTTTCTCCCCACCGTGTTTGAATCAAGACTTTTCCGGTCACTAAGATATCAGATTCCTCAAGATTACAGTTAGAGGTTTCCAGGACCCTACCCCATTTTGCAGCAATTTTTGTGAAAGTTGATTCAGACCATCCTTCTACTGGAACACCCATTATATTAAGCCAAACCGTTCTAAAGACTGGATAATACCCTGGTAGCCATCGATGAACGTTAAATAGCCACGGATGTTGCCCAGATTCCACGTCTTTTATGAAGTTCTCCACCATTTTTTCCGATCTAAATTTAATCAGTAGCTCTAAACCCCCCAACAGCTTGACATCTTCAACCTCCAAACCTTGTGCTTCTAATCTAGGTGCCACCATATCTAGGCCTTCAACCTCTTTCACTTGTCCAAACACACACTTTCCCAGATATTTAGATCTACTATCGTCTACTTCAATCGTCAACGTCTCATGAAAAGAACCCTGTGAGTTTGTCACATTGACTTTTCTTACCTCCTCATTCGTCGAATGTTCACTTTCTGCTTTACTCACCTTTTTAACCGGAGTGATATTTTTTCCTCCCCCCTCACTCATCACACTATCATTCTTGGCACTCCTTTCCTGGTGCAATTTGTTATTCACAACTTCTCGATATGACATATCATCTCTCGGCTCTCCATGCACCTGTAGTCGGTTTTCTTCCTGCCGCTCCCTCCATCGATTTTCTTTGTACACCATACCTATCCCATGCCTGGAAAACAGATAAGTGATACGCGCCTATCCTAATCTTGCTCAGACTCCTTTCCATAGCTTCAACATTCATAACACCACGAAATCTAACAAACCCGAATCGCTGACCACTTCTGAGTCTCCGTTTTGGCATGTATATATCCACAATCCAACCGTAGTTCCGAAACAATCTCCAAAGTTGGACCGTGTCGTAACCCTCCGGGAACCCGAAAAACATGAACGATACCGTCGATTGGTGCCTAACTCTGATTCTGTAGTCCCTTAAGCCATTGTTGTACCATTTACCATTTGCCCGTTGCCCAACTCTATGAAAAACACTCACCCTCTCACCAACTCTGTTAAAGACACTCACTCTCTCTCTCATGTTGGAATACAACTAGTAAAACACAAATTTAAACATAAAAAAAATAAAAAAGCTCACAACTTTATGATCATACATTCAGGGGCGGAACTAGGAGCCAAGTTTAGGGGTAGCGAAATACAAAAATTTGTTTAGGGGTAGCGAAAATTTGTTTCAGGGGTCGCGAAATCTCCAAAAAATGATCAAAAATCGCCAAAAATAGCCAAAAATCGTCAAAAATTCCACTACCGGGTAAAAGTTCAGGGGTAGCGACCGCTACCCCTGAACTACATGTATATCCGCCCCTGCATACATTACATTATGACATAAGTTAGTATTATTATGCATAATAACAAGTAGAGAGAAGATGACATTTTATACCTGAAATGAAAGAAACTTGAAGTTAAACAAGCAAAAGAGAGGAGGATGTTGAAACCCTAGAAGAAGAAACTGGTTTGACCTCCTTTTTTGAGAATGAGACGATGAATAAATTTATATATAAGGTTAAGGTGGTGGTGTTTTATGTTTGATGTTCCATAACATAATACACAGCATTTCATTGGTTCATTTTGTGCTGACGTGACATTGTTATTTCTAATTTCTTTCTAATTGTTTGTAATAATAACAAGATCATATTATATTTTTCTAAAAAGTGAAGTTTTTCTCACTTTGACAATAATGGCTATGTTTGGCAAAAGTAGCTGTGAGCTGTGAGCAGTAGCCAAAAAAGCTCACAGCTTCATAAAAAAGCATTGGGAAAATGAGCTTTCCTAAAATATAGCAAAGTCCACAGCTCTCATGCCAAACAACCATCAAAAATAAAAAAGCTCATTCTCACCGCTCATTACCCCAAAAAGCTCCAAAAAAGCTCCGAGCCAAACATAGCCAATATGTTTACAAACAGAATGGGTTACCTACTGAGATTCAAACACGTGACATCCATCCATCCATCCATCCATCTGTGTGAGAGGGTCTTGCTATCAATCCCAAGTTCCCAACACCGAGCGCAGGTACATTTGACACACATTGTATATTTATTTTTATTTCTTAAAAAAAGAAAGTTAGGTTGATTTTTCAGAAAAGCGGGGAGGAAAGAAATAGTAATTTCCAGTCTCATGACAGTCTCTACATCTAATGAAAGCGCCTTTTTTAGATCAACCATCAATTACAATTTTTTTCGCTAGGGGGCATGTGCCCACTCTGCCCCCTCCTGTCTCCGCCACTAATGACATCAGCTTAGTTTTATTTAATGATATCATAATTTCATACAATGCATGACTTCTAAGAGAGAGACTCGATAATATTTTGTAGCAGCTTGAATTAGTTAAAGATACTCTAATTGCTGCAACTAGCTAGAGCAAAGAAACATCATAACTGAAAGGCAGTAATGGACAACTAGTGAAGACAAGGAGTAGCAAGTATTACTAACATTTTTCTTTCTCAACAAACACAAAAGCAAGTTAATACCCTTGATTTCCCATTTAGCGTTTACTTCAACAACTTTACTACCATTGATAAATAATCACAAAACACCAGAATTTCTTTTCATACAATTCGCTGACCCAAAACCGAGCCCCCTACTTATACAAGCAATCAATTGTGAAAATCCATTTTTATCCAAACGTTAAATTTTACTACATCGAAATAACCGGAAAGTATAAACATCCAACCCCCCGTGTTGAAAAGTATGCAAATTTCTCATATGAAAGTAATTTAATAACAAGCATAGAAATCATATAAGTTAAAGAGCTTAATGGTTAAACCTGATCTTGCTGCCTCTTCAACCTCATACACTATCAAATCAAAACAACCTCATGCCTAAGTAATGAAAAAACACCTATTTTTTGGGTTTTCGAAACAT
This sequence comes from Artemisia argyi, assembly GCA_030686995.1. Lineage (NCBI taxonomy): Eukaryota > Viridiplantae > Streptophyta > Magnoliopsida > Asterales > Asteraceae > Artemisia > Artemisia argyi. Next base: position 252,941 of record JARVZY010012438.1, read on the forward strand.
ATCTAATAAACTTGGCCTAATCCCATTTCTCAAGTTCCTTAGCTTGATTTAAAGCACACTAGTACAAAGACAACCTCCGGCGTCGACTTTTTTTTAACCGTGCCGACGTCATGACGTCGGCAACATACCTTCTCGACGTCATGTCGTCGGCAGAAACTAGTCGACAGAGCCGCGTCGGCAACGTCCCTACCGACGAATAACACCGACGACAGTGTGGGACCCACATGATTTTTGGTCAAACGAATGGGGGTGTCCGACATTTTGTTACCGACGTCAGGTCGTCGGTAATGTAATAATTATTTAACGCATTAATTAGATTAACTTAATTTAGTCAACGAAAGTCAAATTTTTTTGTAAATGGTGCCGACGACATATAGTCGGTACCGTTTGAAATTAGTCACCATGTGCGTTATTATGCCGACGACTGGTAGTCGGCACTGTTTGAAAATAGTTAATATGTGTATTATATTTCCGAAGACATATAGTCGGTACCGTTTGAAATTAGTCACCATGTGCGTTATTATGCCGACGACCTGTAGTCGGCACCGTTTGAAAATAGTTAATATGTGTATTATATTTCCGACGACATGTAGTCGGCAAGAAGTTATACTGCAGCTGCACAGCAGCCTGCGCAGCTGCCCTGCCCAGATTTTTGCCGCAAAATTGTGCAGCAAAAATCTACCAATTCCAGTTTCATGTCCTGCTCTCATAACAACACATTCCAACACAAAACAATGGCTAAAACGACTATAAAGTTTATAACGGCTAAAACGGTTATATATAACCACTAAACAATTAATAAACTTTACAAAACAGCCATAAACTTTATAACACCCTCAAAATACATCATAAAGTTTACAAAACGGGTGTTATAATCGCTAAACGTAGCTACTATATCTACAAATGTTGCAATATCCTAAGTGTTCAAAGATAATAAGATTGGGGTCGTCCGGACATAGTTCCAAAGACAAAACAACACAAAATAATACCTCTACAGCCCATCGTCGTCATACAGCCCCTCGTCGTCATCCTGATCATCATCAGAACTCCCGCTGCGAGAGCCACTCCCGCTGCCAGAGCCACTCTCGCCGCTTGAGCCCTTCGCGGGAGCGCCTGCACCGCCTCCAGCTGCATGACGAGAACCACTCTGGCTAATAAACGCCTCCCATGTTGGGTTTGTCGAGACAAAACGTGTCAACAACTCAAGCTGCTTCTCAGTTTTCTTGGCTTGCTTTCTTTCTTTCTCCTTCTCTTTCTTAGCTTCATCCACTATCGTTTTAAATTCATCAATCTTCTCCTGAGCTTCAGCAAGCTTCCTGTCAAGCTCGGACGTACCTATAAACGAAATAATCAAAATTTAAAAACGGTCATTTCAATACATAAGATTATCCAACTTTAAATACCTATAAACGAAATAATCAAAATTTAAAAACGGTCATTTCAATACATAAGATTATCCAACTTTAAATACCTGGTGGAGCTGGAGGCGGCAAGTCTACCCGTGGCCTCTTCAAGAAGGGTACCACCTTGCCGACGCCGGGTATATGGCCACGCTGCTTGCCCCCGATTACCCGAGCAAATATCTCCTCCTCCGTGAGGCACGGCTCGTCTGCCGGCATATCGGATCTAGGCTCCCGTAGTCGGACCATCTCTTCCTGTGTAGTTGAAAAAAAATGAGAAAATTAATATATTGGTCGGGTTAATTACTAGATTATGTTTCAATAAATCACTAAGTGCGTGTTTGGAAAAAAATAAATAAATAACGATACTTACAAACCGAGCACGAGCCTCGTCCTGCAACCAAACACCATTCTTGAAGTGGGTGTCAAGATAGGTATCGAACATGGACGGATACCGGTGGTCCTCGCTGTTCTCGAACTGTATAAATATATACACATGCATATAGGATGAAACAAATTAAAATGACTAATCAAACACCATATATATTTTATTTAGTATAAATACTTTTAATTAATATATTATTAAAATTAAATAATCTTATAAAAATAAAATGTGTCTTACATATTCATGTCGAGATGCGGCAAATGATTTCGAACCGTGGCGGCTGAGAATCTTGTTCTTCTTTCTATTCTCTTTGTTCACAGCCGATCGTGTCTGGGCCTTCTCCGTCATGTACTGGTTGACATACTTGTTCCACTCAGCCGGCTCCAAGTTCGGAGGAGGATCTCTTATGATCTCGTCCACTCTCGCAGCCCCACCCTTTCTCGTAAAGTAATCGCGTTTCAGATCATGTTTATTGTCACGGTATCGGGTGGCGAAATATGTTGTGAGCGCCGACCGAATGGTCTCCCACTCCGGTCTGGTCTTGTGGCGCTCCAAATTGAACATACGCTGCAATCAAATATAGTTAAAATTAATATAAAGATATAAATAAATAAAAAATGGTTAATAAATGTACACATTCAAATAATTAAATATAGATATATAAATAAATAAACAAATTTAAATAAATATGCACATTTAAATAAATAAACACGGTAACATAACAATATATATAAAAAGAAAATGAAATAACTGACCCCGACGCTTGGAAGGAAGTTAGCCATCAGCTCCGGTTCTATATCGTACCAGGAGTCATAGTGTAGCGGCAGCTGTCGAATGAGCTCGCCGACGTAATTGCCAAACCATGCTTGGTTCGTGCCCACATGAGTGTAAGTCCCCTTATCACCAATCTCAAAGTCAATAGACTGTAGGTCACGAAGTCTCACGGCAGCCTTGAGCTTCACATTCTTATTTTCTTCGCGTGGTCGTTGCCTACCGCCATTCTGACCTCCCCTACCCCTGCCTCCCCCCTGGCCCGACCTCCTCGGCAGGGTCGCCCTGATCCTGCAATTGGAGTGAGTGAAAACGTCATAAAGTAACTTATATAAATATATATATATATATATATATATATATATATATATATATATATATATATATATATATATATATATATATATATATATATATATATATATATATATATATATATATATATGTATATATATATATACACATATATCTATATATATACATAATATGTGTGTGTGTATATATATATATATATATATATATATATATATATATAATCTAAAAATTCTTACCACTAGCACGGTGCCCGCCCTCAATCTGACGGGTAGGGGAAGGTGGTGGATCATCGGCACCGTCACCACCATGACTCCGTGCAACTGCTGCTGCCATCTGTAAAAGTACAAGTTGAGTAACATATAGAAATTCGGGAACAAATTAACATAAGCATGCACACATTCAAATACATACACATTCAAAAGAAATATACACTTTTAAACAATCCATAACAATTTCATTAAAATAAGTGTCGTTTTACAAGTTACATTTTAAGATCAATCTGCACAATCAAAATCACTATCATAAACAACATTAGTCGCAACTTCAACTTCATCATCAGAATTGTTTGCGACTTCATTATCAGAATATGCTAAATCATAAGGATCGTCGTCTTCATCATCAATAAAATCATCGTCGTCATCAACAGGAATGATTGGTGGTGGTGCCTCAACTAACGTTGATTCACCATCGATATTTAAGGTTCCAGGTTCCAAATCATTCAAATTAGCAGACAGTTGGAGATCGGATGAGTTGTTGTCATGTATCACATCATCATCGTCTTCTACCACGATGACATCCCAGATTGTGTTGTGATTTACTTCTTGGACGACCTTCCAATGGAGTGGTCGTCTGGCAGGATCTTCAAGGTAGAAGACTTGTTTTACTTGTGTTGCGAGAATGTAAGGTTGATCTTCGAACGCATAGCTACATGCCAAAATTTGTGTCATGTTGTTTCTAGTGGTAAAACGTTGGACTCTACGGTTTTTGTTGCTTAAGTCGAACCACTTAACTCGAAACAACACAACTTTGAACTGGGAATATGCGAACTCCAGAATTTCTTCTAGTTGACCATAATACATTTCTCCCTCCTTCTCACCAGGTGAACAAATTCCGCTGTTCTGAGTTGTACGTTTTATATCGCGGCTGTGTACAACAAACCTCACACCGTTGACTACGCAAGAGTTGACTGAGATTGGGGTCAGTGATGGTCCACAAGTAGTTAAATTTTTTATTTATTATAAATACTTTTAGAAAATTAAAATAAAAATAGTTTTATAAAATAAAAAATAAGTAGTTAAATTTTTTATTTATTATAAATACTTTTATAAAATTAAAAAAAATAAAAATAGTTTTATAAAATAAAAAAATAAGTAGTTAAATTTTTTATTTATTATAAATACTTTTAGAAAATTAAAATAAAAATAGTTTTATAAAATATAAAATAAGTAGTTAAATTTTTTATTTATTATAAATACTTTTAAAAAATTAAAAAATAAAATAAAAATAGTTTTATAAAATAAAAAAATAAGTAGTTAAATTTTTTATTTATTATAAATACTTTTATAAAATTAAAAAAAAATAAATAAAAATAGTTTTATAAAATTAAAAAATAAGTAGTTAAATTTTTTATGGTTATACACGAGATGTTTAACGAACGAGCCGAGATGTTATGGTTATACACGAGATGTTAACGAACGAGCCGAGATGCAATGGTTATACATGAGATGTTAAACGAACGAGTCGAGATGCAATGGTTATACATAAGATGTTAAACGAACGAGTCAAGATGCTATGGTTATACATGAGATGTTAAACGAACGAGTCGAGATGCAATGGTTATACATGAGATGTTAAACGAACGAGTCGAGATGCTATGGTTATACATAAGATGTTAAACGAACGAGTCGAGATGCTATGGTTATACATGAGATGTTAAACGAACGAGTCGAGATGCAATGGTTATACATGAGATGTTAAACGAACGAGTCGAGATGCAATGGTTATACATGAGATGTTAAACGAACGAGTCGAGATGCAATGGTTATACATGAGATGTTAAACGAACGAGTCGAGATGCAATGGTTATACATGAGATGTTAAACGAACGAGTCGAGATGCAATGGTTATACATGAGATGTTAAACGAACGAGTCGAGATGCAATGGTTATACATAAGATGTTAAACGAACGAGTCGAGATGCAATGGTTATACATGAGATGTTAAACGAACGAGTCGAGATGCAATGGTTATACATGAGATGTTAAACGAACGAGTCGAGATGCAATGGTTATACATGAGATGTTAAACAAACGAGTCGAGATGCTATGGTTATACATGAGATGCAATGGTTTTACCTAACAACTTTTTTTCTACCTAACACCTTATCCTCACAATATAAACACACACACAAATACTCATCTCACTATATCTATCTCTAGCAGTTTCTGTTTTCTGGCGACACCAGCATTTTCCCGCCGCCGGAATCTTTTTCTGGCCACCACCTTTTATCACCTCAACTTGTAGATCGGGCCACACCGGTCATGATTCAACCACTCAACCTCACAACCACAAACATACACTGTTATCATGGTGAAGAAGATGGCAGAATTTGAAGCTTTTCCTTGTCCTTGTGAACGAGGAGACGTGATTCTGCGAGAATCGTGTAAATCTTACTCCCGTGGTAAACTATACTATGCGTGTCCTTTCTCGCAGGTGAACAATTACATATTTTTTCTTTAAATAATTTGGTTAATTAGTTGTTAAAAATAATAGTTTTTACTCTTTAACAGCCTGGGACAGAAGACCATGGATGTAATTTTTTTTTTATGGAAGGAGGAACGACTCGCCAAAATGATGATCGGTTCTCTAGGAGCTTCAACATCAAGCGGTTCTGGATCTGCTCCAAAAAGGTGCTCAAACTGTCATGAAAAAAATCTTAGAATAAACTTGCTGGAGGCACAAAAACAGGTGTTGGAGGCACAAAAACAAGTGCTAGAGACAAAATTAAGGGTGCTGGAGGCAAAACTTGACATGGCAACGTATCCCAACCACGACCACGCATGTCAGTCGGATGCAATACTCCGTGACCTTGTAGGTGACATGGATAAATTTCATATGTAGTACTGTTATCGTTGTTATTGTTGTTGTTTGCTGTTGTTGTTGATGTTTTTGATGTTTAATAAAATGTTGTTGTTGTTGTTGTTGTTGTTGTTTAATAAAATGTTGTTGTTGTGGAGCAATAATTAGAACTGAATGAGCAATAATTATCAAACACAAAGGCAAACTGTTTATTTAAAACAAGCAAGAGTTCTTAACCACATGCATTTTCATACAGACTCAAACTAAACAACTCGACAACCAAACTAAACAACTCAACAACCAAAGGAAACAACTCAAACTAAACAACTCGACAACCAAACGAAACAACTCAAACTAAACAACTCGACAACCAAACGAAACAACTCAAACTAAACAACTCGACAACTAAAACAACAGATCAAACGAAACAACCCATTTATTTTTTTTTTTGCGGCTACTTCCCGCTTTACTCGAACTCGCACCATCTTTTCCCTTCCTTGCTCTCATTTCCTTGATATGTGCAAACGTAGCATCAAGATTTGTGATCCTATTTCCCAGATTATCAAGTTTTGTTTCCAACGTACTTTCAGCTTCGTTGTCACCTCCAACAGCAACAACTTGAGCTTCAGCAGCAGCTTGAGCTTCAGCAGCATCTAGCTCGTCCATGTACTCTTTGTAGTACGGCTTTTTCCTTCACCATTCGATAATCTTGTCTCTCATCCACGGTTCAGCATCCTTAAAATCACCATATTCCTCATAAACTGAATGACCAAAAGTTAACATAACTTCATTAAAGAGGAGCTCGTGTGACAAGATTTTTGAGTACTCCTCTTCAACTGTGCAACCACGCCAAGTCATGTGTGTCTTGTAAGAATTGACGATTGAATTATTTGTGAGATGTGTAAAATGAGACGGAAATAATTTTGTGAAAATGTATATGTAGATGTCTAAAATGAGACGGAAATGATTTTGTGAGAATGTATATAGGTAAAAAATGAGACGAGAATATATTTGTTAGGTGATATATAGGCTGAATTTTTGGAGAGATATTCCCGTCGACATGTCGACGGGAACAAAACGCGGGAAAATTCCCGCCCAATTATTGGCTATAATGTACACGCGGTTAAAATAAGTGCCGACGTCATGTCGTCGGCGTCGTTAAGGCGGGAAAAAACCCCGCCCAATTATTTGCTATAATTCACAAAAGGGAAAAACCAAAATTTTGACTCAAATTGTTACCGACGTCATGTCGTCGGCGTCGTTAAACTAGGAGCTATTAATTATTAATCATTGGTTAATCCCACGCTAACCACAATTTTTTGTGTATTTATATATCACCGACGACATGACGTCGCCACGTATTTTGGCGGTCAAATTCCCGCCTATTTTTTCAGCAGGTTTATCAATAGTCAAACATGTTGTTATTATACCGACGACATGACGTCGGTAATATTCTAGATTAAAAATTCAACGCAGCCTTGTCTGGGTCAAGCCAATTTTTTGTCGTTTAGCGTATGGTGCCGACGACATTAAGTCGTCGGCATTGTGCTCGTCGCCCGAGGTACGTTTTCTTGTAGTGGCACTGTCAATTAAAAATGCAGTAGTTGTAGGTAATTCAACATAATTTTACCTTTGCTTGACTTTCAGCATGGTAATCAGCAACAGCCTCCGCACCAATTATTCAAGCTGCCATCAAAAGGTGACAACACATACATTTAATTAAATGTGTCAAAAGTTGGCAAAACGCATTTTTGTGAACCCATTTTTCCAGCAAAATAACATAACTAAAAAAACTCCAAACTAGTTTCAGTAAGTTATAGGTCGGATAAAGGTCATTTTCCTCGATCACTAGTTTCACATTAGTTTGATTTGTGAAAGACATAACAATGTCAAAATCTATTTTATTTTCTTCACTCTCAAAAAAATTTAAAAAAAAATGTATGACACAATGTCAAAATCTTACTTCGTCGTGCAGGTGAGGAGGTTGGGTTTGGCGAACCACCATGGTGTGGTGGCGAGGGGTGGCGAGGTGTCCACCGTGGCACGGCGAAGGAAGAGGAGCACCATACCGGGCGTTCTAATGAAATGCAAGTTAGAGTATGCGTTACCTATGCTAAGGTGTTGTTTGTTTATTAAGAGGCTCTGAGATTTGCACATCTGAATATGAATCTGAGGCGTAAATATCTGAATCTAAATGCAACAATATTGTTTTTTTTTGTTAAAAATATATGAATAATATGAATATGATGTAATTTTATTCTTAGGACATATAAACATTAAAAGACATTAAAAGGCAACAAGACATCCCCTACACATCTTGTTGGTTAAAAGGTTTGAGCCTCTAACTGCCTCTGAACGAGAAAAAAAAAAAACAAATACACTTAATGACCCAAATAAACATTAAAAGACATTAAAAGGCAACAAGACATCCCCTACACATCTTGTTGGTTAAAAGGTTTGAGCCTCTAACTGCCTCTGAACGAGAAAAAAAAAACAAATACACTTAATGACCCAAATGTCTGACCACGTCTGAACGAGTCAGATTAAAAGACTGTTAAGAGACACTTTTTAAAAAACAAACACCACCTAAGGGTGCGTTTGGTTTATAGAATGTTTTTGAAAAAATAGTAATCTTTGGAATGAATTGTAATTCAAAAAATTGAATGTGTTGAAATTGTAATTGATAAATCTGTCATTGTGTTTGGTTGAGCCGCAACATAATGTAATTCAGAAAAACATTAATAATAATAATAATAATAATAATAATAATAATAATAATAATAATAATAATAATGATGATAATGATAATATAATAATAATATAATATAATATAATAATAATAATAATAATAATAATAATAATAATAATAATAATAATAATAATAATAATAATAATCAAGGTTGCAAAAATCGTGAATCGGTAGTCGGGCGGTCGACCACCTTGTAGCTTGTAATCGGTCTAGGCGAGATTAATTGGTGATTAATCAGATTGGCATTACTGACAAATTTTAGATATTTCCGACAAGTTTTGTGTATTTCCTGTGAGTTTTAAGTATTTCTGGCAAGGTATTTTCTAAAAACAACTTGTAATATACTTAAATAGTTATTATAAGTGATCAAAATAAGTTTACAGTGAGTTTTGAATACTTCCGGCAAGATTTATAGGTTTCCGGCAAGTTTGACCATCATTGAATGCCGTTGACCACGGTTGACCTATTTGTTTGACCTAGTTATATAAATCGGCAAGGTCGGTGGCCTTGTAGCACCTAATCGGCCTTGTAGACCTTTTTTGCAGCATTGATAATAATAATAATAATAATAATAATAATAATAATAATAATAATAATAATAATAATAATAATAATAATAATGTGTTTGTTTTTAAAATTAATATAGTGTTTGTTTCTTAAAAGTTGTCAAATTTAGAATTGATAATAATAATAATAATAATAATAATAATAATAATAATAATAATAATAATAATAATAATAATTTAAGTTGTAAGTCTTTTAAAAGTTGTCAAGTTTAAAGAGTACTTAAAAGTAATTTAAGCATATTATATTAATTTAAGTTTAAAGAAAAGACATACACTCTTTATAAGTAGTAAAATACCAAGATTAAAACTCAACTAATGTTTGATTTTTTTTTTTCCGACAAGTTTGTGTATTTCCTGTGAGTTTTAAGTATTTCCGGTAAGGTATTTTCTAAAAACAACTTGTAATATACTTAAATAGTTATTATAAGTGATCAAAATAAGTTTACAATGAGTTTTAAATACTTCCGGTAAGATTTATAGGTTTCCGGCATGTTTGACCATCATTGAATGTCGCTGACCACGGTTGACCTATTTGTTTGACCTAGTTACATAAATCGGCAAGGTCGGTGGCCTTGTAGAACCTAATCGGCGATTAATCGGCCTTGTAGACCTTTTTTTGCAACATTGATAATAATAATAATAATAATAATAATAATAATAATAATAATAATAATAATAATAATAATAATAATAATAATAATAATAATAATAATGTGTTTGTTTTTTAAAATTAATATAGTGTTTGTTTCTTAAAAGTTGTCAAATTTAGAATTGATAATAATAATAATAATAATAATAATAATAATAATAATAATAATAATAATAATAATAATAATAATAATAATAATAATATTAATAATAATAATAATAATAATAATAATAATAATAATAATAATAATAATAATAATTTAAGTTGTAAGTCTTTTAAATGTTTTCAAGTTTAAAGAGTACTTAAAAGTAATTTAAGCATATTATATTAATTTAAGTTTAAAAAAAAGACATACACTCTTTATAAGTAGTAAAGATACCAAGATTAAAACTCAACTAATGTTTGATTTATTAGCTTATTAAGTTAAGCTTATAAGTTAGAGAATTCTCAATGCAAGCCTTTACATTAGCTTTTTTCAAAAGATTAAAAAAAAATTCAAAAAACTTTTACTCCAATGTAAAAAAAAGTCACTAAAAGTAAAAAATTAAATAAAATAATATAAGATAAAGATGAAAGAGATGACTAAATTAGCCAAAAGCTTGAAGATCCTTAAGTCATTAGTCTTTGACTAAAGAGTCTTTGTTTCAAATGGTAAAAAGTTTTTCCAATGATTTTTTTTCTTTTTAAATACTTTAGAAGAAAAAAAATATATATTGTAAAAACATTTTTCATTGTGGATGCTCTTATTTAAACCAAGAAGCTCAACTTGATCATAAAAAATGCTGAATAATTCAAATGTGCTGAGTGATTAGAAAAGATTGTTTCATGAATATTCTGAATACTTTTATGAATAAAAGATAATTATGTTTTTAACCTTGAATGTGGTTTAGTAATAACTCAAATATGTTGTTGATAAATATTTTTCTTTTGTTTATTGAATTTATATTGTGAAAGATAAATTTTAATAAAACACAATATTATAAATTATCTCATCACAAAATTTTAACAAGATTATAAGTATCAAACATATAATTTAACAATTACAAAACTGTATTTGTTTAAATAATACATAAAAATTACATTAACAAATCCTATGTTATCTAATTATATACACTATGGTGACCAATCCTATGTTACTTTGACTAGTCATATACATAACAATTACATAACTTTATTCATTTCTATGTATACCTTTATATTTTTTAATTTATTCCTATACATTTTGTATACATTGCCTTTCAAAATCGCTCAACATAGAATTTGCCATTCAGTGGCTACTTTAAGACGAACCAAACACACTGACCGATTTTTTTTTGACATTCAGTGCTTAATTACTTCATACAGTAGCAATCAAACACACCCTAAGCCTTTTCAAGAAAGATTCATAATTTAATAAAAAGATACACTAAAACAATTGTAGCATTAAACCCTAATCAGAAAAAGATTCATACTTTAGCAACAAGATTTGATTACCTTGTTGATGGTGGCGGAGATGTGGTGGTGATTGATGCGTGGGAATTGCATCAGACTTTACCTCTCGAGGGATCTCGAGAAGTTTACAACCCCCACCAGGCAGTGTACCTGATCGTTGTAGTATAGTATAGTGACAAGTACCGGGGGATTGATCGTTCAACTCAGGAATAGTGTCGTTAGGATTGAAAATTAATCTAACTAGGTCTAAAGGTGAAGGATGATTCTTTTTGTGTTTTTATATTTTATTAAAAGCAAGTAAAGATCTCAGGTTTTGGAAGGAGGGGCGGAATTAGTTGTTAATCAACTAACCCAAAATCTACTAATTAAACTAATGTGCAAGAAAGAAAAACTAAGGTTCTACAAGATAAGTGAAGCATGTCTACCTATTATATGTTACTCCTTGCTAGCTATCCAATTCTACCTATTGAATTGTCACACCTTACTTTAATTGACGGGTTGTATTCTATTGGTCCCTTTTACTTGGTTACCAATAACTACAAAGCTAAAGTAACCAAGTTCAATGACATTAAACAAAGATGTATAAAAAGATTAACAATAAAGTAACGTAAACATAAGAGACAATATTTTCCAACGTTTAATTCTTTATTAGAAGTTAATCAAAAAGAATCGTACCCAAGTGTTTGCGGAATAACACTTGGGATTGAAAACGACAAGTATGGTATAGACTCCTCACTAAACTCAATCAATGTTGAGTAACAACTTTCAGGACCCACTGAGCTATCTCAGGGGTTATGTTGTTCTTTGGAAGAGTAAAAGTGGTTTGTGAATGCTTTGCATTAATTGCACAAACTTGTCAACTTTTACTCCTCTCTTATGCTACCTATTTATACACAAATGTGAACAACTCTATTATACAATGGACCTAAGTGTTCCTCAATAAAATCTTGATAGATTTTATTCTCTAGCAAGGGAAACTTCTTTGGGTTAAGTCCAAAAGGCACTTTCTGATGACAGCCTGGTTTTAGCCATTTGAGGAAAGTTTGACCTTAAAGTGATAAAGCACTTTTGTGAAACAGATCAAACTTTCCCGCCCAGTCCCGCCAAAACTTCAGTCTTCTAGTCATCAGTCTTCAGTACCATGAAGTTGTTGAGGAGTCATGGGGTTCAGTGAGTTATTGTCATCCTCACTGAACCCATCACCTTCTTCTTGGCTTAGATCACACTTCACTGAGTTTCGCCTCACTGAATGGAGAACCTTTCTTCTTAGGCTCGGTCTTAGCATCCTGAAGATGACTCACTGAGTTAATGTTCACTTAGTGACTTGTTTATACTTAGGTTATTTTACGTTCAAATCCTTGTTAGAAGAAGATTGGGGAATTCAGTGACCCAACATATTCCTTAATACTATTCATGGGGTGGCGTACTTACTTCCCCAATCCTATAAGCTCCTACTTCACTCATATGTCGAGCCTGATAAGAAGCTCCTAACATAGGATCACTAGAATTCGCTCATGCATTAAATACAACCATAAATACCTAGTACACATCGGTTCATGTTTCTTAAGACGTTCAAGCAAGTTACACAATGGAGATCTGCCAGTTTTCTTAAGCATAACATCGAATTCATTCAATTAAACAAGAGAATCAAGAATTATAAACTAAACCAATTAGACCTATCGAAGTGTCACACCCTAATTGATGAAGATAGACACAAACATCAACAAGGAATCAATAAGATCTAATCAATTATATACAATTTTCACATAAACATAAGTAGACACAAGGTGAATTAGCAAAACATAATCAAAGAAGAGCAAACAACAATAATAATGAAAGACATAATTAAGATAGAATCATCAAACCAATACATGATTTTTATGGAGTGATTGAAACCCTCTAAGTTATTGGAAAAACACCCACCTAAACCCAGGAATCGACCTCAGGGTTTAGGGCTTACAAAAAGTGAAGTTAATGTTATATTTATAGGCTAATTTTCTGTCGGCCCATCTTGACGGTGTCAGCCCGTACACATGACGGCGTCATGACCATTTTTTCATCAAATTGTAGATCTCTTTGTCCTCTTCGCGTGGGCTTTTGAATCACCTAAATCCGAGTTCGTATGCAAAAGTTATGACCAAAACAATACCAGCTACTCCGCGCGCAAGTTTTGACAAGTTAACACGTGACGGCCTTGGGTGACGCCGTCACGTTTCTTCTGGACCGTCACCACTTTTACTCTTGACGTCGTCAAATGAATGCTCTTGACGCCGTCAGGTACTGTTCCCAGCAAGGAAAATTAAGACTTTGCCGTTTTCTTTACTTTTATGCTCCAAAAACGTCAAAGTGCTTCCTTTTTCAGAATTCACTCCAAAAGTACCTAAAATCACAAAAAGAACGATTTAGGGCAATATTTGGTCAAATAAATTCAATTCCGGAGGCTTAAATGACCCCCTAAAAACGGTTCATTTTTCGCCTTATCATATATCCCTACACTTGGGATTTGCTTGTCCTCAAGCAAATGAGCTTTTCCACCAATAAAAATACAAGTTAGGGGTCATTTAACACTAATATAAAAGTAATTACAACAAATGATCATTCCACCTTAGTCAAAACAAGCACGGAAATTATACACTAGCACCTCACATTAAGTATTTGGATACTCTCATCTCTCGGGTGTTGTAAATTTATATGTCATAACTGGAAATGAAGAAATATCACTCTCTACCTGTCATAGCAAATAGATTACCATAGGCTTGGGAAAGGATCAAACCTCCACCACTTGGCGTAAGCACCTAGGATAAACTATCAAAGAGGTCTTTTAAAGGGTTATAACGTTAGGTGTAGTGGATATAGAAGACACGGTTTTGTTGGATAAACGGATATTTCACTGGTGGCAAGTCAATTGTCTTAGTTAACTACATGTACAATGAGGCGTTACTAAGCCAAGACTCGACTCAACTTAAACTAACCACAACTCTTTTTGGATTTTCAAGACACTATTTGACTTAAACATAAATAAAAGAAACGGATGGTAGCACGTATGTTTTTCTCTTTTCTTTTTCTATATTTATTTTTTTTTCTTTTTTTTCTTTTTATTATTATTATTATTATTATTATTATTATTATTATTATTATTATTATTATTATTATTATTATTATTTTTCGATTTTTTTTTTTTTTTTTTTTTTTTTTTTTTGCATACACTTTTACTCTACCATCCAAAATAATACATCAAAGGGAGCCCGTTTCCTCCATACACTTGAGCTTTTACATACTTTACAATCAACTATTCTAATGACTCGAATCAATATAATCAAAATACTTGGAGTACTTTTAAGATTAACGTTCATATAGGGGTAATATATGATGTTCTTCCCCATTACTCCATAACATAAGTACTTTACCCATGAGTCCCAATCGTCCCAAAACAATATGTACAAGGATATGACTCGACTTAGCAACCATGTAATCCATTAGACAACTAACAAAGGGTTTAAACAATTAACAATAATGCACTAAAGATGAGTGCATACAAGGAAGGCTAAGGCGATTTGGATGCACATTTGGGGTGGATTGTAAACAAATTCTTCCTTTAAGTAAAATGCTTAAAGGTAGAAACGAAAAGATAGGCTCTGAGGGGTGTACTAGGGGTATCGTGTACTAAGAATGAGTACAACGCAAAGGTGTGGGAGAATTACTTGACCTATGAAGTCAATGTAATTATATTACAGGTGTAGAACAAGGTTTATCCTAATGCCTCTTATCATGTAGTAAATCCTAACTACACGAATGTAGTCTCACTAGCGGTCTCGGGATGCATCGCTATCACAAGTTCTAGAATCTAAATACTACCGGCACACTCATAAGCACCAACAATGAATGTTTTTTCCTAAAGATCTAAGGGCGAACCTCACATATTTGGGGTGGAAATTTTTGAGTGGTATGGGTTTTGTGCTAGTCATACAACTCCTATCCATGAGACGCTTATTAAGACTAAAGTTTCACTCCTACATGTTGCAAAAAATTTTAAATTTGGTGCTAAAATTGCCCTAACGAATATTTCTCTCAGTTTTTTATTACACATTCACTATCAAACAAAACAAAAACCAAGTGGAGTAATAGTTTCTAATATACCCTCCCTATACTTAAACCGAACATTGTCCCCAATGTTCTAGATAAAAGATGTAAAAGTAAAAATAAATAAGAATGAAAGAAACTAATACTCCCCTGATTCGTTCACCGTGGATAATGTGACAACATTGTTAAATCTACCTCCAAGAAGATGAACGTTGAAAGCTTCCCTCCAGAAATATAAATCATCTTCTTGTCCTGTAATCAACAAACACAAAACCCAAAGCATCAAACCGAACAAAAATCACAACTAGATGTAATTCCAGACTTAGAAATAGAAACAAGACAAAGCAACAAAAGGATAGGATACTTGTGGAATGAATTACAAATAGGAACTCATAAAACATATCCACAATTATTGACACACAAACAAGATAGAATATATGCTAATCATGAATTGTGAAGTTTTCATGTTCGAATTTAGTTCTTTTTAACAAAATATAGATTTCCCTACACTTATCTTTTTGTAAAATACCTTTATATATAATTAAGACGAGGTTAAAAACAAAATAAAGCATTTTTACAAATTATTCGAAACATGAAAATTAAACAACTATGATTAAGCATATATGACACAAACAAACAAATAAAATAAAAACATCAAACAATTGAAAACATGAGTTGCCTCCCAAGAAGCGCTTGTTTTTGTTCGAGTCACGAGCCTGACTCTACCCTTATTTAACGGAAATAGGGGAGGTTTTCCCTACACTTAGGATTAAGTGTGGGTGAAAGTAGTGATACACACCCTTAGGGTGGAAATATGCCACGTGAGGTAAAGGGGGTGAGTGAATGGCTTCCTTTATCCTAAAACTACCCGGATAATATTGGTTGATGGGTGGGTCGGTTCCTCTTTTGCCTCCTAGATGTATATCTAAGGATGGAAAATCGTGTAAAGGTTGAGGTTCCGGTTCATCAACATTAGGAAATTCCCTAGAACTAGGAGTAAGGTTATCACTACAAGTGTTCAAACCTATATCCTCTAGTGAGGCTTGGTCCAAGGGTTCTACCTCAGTTGGGATTCCTAAAGTCTCTTCTACTTTTTCCGGGTAAGTCACAGGCGGTGTGGGTGCCTCAAATGATGGTAGGACTTGTGGGGTATTTAGTGGGCTTATGGTGTCAAGATCACCTTTGTGTTCATCCCGTAACATGGTAGTGCCTAACCATGACATGCAGCTAGGTGGCTCAACTCTACCCCCATCCCCAAACAAACTTGTTTCATTATCCTTGAAATTTGTGGTCAATTGACTTGCACTAACATTTGTTGGGTTGTCTACTCTATAATAAT
Source organism: Artemisia argyi (assembly GCA_030686995.1). NCBI lineage: Eukaryota > Viridiplantae > Streptophyta > Magnoliopsida > Asterales > Asteraceae > Artemisia > Artemisia argyi. The sequence continues at coordinate 269,704 of JARVZY010012438.1, forward strand.
ATTGGGCACAATCTTCTATGGCATCCCATGCTTCTTCAGCATTTAATTCCCTAAAGTCCCCATTGGGAAAATCCTCAATGCACATTTGGTCACATCGATTGACACGATAGTAAAAGGTTTGGGTTAGGGATGCTAAAGCGAAACTATGATAAGGGACTATTCGGAGTAAATTTTTAAAACGAGTCCATGCATCATATATGGGTTCATCTCGATATTGTTTGAACATCAAGATGTCATTAGAGTAGAATGGATTTCGTGGTCGGTAGTATAGTGGATTCGCGTACTTCATAATGGTGAACGGAAGAGTCAATGGAAAGGTTTTTACGAACAAAGACACAAAGAAAAGATAGACTACGAGAAAGCTAATAAAACGAAAATAAAAATCTCACTAAAAAGGAATCTAATGAGTAGACTTAATCAAAATAAATTTCAACCTAAACAATAACTATTCCCCGGGATGCGGCGCCAAAAACTTGATGCGTGGGAATTGCACCAGGCTTTACCTCTCGAGGGATCTCGAGAAGCTTACAACCCCCACCTGGCAGTGTACCTGATCGTTGTAGTATTGTATAATGACAAGTACCGGTGGATTGATCGTTCAACTCAGGAATAATGTTGTTAGGATTGAAAATTAATCTAACTAGGTCTAAAGGTGAAGGATGATTCTTTTTGTGTTTTTATATTTTATTAAAAGCAAGTAAAAATCTCAGGTTTTGGAAGGAGGGGCGGAAAATGTGCAAGAAAGATAAACTAAGCTTCTACAAGATAAGTCAAACATGTCTACCTATGATATGTTACTCCTTGCTAGCTATTCAATTCTACCTATTGAATTGTCACACCTAGCTTTAATTGACGGGTTGTATTCCTTAATACCATTCATGGGGTGGCGTACTTACTTCCCCAATCCTATAAGCTCCTACTTCACTCCTATGTCGAGCCGGCTAAGAAGCTCCTAACATGGGATCACTAGAATTCGCTCATGCATTAAATACAACCATAAAAACCTAGTACACATCGGTTCATGTTTCTTAAGACGTTCAAGCAAGTTACACAATGGAGATCTGCCAGTTTTCTTAAGCCTAACATCGAATTCATTCAATTAAACAAGAGACAATAGGAATCAAGAATTATAAACTAAACCAATTAGACCTATCGAAGTGTCACACCCTAATTGATGAAGATAGACACAAACATCAACAAGGAATCAATAAGATCTAATCAATTATATACAAGTTTCACATAAACATAAGTAGATACAAGGTGAATTAGAAAAACATAATCAAAGAAGAGCAAACAACAATAATAATGAAAGACATAATTAAGATATAATCATTAAACCAATACATGATCTTTATGGAGTGATTGAGACCCTCTAAGTTGCTGAAAAAACATCCACACAGGAACCGACCTTAGGGTTTAGGGCTTACAAAAAGTGAAGTTATGATGTTATATTTATAGGCTAATTTTCTGTCAGCCCATCTTGATGACGTCAGCCCGTACACATGACGGCGTCATGACCATTTTTTCACCAAATTGTAGATCTCTTCGTCCTCTTCGCGTGGAGTTTTGAATCACCTAAATCCGAGTTCGTATGCAAAAGTTATGACCAAAACAATATCAGCTACTCCGCGCGCAAGTTTTGACAAGTTAACACGTGACGGCCTTGGGTGACGCCGTCACGTTTCTTCTGGACCGTCACCACTTTTACTCTTAACGCCGTCACATGAATGCTCTTGACGCCGTCAGGTATTGTTCCCAGCAAGGAAAATTAAGACTTTGCCGTTTTCTTCACTTTTATGCTCAAAAAACGTCCAAAATGCTTTCTTTTCCAGAATTCACTCCAAAAGTACCTAAAATCACAAAAGGAACGATTTAGGGCAATATTTGATCAAATAAATTCAATTCCGGGCTTAAATGACCCCCTAAAATCGGTCCATTTTTCGCCTTATCAGTGATTTTTCCGGTGAGGGAGTGAGACGGTGGTTGATATGAATTATGAATGGTTGGTTTAACTATTTGGACGAGTGAGACTGTTTGGACCTTTTGGTCTTCCTATTTATTTATCTCACTAGTTTGACCATTTCAAAGGAGTGATTGATGTTTTATGGGTGGTAAATTGGTAATTCTCTATATTAAATTATTAGGATAGAGATAACGAAAATGCTAACGAAAAGACTATGATTCGGGCAATGAAATCTTATAACGAGCTGCACGAACACATAAACAATCCAGTTATGGATGGCCTATGGATTTTTAGATATAATTATGTATTTTTTTTCCAAGTATTATGTAATGTTATTTTGATTATTAATGAAATATTCATGTTTTTATTAAATTGTTTAATATAATTTATGGAAAAAAAAAAGAAAAGAAAAAGTTGGGATGTATGAAAAAGGCATGGTTACCACTAAAAAGGGGATGAGAGGTATGAAAAAAGTATGAAATGGTTGGGATGAGGTGGAATGATATTATTGGTGGATTTGAGAGGTATGGTTTTTTTCGGAAGCATGACTGCCACCATTCTAAACCCTCGCTATGTGTGTACATTTGAAGGTGGCTATGTAAGGGTCAGAAATAGTTTAAGGACTAACCTGGTAAGACCGCGTACATCTAAGTCAAAGTGCTCGCCCTCCACGAGTAACCTAAACAGGAAAAACTTCATATGTTTCCCCATTTATATGATCGAAAACAAAACTCAAATTTGTTCGAGTTACTCATGCAAAGAAAGGATAATATAATAGTAATAATGTTCATCAATGTCAAAGCATAACTTCGATAATCGATTTATGTAAAAAAAAAAAAAAAAAAAAAAAAAAAAAAAAAAAAAAAAAAAAAAAAAACTTCAATGTAATGGAATATGAGGATATTGTGTTTTATTCTTAAAGAAGGAGCAAAAAATCTCATGAATTAATGGTCGGTACTTTAGCTTAAATGGATGTATGAAAGTCATCGGAGGAAGAAGATAGGGGTGATCGTGCGCCTATATACCTATAAAACTTGAATATTTGCATATTTTTTTCAAATACAAATTTCAAATGCATGTGTGTATATATGATGATGTTTAAACATGGTTTTATAGGGATTTCATATTGATTAAACCATCAATACCACGAGTACGCAGCAGATGGATCCATATTTAATGTTATGAATTAAAACACATAATTAAATAAACACATAAAATACTAACCTCGAATCTATTGAAAAATAGATAAACTCCGGATCTTGATCTTGTACCACAAATCACCAAATCAACTATAATGAGTTGATCTCTATCAAATGCACACACTACACGTCTAGCAAGAACGTTAGGATGCTAGTGCTTGCTTACGAATGAAACACAAAACACTCGGTTTAGTTTCTTTATTAAATAGGAGCGAATATTCAAGGCTTAAGAACAGCCGATTGGTTTATTGTGGAGATATTAAGAATGTGTCGTAATATATATTAATGTCAATTCCCTGTCTCCTCAAAGTGCCAAACCAATATTATATATATAATACTCCGTAAGTCTTAACTTTCAATACAAGTTTGACAAAAATCATTTCCACATTTATTAATATTCTCTCTGTACAAGTTTAACAAAGAAATCATCACAACTTTTATGAATATTCTTTTTGTACAAGTTTGACAAAGAGATATTCTCCACATTTATGAATATTCGGTGGACCATTTCTAAATGAGTTCACTAGGCTTAATTCATAAATTATAAGTCCATAACATATAATTAGTTTAGCCCGTTAGTTAATGTAAGCGTCTAACGATTAACTATCTCCCATTAAATAATTTCGTAAACATTACTTAATATAATTAATACATCTAATATATTAATTAAATTAACTAAAACGTTCTCTAAGTATATACGTGTGTGCCCCGATAGGCTCACGTATTCCCGGCCGTATAACTATTGATTTATGAGCGCATAACCAATAGCTCCCACTTGCGATCGTAAGAATCAATAACATATACTAACAATGCTAAGTGTCTAGCAACACCGCATTGCTCCCAGAAATACCTGAGTGTGGTTTCATAAAACAACTAGGTAAATGGTTTACAATTTTAAATTATCCTTTTGTTTCAGATACTTGTTGAACTATGGATATGGATCAAAGTCATTCCATAGTGTTCAACTATTCTGTTTCTCGTTTTAGAAATTAATCAAGATTACCAAACGTAAAACAAGTATCATCTTGATTTACACTTTGGGCACGACCATGCAAACATCTGATTAATTCAGCGAGGGGCCCAGTAGTATCATACTCCAGAAGACAAGTGGAGGAACAAATTCTATTTTTGACTACACGTGTCATTCACATGCTTCAACCAACTTCTGAGAATAGCCTTTATAACCACCTTGTTCAGGATAGCGTTTGACTATAGTCAAGAAGAAAGATCCACACATGCAAGACCTGCTTGCATCTCAAGTCAGAGGACAAATAAAATAACCAATAGCGAGATATCACTTAATGACGCCGATCCATAAAGTGATGACTCGTAGGTTCGGGGAAGTCCAATATTCATAGCACGTGGATAACATGTGAGTTTGGCGGACACATCCTTAGTATTCAAAGAATATAACCAATCTCTCACATTTGTCTTAATTCAACGATACTCCCATATCATTGATCGACAATGGACAATTTAAAGTAATAAAATTACTTATGGATTAAACATGCAAATATAGGACACAATTAATATATGAATGAATAACTCAAGTACCATGTATATTAATCACCAAATAATAAATGTTTTACATATCCCATTATCCAAATACCAAAATCAAAACAGATTTACATGAGACTACTAACTGAACGAAGTCCAATACCACTAGCATGCTCAACATGCTTGTTCAAAGGCAACGCCTTAATAAACGGACCAGCTAAGTTGTCATATGTGTGAACTTTGTTAAGTACTACTTAATTATCTGCGATAACCTCACGGAGATAGTGAACCTTCCTTTTGTAATGCTTGGCGCCTCTCTGAGCTCCAGGCTTGTTGGCGATAGTTAATGCTCCAGTATTGTCACATAGCATTTCCATAGGTTCTTTATTGGTAGGGACTACTCCAAGCTCATCAATAAACTTCCTTATCCAAATAGCTTCCATTGCAGCTTCTGAAGCAACAATGTATTCAGCTTCTGTAGAAGACATCGCTATAATGCTTTGCTTAGCACTCTTCCAGACTATAGCGCCTCCGTTTAGAACGAAAACGTATCCGGTTTGCGATTTGGTGTCATCCTTGTCGGTCTGTCACCCAGCATCAGTATAACAGGTAACTCTGAGCTCTCTGTCTGGGTCTCCACCGTAAGCAAGAAACATATCTTTAGTATATCTGAGATACTTCAGTATGTTCTTCACAGCAGCCTAGTGACTTTCTCCTGGATCTACTTGAAATCGACTCGTTAAGTTCTGAGCAAACACAACGTCAGGTCTAGTGCACCTCACCGCATACAAGATGGATCCTACAGCCGAGGCATAAGGAATCCTCTTCATGCGTTCCACCTCCGCAGGTGTTGAGGGTCCTTGAGATTTTTTCAACTCAAGTTTTTTTCGCATTGGGGTAGTTCCACGTTTGGAATTCGCCATATTAAATCTTTTCAAGATTTTCTCAATGTATGCACTTTGAAAAAGTCCAATCAACCGCTTAGATCTATCTCTATAGATCTTGATTCCTAGAATATATGCAGCTTCACCTAAATCCTTCATAGAAAAACAATTTCCAAGATAGGCTTTAACAGCTTGTAACAATGGAATGTTGTTTCCCAAGATCAATATGTCATCAACATATAAGATTAGGAATGCTACATTACTCCCACTAGCCTTACGGTATACACATGGCTCATCAAGGTTTTGAGTGAAACCAAACTTCTTGATTTCCTCATCAAACCTTTTATTCCATTGCCTAGATGCTTGCTTTAATCCATAAATGGATCGTTGTAGCTTGCATACACGGTTAGGATATTGTGGATTGACAAATCCTTCAGGTTGGTCCATGTAAACCTCTTCGGTTAAGCGACCATTCAAGAAGGCAGTTTTGACATCCATCTGCCAAATCTCATAGTCATAGTATGCTGCTATGGCTAAAAGAATCCTAATAGCTTTTATGCCTGCGACAGGCGAGAAGGTTTCCTCATAATCTACACCGTAGGTTTGAGTAAAACCTTTTGCCACAAGACGAGCTTTATAGGTGTGTACCTTTCCATCCATGTCAGTCTTTTTCTTGAAGAGCCACTTGCTACCAACGGTTTTAGCGTTAGGAGGGAGGTCAACTTCAATCCAGACTTCATTGTCTTTCATGGATTTCATTTCCTCGTTCATAGCATTACGCCATTTTTCAGATTCAGAATCTGCTAATGCAGCTTTATAGTTAGCGGGCTCATTGAGATCCCCTAACTCATGCTCCTCTGAATCGATGTACAAACACATACGTTCAGGTGCACGTATTGTCCTTGAGGACCTACGAACAGGAATAACTTCACTTTCTGGTTCAACACTTTCATGTTCAACCATCTCAGGAAGTATCTTCTTGAATTTCATCAAGTTCTACTATCCTCCCACTTGTTTCTTGTGAGATGAGACGATTCTCAAAAAACTCACCATACCTAGCAACAAATACCTTGTGCTCGGGTGGATAGTAGAAGTAGTAACCCATTGTTTCCTTTGGGTATCCTACAAAGATACACTTAATAGATCTTGGTTCAAGTTTGTCAGGCGTGTCACGTTTCACAAAAGCCTCACAAGCCCAAACCTTTAAGTAAGACAGATTAGGGACTTTCCCATGCCATAGTTCATATGGTGTCTTTTCAACCTTCTTTGATGGAACCATATTGAGAATGCGTGCAGTAGACTCAAGAGCATAATCCCTAAAGGACATTGGTAGAGTTGTTTGTTTCATCATAGATCTTACCATGTCAAGTGATGAGGCGAAAAATGAACCACTTTTAGCGGGTCATTTAAGCCCGGAATTGAATTTATTTGATCAAATATTGCCCTAAATCGTTCCTTTTGTGATTTTAGGTACTTTGGGAGAGAAATCTGGAAAAGGAAGCAATTCAGACGTTTTTGGAGCATAAAAGTGAAGAAAACGCCAAAGTCTTAATTTTCCTTGCTGGGAACAGTAGGTGATGGCGTCAAGAGTAAAATCTTGACGGCGTCAAGAGTAATTTTCATGACGACCCAGTACAGAAATGAAGGCGTCACAAGGTAGAGCGTCAAGAGTAAAATACGTGACGGCCTGGAAAAAGGCAGTCCGAGAAGTATTTTGGCGGCGAGATGATGGCGTCACCAATTTGGTCTTGACGCTGTCAGCCTCAATTTCCTATATATAGTTTTCTAATTTTCATTCATAAAAAAAAGAGAAGTTTTGGAGAAACCCTAAGGCCGAACTTAGTACGAATTTTACAGGTTTTTCAAGGGTTCTCAGCCCTTGAACCCTTTCATGTGTAATTGAGATAAGTGTTTGTTGGTCCCATTTTCTTGGTTAACTATAACTACAAAGCTAAAGTAACCAAGTTCTATGACATTAAACAAAGATATATAAAAGATTAACAATAAAGAAACGTAAACATAAGAGACAATATTTTCCAACGTTTAATTCTTTATTAGAAGTTAATCAAAAAGAATCGTACCCAAGTGTTTGCGGAATAACACTTGGGATTGAAAACGACAAGTATGGTATAGACTCCTCACTAAACTCAATCAATGTTGAGTAACGACTTTCAGGACCCACTGAGCTATCTCAGGGGTTATGTTGTTATTTAGAGGAGTAAAAGTGGTTTGTGAATGCTTTGCATTAATTGCACAAACTTGTCAACTTTTACTCCTCTCTTATGCTACCTATTTATACACAAATGTGAACAACTCTATTATACAATGGACCTAAGTGTTCCTCAATAAAATCTTGACAGATTTTATTCTCTGGCAAGGGAAACTTCTTTGGGTTAAGTCCAAAAGGCACTTTCTGATGAGAGCCTGGTTTTAGCCATTTGAGGAAAGTTTGACCTTAAAGTGATAAAGCACTTTAGTGAAACAGATCAAACTTTCCCGCTCAATCCCGCCAAAACTTCAGTCTTCTAGTCATCAGTCTTTAGTACCCTGAAGTTGTTGAGGAGTCATGGGGTTCAGTGAGTTATTGTCATCCTCACTGAACCCATCACCTTCTTCTTGGCTTAGATCACACTTCACTGAGTTCCGCCTCACTGAATGGAGAACCTTTCTTCTTAGGCTCGGTCTAAGCATCCTGAAGATGACTCACTGAGTTACTGTTCACTCAGTGACTTGCTTATACTTAGGTTATTTTACGTTCAAATCCTTGTTAGAAGAAGATTTGGGAATTCAGTGACCCAACAATCTCCCCTTATTTGAACATACAAATAGCCTAAGTGTTTTTTGATTCAGTGTGAGTTGGTAGGGGTCTTCATCTCTTACTGAATGTTGTTGTAATTATAAGTAGGACACATAATTTTAAACAAAACATCAAAGTTTATTCATAGTTATTACAAGTCCTACAAATTACAAAAAATAAAAAGATAGTTGTTGCAGATCAGATGTTCAGGCGGTATCCAAGGTTTTCAATCTTAGCTTTCTTTGATCTGAGTAGGTGTCTTTCAGGATTTTCATTGATCATTGCTTCCAAGTCCTGGCAGAATCTTTTGTTCTCATCACTCTTGATGGGGGGACGCCAACATGAGGTACATGAGCATAGCTTTGATTCCTGCCTTATCTATATCAGACCACCTTTGGAACGCCAGGCTTCCATACTCATCAGTAAAGCATAAGCCTCTTTCAGGAGCTTCAAGGACTGCATTGTTCACGAATGTGATCCCTTCAGGAAGCGACTTGTCACACTCTAACCCTGGTACTTTGATCTCAGGCTCCATCTCAATTTGCTTCCTTTTCCTCTTGGAAGCCTTAGATGGAGCAGTCTCTTCTACTGAGTCAGGAAAAAGTGAGGGAATGTTAAGAGCCTCAGGCATTGCTCTCAGTCTGTCGTACCTATCCTTCAGTGATTCGAGAAGTTTAGGAACTACAACATTGTTCTTTTTGGCAATGATTGATCGAAGCTCATCAAGCTCAGTGATGCCAAAGTCTGCAAACTTGAAAGGCTTATGGACGTTCATTATTCTTTTATCACGTCCCCTGAAGACGGTGACCATTGCAGGATCGGTGTTTCTGTGGATTTTAACGTCAGTGATGGTTTCAGGTCTTAACCTTTCTTTCATCACCCAAGTATACTTTTTGATCCTGTGCTTTCTGATTTGAGCATCCTTCCTGAGCTTGTTTTCCCTTTCCATTTTGAGAGCATTTAGCTCTTCTTCCTAAGCCTTTTTAAAGACAGCACCAACTTGTACAGTTGCTAGTGCCTCAGTATTCAAACCAATCTTTTCAGCTTCCTCATGAACAACCTTTATGATAGCAGGCTTGCTCATTCTCTCTTCCTCAGCCACCTTGAGTAGTGTCTCAGTCCTTTCCATGTGAGCTTGAATTTCGTCATGTGTGAGAAGTTGTAATACTCCATTGATTTCAAACGGGACCCAGACAGGTGCATCAGGGTCAAATCTGACCATGGTAGAGGCTGGCTTGAGAACATTTTCAGGGCTAGAGGTGGTAGCAATACTTTTGCCTCTGTCCTGTCTGAGAGAAGAGGAGACTGGTTCCTCTTGTGGTGGAACTTCAGTGATTGGTGTTGCTTCAGTGACATGCTCCCCCTCAGTGTGAGAGGGCTGTCCAGCTTCTTGTTCAACAGTATTAGGGGCTTCAGTAGTGTTCTCCCCCTCAACATTTGCCTGAATGTCAGTGATGGCAAGTGTTGGCTGTACTGAAGAAGTAGATGCACCCTTGAAGGCTTGAAAGATTTCGGTCATCATCGACTTGATCTCCTGAGTATCCTATTGAATGATGGACACCCTGGAGTCAAGTGCAGCCTGTGCATTTTCAAGAGCAGTCATCCTGGATCCCAAGGTCCATGCCAGAGAAGTAGACCTTTGGGACTGAGCTGTCACTGATTCCTCCATTTTGATGAAGGAAGATTTGAGAGACTCCACAGCGGTGGTAATTCAGTGAGAGCCACTGAGTTTACCTGATACGTCTCGGATGCCTGAAGTAGCTTCCTGGTGAGTTCAGGATCATCCTTGACTGATTCTTGAACCGACTGAACCCCTACATTCAGCTGGTTTAGGGTTATCAAAAACTGGTTCAGGCGGGTGATCATCTGTGTCAGGGAATGATTGACTGAGGAATTTTGTTCCCTGACATCTTCATCGAAGTCTTCGACAGCATCTTTGAGATTGTGAAAGTGAACCGCCTGTTCAGTGTGCATGTCAAAGACCTCATCCGTGATCCCCCTATACAAAATGTTAGTAATCTTTTTGATGAATTTGGTGAAGGTCTTCACAGTGAGAGGAGCCTGATCATCTCCTGAGGACTCTGACTCGGACTGAGTGTCAGCATCGTCATGGTTTGAAGATTGAGGAGACTGAGGAATTGGTTCAGGGATTGTCTCCTCAAGCTCCATATCCTCTCCGGCCTTGAAGACTTCCTCATCACTGTTAAATTCATCATCAGAGTACAAAACAGCCTGAGCTTCAGCTAGGGACTGAATCTGCAAAAAAAGGTTAGCCGGCACCTCTTCATAGGAAGACTCGCCTTTGTTTAGGTCAGGTCCTGACCCCTCAAATCCGGTAGGTTGGGTTTTACCTACCTGGTCTTCAGGGTCAGTTCCCGAGTTATGCGCTCCTTCGGGGTTGGTTGTGAGTTCCATATCATCGGGTGGTATGTTTCCCTCTCAGTCTTTGTCCCTCGTGACCCCTTCAGGTACTGATGGGCATGTTTCAGTACCATCACTAGGAGCCATGATTGTTGTGTCCCTATCAGTGGGTTGTATGATTCCCTCTGAGTCTTTGGGATGAGTTGTTGTGCCCTCAGACAAAAGCTTTGATTGGCGAATGTCCTTGGTACGTGGGAATCGCACCAGGCTTTACCTCTCAAGGGATCTTGAGAAGCTTACAACCCCCACCAGGCAGTGTACCTGATCGTTGTAGTATAGAATAGTGACAAGTACCGGGGAATTGATCGTTCAGCTAGGAATAGTGTCACTAGGATTAGAAAACCTAAATACTAGTTCTAAAGGTGAGGGATGATTATTTTTGTATTTTTATATTTTTTTAGAAAGCAATTAAAAATCTCGGGTTTAAAGGATTTGAGCGGAATTAGTTGCTAGTCAACTAACCCAATACTAAAGATGCAATCAAAATAAAATACTAGAAATGAAAATAAACTAAATTATACTAAGGTTGTGAGCAATAAGTGGAGAAAATGTGTTTACTTAGATTTCACTACTCCCTAGACATCTTTTACACGTTAATTACTTGTAATAGTTGCATGGATGACGGATCGTATTCCTTAATACCATTCATGGGGTGGCGCACTTAACTCCCCAATTCTATGAGCTCTTATCTCCTCCTATACCATGCCCAGCACAACTATAGGGATTATAAACAATGGCTCATGCATTAAATACAACCAATAAAGACCTAGTGCACATCGGTTCATGTTTCCTAAGACGTTCAAGCATGTTACCAATTGGAGAACTGCCAGTTTTCTTAAGCCTAACATATAAATCATTCATCCAAGACAATTATAAACAAGTAATCAACACATAATTAACATCTAGGTTTCATTATATCCAAGCAAACACAAGATAGATCTAGCCTAGCATGATGGAATTAAGACAAGAACAAGATATAGACAACCAACACATAGACATATTGATTGAATTAAAAGAACACTTATCTCAATTACACATGAAAGGTATCAAGGGCTTAGAACCCTTGAAAAACCTGTAAAATTCGCACCAAGTTCGTACTTAGGGTTTCTCCAAAACTTCTCTCTTTTTAATGTGAAAATTAGAAAACTATATATAGGAAAAGGGGTCTGACGGCGTCAAGACCAAACTTGTGATGCCGTCACCTCGCCGCCAAAACTCTTCTCGGACTGCCTTGATCTACTTCTGACGCCGTCATGTGTTGTGCATTTCCAGGCCGTCATGACTTTTACTTTTGACGCCCTACTTCGTTACGCCGTCAAATCTATACTGGGTCGTCATGGAAAATTGCTCTTGACGCCGTCAAGGATCTTCTTGACGCCGTCACCTACTGTTCCCAGCAAGGAAAATTAAGACTTTGGCCTTTTCTTCACTTTTATGCTCCAAAAACGTCCGAATTGCTTCCTTTTCCAGATTTCACTCTCAAAGTACCTAAAATCACAAAAGGAACGATTTAGGGCAATATTTGATCAAATAAGTTCAATTCCGGGCTTAAATGACCCCCTAAAAGTGGTTCATTTTTCGCCTCATCATATACCCTTACACTTGAGATTCGCTTGTCCTCAAGCAAATGCGCTTTTATTCTACTCAAAATACAAGTTAGGGGTCATTTAACACTAATATAAAAGTAATTACAATAGATAATCGTTCCACTAAAGACCAATAGACAAGCACGGAGGTCCTATACTAGCACCTCACAAATAGTGTTTAGATACTCACATCTCTCGGGTGTAATAAAGTATAAATTACAATATGGAAACGGAAGATATCTCTCACTACCTGTCATAGCAAAATAGATTACCATAGGCTTGGGAAAGGATCAAACCTCTACCACATGGCGTAAGCACCTAGGATAAACTATCAAAGAGGTCTTTTAAAGGGTTGTAACGTTAGGTGTAGGGATATGAAATACACGGTTTTGTTGGATAAAGGAAGTTTTACTGGTGGCGAGTTAACAATCTTGGTTAATTACATGTACAATGTGGCGTTGCTAAGCCAAGACTAGACTCGACTTAAGCTAATAAATGAAAAATAACACAAACATAAAATGAACATAGAATGAAACGGGATGGTAGTCCGTATGTTTTTTCTATTTTTCTTTTTCTTTTTTTTTCTTTTTCTTGATTTTTCGATTTTTTTTTTTTTTTTTTTTTTTTTTCATACACTCTTACCCTACCATCCAAAATAATACATCATAGGGTATGAAGATTCCCCTTACACTTGAATTTTTACATACTTCACAATAATTAATCTAATGACTCGAATTAAGATAATCAAAACACTTGGAGCACTTTTAAGATTAACGTACATATGGGGGTAATATATGATGTTCTTCTCCATTACTCCATAAAATAAGTATTTACCCATGAGTCCCAATCGTCCCAAAACAATATGTACAAGGATATGACTCGACTTAGCAACCATGTAATCAATTAGAAAGTTAACTTAGGGTTTAACAAATAACAATAATGCACTAAAAATGAGCGCATACACGGAAGGCTAAGGCGATTTGGTTGTACATTTAAGTGGGGTGTAACAAATTCTTCCTTTAAGTAAAATGCTTAAAGTTAGAAACGAAAAGATAGGCTCGGAGGGGTGTACTAGGGGTTTCGTGTACTAAAAATGAGTACAACGCTAAGGGTGTGGGAAAAATTAGTTGACTTAACTAGCCAAGTAATATGACTTAAATGGTCAAGTAATTATAATACGGGTTTAACACAAGGGTGATCCTAATGCCTCTTATCATGTAGTAAATCCTACCACACGAATGTAGTCTCACTAGCGGTCTCGGGATGCATCACTAACGCAAGTTCTAGAATCTAAATGCTACCGGTACACTCATAAGCACTAATAGTAAATGCTTTTCCTATCAAATCTAAAGGCGAACCTCACATATTTGGGTGGAAATTTTTTCTGAATATACGGTTATGTGCTAGTCATACAATCTCCTATCCATGAGACGCTTGCTATGGCTAAAGTTTCACTGCTAAATGTTGTAAAAAAATTTAAATTTGGCGCTAAAATTGCACTAACAAGTATTTCTCATAGTTTTATTACACATCTACCATCAAACAAAACAAACTCAAGCGAAAGTGCATATGTAAGGTATCATCTTTTTACCCTCCCCTTACACTTAAGATGAACATTATCCCCAATGTTCAAGTAAAGAATGTAAAAGTGAAAAAGTAAAAAGAATGAAATCAAATACTCCCCTGATTTGCTCGGTATGGATAATAAGGTGGCCAGGTTAGATCTTCCTCCAAGAAAATGAACAATCAAAACTTCCCTTCCAAAATATAAATCATCTTTTTGTCATACATAACCTGTTAAACCTGAGAAAATAGACAAAAAAACCTCGCGTAAAATCGACGGCATCCTATATAAGTTACTAAGTCCTAGAAAACAAGATAAGATATAATGCTTGTGGAATGAGGTTTGCAGATCTCCTGGAGATTATAAAACTTAATAATTCACAAAAACCATAAGACTCCGTTAGAAAAACAAAACTGGTAAAATTTCCAGATTTTTACACTTCCGTCAGAAGTGACCTGCAGAAATTCTTATGTTAAGTTTCCGGAAAATTTCTGGAAAAACTTGGTCCTACTTCATGGAAAATCCTGCAAAACTTCATTATGACTCAATACAAGCATTTGACTCTAACAAGTACGAATATACATGTTCATTTAATATTGTGGAGAATCATGATCGTTTTGTTTCTTAAAAACATATTTGGGGTTTCCCTTTACACTTATCTTTTGCAAAAATACTGTTAGGTGGAGTTAAGACTAGGCCAAAACAACAAAGTAAAGTATTTCCACTATTTAATTGAGAAACATGATCTACCAACAATAAAAATAAAGCATGCATACGGAAGAAAATAACAAACAAACAAAAATAAAATCACACAAAACATGGGTTGCCTCCCAAGAAGCGCTTTTCTTTATTTACGAGTCTTGTAGCTAGACTCAAGGTCATGGGTTACTACGTGACCTCGTCGTTGGTTCCATTCCCGAGTTCGTCTTCTAAACTAGTATCGCTTTCATAGTGTAAGTACTTCGGGTCTTCGAACTCGAAGATATCTTTTCGATACTTAGAACCAAGCTTACTAACATCCTTAAAGAATCCACATGATAAATCAGAAGTGTTCTTACACCCTCTCCTAACATCTTCATCGCACAAAATAAGTTGGGAACTTATCTTATCAAGCCCGTCACAGTCGATTTCCTTAAGGTCTCTTCTCTTGTATGGCGTTTGGTATGAAACCCTCCTAATTCCATCAACGAAGGTCATAATTCCATTCTGGTCATCAATTATCAGATTAGTGATCTCGTAGAATGGCGCCCCAAAAACAATTTGTGATAATCTAGGGTCGACATAGTCTTCGATGTTGTCCACGATCGTAAATTCCATAGTAAATGCCATATTTTCTACAAACACCTGGATTTCATGATCCTTACCAACCACTTTCTCTCCCTTGTAAATCATTCCCCATCTGCAGATATTGTTATAATGGAATAAGGACATAAAGTTCTTTGGCAGGAATACGTTAATGTAGATGTTATCGAAGTACTTATGACCGATCATGCAGGGGATTTTGAGATTATTTGGATCACGCCGTCTTATCCTCCCCGACTCTCCATCCTTCGACCCATATAGATTCCCCTCAAGGGAAGGACGATACTCGTACACCTCCTCATTACCCCTACGAAAAATTACCTTCTTAACACCATTGGTGAATAATGCACTACCATCTTTCTCATCAAGGATCACTCCCGATTCATTGATAAATAGTTTCCCAAGAACAAGGTTGGTTAATGTTTGATTGGCGAGAGGGTCCACGTCATCGACCACGGTGAGGTCGGTATTGTAAACAAGCCCTCCAATCCTGATCGATAAATTTTTCAGTACTCTCTCGCACGCAATGCGTTCTGGGAAGGCTTCGTGGTATAAGGAAAGGGGGATTATATTGACTGGGAAGCTAGGATCTATATGACTATCGGTTAAGAGCTTTTCCTTAATGGTGCAGGAGATCTTGAAAACTTTAGGGTCGCTTTCCTTAGTCCTATTGCTACTCCCACTAGTAACATCCTCTATTTTTTCTTCGGGTTCCTCTACAACAGATTCACCCAAAATGGTTGGATTTTTCTCATGCTCTTCCGATCTTTCATTCCCCTCATTCGATTTGCCAGATTCTCACGCGGTGTACTGCTCGGATGAGTTGGTAGGTTTTCTGGCCGAATCGTGGTCTACCCTTAAGGTCTCATCTTTAGCTGTATGACCGAATTCGTTAGTTTGTTGTTGGGTTGGGTTGGGTGTAGAAGCAGATATTGTGGTGATGGTGTTTACGAAATGGATTGGTCCTAAGGGGTTGACAGGTTCTTTTCCTTTAGGGGATAGATGTTTGAATAACTTGCTAGGACTTTTTATTTTCACAGGGGATGTTGGTGGACTCATGACGGTAACAGACTTAACCTCATCAACGGTAACAAATCTTGTTGTTCATATCAGCCTGCTATTGTCTACATTTTGCCTCGAGCGTAGAAAGCTGTAACTCTTGAGATAGAATGAATTTTTTTAGAGCATCTTCACAGCTTTGCCTAGGAATGCCTTGTGATGGAAAATGCTCGGACCAAGTGAGTAGTGAGGAGTCATTGAAAGATACGCTCCGCGTTTGGTATCCTCTGAAATTAGGTTTATCCTTCCATGCCTCATAGGCTTCGTCAGAAGTTCGAGGACCTTGACCTACGCGTGATGACATGAATTCGCTATAAGCACGTTTTAGAAGCTCCATGCAGTTATGAGTCTCGTGAGGGCCATTACATAATTTGCATGTAGAAGCGATTCTGCTTACTTGGCTTGAGGATTTTTGAGCTTCGTAAGATTTCATGAGAGACTTGACTCGAACTTCAAGTTCCATGATCCTACGGTTGGGAGTGCTAGAATTGTTTGAAGGCAAAGATATTGCCTTGACCGTTTTGTTCAAATCACGGGGATCATTCCAACTTTCGTTGTCATAGAGAGCAAGATCTTCTATGAGTTCCCATGATTGTTCCGCACTTAGATCACGTAGCTTACCACCGGCCGATTGGCCAATGGCTCGCCTCGTGGAGATGTCGATATGGTCATAAAAAATTTGGACTTGGAGCCAAAGATCTATGCCATGATGAGGGACTTTTTGGAGTAAGTCCTTGAAACGAGTCCATGCTTCATAAAGAGATTCATTTTGACGTTGTTGGAACATCAAGATGTCATTTCTAAGCTTAGTAGTTCTCCCCGGTGGGAAAAATTGAGCAAGGAAACGAGTGGTGAGATCATCGCATGTGGTGATGGATCCCGCGGGTAAACGCTCAAGCCATTGACTAGCTTGATCCCGTAGAGAGAATTGGAATAGGCGTAATCGGGTTGTCTCTCTAGTTTCAACACCTAGGTCTATGGAATATACGATTTTGAGGAAGTCCTTAAGATGTTGGTTTGGATCTTCGGAACGAATTCCATGGAATGCACATCCGCTTTGCACCAAACGGATGGTGTCGGATCATAAGGGGGTCACATTGGCTCCGGTGAGCTCAATGGTGTTTCGGTAGCCTTGGTGGCTAGGTCGGGAATACTCTCCTAAGGTTCGGGGCCTAAGGGGTTCTAATGGTGGGTTTTGTTGTAGTGGGATGACGGGTTCAAAGATGTTCCCGTTGTCCATGATGTCGGGTGGTGAAAAGTTACGAACAAAAACACTAAGAAATAAGATAGACTAAAGAAGACCTAAAAATAAAAATAAAATCTTACTAGAACGGACTCTAGCAAGCAGACCTAATAAAAAGAGATCCTAACCTAGACAATAACTATTCCCTAGGCTGCGGCGCCAAAAACTTGGTATGTGGGAATCGCACCAGGCTTTACCTCTCAAGGGATCTTGAGAAGCTTACAACCCCCACCAGGCAGTGTACCTGATCATTGTAGTATAGTATAGTGACAAGTACCGGGGGATTGATCGTTCAGCTAGGAATAGTGTCGCTAGGATTAGAAAACCTAAATACTAGTTCTAAAGGTGAGGGATGATTATTTTTGTATTTTTATATTTTTTTAGAAAGCAATTAAAAATCTCGGGTTTGAAGGATTTGAGCGGAATTAGTTGCTAGTCAACTAACCCAATACTAAAGATGCAATCAAAATAAAATACTAGAAATGAAAATAAACTAAATTATACTAAGGTTGTGAGCAATAAGTGGAGAAAATGTGTTTACTTAGATTTCACTACTCCCTAGACATCTTTTACACGTTAATTACTTGTTATAGTTGCATGGATGACGGATCGTATTCCTTAGTACCATTCATGGGGTGGCGCACTTAACTCCCCAATTCTATGAGCTCTTATCTCCTCTTATATCATGCCCAGTACAACTATAGGGATTATAAACAGTGGCTCATGCATTAAATACAACCAATAAAGACCTAGTGCACATCGGTTCATGTTTCCTAAGACGTTCAAGCATGTTACCAATTGGAGATCTGCCAGTTTTCTTAAGCCTAACATATAAATCATTCATCCAAGACATTTATAAACAAGTAATCAACACATAATTAACATCTAGGTTTCATTAGATCCAAGCAAACACAAGATAGATCTAGCCTAGCATGATGGAATTAAGACAAGAACAAGATATAGACAACCAACACATAGACATATTGATTGAATTAAAAGAACACTTATCTCAATTACACATGAAAGGTATCAAGGGCTTAGAACCCTTGAAAAACCTGTAAAATTCGCACCAAGTTTGTACTTAGGGTTTCTCCAAAACTTCACTCTTTTTAATGTGAAAATTAGAAAACTATATATAGGAAAAGCGGTCTGACGAAGTCAAGACCAAACTTGTGACGCCGTCACCTCGCCGCCAAAACTCTTCTCGGACTGCCTTGATCTACTTCTGACGCCGTCATGTGTTGTGCATTTCCAGGCCGTCATGACTTTTACTTTTGACGCCCTACTTCGTGACGCCGTCAAATCTGTACTGGGTCGTCATGGAAAAATTGCTCTTGACGCCGTCAAGGATCTTCTTGACGCCGTCACCTACTGTTCCCAGCAAGGAATATTAAGACTTTGGCGTTTTCTTCACTTTTATGCTCCAAAAAGTCCGAATTGCTTCCTTTTCCAGATTTCACTCCCAAAGTACCTAAAATCACAAAAGGAAAGATTTAGGGCAATATTTGATCAAATAAGTTCAATTCTGGGCTTAAATGACCCCCTAAAAGTGTATCATTTTTCGCCTCATCAGTCCTCATCAGGCACTTGAGTGGTTATGCCCCCCATTCCAACAGGCTTGTGCTGGCCTGTCAAAGATTTAGGGGCTAGAACTCCCTGTTGCTTGGGTTGTGATTTACCCGAACCTTTGGCAGGATGTGATTGTTTGTGGGCCCCCTTCTCAGTGGAGTAGTGCTGCCCCACCGAGGGTATAGGACCCCTTACTCTCTGATACTCTGGTTGTGATTTGCCAGAGTCTTTAGCAGGATGTGAAGGTTTAGTTGGTTCCGACCCTACTGACTTGTTTATGCCAGCAGGGCCTTTGGGAATGGGTTCGCCCGAGAACACTGAGTGTGATGTCTCAGTGCCCTCTGTTGGCCGTTGTTTTGGGGCCAAAGATTGGCTTATGATCCTGAGGGTGTCAGCAGTCAGGGTCTGTTGTTGTTGCCCCCTTTTGTCAGGCTTAGGGGCAGAGGTCTCAGTGGCGAGTGGCTTGGGTTGAGCCACCTTCCTGGACCCCTGTCCCTTCTTCCTCTTCACCTTTTTGGTGGGAGAGGGAACTGGTGAAACAATGTTGTCACCCTGGATAGCAGTCAGCATATATGTGGTCAGGGCGACAGGTGTAACCTCATTAGGGTCACGTGAGTAGTTTGCCTTATGCAAGACATCAGGTTCAAAGCCGACACTGTCAGGCTTGAAGTACTCAGACCCAAGTAGGTCATTCAGGGCGCAGGAAATGAATCTAGGGTAAGACATGTGTTTTTGCCTAGACTTCCCACCCAATTTGCCTATGAGGTCCCTGAAGATAATTTCTCCAAGGTCAATCTTTTTACCCTAAATGAGACAGTACACTATCATTGATTGAGTAGTGTTTAGTTGGTCAGTTGAGGACTTGTTCCCCCCAAGGACCTGAATAACGCATGTCATTAGGATTCTCCAAGGGGCAGGGAACCATGTTTTGATGATGGGGGCTTTGTTCAGTAGGGCCCCTGGAGCAACATCAGGATGATTCTTGTCATAGGGCCCTAGTTCTAGGAGGAGTTGTTTAACCTCCTCTTCAGTAGGTGGGGCAACAAAAGTCTCAGTGTAGTCAAGGCCAGTGGCTTTGACAAAGGTTTTGTAGTCAAGAACAAGGGACTTTGTCCCATTCTTCACTGTGAACTTAATTTTGGCCTCCTTTGGTGCATCAGGGTTTTCAACCACCGCTGAGCACTAGAATTCCCTCAAGTAGTCATGATAGATGACTGAGGGGGTCTTTGTGAATGTGGTGGTGAGAAAACAGTTTTGTAGGAACTTCACCACATCCCTGTAAGTAGGGAACCCTTCAGGGTAGGCAAAGTTCCCCTCCACATTGTTTTTGGTGAGGTCTACGCTTTCCATTTGGAATTCCACATTGGGTGCGTATTTTATGACCTTAGAAGATGCCATTTTTGTTTTAAAAGGTCTGGTTTTGTATAAAGAAGAAGCACACACAGATTTTGAAAGCAAAAGTTCTTGAAATAATTTTGCAACAGTTTTGTTAAAATTTTTAAAAAGCGTGTGTGTGTTCTTCTTTGTGGGGGTATTTATAGGGTGCGAATTAGGGTGGTGATGTTACGGATACCAAAGGTTTAATTTATTTAACCGAAACGGCATAATAATGTTGGTTTGATATCCGCATTAAATATCATGATTCCCATTACCCTATTTTCTCTCACATCGTGGGTGAACAGTTGTGCGGCTCTGCAAATAATGCACTTT
Organism: Artemisia argyi; assembly: GCA_030686995.1. NCBI lineage: Eukaryota > Viridiplantae > Streptophyta > Magnoliopsida > Asterales > Asteraceae > Artemisia > Artemisia argyi. Next base: position 290,498 of record JARVZY010012438.1, read on the forward strand.
TGCAGAGTAAAAATCATCACAACTTTTGTGTGTGAGGAAGTATTTAATGCTCAGTGGTGTTTGGTGAGAGAGATGTGGGGGCCCAAGGAGTGGATGCCAGTTGTGTAAGTGACATATATTCCTATATTTAATAGGATTCAGTTACCTACCTGGGACATTAACTAACTAAGTACTTAGAGCATTTAGTTAGGGTATTCAATGCCATTTTTCATCCTGAACCCCCCTGAATGAATTTTCATTCAAAGAAAACTTTCAGGAAGGGTGTGATCAGGGACCTAGAGAATTTACATCAGGTTGGAACACTTTTGATCAGTTTCCTGATTCTATGTCCAACATGCCTAGTTCAGCTTTCAATCTTGTGAAAGTGGGTTCATCCAAAGGTTTAGTGAAGATATCAGCTAGCTGATATTCAGTGGGGATGAAATGTAGTTCAATTTCTCCATTAGAAATGTGGTCCCTGATGAAGTGGTATCTGATGTCAATGTGTTTGGTTCTTTGATGAAGTTTTGGATTGTTTGAGATGGCTATGGCACTTGTATTATCACAAAAGATAGGCACCATCTTATACTGAATGCCATAGTCACTCAGTTGGCTCTTTATCCATAGTACATTTGCACAACATCCTGAAGCAGCCATATATTCAGCTTCAGCTGAGGACATGGCCACTGACTGTTGTTTCTTTGTACTCCAACACACAAGTTTACCACCAAGAAATTGGCAGGATCCTGAAGTACTTTTCCTATCCATATTACATCCTGCGTAGTCAGAGTCAGTGTACCCTTTGAGATCAAATCCTGAACATTTTGGGTAATATAAACCAAGGTTCGGAGTACCCTTCAGGTACCAGATGATTCTCTTGACAGCAGTGAGATGTGAGTCTTTAGGGTGAGCCTGGTATCTTGCACACAGGCAGACTGAGAATTGGATATCAGGCCTTGAGGCAAGTAAGTACATCAGGGAGCCAATCATTCCTCTGTATTGGGTTTGATTCACTGATTTTCCAGTGAGATCAGGGCTAAGGTTGTTTGGAGGAACCATAGGAGTTTTTACTGAAGAGCAGTCAGTGAGCTTATACTTCTTCAGTAGATTTCTGAGGTATTTTTCTTGGCAAATGGATATTCCTTTTTTAGTTTGTTTACTTTGGAGTCCAAGAAAGTATGTGAGTTCACCCATCATGCTCATTTCAAACTTTGTGTCATCAGTTTCTCAAACTGTTTGCAAAGTTTGTAACTTGTTGAGCCAAAGATGATGTCATCAACATATACTTGGACAAGAATGACATCATCCTTTATTCTATAGATGAACAGTGTGTTGTCAATTCTTCCTCTGACAAACTTGTTTTGGATCAGGAAGGCTGAAATAGTTTCATACCATGCCCTGGGTGCTTGTTTCAGTCCATAAAGGGCTTTGTTAAGCTTGTAGACATGGTTAGGGTATTCACTACTTTCGAAATCAGGAGGCTGTTGCACATAAACATCTTCTTTGATGTTACCATTCAGGAATGCACTTTTAACATCCATTTGGTAAACTTTAAAGTTCATGTAAGTTGCATAAGCAAGGAAGATCCTGATGGCTTCCATTCTAGCAACAGGTGCAAAGGTTTCCTCATAGTCTATACCTTCCTGTTGATTATATCCTTTGGCAACCAGTCTTGCTTTGTTTTTGATGACTGTGCCATTCTCATCGGTCTTGTTTTTAAAGACCCATTTCATACCACTGATTAAAACACCCTGGGGGCATTCAACAAGGGTCATGACATCATTTCTGTCAAATTGTTCCAATTCATCTCTCATGGCCTGAACCCAACTTTCATAAGTCAGGGCTTCTTTGACATTTTTAGGCTCAATCTCTGAGAGATAGTCAGCATAAAGACATATATTGGTAGTGGCAGCCTTGAGTTTAGCAGCCTTGCTTCTTGTGAGCATGCCTTCAGTGGGTTCACCAATGATGTTCACAAGCTCAATGATTTTGGATCTAGTCCAGTTATCCTGAGGTTTGGGATAGGAATTTGAGCTTGTAGGAGCCTGATTAGGTTCAGACTCAGGAACATTAGGTAACTCATCAATATGTGCTTCAGTTACTACTGTAGGAACAATTTGTTCTGAGGGTTCCTGAACAATTTGTTCGGTGGTGTCAGTCTCATTTGAGACAGGCTGAGTTTCAATGAACTCACTGATAGGTGGTTGGGGTAGGTTATGAGGGATGATGTAATAGGAGACATCAGCATCAGCTTGGTATTGGGTTGAGGGATTGTTCTCAAGATGATACTCATCAGGAGGATATCTTGATGAGTCATCAGTACCAATTTCTTCTACTGAGGAATTTGAGAACCTGATGGATTTAGTGCTCTTATCAACAGTAATGTGATAAGTTTCCTCAGTTTGTTGTCTCTTTGTGTTGAACACCCTGAAGGCTTTAGAAACCAGGGAATATCCCAGGAAGTATCCATCATCAGCTTTGGCATCAAATTTATCCAAGTGATCCTTGTGATTATGTATAAACACAGGACACCCAAATACATGAAAGTAGCTGATGTCAGGAATCATTCCTTTGAATATTTCATAAGGAGTCTTGTTATGCCTTTTCATAATGATTGACCTATTTTGAGTGTAGCAGGCTGTTTTAACTGCCTCAGTCCAAAAATGTTTTGAGAGGACTGAGCCATTCAACATTGTTCTTGCTGCCTCAATGAGTGTTCTATTTCTCCTTTCAGCTACTCCATTTTGTTCAGGAGTATAGGGAGAAGTGAAATTTTGAGAAATTCCTTTCTCATCACAAAAACACTCAAGGTCTTGGTTTTTGAATTCAGTGCCATTGTCAGTCCTGATCTGTTTAACTTTTACATCATTTTGATTTTCAATGTTCCTGACAAATGACATGATGGTTTCAGCTGCCTGACTCTTCTTGGTCAGGAAGTAAACCCGAGTATATCTTGAGTATTCATCCACAATGACCAGAGTATACTTCTCATGGTGAATGGACATTGGACTGACAGGTCCAAAAAGGTCCATATGAAGAAGATGTAGGCAGCTTTTGATGGAAAAGGTTTGTTTGGTTTTGAATGATGCCTTGTGGTGTTTTCCTTTTTCACAAGCAGAACAATGCTTGTCTTTGGTATACACCAGGGATGGAAGGCCCAGAACTTTGTTCTGTTTAGCCAGGTTGTTGATGTTCTTGAAGTTGAGATGAGAGAGTCTCCTATGCCATAGCCAGTTGATTGTCTCACTTGCCTTTGAGAATAGACAAGTCCCATTCTGAGTCAGGGATGACATGTCAAGGACATATACATCATCCCTTCTAGGGGCAATCAACACAACTTCCTTATTGGCATTAAAGATGGTCCCTCTCTTGTCATCAAACTGAACTATGTATTTGGCATCACATAGTTGGGAAACACTTATCAGGTTGTACTTGAGACCATTAACATAAGCTATTCTTGTAAAAACTATACCATTGCAGTTTACTGAACCATAACCTTCAGTGGGAGCTGATGAGTTATCACCAAATACTACTTTGGGTCCTGGTTCTTCCACATATTTGTGCAGAAAGCTTTTCACACCAGTCATACTTCTGGAGCATCCACTGTCTAGATGCCAAGTAGGATCCTTGATGTGTTTCTGCACAAACAGTAAATTGGGTTAGTTTTTCTTGTTGACCCACTTTCTAGTGGGCTTGGTCCTCATGGACTTTTTGAACTCAGTTAGTGAATCATGGTCTGAAGTTGTGTGACCTGAGCTTCCACATGTTTTACATTTTGTGGAGGTTGATGCTTCAGGTGACTGAGAAGTGTTGGTCTGGTTTTTCCTTCTGGACTGAATAACTTTGTCATGTCCCCTGGTTTCATGGGAGGGATCTCCACAGATGTCACAGCAATCTTTCATCATACAATCATCAGGAAGATGATCATTGAAACCACAGTGAGGACATGGTGAGAATGGCTTAGCCTTCAGTCTTTATTTGGAAGGTGTGGCATACTGATAGCCTTGGTTTTTGTATAGACCCCTTGCTTTTAAAGAAGCAGTGTGGGGAATGTGATCACAAGTTCTGTGGTCCTCTTGTTTGCATATCATATAAAACAGGACTCTGTAGCATTTATCAGTGCTGTGATTTGGATAATTGCACAGTTCACATCTCCCTGAGGGTCTGGGTGTGGTTTTTGGTTTGGAAGAACCTGAGGATACTGAGGGCTTTGTAGATTTTGAGTCAGAGTTTTTCTCAGTAGACTCGATTTTCTCACTCAGCATCCTAACAAGTTCAGTAAGCTGATCAACCTTTGAATCAGTGCTTTCATGCTTCACTTCAGTGGGTACTGAATGTTTTTGGTGTTCAGTGGGTGCAGGAGTAGGTCTTTTCAGAATAGTCTTTCCTAACCCTGATTTCTCCTTGGGAGAATGTGGTTGATAGACTAATGGTGCAAGGTCAGAATTGGGTTTCGCTCCCTGAAGTTGTTTCAGTGGAGGGAGTGGTGAATCAGACTTAGACTCAGTGATGGACTCAGTAGGACTAAGTTCATCAGTGACTCCTAGCAGCTCCTTGATAGCCTGACTTTCAGGCTCCAGAATTCTTCCAGTATTAAAATTTGGCATTTTACTATCAGGATTGTTTCTTTCAATCCAATCACTGGGTTTGGGAGCAAGTTCTTTGCTAGAGAGTATGTTGGTTAATAGAAAAGTTGTAGAATAGCTACTCTCCCCAGAAACTTCAGTGAGTTGATCATCACCCAGACCTGCCTTTTTGGGGCTGGGTGTGAGACTCAGTGTTTCATAAAGTTTGGGGTTTTTCTGAGTCCATTTCCAAATAATTTCCTTTTCTTTCTTAAGTTCTTCCTGAAGAGCTTGATTTTGTTTTACAAGTTCAGAGTTTTGAATTTGGAGTGTAACACTTTCAAGCTTGGCTTGTTTTAAAGCAAGTAATTCATCTCTACAATGATTTAATTCAAAACTCAGTTTGTTAAATTTTGAAAACAAATTAAGTCTTTGCTCTTCAACATACTTAAGATCAACATTAATATAATCTAAGTAAGATTTCCAATCATCATTATCATCCATAGAAAGTAAAAGATTTACCTTCCTCATAGTGATGTTAACCCATTCACCATTTCTTGCATGACTCTTCCCCACAGCAAGTTTGTTGTCATCTGACAGAGACATCAGGGCACTGATGTGAACTTCATCATCATCAGAGGACACTTCAACCTCATCCCAGTCATATGTTTCAGCAACAAGCCCTTTGTTCTTGGCTTGAGTAGGCTTTGGAGCCTGAGGAGGCTGAGAGACTGTTGAGGATGATTCAAGAAGGGCAAGTTTAGCTTTTGCTTTTCTGTACTTGGCTTCAAAGTCAATTTGAGGGACTTTTTCAAATCTTTGACTAGACTGAAGCATTTTTGGTTGAAACTTGCTGGGGCTTGAAAAAGAGTTATTTCCTGAAAATTTGAAGGATGTTTCTGAGGTTGTTTTTGAAAAACAATCTTTAGCAAAATGGCCCATTTTGCCACATTTAAAGCATTCAATGTTGTCATTTGCTTTTGAAGGAAATTTGTTTTTCTTAAAAAACCTTTTTGAATTAGCAAGGAGTGCCCTTTCATGAAATTCAATTTGAAGATCATTTAGGTACTCCTCACTGGTTCTTTGGTCAACCTCATCATCAGATCCATCCTGAAAATCCTGCACAACACCTTTTGAATAGAAAGCAGTTGACATGGGTGAAATTGTCAAGGCCTTTTTGGTCTCCTGAGCTTTACCAGGGTATCTCCTGGTGATAAGATTGTCTTCATAGACAAACTTCCCATAGATGGCAGGGAGCTCAAGGTTCTGAATGTGGTTTGCATTTCTCAATCCCTGAGAGAAGTTTAACCACTTCTCAGGGAGACTGTTAACAAAACCAACATTGATTTCATGTTTTGACAGTATAACACCATCATTGGTCAGCTCATTCAGGAGGGTCTTATACCGAGTATAAGTCTCAGAGAGACTTTCAGAATCCTTGGCCCTGAAGGTATTGAATTCAAGCTTCAGGTCCATGATTCTATTCTCTTTGATATCAGAAGGCCCTTCATAGCTATGAACCAGGTCAGTCCATGTCTGCTGGGCAGTGGGACAATGGATCACTGATTCCGTTATATCATCAGGGAGGCATGATATAATGATGCTTTTCAGGCGCTGGTCTTTGTAACACCCCCAAAATACCGCAGCGGAAGACTGTGTCATAAGGGTGCTACTTCATAATACAAAGAACAAGGTATAGAAAACGAACTCTAAATGAGACGTTTTGAAAAGTGACCATTCGATTAATAAATTCCAAAATACAAACTTGAGTTCCATAATACAATACATAAGAGTTTTAAGACAAATCGAATGGTAAAGATAAAAGCATAAGTCTTCAAAACATGCCAAGCGACTCTATGCTCCATGCAACAGCTATCACCTTATAGACCTGAGATAAACATGCTAAAGTGTCAACACAATGGTTGGTGAGTTCATAGAGTTTGTCTTAAAATAGTTGAAAAGCCTTAAAGAATGTTCACACAGCAAAGGCATCGTGAATCCACTCAGTTACAAGTCCCGCCATAAGAGACTTGTAACCTGTGTGTTCACAACCCACTGCTAATATATATGGTATAATAAAGACATGTATAAGTTCATCAAAACAGTTTAGCAATTAGTCGTGAGTCTACACTTCATCTCCGAAGACCTCACGTTTATGATGTATCCAACATTCGCAAATGTTAGGATGTATCAATAGCCTCAATGGTCATCCAAGGTCTTAATTTGGAGCCACCGGAAGTCTCAATGGTCATCCAGCAACTTAATCTGGAGCCACTGGCAGTAACACAATCAAGTATAACGCAGTTAAGTATAACACAATCATGTATGTATGAAATCAAGTATAATGCGATCAAGTATAAGACAATCAAGTATAGAACAATCAAGTATAATGCGATCAAGTATTTGTACAAGTAAGCAAGTAGTTGTGCATGTATCCCCCCCAAAGAGTTGAAACAAATATGAAAAAGTAGGGGCTATGACTCACCTTAAGCTTAAGTGATGTGAAATCAAAGTGGTAGTCGAATCGTGAAAGTCTCTAAGAGCAGCCTATAATAGAACATTGCGATTTAGGTTTTGAGTAACGTCTAAGCATACGAAGAATTGCCTATATATGTCTTGCATAATGTTCATGATGTAGTATGATGTATAGTATAAGTCTTTGAAAGAAAGATTCATGAAACATGTATGTTTTGGTATATCGTTTACTACCGTTCGGGCCGACATAATTCAGAAGTCATGTTAGTAAGCGTTCGAGGAGCCAGGACACTTTAACTCGTAAATCCACAACTCAACTCGACGGCTTACATAATGAACTCCTCACATGAGGCTCCCTACTATTGTAGTAGTTGATGAAATATATAGATATAAGTTTTGATCCGAAAAGTTACATGTCCGATATTTGAATAAACTTAGGAAAGTTTATTAGCACATGAAGATTGTTATTAGGGGTAGTTTATTATAACTTGTATCTCATGCTTCTTTAGGTGGAGTAGATCCAATTGTTTGTTCAAGTTATCGTCAATTCCTTGTTTCATGTTTTCGCCTAAGTAAGTTTATATGGTCATTTAGTCATGGCTTCGCCGTGACCTTGGTCATTTTTCCATGGTCTTGAGACTCAACCTTGGCTTTAGCCATGGTTGTGGTCTCGGCTTTAGGTCATTAGACCTCTTGGTCTTAGTAAATCATAACTATAATATAGTGACTTTGGTCTAAAATGGGCTGTTAAGATTTTGAAGAATTTTATCACTCGGAAAGCATTTTTAGGTCTCGAGCTTCTTTGTTCCTGAACGAAAACGTCGTTCCGGACAACTTTCGTGTTTTAACTTTTTGATGAATCGGAACAGAAGTAGGACTTTCAAAACCCAAATTTGATCAGGAAGCTATTTGGCAGATTTGCCGGAAATCTTTGGTAATTTCAAATCGCCATAACTTTTGACTCGTATACTCGTTTTGGGTGGTTCAAATTGCTATGGTTTCCTTGTTAGGTCCTCTACCACAATATATAATAATCAAATATCATGTTTTTACCATTTTGATCAGGTCTTACCAAGAAATTCATTAGTTTGCTTGTTTACTTGACATAAGTTAACACATGTATATTAATACTTGTTTTGTCCATTTTTATACATCATGAACTCCATACAAAGACCATATATAGCATGAATGAAACACAAAGAGTATGAAAATGATAATTAACAAGAAAGTATGTTAGGGTTTGCTTACAACTTTTGGCCTTAATGAAAAAGGGAAACTAGGACAAGAACTAGGACTTTGATTGAATAAGCTTTCCTCCACTTTAGTAACCCTTCTACCCTTGTATTCTTGAAAGATATGTAATGAAAGTTGAGGTGTATTGAGTGGATTTAAACTCAAGAGAAAACACCAAGTATGTTAGGGTTTGGAAGATTTTTGGTGAAAAATAAGCTATCTAGGGTTTCTATCTTGATCTTGCACTTGATCCTTGCTATAACTAGGAAGAAATAAAGCTAAGTGTGAAGTGTTTTGGTGTGTTGTGATGGCCGGCCATATGGGGGGGATGGGGGGCTTTTATAGGGTCTTAAGGAGGTTAGTTTTGTTGACTAGTCCAACCTTGGAGGCCAAGGTTAACACATGTAATGATCCTAGAGCACAAGTTAGGAGATTAAGCCACACAAGGGGTGACTCCCCCCCCCCTATGGCGGTTCAACATGGATAAGGGGGAGTGACTAGGTTTTTGGATGAGTTATCTTACTTATGTGACTAGTTTTGACTCCGGGAAATGCCAACCGTAAATGATTAGGCCTCAAAACGTAAAACCGGGTGTCGTTAAATTATGAAACTTTAAAGTATTGTTAGACATGTCCATATGTCCCATAATAAAATATAAAATGAGTGGTAGGTTCCATTTGGGTGGTAAACCCTGCTAAAAACTGGAAACACGGGTCTAAAACGCGTAATACGTAAAACATACGAAAGTTGCGTAAAATTGAGAAAAGTAAAATGTAACTTTTCTAATAGGATAATAATGACTTATAATGTCTAGGCTGGGCTCAGTCTAGTGTCGGTTGGTGTTAAATGTCTTTTAGACATCAAACCGTAAGCCTACAAATCAAGAAATGACTTTTGGTCAAAGGAGGAGGGAAAAATTATGTTGACTTTTTCTAATAAGTTTGAAAACTCAAAACTTCTTAGAAACTCGTTTCGTGGTCTAACGGTTAATCGCCCATTCGGTTAAGCGTGCTCATATGAGAATAGTACCGACATGGGTGACCTGCTGGGAAGTTTTGGTCATGTTTTTCTCAGTCACGATTAATTCTCTAATTAATCATGAGAGTACTAAACATTTTTCTGATGCGGGGTCACTTAACGCGGTCGAGTTTCGTTGTGCGTAGAATTTTTGAATGACGTTTTACCCTAAAACGTATAATTCCGTGTAATTCCTTAATAACTTTCACGAAAATGATCTAACGAATGTCAAACATTTAATTTGTCATGGAAATGATTTATCACTCGAGAATATGAAATAAAAATCAACTTTCGGGAAAATTTCAGGAAAAATGAATAGTAAAAGTGAATAGTAAAATTTTCGGGAATAGAAATAAATCTGAAAATGCGAATTGTTACAGTCTTGATTGACCACCCTCCTTTCATCTGGGGTCCACTGAGCTTCAGGTTTAATTAAACCTTGGGCAGTTGTTGGGACATATGGACCATCATTAATCAACTTAATGTAATATGGTTCCATCCTAGTTAAGTAGCAAAGCATTCGCTTTTTCCACTTATTAAGTTTGCCAACTTTTAGTCGAGGGGCAGTTGCTGAATAACTTCCGCCTTTTTGTCGACAAGTTGGGGAACATCTATGTCAGTCATAGTGGGATCTTGATTTTAAAAAACTTGAGCACTCTTAAGTTTTGAAAACAGGTTTAAGTTTTAAAAATCAGAGGCTTTGATACCACTTGTTGGTCCCTTTTACTTGGTTAACTATAACTACAAAGCTAAAGTAACCAAGTTCTATGACATTAAACAAAGATATATAAAAGATTAACAATAAAGAAACGTAAACATAAGAGACAATATTTTCCAACGTTTAATTCTTTATTAGAAGTTAATCAAAAAGAATCGTACCCAAGTGTTTGCGGAATAACACTTGGGATTGAAAACGACAAGTATGGTATAGACTCCTTACTAAACTCAATCAATGTTGAGTAACAACTTTCAGGACCCACTGAGCTATCTCAAGGGTTATGTTGTTATTTGGAGGAGTAAAAGTGGTTTGTGAATGCTTTGCATTAATTGCACAAACTTGTCAACTTTTACTCCTCTCTTATGCTACCTATTTATACACAAATGTGAACAACTCTATTATACAATGGACCTAAGTGTTCCTCAATAAAATCTTGACAGATTTTATTCTCTGGCAAGGGAAACTTCTTTGGGTTAAGTCCAAAAGGCACTTTCTGATGACAGCCTGGTTTTAGCCATTTGAGGAAAGTTTGACCTTAAAGTGATAAAGCACTTTAGTGAAACAGATCAAACTTTCCCGCCCAGTCCCGCCAAAACTTCAGTCTTCTAGTCATCAGTCTTTAGTACCCTGAAGTTGTTGAGGAGTCATGGGGTTCAGTGAGTTATTGTCATCCTCACTGAACCCATCACCTTCTTCTTGGCTTAGATCACACTTCACTGAGTTCCGCCTCACTGAATGGAGAACCTTTCTTCTTAGGTTCGGTCTAAGCATCCTGAAGATGACTCACTGAGTTACTGTTCACTCAGTGACTTGTTTATACTTAGGTTATTTTACGTTCAAATCCTTGTTAGAAGAAGATTGGGGAATTCAGTGACCCAACAGTGTTCTTTTAATTCAATCAATATGTCTATGTGTTGGTTGTCTATATCTTGTTCTTGTCTTAATTCCATCATGCTAGGCTAGATCTATCTTGTGTTTGCTTAGATCTAATAAAACCTAGATGTTAATTATGTGTTGATTACTTGTTTATGGTTGTATTGGATGAATGATCTCGATGTTAGGCTTAAGAAAACTGGCAGATCTCCAAATGGTAACATGCTTGAACGTCTTAGGAAACATGAACTGACGTGCACTAGGTTTTATTGGTTGTATTTAATGCATGAGTAAATTCTAATGATCCCATGTTAGGAGCTTCTTAGCCGGCTCGACATAGGAGTGAAGTAGGCACTCATAGGATTGGGGAATTAAGTGCGCCACCCCATGAATGGTATTAAGGAATACAATCTGTCATCCACGCAACTATAACAAGTAATTAACGTGTAAAAGATATCTAGGGAGTAGTGAAATCTAAGTAAACACAACTTCTCCACTTATTGCTTACGACTTTAGTTAATTTAGCTTATTTTCATTTCTAGTATTTTATTTTGATTGCATCTTTAGTATTGGGTTAGTTGACTAGCAACTAATTCCGCCCAAATCCTTCAAACCCGAGATTTTTACTTGCTTTCTAAAAATATATAAAAATACAAAAATAATCATCCCTCATCTTTAGAACTAGTATTTAGATTTTCTAATCCTAGCGACACTATTCCTAGCTGAACGATCAATCCCCCGGTACTTGTCACTATACTATACTACAACGATCAGGTACACTGCCTGGTGGGGGTCGTAAGCTTCTCAAGATCCCTTGAGAGGTAAAGCCTGGTGCGATTCCCATGTATCAAGTTTTTGGCGCCGCAGCCCGGGGAATAGTTATTGTCTAGGTTAGGATTTTTTTTATTAGGTCTACTTGCTAGATTCCTTTCTAGTAAGATTTTATTTTTATTTTTAGGTTTTCTTTAGTCTATCTTTTTCTTTGTGTGTTTGTTCGTAATTTTCATTGACTATTCCGTTCACCATTATAGAGAATGTGAATCCACCAAGTCCGACACTAGAGTTTTACCAGAAAAAATATAATTACACTAGTTTGGATATACCAAGATGGATGAATGAAATGAGGAGGACAGGATCATATATTGATTTTATTGAGTACCTTGAGAAAAGAGGCCAAAGGCATAAGACTTCTAAAGAATTCACCTTAGGAGCTCCATCAACCCCTCAAAATGCCTCACTTAGTGAAACCTATGCACCATATGAGCCTTCACCTAGGATAGTTTCGTATGAGCCACCTAGCTGCATGTCATGGTTAGGCCCTACCATAATACAGGATGAACACATAGGTGACCTTGATGTGATGGAGGATGTAGCCGAACACGATCACATTGATCAAAAAGACCTAGGTTTTATGATCGATGATGATGAATCTCAAGAAACACAAGATGAATCTTTTGGGCAATTTGTATATAGCAGTCAAAATATTGAGGATGATCCTTATGATTCGGATATAGAAGTTGAGATGCCTAGAGAAGCACTTGAGATACTTGGGAAACTGTTAGGGGTAGATTATAATAAAACACATGTTGAGGATATAGGTGATCTTGACACAAGGAATGATGAAGTAAATAACATGAGCCCACAAAGTACCCCACAAGTCCTACCATCATTTGAGGCACACACACCACCCATGACTTACCCGAAAGAAGTAGAAGAGACTATAGGAGCCCCGATAGAAATAGAGCCCTTAGACCAAACACAACTAAATGAAATAGGTTTGAATACTTGTAGTCACAACCTTTCTCTTAGTTCTAAGGAAGTTCCTAGTTTTGATGAACCGGAGCCTCAACCAAAATCGTTACCTAATCTTCCATCCTCGGATGAAAATTTAGGAATTGAAATAGGTTCCGATCCACCCATCAAACCATATAGTTCGGGTAGTCTTAGGACAAAGGTAGTGGACTCTAAGCCTTGTAGAGAGGAAGCCAATATAGGAGTGGAAAATGACCTTACATGCTTACATCACCCATTTATGATTGATCACAAGAAACATTATGGGTTTAAACCAGGTTTATTAGGTCAAGATGGATCCCCAACTAGTAATCTCTTGAAGTTGATTGAAAATGATCCCTTTCCAGGAGAAAATCTTAATCCACCCATTAACCTGATTGAATTAGGTAAGGTTATGATGATAGGAGCACAACCCTTTGAGCATATAATTCATCCACCACTCTTTCCTCACGTGGCATACTTCCACCAAGATGGTGTGTATCGCTACTTTCACCCGCACTTAATCCTAAGTGTAGGGAAAACCTCCTTGATTTCTGTTAAATAAGGGTAGAGTCAGGCTCGTGACTCGAACAAAAACAAGCGCTTCTTGGGAGGCAACCCAAGCCCCTTTTTACATGTTTTGTATGATTTTTATTTTTGTTTGATTGTTATTTGCTTCCGTATGCATGCTTTATTTTTATTGTTGGTAGATCATGTTTCAAACTAAAATGGTGAAAATACTTTATTTTGTTGTTTGACTTAGTTTTAACTTCATCCAAAGGTATTTCGCAAAAGATAAGTGTAAAGGGAAACCCCAAATGTGTTTTTAAGAAACAAACCGATCATGATTCTCCACAATATTAAATGAACATGTATATTAGTAATTGTTAGAGTCAAATGCTTGTATTGAGTCATAATGAAGTTTTGTAGGATTTTCCAGGAAGTAGGACCAAGTTTTTCCAGAAATTTTCTGGAAACTTAACATAAGAATTTCTGCAGGTCATTTCTGACGGCGTCACGAGTTAACTCTTGACGGCGTCACGTGTAAAAATCTGGAAATTTTACCGGTTTTGTTTTTCTAATGGAGTCTTATGGTTTTTGTGAATTATTAAGTTTTATAATCTCCAGGGAATCTACAAACTTCATTCCACAAGCATTATATCTTATTTTGTTTTCTAGGATTTAGTAACTTATGTTGGTTGCCGCCGATTTTACGCGAGGTTGTCTTGTCTATTTTCTCAGGATTCACAGGTTATGTATGACAAGAAGATGATTTATATTCTGGAAGGGAAGCTTTGATTGTTCATTTTCTTGGAAGAAGATTTAACCTGACCACCTTATTATCCATACCGAGCGAATCAGGGGAGTATTTGATTTCATTCTTTTTACTTATTTCACTTTTACATTCTTTACTTGAACATTGGGGACAATGTTCATCCTAAGTGTAAGGGGAGGGTAAAATGATGATACCTTACATATGCACTTTCGCTTGAGTTTGTTTTGTTTAATGGTAGATATGTAATAAAACTATGAGAAATACTTGTTAGTACAATTTTAGCGCCAAATTTAAAATTTTTTACAACATTTAGGAGTGAAACTTTAGCCATAGCAAGTGTCTCATGGATAGGAGATTGTATGACTAGCACATAACCGTATATTCAGAAAAATTTTCACCCAAATATGTGAGGTTCGCCTTTAGATTTCATAGGAAAAGCATTTACTATTAGTGCTTATGAGTGTACCGGTAGCATTTAGATTCTAGAACTTGCGTTAGTGATGCATCCCGAGACCGCTAGTGAGACTACATTCGTGTAGTAGGATTTACTACATGATAAGAGGCATTAGGATCACCCTTGTGTTAACCCGTATCATAATTACTTGACCATTTAAGTCATATTACTTGGCTAGTTAAGTCAACTAATTTTTCCCACACCCTTAGCGTTGTACTCATTTTTAGTACACGAAACCCCTTGTACACCCCTCTGAGCCTATCTTTTCGTTTCTAACTTTAAGCATCTTACTTAAAGGAAGAATTTGTTACACCTCATTTAAATGTACACCCAAATCGCCTTAGCCTTCCATGTATGCGCTCATTTTTAGTGCATTATTGTTATTTGTTAAACTCTAAGTTAACTATCTAATTGATTACATGGTTGCTAAGTCGAGTCATATCCTTGTACATATTGTTTTGGGACAATTGGGACTCATGGGTAAAGTACTTATTTTATGGAGTAATGGGGAAGAACATCATATTATTACCCCCGCATGTACGTTAATCTTAAAAGTACTCCAAGTGTTTTAATTATCTTAATTCGAGTCATTAGATTAGTTTATTGTAAAGTATGTAAAGATTCAAGTGTAAGGGGAATGTTCATTCCCTATGATGTATTATTTTGGATGGTAGGGTAAGAGTGTATGAAAAAAAAAAAAAGAAAAAAAAATCGAAAAATCAAGAAAAAAGAAATAAAAATAGAAAAAAGAAAAAGAGAAAAAACATACGGACTATCATCCCTTTTTATTCTATGTTCATTTTTATGTTTTTGTTATTTTTCATTTATTAGCTTAAGTCGATTCTAGTCTTGGCTTAGCAACGCCATATTGTACATGTAGTTAACCAAGATTGTTAACTCGCCACCAGTAAAAACTTCCTTTATCCAACAAAACCGTGTATTTCATATCCCTACACCTAACGTTACAACCCTTTAAAAGACCTCTTTGATAGTTTATCCTAGGTGCTTACGCCATGTGGTGGAGGTTTGATCCTTTCCCAAGCCTATGGTAATCGATTTTGCTATGACAGGTAGTGAGAGATATCTTCCGTTTCCATATTGTAATTTATACTTTATTACACCCGAGAGATGTGAGTATCCATACACTATTTGTGAGGTGCTAGTGTATGACCTCCGTGCTTGTCTTTGGTCTTTAGTGGAACGATTATTTGTTGTAATTACTTTTATATTAGTGTTAAATGACCCCTAACTTGTATTTTGAGTAGAATAAAAGCGCATTTGCTTGAGGACAAGCAAATCTCAAGTGTAAGGGTATATGATGAGGCGAAAAATGAACCACTTTTAGGGGGTCATTTAAGCCCGGAATTGAATTTATTTGATCAAATATTTCCCTAAATCGTTCCTTTTGTGATTTTAGGTACTTTGGGAGAAATATCTGGAAAAGAAAGCAATTCGGACGTTTTTGGAGCATAAAAGTGAAGAAAACGCCAAAGTCTTAATTTTCCTTGCTGGGAACAGTAGGTGACGGCGTCAAGAGTAATTTTCATGACGACCCAGTACAGAAATGAAGGCGTCACAAGGTAGAGCGTCAAGAGTAAAATACGTGACGGCCTGGAAAAAGTTATAACGTGACGGCGTCAGAAGTAGATCAAGGCAGTCCGAGAAGTATTTTGGCGGCGAGATGACGGCGTCACCAATTTGGTCTTGACGCCGTCAGCCTCAATTTCCTATATATAGTTTTCTAATTTTCATTCATAAAAAAAAGAGAAGTTTTGGAGAAACCCTAAGGCCGAACTTAGTACGAATTTTACAGGTTTTTCAAGGGTTCTCAGCCCTTGAACCCTTTCATGTGTAATTGAGATAAGTGTTCTTTTAATTCAATCAATATGTCTATGTGTTGGTTGTCTATATCTTGTTCTTGTCTTAATTCCATCATGCTAGGCAAGATCTATCTTGTGTTTGCTTAGATCTAATGAAACCTAGATGTTAATTATGTGTTGATTACTTGTTTATGGTTATATTGGATGAATGATCTCGATGTTAGGCTTAAGAAAACTGGCAGATCTCCAAATGGTAACATGCTTGAACGTCTTAGGAAACATGAACTGACGTGCACTAGGTTTTATTGGTTGTATTTAATGCATGGGTAAATTCTAATGATCCCATGTTAGGAGCTTCTTAGCCGGCTCGACATAGGAGTGAAGTAGGCACTCATAGGATTGGGGAATTAAGTGCGCCACCCCATGAATGGTATTAAGGAATACAATCCATCATCCACGCAACTATAGCAAGTAACTAACGTGTAAAAGATATCTAGGGAGTAGTGAAATCTAAGTAAACACAACTTCTCCATTTATTGCTTACGACTTTAGTTAATTTAGCTTATTTTCATTTCTAGTATTTTATTTTGATTGCATCTTTAGTATTGGGTTAGTTGACTAGCAACTAATTCCGCCCAAATCCTTCAAACCCGAGATTTTTACTTGCTTTCTAAAAAAATATAAAAATACAAAAATAATCATCCCTCATCTTTAGAACTAGTATTTAGGTTTTCTAATCCTAGCGACACTATTCCTAGCTGAACGATCAATCCCCCGGTACTTGTCACTATACTATACTACAACGATCAGGTACACTGCCTGGTGGGGGTTGTAAGCTTCTCAAGATCCCTTGAGAGGTAAAGCCTGGTGCGATTCCCACGTATCATCAAGCAGGGTTCGATTTCTTCTTTCAGATACACCATTATGTTGAGGTGTTCGTGGAGAAGAGAGTTGTGAGACAATCCCACACTTCTTAAGATGATCTATAAACTCTTGACTCATATATTCGCCTCCACGGTCAGACCGTAAAGCCTTTATGGTCTTACCAAGTTGATTCTAAACTTCACTTTGAAATACTTTGAAAGTTTCAAAGACTTCATGTTTATGTTTAAGCAGGTAAACATAACCATATCGACTAAAGTCGTCAGTGAAAGTTAAGACATAGTTGTATCCTTGTTTTGATACAGTTCTAAAAGGGCCACATACATCAGAATGTATGAGTCCAAGCAAATCTGTAGCTTTCTCCGTTTTATGCGGAAAAGGCTTTCTTGCCATCTTCCCAGACACACAAGATTCACACTTATCAAAAGACTCAAGGTCAGTTGATTTAAGAAGCCCATCACGTTGCAACTTCTCAATGCGTTTCTTGTTAATGTGCCCAAGTCGGCAATGCCACAAGAATGTAGAGTCCAAGTTATGCTTGGATCTTTTACTATTAACAGAATACATAGAACAATCATTCGAAACAGAATCATGCATATCAATTTCAAATATACCATTTCTAGGAACAACATTAAAATAAAACACGTTATTCATTGAAACTGAAATACCAATATCTGTAAAACAATGAGTAAACCCCTTGTCTTTCAAAAGTGAAACTGAAACAATACCCCTAGTAATACTAGGAGCATAATGACAATTGTCCAATACAATTATTAAACCACTAGGAAGGTATAAATCAAAACTTCCGATAGCTTCAACGGCTGCACGGTTTCCATTTCCCACGTACAGGCTTAAAGCTCCTGGCTTCAGTCTCTTACTTCCCCTGAGACCCTGAGTAGTATTACAGATGTGAGTACCACAACCAGTGTCATATACCCAAGATTTATGAGGAAAAGTATAAAGGTCTATGACGAAGATACCTGATGTGCTAGCATTGCTACCCACATTGCACTTCTTCTGCATCAACTCGGCTAAATAAGAAGGACAGTTCCTCCTCCAATGTCCAATCTGATGACAGTGATGACATTCAGTGTCCTTAGCAGGATGCTCCTTTTTAGGTGGAGGGGGAATCTTGGCCTTGGGGGCATAAGCAAGCTTAGCCTTGCCGTTACCACGATTCTTACCCTTAGCACCATTCAGCGGCTTCTTGTTCTTATTGTTTTTCTGGATCCTTCCTGCTCTTATAGCAAGTAGAGCAGGGGTAGCAGCATCTTTCTTAGGAAGCCCTTGTTCGTGCAACTTAAGCATTGCATGCACTTCATTCACTGTCTTCCCCATGCATTGCATATTATAATTCTGTCGGAATCCAGCAAAGTCCTTGTTCAGAGAGGTAAGAATCATGCTCACTGGAAGGCCAGATGACATGGGGTGACCAAGGCGTTCCAGTCTATCTAGAGATAGCCCTTCATTTTCAGAACATAGGTGCTAACAGATTAACCCTCCTCATGCTTACATGCATGAAAAGCCTGCATAGTCTCAAGGAGTTCCTGTTCTGCTTGCTGAGCAAACATGGTCTTCAATTCCTTAAGCATGTTATATGCATCAAAGTGCTCCAGATTCTTTTGAAGTTCTGGAGTCATGCTTATGAGCATAAGACATCCTATGTCCTTGGATGCTTTAACCCATTGGGCGTGAGCAGCAAGGACGTCAACAGGAACCTGCTGATCAGGAGTTGGAGGAACAGGAGTAGCAGGTATGGGATGCTCCACATAGGTTAACTTATCCTCGGCTGTGAGGACGATCCTCAAATTTCGATACCAGTCGAGGAAGTTTGATCCAGTAAGTTTTTCCTTTTCGAGGAAAGACCTGAAGATCGAATTGTTGACGGATTGATTCGCTGCCATCTACAATAAAACAAAGTTCAAAATTTTAGTATCTTCGATAATTAATTCTTTTACAAATTAACTACCCATGTTTTAATCAATAAAACAATTAATTTACTAAAAGACTAAGACCCTCTTGAACTCCCACTCATCACGGTAGTGCTTACTACTCTGGTAAGTCTTGTGGGTACAAGAGGTAGGCGGCCTGCGACAATTGCATTACAAGTGCAACTCTTAGATTTATGAGACTTATGACACTAGAGTACAAGCTACTAGTGTCATGCATGTTTTGTCTCATCCTATGCCTTGGGTTCAAGGATCTCACCACTTGACTCAATTAAGTCGTCCAATTAGAGAACATGTGTAAATAACTCTAGGTCTAACGCCAGAGAATAAACACCTTGGATTGCAATTCACTCACGTCTAACGAAGAGCAAAAGGCAAGTGCAAGTGTTCTGAAACTTGGATGGCATAAACTTAAATTTCAAATTAGGGTATCACATAATTTTTGATAAAAACGTGTATCAAATAGTGTACGAAGAAGCATGCATACATCTTCGTATCACAAGTTTGCATAAAAACAATTTTTCAACTTATTAGATGTACTTTTATCACGGGAAAAATTAAAGAGTGATCAAACCTTATATTGTACTTTGCATGAGTCAAAAGACCCAAGTTTTTCCAATAATTCCCACATATGCCGAAACATGTAGTGGGGCGGGAAAAGATTAAAGGCCACTCAAACCCTAGATCTTGATATGATCAAAGATCATTAATAAAAGCACAAAACTTTAGGTATCTTATAGTTAAAGTTTATTAAATCACACGATATCCAGCAAGCTATATCCTGGTAGCTTCGAGTAATGATCCACACCCTCAATAGCTTGATGGAACCCGCAATTTAATTAAATCAGATTTCAATAGTTTATAGTCCGTTTAAGTGTAAAAAAAAGTTTTACACATAACACATAACTGGTCACTAGGAATTAAGTGTGTATATAAACAGACAATAATTAAATCTCACGATATCCAGCAAGCTATATCCTGGTAGCTTCGAGTAATGATCCACACCCTCAATAGCTTGATGGAACCCACGATTTAATTAAAAACAATTTTCGATATAAGTAATTAGTCTGTTTTTATTTCCAAAATCATTAGCAAATATGTAAAACAAGTCACAAGGAATAAAACATATAAGCAAATAAAAAAAACAGACAGAAGAAGGGGTAGAAGTAAAGACAGACTCTAATGGAAAGCAGTAAAACAAGTAGTGCTCCAAAACTCAAGAATGAGTCTTCCCCAATTGGAGAATCTAAGGCTCTCACATGGTTTTCGAGTTAGGTACCAAGTGGACCACAGACGTCATAATAATGACCGCGTAAGCCTTAAGATTGGAAAAAGAAAAGAACGTATTACAATAATCTTTTAATTTTCCTAACCCCTTTTAATCTTATTGACCATTAATATATATATATATATATATATATATATATATATATATATATATATATATATATATATATATTAAACAAGATCAGGTTTTAGTTAAATGACAATAATGCATGTTATTGTCATAACAATTAATACATGTGTTTAATTAGCATAGCAAGCGACTCTATGTGTAACCCATAACACCAAACGAGATGGCTCGTGATGCCACTGTAGGGATTTCATATTGATTAAACCATCAATACCACGAGTACGCAGCGGATGGATCTATATTTAATGTTATGAATTAAAACACATAATTAAATAAACACATAAAATACTAACCTCGAATCTATTGAAAAATAGATAAACTCCGGATCTTGATCTTGTACCACAAATCACCAAATCAACTATAATGAGTTGATCTCTATCAAATGCACACACTACACGTCTAGCAAGAACGTTAGGATGCTAGTGCTTGCTTACGAATGAAACACAAAACACTTGGTTTAGTTTCTTTATTAAATAGGAGCGAATATTCAAGGCTTAAGAACAGCCGATTGGTTTATTGTGGAGATATTAAGAATGTGTCGTAATATATATTAATGTCAAATCCCTGTCTCCTCAAAGTGCCAAACCAATATTATATATATAATACTCCATAAGTCTTAACTTTCAATACAAGTTTGACAAAAATCATTTCCACATTTATTAATATTCTCTCTATACAAGTTTAACAAAGAAATCATCACAACTTTTATGAATATTCTTTTTGTACAAGTTTGACAAAGAGATATTCTCCACATTTATGAATATTCGGTGGACCATTTCTAAATGAGTTCACTAGGCTTAATTCATATATTATAAGTCCATAACATATAATTAGTTTAGCCCGTTAGTTAATGTAAGCGTCTAACGATTAACTATCTTCCATTAAATAATTTCGTAAACATTACTTAATATAATTAATACATCTAATATATTAATTAAATTAACTAAAACGTTCTCTAAGTATATACGTGTGTGCCCCGATAGGCTCACGTATTCCCGGCCGTATAACTATTGATTTATGAGCGCATAACCAACAGGTTTGAGAAAATATGAAAGTTTCTTTGAGTACATATGCAATTGCCCCAAGAAGATAATGTGGATACAAAAATTTTACCGCGAAATAATAATCATAGTCCAAAATTACACGATTAGAATTTTAAAAAATTGCCAATATATAAGAAGTTAACACTGCTTCAAATATTGCACTTAAATAATCAAGACCACTTAGATGAAAACCACCTACTATATTTTTTTATTTTCATAAACTTTTGTCTTAAACATTACTCCTAACATTTATGTTTCGCAAAATATTCGAATTTAGCAAAGTTGCATTTATAAACCAGTTGAAGACTTGGAGATGTTCTACATAGGCCCATTAAACCACCAAAAGTTTAAAACGAAATAAGTGCAAAATGTTAGCCCCATTCAACAATTATCATAGGCGTAAGCCCGATTTAAACACGCTATTACCCTAAGATTTTTTTTTTTTTTTTTTTTGCGCGCGCGCTTTTAATTTAATACTAGACGAATACCAGCGTAAAGCGATAATGTATAGCGACAAACAACTATACTTGTGAAATCGTAATTCTAGTTTGACCATTGATGCAAAACTTACGAGTTCGATTTCTAGTTATTGCGAGAAAAAAGTTTATGTAGATGGTGTTACCATTTTACTCAAGGGTATAACAGTTCACTAAGATTACTCAAATTTTAAGCATTTTAAGTTTAAAGAATACATATACATGCATTATAAGTAGTAGAGATTTACTAGTTTTTGAGACATACGTACCTATAAAATTTTGATATAAGTTAAATTTTGTGGAGACATTTGTGTGTATATACTTTTTAATTTCGTTCATACAAAAAGTTGTAATATAAAAGTTAATTTAATTTCATATGAATATTATAAAAATTGTTCTATTTAAAAAAATAAAGTTTATGTCTCGTAGTAGTAGTAGTAATAATAATAATAATAATAATAATAATAATAATAATGAAAATAAAGTTTAAAGTATATGGGTATTTGTTAAATATATATATTTATAAAAAAAATGAAAAAAATTAAAAATTTATACTAGAGTCTATAAAATTCAATCTAAGATTAGCCAACTCTTAAAAGTATTAAGTTTAATTGTAAATTCTATTAAACAATCAGAATATAATTTTTTTTACTCTTAAGTAGGGGTGAGCATCGGTCCAGGACCGGACCGGACCGGACCGACAAAACCGATGACTGAATTGTAACACCCCCAAAATACCGCAGCGGAAGACTGTGTCATAGGGGTGCTACTTCATAATACAAAGTACAAGTTATAGAAAACGAACTCTAAATGAGACGTTTTGAAAAGTTACCATTCGATTAAATGAATTCAAAGTTACAAACATGAGATTCCAAACTATGATACATAAATGTATACAAAGTTTTGAATGGTAAATGATAAAAGCATAAGTCTTCAGAATATTCAGCTTGACTCTAAGTTCCACGCACTAGCTATCTCCTTACTAACCTGAGATAAACATGCTAAAGTGTCAACACAATGGTTGGTGAGTTCATAGAGTTTGTCTTAAAACAGTTGAAAAGCCTATAAAGAATGTTCACATAGCAAAGGCATTGTGAATCCACTCAGTTACAAGTCCCGCCATAAGAGACTTGTAACATGTGTGTTCACAACCCACTGCTACAATATAGTATGATTAAGACATGTATAAGTTCATCAAAACAATTAAGCAATTAGTCGTGAGTCTACTCTTCATCTCCGAAGACCTCACGTTTATGATGTATCCAACATTCGCAAATGTTAGGATGTATCAATAGCCTCAATGGTCATCCAACAACTTAATTTGGAGCCACCGGAAGTCTCAATGGTCATCCAGCAACTTAATCTGGAGCCACTAGAAGTCTCACAATCAAGTATAATGCAATCATGTATATATGACATCAAGTATAATGCGATCAAGTATAAGACAATCAAGTATAAAACAATCAAGTATAAAACAATCAAGTATAAATGTTTTGAGTATTTGTACAAGTAAGCAAGTAGCTGTGCATGTATCCCCTCCAAAGAGTTAAAACAAGTATGAAAAAGTAGGGGCTATGACTCACCTTAAGCTTAAGTGATGAGAAGTGATAGTGGTAGTCGAATTGCGAAAGTCTCTAAGAGCAGCCTATAATAGAACGTTGCGACTTAGGTTTGGAGTAACGTCTAAGAATACGAAGAATTGCCTATATATGTCTTGCATAATGTTCATGATGTAGTACTTAGTATATAGTGTAAGTCTTTAAATATAAATGGCTTATGAAACATGTATAGGTTGTATATCTCTTACTACCGTTCAGGCCGACATAATTCAGAAGTCATGAAGTAAACGTTCGAGGAGCCAGGACACTTTAATTCGTAAATCCACAACTCATCTCGACGGCTTACTTAATGAACTCCTCACATGAGGCTCCCTACTATTGTAGTACTTGATAACACATATATAAGTTTTGATCTTTAAAAGTTATATGGTCTTTAGCCGTGGCTTTGCCGTGACCTTGGTCATTGTTACCATGGTCTTGAGACTCAACCTTGTCTTTAGCCATGGTTGTGGTCTCGGCTTTAGGTCATTAGACCTCTTGGTCTCATCTAAATATAATCATTATATAGTAACTTTGGTCTAAAAATGGGCTGTTACGAATTTGAAGAAATTATCACTCGGAAAGCGTTTTCAGGGCTTGAGCTTCTTTGTTCCTGAATGAAAACGGCGTTCCGGACAACTTTCGTGTTTTAACTTTTTGATGAATCGGACCAGAAGGGTGACTTTCAAATTGGCAGAATGCAAAACAGTAGGTTATAGGCAGTTTCGGCGTTTTGGTGTTGCTAACTTCTTATGGCCATAACTTTTGACTCGTGTACTCGTTTTGGGTGATTCAAATTGGTATATTTTCCTATTGAAGTCCTCTTTAACAGTAAGTAAGTGTCAAGTATCAAAGTTATACTATTTTGGTCGTGGTTCTCCATAAAAATCACTAGTTTGCTTGTTTACTTGTCATAAGTTAACATATGTATACCAATACTTGTTTTATCCATTTTTAAACATCATGAACACAATAACAAGAACATATATAGCATGACAGGAACACAAAGAGCATGAAAATGATAATTAAGCAAGGAGTATGTTAGGGTTTGCTTACAACTTTTGGCTTTCTAAAGAAAGGAAGTCAAGTATGAAACTAGGACACTAAACGTATGCTTGTAAACCCTTCACCACAACTCTTGTAACCCTTGCTAGCCTTGATCTAACCCTTGTGAAAACCCATTAACTTCAGCCCCTAATCACCTTGTGTAGATCCTAATTCAACCATGGAATCACCAAACAAACTTAAGAACTAGGTAGAGAATACTAAGACCTTGAACTTTGTAGTGTAACTTGTATATTGAAGATCAAAGGATCATGGTGCTAGGATTAAAGGGTGTGACGTTTTTATTGATGAAAAGATGAAGATCAAAGTGTTTCTAGTTGGCTATTTATAGCATGAATGAGGAGGTTAGGAAGCTAACTAGGAAAGTGCTTAAACTTGGAGACAAAGTTGTAAATAAGTATTGATCTAATGGCTAAAGTCATGAGATCATGCCACAAGTGTGAATCCCCCCCTAGTGGCAGTTCATAAGGGATAAGGGTGACTAGATGAGTAGTCATGGTCTTTGGATGATAATATCCTAAGTATGTAGCTAGTTTTGACTCCGTAAATTGCTAACCGTAAGTTTTTAAGTCACGAAACGTAAAACCGGGTATCCTAAAAATATGAAACTTATAAATATGCTAGAACTTATCAATATACTCCATAATAAAATATAAAATGAGTGGTAGGTTCTATCGGGTGCTAAAACCCTGCTAAAAACTGGAAATACAGGTCTAAAACGCGTAATTTGCGTAAAACGCTGAACTGAAAAACGTAAAATTCCAAAACTTTTGGAATTGTCCTAAAATGAGAGAAAATCATATTTCTATTGTTTATAATATTTTATGGACATATCAGGATGCTAGAATGACGTTTAAACCTAAAAGTAAATCTCGGACACGGCTTCGTGATTTTTGCAGAAATGATCCGACGAGTGTGAAATTCTCGGATTATCATTAAAATAGTTTAACTTACGAGAATATGAAATAAAAAATTTTGATGTGAATAGTAAAAGTGAATAGTAAAATTGAATAGTGAAATTTTCGGGAATAAAAGTTAACCTGAAATTGCGAATTGTTACACGAATTAGCCAAAAAACTAAGACCGAGGACCGGACCGAATGTCGTCGGTCTGGTGTGGTCTCGGTCGGTCCGGTCCAGCAAGGCCAAATAATCGGTTTGTGGTCCGGACCGGACTGGACCAGATCGACCGACCGAGGACCGAATTAACCAAAAAGCCAAGACCGAAGACCGGACCGAATGTGGTCGGTCCGGTCCGATCCAATCTCGGTCGGTCCGGTCCGTTCGGTTCGTTTGCTCAGCGCTACTCATAAGTCTAAGAGTGAATAAAAGCGGTACCAAGGTCATGCTTTTATATTTTTGTTGTTTTATATACAAATTGAATTGATTCAAATTTTACCAAAAATAATTGAATCTTTATTTTTATTCGCCAATGATCAGGAGGGTTAATATTTTCAAATGATAAAATTGAACTATCCTATTTCTTCAATTTGGTTTCTCACACATATTCTTTTTGCACAAAAAAATCTCTTTATTGAATAAAGGATTTGTCACTGATCAAGTATTCATGTTGTTATTTGGTTTCTAAAAAAATATATCATTTCTTATATTCAGCTAACTAAAAAGTTTTCAAGAAGTACATATAACATTTTGGATCATTGGGTGTAGTAACAACAAAGTCGTCAAAAGGTGTTGTCACACCTTTAATAACACTTGACACTTATTCGCAATAGTAGCATCAAATATTGAAAGGCAATAATACATACACATTTACAACATTTTGCTAAACTAAATAATTTCTTGTAAGTGACTAATTATAGCCTATTAACAATCTTCCTTAGTCGGAGTGGAAAAAGATGAGCACTCAAATTGATACAAAAACTCTTCAAACAAAACATAAGATAAGACTCTGGTGAAGATGTATGCATACTTGTAATGGTTTTAAAATCATAAAACAATACTTTGGGTTTTATGATATGTGAGTAGCCCAATAATTAAAAAGTTATGAGTTCAATTTTCGTTCTCAAAAAAGAATACTAAAAACGTTATATTCATATTTCTAACTCACAATAATAGTTAGAGGAAAAAAAAAAAAAAAAGGTTTTAAGCTTTAAGATTAATATTTGGGTTTTGTATGCTAAAAATTTGGGCTTCCTTAAAAGTTCTGGAGATAGCGGTTTTAAAAAAGTCGTGAACCAACTTTGTCTTCTCCTTCTATCTCTCCTCTTTATATTTCATAAAATAACAAATTTAACTTTTTAGTTTTTTATTAACTATTTAAATAATCAATTTTAGTAAAATATAATATTTTTCATTACCTTATATTTCATATCTATACCACATCATAATCCTATCCTAAATCCATCTATAAACTAGGGGTGGCAATCGAGTCATGTTCGAGTTGACTTATTTGGTTCATAGGTTGGCAAGTTGGTACAACATCAACCCAAACACGACTCGTTTATTAACTGTGTCAATAAACTCAGCCCTAACCCATACATGGATAACACATGTAACCCGCATGTTGAAGTAAATAAAAGACTACTCAACTTAGTTTAAAATCAAAGATGATATAATGATTTTAAATGAAGAAAATAACATATAAATAATTATACAACAATTTCAATAATATCCAAGTTATGATCGTAATCAAATGTCATATTAACAACATAATAAAATAAGTAATTTAAAGCCAAATCCAACATAAAATCAAGTTACATATGTTATTTTTGGAGGCTTGTATACTTAAACGGGTGCTCGTACAATAAACTACACCTTCTGGATCAGAACTTGCGAAGACACAAGCTGGATACTTAAAGAACTTCTGAGTGGCCTAAAAATAAGACAAATAACACGCTTGGGTTAGTCGGGTCGTAGGGTAGGACCATGCGAACAGACTCTGGCGTGAGAATAAGTCATATGTGTATTTAGAGGTAATATCTAGTGAGAGAAAGTAGAGAGGGAATGATTGACGTACCTCAAATGGATGAAATGAGTAGACTATTTATAGGCAAACCCTATGAAAGGATCTAGATTTGCCATATGCCTCAGCTGGATTGGTTGAAAAGGAGCATATTCTCTTCAGGCAATGAGAAGGCTACGAGAATAGGCTCTGAGTTCGTCCCACGTGCAGTTGTCC
Source organism: Artemisia argyi (assembly GCA_030686995.1). Taxonomy (NCBI): domain Eukaryota; kingdom Viridiplantae; phylum Streptophyta; class Magnoliopsida; order Asterales; family Asteraceae; genus Artemisia; species Artemisia argyi. The sequence continues at coordinate 318,243 of JARVZY010012438.1, forward strand.
ACATAAACGAGAATAAAGTAAGACCGTTATCTGTGTAGGGTCCACAAGATATTATGTTTGTCATTTAGTGTCGGAGTCTCAATCTCCTCGGAGGCTGAAGCTATTCGGTGCATTGGATTCCGTGGATTGAGCTCTTATGTATTGGTGGATTCCTTTACGTTAACCAGTGGCGGACCCAAGAAAATAAAATGTATGTGGCAATTATTTATTTATTTATTTATTTTGACAGTAGCAACAAAATACTGAAGAAAAAAATATGATCGAAATAATAAATCAAGTATTGTTACTGATTTATAAGGTTTGATAGTGTTAAATGTTGGATTTTAGTATTTAGGTAGGGGCTATTTGAATTTTGGTTGGGGGCACTTTCAAAAAAAGGAAAAAAAAATAAAATAAAATAAAATATATATATATATATATATATATATATATATATATATATATATATATATATATATATATATATATATATCTTTTCGGCTAGCCATGGGGGGCGCCGCCACCCCAAACCCAATATTTAGGTCCGCCCCTGACGATAACCCAATGAGTTTTACGCCAGTGAACAACACTTTGAGTGCCAAAAAGACCCGACCCGACTAATCCAGATCTCGAAAGTCACCTAAATCGTAAACCGAATACTGATCCGAAAGTAGTCGGTTTTTGCTTGTATTTTGTTGGTTTTTGGCTCATCCCGTTCCGAATCCCGAAAATGCTAAAAATCTATCCCGACTCCCGATCCGAGAAGCTATTATTCGATTTTGAGACTATCAATTTATGTCGGAATCGAGTCGATTGTCACGACTCGCTCACCCAAGTAGTAGTAACATTCTATTGGCTCACATCACATGTATTTCACTTGACAAATCGAATCAAATAAGAAAAAAGAAGATTTTTTTTTTTACTGTTTAAGAGTTTTTACCCCCAAATACAACTCAATTCTTGTGCCAAAACACATTTCCCACACACACACACTTCCCTTTCTTTCTTTCCTTCCTCATTTTCATTTGATCCCCTTTTCAAACCACCTTCTAATTTCACACAAACCCTAATTAATCACACTGATTCATCAATCAACAGGTACTATTTCACTTTCAATCACTTCACTATATAAATTATTATTCTATTCTATTCTATTCATTTTTAATTTTCAATATCTGGTATTGTTAGGTGCGTGAATATCGGAACGATGCGTCAAGCAACAGTGATCCAAATTGACAGTTAATAGCATTGTCAGTAGTTGAAAATTTAGGGATTATGATTGTTTAGGTGAAGGTGAAGGTGAAGGTTAGGTTTAGGGATTATTGAAGAGATGGCGGATGCGGCAGCGTTTATGGAAGCGGCGGGATCTCGGTTTTCGGATTTGGAGCTTATTGGTAGAGGATCTTTTGGTGATGTTTACAAGGGGTATATTTCTTGATTTTTTGAACTCGATTACTCGTTGTTTTGATCGTGTGCGTAGCGTAGGTGTAAAATGCAGCTGTTTATGTTGATGTTTACGAGCTTGATTGTTAGTTACGTGTTTTTATTGTAGATTTTTTACGTGTTATAGAATGTAGTAGGTGATTAAGTGTCTGATATGCGTTAAGTTATTGGATAGATTCATTTAGCTATATGTAACCGAATACTGTTAACATGATTAGCCGTTGATGTAATTGCGTAAAAGAGTTGTTTGATTTGACTTACGTGGAAAGTGGAAGCTTTTTGTAATTAATTGAATAGATATTTTTCGAGACAGTTAGTATAATGTTTTCCCGCAATAAGTATTCTGAATGCTTTAATAATAATGAATGCGAGGTATTGATAGTAATGCAAAAAAGCTCATAGTAGTAACTAGGCTTGGACCGGACCGGTGGACACGTGCGTACTGACGTTTGACTGTTGATTTTTTTTTTTTTTTTTTTTTTTTTTTTTTTTTTTTTTTTTTTTGTCTCTAGTGAGTTTATGAGGGATTGAGGGGTATATTCTCCAAATTTGATCCTTATTACTGATTGCTTTTGATCATATTCTTAGTGTAGATTTTTACGTGTTATAGAATGTAGAATGTAGTAAGTAATAAGTGTCTGATTAGTTGACAAATGCAGCTGTTTATGATAATTAAAAATTGCGTTAATTTCACGAGCTTGATGATAGACAATTGGATCCAGTCATACAGCTAATAATTTCTGTTAAAGACATTGCCCTTATATAAATTTACAGAAGGAAAACTTGTCGTTTGGTGTTTTTTGGTGTATGTCTGTTGCTAATACGGAAGTTATATCCCTTGGCTGGTTGTATAGTTGAGCTATCTCCAATTTTTTGTCGTGTTGCTATCTCACTTGGGATTGTTTAAAGATGTGGAGAGAATGAGGGTTGATTCTTTGGATACAATTGCGTAGGATGGCAAATAACTGTTTGATTGACGCAAGTGGAAACTTTTAGTAATTAATTGGATATTTTCTTTAGACAGCTAGCATGGTGTTCCCGTGAAATTAGTATTTCAAGTGATTTCTTAATAATGAGTATGAGTATTAATAGTGATATTTAAAGCTCATAGTAGTAATTAGGCTTCCACAACATCTTGGAATGGACAGGCTCACACGTGAAGTGTCAATGCTGAAGAATTTGTTTCTAGTGAGTTACGACCATGATGTACTGTGGTTCCCCCTGACATGAGTGTCATCTTTGACATGGTTTGAAGGCCAGGGCAATGGGTGATTTTGGTAGGATGAAATGGCATTGAATCTAGTATTTAGTTAGGTCAAGCCAATCTAATGTCAGTACTTCCATATTTTTGCCATCAAGGTCAAGGATTAATAACCATATCTGCTAACAATAACAATGGTTAGATGCGTTATGTTATTTGCTGTAAAACATGGGTTATAAAGTATTGATTGATGAATAGGCGAAAAATGTAGATGTTTTTGATGATTTTTAGTTACGTTAGTTTCACTATCTCGATGATAGAGTGATAGATAATTGGATATAGCTATATAAAATGATGCAGTTACCACTATATACATGATAAAGCTGATATGTTCTGTTAAAGATATTCTACCTATATGCATTTATAGAAGAAAAAGTGTCGTTTAGGCAGGCTGTGGACTTGTGTTGTTCTGATGTATTAACACTGATCATAATTGAGCTATCTCCATTTTATTTTTGTTTGCATCTCAATTGGCTATGTAAAAAAAATGAAGAGAAACTGACGGTTACTTGTTTGGATTAGCTGTTTTATTTACGCAAGTAGAAACTCAGATATTTTCTTATGACAGTTGGTTTAAAGTTATCGTGCAACAACTATTCTAATCGCTTTCTTAATTATGAGTACAAGTATTAATAGTAATTTTAAAAGCTCATAGTAGTAATTAGGCTTTCACAATTTCCTGGAATGGACAGGCTCACACGTGAGTATGTGACGTCTCAATGCTGAAGAATTTGTTTCTGGTGAGTTATGATCATGACGTCCTGTAGTTTTTTTTTTGTGAAAGGTGAGGTATTATAGATGATCACAAAAAGTACAAAGCCTCAAACAAAACTCATGGACACTCTGGAAATAATAAAAACTATACAACAATAATAGCATTCAAACCTACATTCAAACTAGGCATTCTATACGTCCTGTAGTTCCCCCTGACACGAGTGTCATCTATCTTTGGAGGGGTCATTAGGTTACTTTAAGGGCGATTTTTGTAGGATGTTATGGTGTTGAATCTAGTATTTACTATTTAGTTGGGTCAAACCAATGTAATTATTACTATTGGTCAGTACTCCACATTTTTGCGATAGAGGATTGGTAACTGTGTTTGCTGACAATCAAAATAGTTAGATGCATTCTGTTATTTATTGTGTCTTTTTGTTGCGATGCCTTAGAAAAGTTTCTTCAAGTTATTGAGACAAGAAAGTAGATAGATGTCTCTTCTGGGCACATGAATCTGTCACGTTCTCATTTCAGGGAACCCGTATCCTAGAGTGTAAAAGTTGGTGTGCTCTTTGGTCAACTTGCTGTGATGCATTAAATGAACAAACGGCAAGTGACCTATTGTTGATACTTTTGTCAGTTTAATGCAAAATTAGCACATTGGAGATGTTTCCCTTCATTGGGATTTTACTAAATATGTTCCTTTCATCACTTACACCATGAGGCGGGTCACACGTGACCTATTGTTGATACTTTTGTCAGTTTAATGCAATTAGCACATGGGAGATGTTTCCCTTCATTGGGGTTTTACAAAATATGTTCCTTTCATCACTTACATGATGTGACTACAACATCAGGGTTTGGAGGAACGTTGGTTGTGACTATTCTCTTGATTCCTTACACATTCAGATCATTTATTGCAACGGTTATTTCAACTGTTAGCAGTCAGGTGGCACAAATGGCATGCGGTCTCAAACTGCTTGTAAGGGTTGGGTGTGGTTCTTTATCAAGTAGTCGACGAAAAGTATATAATAATTTATAGGGAATGTGTAGATGACGTTATACACTTTATGCTATTATGTGTAAAAACTATGGTTGTCTAAGATAGTAAGAAATTTAGGCTATTATGAACCGAGCAAGAGGTTTCCTCTTCACCAGGCACTAGTGACCGCGAGAAGTTCACCAATTTTTTTGAAGAGTGTAATTAATTACGAGGAAAGAGAAGATATATTAACTTTCAAGATTTTATATGCCTTTTTACATAAAGTTATCAGGTAACTTTGATGGGAGATTTGTCTGTTGCCACAAATTTACCAAATAAATATTCTACATATATGCTAATTACGGATAAGAGTTCTTTTACCTGGACAACTAGGAAATGTTTCTCACAAAATAAACATTTAGTATACTCTCCTAGCAATACTAATCTTATCAATCCTAGTACTCGCAAAATGCTAACTACAATTAGGCTTCAGTGGCATTTGGCATCAGGCTTGGCCTGAATCACTTTCTGATATCAAATTCGTTACTCAGCATTATCTAACTAGCATTGTGAACTCACCAGCTTTCATTAATTTGAAATTTTGTATTCTTCCTTCCATATCCTTCAAAAGTATTCACATTAGTAAGGGTGGTTTAGTAACTTTAGTGATAATGTGAGTATTGGAAGACGACATGCAGTGGTAGAGCTAAAGCCATGCCATTTAATGAAAAAACTATCATTTGGGAAAGAAAATTGCTATACTTTCCTAATTTTTTGTTCCCAACTCGTATTCCCAACCATAAAAAACGTTACATGTGTCATCCACAAATTATCTCTCTAAATCTAAGCCCTTGATTATTCCATTTGTCATCATCATGCTGTTAGGAGGGTAATTAGGAAGAGGTAGCATTTTCCTTTGGGATATTACTGTCTTAATCAATTTATCATATACATCTACTTGCCTATCCTACATTCATTAAATGCTCTCTCTGTAACTTTTATACATTCAGAAATGCATAGTTTAAAAAAATGGTCTGAGGCGGCGCCTCGAGGCGCGCCTCGAGGCGAAACGGCCATAAAACGCATATGAGGCGGCGCCTCAGGGGGGTGTTTTGGAACGTACGCCTCATGTACCTGAGGCGGTGGTGATGCGTATGAGGCGGCGCCTCAGGGCCGAGGCGGGGCCGAGGCGGATCTTTCTTTTTTTTAGCCAAATCAGTCAATAGCTTTGATTTTGTACCTTGAATCGATTTACTTTTAGGGTTTTTAACCCCATATAGCGCCGGATTCGTGATTTCCGGCGACAAATTCCGGCGGCGGCGGTGCAACTTCTGCCAGAAACCCAAGGAGGAAGAGAGGAAAGAGGGAAGAAAGAAATAGGGGCTGGAGATTTGTTTTACTCTTTTAGGGTTTTAATAAGTGTATACTTTTTAACATTTAACCCCTCTATCTTTCATTATTTTACATTTAGTCTCAAAAAGTTTAAAATAAGTTTGTGTATTTAAACATTTGACCCCCTCAATCTTTAATAGTTTACATTTAAGTCTTAAACTTATATATAAAAGTTTATAAAGTATGTATATAAAATATATAAATACCTAATTACCTATTAAAACTTATATATATATAATTTCTATATATTTTTTTAATTCCGCCTCGACCTTACGCCTCGGTCCGCCTCGAGGCTTACGCCTCTTGAGGCGGAGGGAAAACGCCTCGAAACTCGTTTCCGTACTTTTAAACTATGCAGAAATGTAGTTATATGCCCTATCATTTCATTGTTTTGCAGGTTTGATAAGGAACTCAACAAAGAGGTCGCTATTAAAGTTATCGATTTGGAAGAATCGTGAGTGTCTGCTCTTTTATGTTTATCTATCTTTTTTACCCATCTTCTTACTCATAGTTACTTTGGACTATTATTTGGAAATAAAAATTTATCATATGAGTAAAGCTTTGCTCTCGTTTTTATTACAGAGAGGATGAAATTGAAGACATTCAAAAGGTATCTTGGTCCTTACACATCCTATCACTTGTCTATTTGTATTCTTAGATGTTAAATAGTGTTTACACTGGAATATGTTTCAGGAAATAGCAGTTCTGCAGCAATGTAGATCCCAATACATTACAGAATACTATGGGTCATATCTTCACCAAACTAAATTATGGATAATAATGGAATATATGGCTGGTGGCTCTGTTGCTGATCTAGTAGGTTATTTACCATTCAGTATGCAATTTAATTTTATTTGTCTATGAAAATATGTATATCTGTCACATGTTTGATGGATGGAACTATTATTGAACCTCCCTTCCACAGATTCAACCAAATCAACCACTAGATGAAATGTCAATAGCTTGCATCTTACGTGACTTGCTGCATGCCATTGAGTATCTGCATACTGAAGGAAAGATCCACAGAGATATTAAAGGTTCTCCATGACAAATTACAGGCTTAAGTCCTTTTTTTTGGATAATTTATTTGGTTATATGTTCAAATTATAGAATGTAAAACATTCTTTCTAAAAATATGTACTATATTTTTAGAAGAAAGTTTGCGTTCTTGTCAATGTGGTTGTATAATGACGTGTAGTTGTTTTACATTTTGACAGCTGCAAACATTTTGTTGACTTCCAATGGTGATGTTAAGGTACTTCATTTATGCTCAGTTTTATCCGGTCATATTACTCAAATGGCACTTGTATTGCATATGAGATTGCTACCATTTAAGCTTATATTTGGACTTTCTTACAGGTTGCAGACTTTGGCGTGTCTGCACAACTGACTAGAACAATTTCTAGAAGAAAGGTATATTATGGATCTGACGTTTCAGTGTTTTTTTGTGCCTTTTTAGATACTGTTTTAAGGTTGATAAACGGAAAATCATCTGTCACTGACACAATGATGGTCACAGACCTTTGTAGGCACACCATTTTGGATGGCACCGGAAGTAATTCAGAATACAGAGGGATATAATGAAAAGGTCCACTGCTATGTTTCCTTTATGAATTTACGTCATATTTTGTTGATTTTTCTGCAAACATGTTACCAATTTGTTTAACTTTGCTTGTTACAGGCAGATATTTGGTCTTTAGGAATAACTGCAATTGAGATGGCGAAAGGGGAGCCTCCACTTGCTGATCTTCACCCAATGAGAGTTCTTTTCATCATACCTAGAGAAAACCCACCCCAGGTCTGAAGTTCTACTGAAATTATACATCTGAACATTGTTAATGTGGCTAATTTAGGATATTTATTTGTTTCTTTTAATTGAGATAGATGTAGCATATATTAGGACTTCAATATTTTCTAATGGTTCTCTTGCAGTTAGACGAACACTTTTCTCGTCCTATGAAAGAGTTTGTTTCACTGTGTTTAAAGAAGGTGCCTGCCGAGGTATGCTATCAGCCTTACTCTATGCGACAATATGTGATTTATTGACAATCTTACAGCAAGATCTATTTGAATGTAGTCAAAGTGCTGTATTGTACAAGCAATAATTTTTTGGGTTTCTTCTAGATTTTAAAGTGGACCCTTCCTTTTTAGTTCTGAATTTCTAACTGTTGTCCCCTCTGGTAATATGATTTTTTGATTCTCTACTTCAGAGACCAAGTGCAAAGGAACTTCTGAAACACCGCTTTATTAAGAATGCTAAGAAGAACCCGAGACTCTTGGAGAGAATCAGGTACTTTTCTTGTATGCTATTACATCATCTTTCTGGATACAAAATGAGGTGTATTGTTCACATCCTTTTCATTCTTTCCATTTCTCCTACTTAATCATTCTCTGTTATCTTGACAATATCCTTGTATCTTGACAGAGAGCGACCAAAGTTCCAACTTAAGGAGGATGGGGAAACCCCTAGAAACGGTACACAAGCTTTTGGTGAAGGCTCTAATACTGTGAAGGTTACCAGGGAACCAAGAGTAGATGATACTGTTCGAGCCAGGTGAAATGTGGTCGATAACTAGTTGTGATTTACAATTTGACCGTTGTTTTTTGAAGCGTTGATTCACCATTATTTGAATCACAGTGGGCAGGGAAAACCTCAAAGAAATTCTGGATGGGATTTCAGCATAGGTGCGTCCGGGAGTACGGGAACGGTTAGAAGTGCTGTTAGACCACCTCAAATTAGAGACCGGAAATCTGAGAATCAAGCAACCCAGAAGAGAAATGTTGACACTGGTACAAGACGTGTGTCAGAAGCTTCCAGAAGAGATTTTAGAGAGTCAGATCAAGAGAAAAAACAAGATTATTACAAAAGTGATGAAGATATATCTATGGATGGCACAGGAACCGTTGTTATGAGATCTCCAAGACCTCAAACATCTTCACTTTTTAGTGATCAAAGCACCATGGTAGGGTTGCAATTTGTTTAAATTTTTACCAACCTTTAGAATTTGTCATTGATTTTAACAGGGTTTTTGTTGGGCGCGCAGTCGAGCAGCACATTTAGCTCTCCTGACGATGGTTCCATCAGTGGCACCTTTGTCTATCGTGGACCTCATGATGAGTCAGATTCTCCTCGCACTCCAAAGTCAAGGCTGGGAATTCAAGAGAAAACATCGTCTGCCTCACATGAGGACAGTGCATTAAACATGGCCGAGGTCATTTATTATGTCCATTCCTATTATTTCGACATATCAATGTCATCCGATACTTGTATCATGTTATTTTAAGGTTTGGTTTTATGTTAACAGGCTAAGGCTGCAATTCAAGGAGGAATGAAGAAAGGACAGGCCAAAGATAAGTCTGCTTTAAGCAAGGCCAACAAGGGTGTCCAAGAAAGTCGAAAAATAGAGAAATCAATAAATAGCTCAGATTCTTCAAGGTAACAAATCTGAATTTTTCTGTATCATTGGGGTTATTGATTTTTAGTTTCGCTAAACCATTTTTACTTCTAAATCAGACATTCAGGCGACTATTATGATGCAATAAAAGCCTTTCCAAAACCTCGTCATGCAAGTAGTGATGAAGAAGATAATGCCAGAACTTCTGCTTCATCAGCCTCTGCTCCATTGTCTGTCCTAATAGTCCCTTCCTTGAAAGAGGTGAGTACATATATATTTTGTATTTAAGGGCTATTTTGTTTGTGAGAATTGGAAAGTGGTGACATTGGGCTTACAAATGTAATTTAGGCCATTGCGGATGATTTAGAGGCATCCGTGGTTCGTTCAGTGATAAGTTCTTTGATGGATATGGAATACACAAAGCCTGGGTCTTGTGAGTTTCTTGTCACCAGGATGCTTCACCGGTTAGCAAGGTGCTTAATTAAACCTCATGCTATTTTTTTTTTATTTATCTTTCTTTTTTTATATTTTCCCTTACAAAAAGACTTTTCAGCTCAAAGGAACCAACATTAAAGGATCTGCAAGATGTGGCAATACGTGGATTCTCCAAGGGTAAAAAGGTATCCGAGTCGGAAAATGCAAATGCAATTGCAGAAGCGGATGCCAAAAAGAAGCAACAGGAGAAAGAGGCTCAGTCTACTGCCAACTTAAGCCCTCTTGCAAGGTTCTTGCTTTCAAGGTTAGTCAAGTCACAACTTTTCGCTTTTCTTATTTTCCCAGCCTTTGCTCCATCTTAAGATACTCAAAGCGGAATTCCTTATTTACTCTTTGTTTACATGATTACTTTACTGATGAAACTGAACCTTGGTTTCATGTTGCAGATGGCAAGGCCAAGCTTCACGAGATCTCAACCCAAGATAGAGAGATTGTATTGTTGGTCATGGTACGCCTTTTGATGGATTTTCTGTTCATTATTAATTTATTCAACTGTAAATAACATCGAGAGAAGATAGTAACTTCAATTTTTTGTGCGACTCATGACAATTTTTTGGCTGAGCCTAGCGTACATTTCTTTATTATTGTAGTTAAATATTGTTGTATACTTGGGTTGGGGCGGAGTTGATCAAAGTTTTTGTGGGCTATATAAGCTTTATGTATCTGCTGTTAGACTGACTATCACTCTGATGAGTGACAGCTTCAATTATATCATTTTGTTCATATCTGGATCTTCAGTTATCTAGATAGGTTTAAGAGTATATGAATGTACTACAAAATTTATCATTTTGGAATATTTGTCCATGAAAATAATTTTTCTGGTATACTTTATTAGATCGTTTTCAAATAATTCTTTAAGAGAAATCTCGGCTAATACATAGGCTTTTGAAAGTCTAATTTGCTTGTCAAAGGGCCCTTGGCCTCAAGTTTAGTCAAAGATCTTTCTTGATCACGCTAAATAGAGATGTTTACTTGGTGGGTTTTACTTTAGCAACATAGACTAAAGAATGAAATCAAATTGGGTTTATATATATGTGTGTTTGTTCGTTAATAATATCATAGATTAACAAAATAAGTGGGCTGCCAGTTATGTTTTTGTGTATTACAAACGTCATAAATGAATAGATGGATCAAACCAACGTATCCATCTAAACCAGTGCATCCTTTGGTTTAATAACTGCCACATATGACAGTTAGTGACAGAATCGTGACCATCTGAAGGTCACTACTGTCTAAAAGGTTGTGTTGGTTGGTTTTTATTGTGACTGAATAGAAGGGTCACAAATGGTGTCTCTTTGAAAGGGTATGTGACTGTTGGAAGAGTCACAATTGTGCCTATAAATACAATAGCATTTCAGCCTTTTAAACACAGGAAACTCATTCATTTAACACACCAAAACATCTCTCTCGTCATACCAGATTGCTACCTATTTTGTTGTTCGAGAAACACCACAAGTAGTGTCCTGTAAACCTTGAAACTCAGTAGTTCAATCGGCTTATCATCAACCGTGCATTGTTTGATAAGGAGCACTAACCGTTGCTTTGTTTTATCTTGGGAAGTGATTCGCCAATAACCCTAAGCACGCATGTTCTATTGAAACGGTGGGGGCGAAATTGCTTTAAGGATAGAGAGCACTCGACTCAAAGCAATAAGTTGTAGTTTTGTTTATGCATATTAATTGGCCATTATTCACAAACCTCTAGAACCAACATTTGACACCAATATAATCCTTAGTATCATATAGTCACTATCATAAAAGCAGGTATTTAATAAACTTACAAGGACTTTTAACTGTATGATAAGAAATGGATAGATTACCTTATATGTTAAATATTTATGTTGAGTTTAAATAGTAAGTACTAATTATATTCCTATAAATATACTAGCAAGTCTTCAATAAACTTACAAGGACTTCCAACACTATATTTTATCAAGCATTAGGACTCATATTCAACATGTATTCAAAGATGCATCTCATCAAAATGCTCTTGCACTTGTTAGCTCTTTATGCCACACTTGAAGGATGTTATTCAGACACTGATCAGTTCAGGGCTGCCAAGACTCCAACTGACTGCAATCCATCGTCATCTATCCTGTTTCAAGTCACCGGAAATATTTATCCTGATGGGTATCCACTTCTTCTGTTTTCCTTGTTTAAATTCTATAAATTATGGCAAAAATGAACAAAACTGTGAATTTAGTTCTTTTAGTTAATCTTCATGTCTGATTACTATAGTGTATTAAGATATGATCATAAAAAGTTATTACCAGAATTCTGACATAAATTTAGAATAAAACAGTTTATTAGGTTAATATTTTGGTGCTGACTTTTTGTTTTCGATGAAAAATGTGATATATCGATATGAATCTTAAAAAGATCCAACCTTAAGTTACAATACTTGAGGAAGGTAAGTTGCCTTCACTAAATTGAAAAAAATAATAATAAAAAAAATAGTGAACTACATGAAACTAAAGATGTCTTGACATGCATTCTTTAACTCTTGAAACTTCTCAAGAAATTTTTAAAACACAAACCCTTTGATCATAGTGTTTGAACTTTGAACCCCAAATACAAACTTTTGTCGCATAAAAAAACCGACGTCGAACATCCACTTCTCAAATAAATGAAAAAATCGCACGTCTATCTTTCCCAACCTTTGCTAAAAAAAAGTATGGAGTATATTATTTCCGAGCATGTTTAGAACATCCGAGTTGTCCTGTGACCAAAAACATTTAGTCTTTTGATTATCCATAGGTATGTATATGTGTTATTGTGAAATGTGTAAACTTTAGAGTTTCTGAATTGTCTATCACAGGTAGATCGGCTAACACTTTTCCGTTAGTTTTTCTTTGAAATTATAAAGTGAGTATGAACGTAATAACATTGTGACTGGATACATATTAGCAAACCCATTTCACCATTGAGTACTTTTGATGCTGACTATATTTAGAAATAAAAAATCTTCATAGCCATTATTACAGTATAGCAACTAAATAACTAATGGCATGGCAATGTATCAACTGGTGCAACTGGCCCTTATTAGTTATTACATTGGTCACTTTGAAATTTATCAAATATAGATATAAAGCTTGGTACATCAAGTTTGAACTGTGTTATCTTTTTTCTTACTTGTTAGTTGTTTCCAAATCTTCATTACGACTTATTCACTACTGTATATAATGAGCAAGAAATAACTTATCAAAGGGCAAGGATAAATTTAGTATCTAAAATAAGAAATTGTATGTGCAGGTATTATTATGTGACGGTGTGTCTCGGAGATCCGCCAACACCTTATCATCTCGACTTCGACACTGGGAGTCATTTCACTTGGATTCAGTGTGATGCACCTTGCCAGAAATGCCTCCCTGTAATTTTAATTCAATCTTAGCATATATACAGTGCAACTTATGTAACACGTTGCACACCACCGCGTAACACAAAAATGCATGTGAATGACTAAAATTGTGTACAAATCACCTCTTAATTATAAATGTTAAGCCTAACCTTAAACCATGATTGGATGCAATATTTGTTGGTTTTATATCTAAGCTTGCATACCAAACATTCACATATTCACTTTTCTATACAATATATATTCAGTTTTTTATTTTATGTGATTTGTAGGCTCCTCACCCGCCTTATAAACCGGTTACATGGAAACTTGTGGGATGCACAGATCCTATCTGTGAAGATATTCGCTACCCGAAGGACCACCACGTTTGCGAGTCTACAAATGAGCCTTGTACCTACTATTTAAGATATGCCGACGGTGGATCATCTCTTGGTGTGGCAATAAACGACCCGTTCACTTTACAATACACCAATGGAACTGTAATCAAACCTGATATTTCATTCGGGTAAGCTTAGCTCCTTATGATCATTATTTATAAAACAGTTTTGATTTCATAATTTACCAAGTGCCATATTTTGGTTTTATCTATTCAGATGTGGTTACCACCAAAAACATCCAGACCCAGAGAATCGACCTTACGTAGATGGGATCCTTGGTCTAGGCTCGGGTAAAGAAGGCATCTTAAGCCAACTGCGAGAACTTGGTGTAATAAAAAATGTAGTGGGTCACTGTTTAAGTACACAAGGAGGTGGATACCTGTTTTTAGGGGATGAATTCGTCCCTTCAAGTACCGTATGGACTCCTATGGTAACAACAAATGAATTTGCGTAAGAACTTTTCTTGTAAATTACTATGCATATATGATTGTTTTGCATACTATGATTTGTCAAGACCTATAATAACTTCTACAATTTGGCTTTTCAGTAAACGGTACTTCTTGGGAGTTGCCGAACTCTATGTTGGTGGATTAGCAACCGGGATTAGAGATCTCCGCGTATTGTTTGATAGTGGAACCACCTTCAGTTTCTTTGCTCCTGAAGCCTATGGTGCTTTAGTTTCTTTGGTGAGGAAAATCATTCTTGTCCTCATAATCCGCTAATTGTATCTCACACATCAAACTAATCAAACTTAAGACCCGATACCATTTTCAATGTGGTATCAGACTATCAACCCCGTGATTGATTGCCCGGCCAATCCCTTGGTGGTTAGTAACACCGATTAGGATCACCATTTAGGCATTAACATGTTACTAGTATTCTTACGATGTGAATCTCTTTAATTCTTTATATATGTCAGGACTATATAATATCCAAACCTATTGCAGGTTACAAATGACATAAAAGAAAAGCAGCTGTACAGAGTACATGATGAATACCTCCCAGTATGTTGGAGAGGTTCACAACCTTTTGAGTCCATCCAAGATGTCAAAAACATATTTAAACCAATAGCTTTAAGCTTTGAGAATTCACAGAATACATGGTTGGAGATGTACCCTGAGGCATATCTTATCATCACTGTAAGTAGTCAATCCTCCACGCTTAAAAAAATTTGAGTCATATTATTGGCAATGTGGCTTAACATTTGCATATGCTGTTGCAGAAAGATGGAAATGTTTGCCTGGGGATCTTGGATAGCACAGCAATTGAAGCTCCAACGGTTAATCTAATCGGAGGTGAAAAATCTTACTAGACAAATCAGTTAACCAAATTAATCATTTCTCGTTGTATGCATAATAAACTTGGTTTTTTTACCCTTGATACTTGCAGCCATATCATTTCTTGACAAACTCATCATCTATGACAATGAGAATCAAAAGATAGGATGGACTATTGCAAATTGCAAAGACCCCCCACAGTCTCAATGTCATTCGCTTGTTATAAACTGATGCTACATAGTTTCATACATTTTATTTGTCAACTTAGAAATATATTGTTGGACAGTGACTGAAATATTCTAATCAACGTTTAGTGTATATGTATTGTCAAAACTAACCAAGGTCTGGGGTCATCACTTTCAGCACATTATGCATCAGTGGTTATCTATGTCATTTCTACAGCAGCAACAATGTGTTTGGAATATATGAGTTCACGTTGACCAAGTTTGTTTCTATCTTAAGATCCAAATAATTCGGTTGTGCACAACAACAACAACAACAACAACAACAAACCCAATCCCGCCGGGGCAGGGTATGGGGGAGGTATAATGTAGACAGATCTTACCCCTACCCCACGATAAACCCGGGTGTAAAGAGACTGCTTCCAACGA
This sequence comes from Artemisia argyi, assembly GCA_030686995.1. Lineage (NCBI taxonomy): Eukaryota > Viridiplantae > Streptophyta > Magnoliopsida > Asterales > Asteraceae > Artemisia > Artemisia argyi. The sequence continues at coordinate 333,523 of JARVZY010012438.1, forward strand.
GACCTCCGGCAAGTGCTGGTGTGCGGGTGAGAGGAAAGGGAGAGAGAGCAGTGTGAACAAAAAGCAGTAAGCAACATGCAAAAGCAAGCAAAAAGAAAAAAGCAGGCAATACAAGCAAACAAACCGGGGAAGCAAACAAGGGCACAAACAAAAGCACAATCTAGGGAGAACCAAGCAAGGTCCAAAAGAAAAAAAAAAAAAAAAAAAAAATACAGAAGCACCAAGCAAGCAGGCAACCTAAAGGAGCAAAACAGAGCAAATAATTCGGTTGTGTAATTTGTTATATATGACTTCTACCACAAAACACATTGCACAAATGCACTCGTACATCACTTCAACTTCTCATCAAACGATAAGATGTTTCTTACATATATGACTTTTGCTTTTTAACTAATTAGTATCAGTATTTTGAGAATCATGCTACAAAAAGTTAATGCAAAACAAAGCAAGGCAACTAATATATCTGATAAATTGATTTTCATTCTACAGCTGCAATAACCACTTTTTTACAAACCAACATCCAAATACCCCTTAAACTTGCACTTCTCTTTCTGACGAGGACTAAAGTTTATGAGTGCTATTGTCGAACTTATATTTTAGTAGCCATTTTTCAAACAAACTCACCACTAACAAAAATAACAGGCGGCCACATCCATTTATGAATATGACTAATGCACCTACTATGGTATGGATGCACACACTATACAAGTATACATGTTGTATATATGTATACATGTATGGTTGAGTTGGGTTTCTTGATGAATTTGGACACAGTTTGCCAAGTGAGATACACAAAAGAATACTCGATCTTATAGAATTTATACAAAACTACCAAAATATACCTTGAAGAAGTATTAGCTTTTAGAACTTAACTTCAATTAAGAGAAACATTGCCTAATTTATGTGGTGTACATATATGTTAATTTTCATTACATGGTCAAAACAATGACTCACCTTAACTAACTCTGCATACATGAACCAATAGTTCACCTCCAACTATAGATCACGAAAACATCCTATTTTGGTTGACCTTGCACCTTCTTTGTCAATTTTTCTATTTATGTTTCCCTTTTATAGCTTGCTTGACAGGAATCAGCTTCCGGAATGAGGCATGCACCATCATCACTACATGGATTTCATAATTTAGAAAACAATACTACGGAGTATAACTTAGAAGAAAAAGTACAGACACAAGTGGTCGATCATAAAAGAGTTGGTTCAACTGACCTGCATAACTGACTCCAAGAGCATATAGCACTGTCATTTGAACATTGCAACGATCCACCACAGTCTCAGTGTCATTCTGTTTTAAAAAACTGAATGCTACATGACTTTGATACCATTCTATTTTTCTGTCCATCTAAGAATATATATATAGTGCGAAATGAAGCTGAAAAACTAATTTCTTCGACCAGTCTCTCAAAGGCCCTTTGGTTCAAAAACAGCACTGACAGTCACTTGGTTGTTAATGTATCACCTTAGATCAATATACACACCTAGAAAAATATTAAAGCATTTTGTTTTACAAGATGAACAGAAAGACTACTTTTTCATAACGCATATACTAAATAACCTTCCTTTATTCATCAAACCAAGAATTTGGGATCTCGAAAATGATATACGACTTTAATCACAAAACACGCTGCAGTGTATATGTGCTCTTGTTGCCTTCATCGTATCATCAAACCATAACATTTTTTTCTTTTCTTAAGATATATGTTTACAGCTTTTTAAAAACTTCTATTGATTATTCTGAAAACAAGTTACCAAAGTAAATGTAAAAATACTTAACTGTCAGTAACTGTAATAAAACAATATCTGATTAATTAATTTTTGATTATCAAAGCTGCATTGCAAACACGCATCCAAACGCCCCTTCAGCCGGCACTTGTATTTTATCAGCGAATCGTTTTGGTTCAAAGGACAACATGCTTTAATGTGTACAAAACTATAAAAGTGCTATCTTCGAATGTAAAAGTCAGTTACCATTACTATCAAAGTATCAAATTACTTGATCACCACATACATGCCTTGTTCCTTCCTTTACATCCATGTATGTATATGTCATAATTGGTATCCTATCATGATCATCACTATTATAAAAGCAGGTATTTAATAAACATAAAAGGACTTATAACAGTATGATAAGAAATGGAGAAATTACCTTATATGTTGTATATTTATGTTGAGTTAAAATAGTAAATACTAATTATATAACTATAAATATACTAGCAAATCTTCAATTAACTTACAAAGACTTCCATCACTATTTTATAAAGCATTAGGACTCATATTCAACATGTATTCAAAGATGCATTTCATCAAAATGCTCTTGCACTTGTTAGCTCTTTATGCGACATTTCAGCGATGTTATTCAGAAGCAAATCAGCTCAGGGATGCTAAGACTCCAACTGACTGCACTCCTTCGTCGTCTATCCTGTTTGAAGTCACCGGAAATATTTATCCTGATGGGTATCCACACCTCTTCTGTTTTCTTTGTTTATGTTCTATAGATTTTGGCACAAATGAACAAAACAGTAAAAAGTTTGAGATTCTTTTTTTTGTGTTGACCCCCAAACATTTTTTGGTTGCTTTTATTTATATTGTATAGACGATTTATTTCTAAGATATGATCACAAAAGGTTATTACTAAAATTCTGACATAAATTTTAAAATAAAACAGTTTATTAGCTTAATACTTTGATGCGACTTTTTGTTTTAATTTGGTGAAACATGTGATATCTCGTTATGAGTCTTAAGATCCAAACTAAAGTTAAAATCAAGATGCCTTCCACCAAATTGAAAACTATTGAAACAAAAACAATGAACTGAACGAAACTAAAATATCTTGAGGCGGGACGCCTTGTATTGTATTTTGTTTAGTTTTTCCGGGGTTCTTAATAATATGTTGCCTCTCTAAAAAAAAACTAAAATATCTTGACTTGAATTTGTGAAACTTGTCAAGAAATTTTTATAACACGAACCCATTGATCATAGTGTATGAACCATTGTAGCGTTGATAGCTAAGTTTTTTTTGTTGATGTCCATGCCAATCCAATTACAAACTTTTGTCACAAAACAAAAACCAAAGACAGACATCCCTCAAATAAATGAAAAATCTGCATGCCTATCTGTCCCGACCTTTGCTCAAAAAAGCATATCATTTCCGACCATGTTTAGAAAGTCCGATTTGTCCTGTGACCAAACACATTTCGAGTCTTTTGACTATAAATAGGTATGTACATTTGTTTGTGTGAAATGTGTAGACAGTTCTGCAGATTTTTTATATTGTCTATCGATCGGCTAACCTTTTTCTGTTTGTTTTCTTTGAAATTATAAAGTGAGTACGAACACTTGAGGTTATGACATCAAAAATTATATTTACATAAACATAAAAACTAGCTTAGTACTAAGAAGTGAGTACAAACGTTCTAACATGTGTGACTGGATGCATATATTAGCAAAATTCGTTTATAAATATATGATCCTAAAAATTCATTACTAAAATTATAATATTTGTTGAAAACATTTAATACGTCGACCTATTTATATAGTCATTATAACTAGTTACACAGTAGACAGTACCTTTGATGCCGACCTTACTATATTTAGAAATAAAGTATAAATATTGGGTCGGACTTGTTACAGTATATCAGCTAATAGCATGGCAATGTATTACATTGGTCACTATGAAATTTATCAAAAAAATTGATAAAAAGCTTGGTACAGTATGTTTGAACTATATATGTTATCTATTTTCTCACTTATCACTTGTATGTGCAGGTATTATTACGTGTCGGCGTGTCTCGGGAATCCGCCAACACCTTATCATCTCGACTTCGACACTGGGAGTCATTTCACTTGGGTTCAGTGTGATGCACCTTGCCAGAAATGCCTCCCTGTAATTTTATTCAATCTTAGCATATATATACACGGCAACTTATGCAACACATTGCGCACCACTGCGCAACACAAAAATGCATGTGAATGACTAAAATTGTGTACAAATCACCTCTCATAAATATTAGGCCTAACTTTAAACCATGATTAGAGGTGTAATTTACAAAATAACAAAAAATGTAAGTATGTTTATTGAATTAGCACCTAGTTGGACACAGTATTTACTGGTTTTATATCTAAGCTTGCATATCAAACATTCATACACACTTTTCTCTGCATATATTCAGTTTTTTATTTTCTGTGATTTGTAGGCTCCTCACCCGCCTTATAAACCGGTTACATGGAAACTGAAGGGATGCAGAGATCCTATCTGTGAAGATATTCGCTACCCGAAGGACCACGTTTGTGAGTCTCCAAATGAGCCTTGTACCTACTATTTAAGATATGCCGACGGTGGATCATCTCTTGGTGTGGTGATAAACGACCCGATCACTTTACAATACACCAATGGAACTTTAATCAAACCTGATATTTCATTTGGGTAAGCTTAGCTCTTTATGATTTTATTTATGAAACAGTTTGGATTTCATAATTTACCAAGTTCCTTATTTTGGTTTTATCTATTCAGATGTGGTTACCACCAAAAACATCCAGACCCAAAGAATCGACCTTACGTAGATGGGATCCTTGGTCTAGGCTCGGGCAAAGAGGGCATCTTAAGCCAACTGCGAGAACTTGGCTTAATAAAAAACGTAGTGGGTCACTGTTTAAGTACACAAGGAGGTGGATACCTGTTTTTAGGGGATGAATTCGTCCCTTCAAGTATCGTATGGACTCCTATGGTAACAACAAATGAATTTGCGTAAGAACTTTTCTTGTAAATTACTATGCATATATGATTGTTTTGCATACTATGATTTGTCAAGACCTATAATAACTTCTACAATTTGGCTTTTCAGTAAACGGTACTTCTTGGGAGTTGCCGAACTCTATGTTGCTGGATTAGCAACCGGGATTAGAGATCTCCGCGTATTGTTTGATAGTGGAACCACCTTCAGTTTCTTCGCTCCTGAAGCTTATGGTGCTTTAGTTTCTATGGTGAGGGAAATCATTCTTGACCTCATAATCAAACTTAAGACCCGATGCCATTTTTCAATGTGGTATCAGCCCCGTTGATTGATTGCCCGGCCAACCCCCTTGGGGGTTAGTAACCCCGATTAGGATCACCATTTAGGCATTAACATGTTATTTTTTACGATGTGGGCCTCTTTAATTCTTTATACATGTCAGGACTAAATAATATCCAAACCTATTGCAGCTTTCGAATGATATAAAAGAAAAGCAGCTGTACAGAGTACATGATGAATACCTCCCAGTATGTTGGAGAGGTTCACAACCTTTTGAGTCCATCCAAGATGTCAAAAACATATTTAAACCAATAGCGTTAAGCTTTGAAAATTCACAGAATTCATGGATCGAGATGTACCCTGAGGCATATCTTATCATCACTGTAAGTAGTCAAATCCTCTACACTTAATAACAGTCATTTTATTGGCAATGTGGTTTAACATTTGCATATGCTGTTGCAGAAAGATGGAAATGTTTGCCTGGGGATCTTGGATAGCACAGCAATTGGAGCTCCAACCGTTAATCTAATTGGAGGTAGAAAAATTTTACTAGACAAATCAGTTAACCAAATTAATCATTTCTCGTTGTCGCATAATAAACTTGGTTTTTTTACCCTTGGTATTTGCAGCCATATCCTTCCTTGACAAACTCATCATCTATGACAATGAGAATCAAAAGATAGGATGGACTATTGCAAATTGCAGAGACCCGCCACAGTCTCAGTGTCATTCACTTGTAATAAACTGATGCCACGTACTTTCAAACATTTTATTGTTTTGTCAACTAAGAAGTATATTGTTGGACATGAATGAAATGTTCTAATCAATGTTTAGTGTATATGTGGTTATCTATGTCATTGTCTACAGCAGCAACAATGTGTTTGGAATATATGAGTTCTCGTTGACCAAGTTTGCTTCTATCTTAAGATCCAACTAACTCGGTTGTGTAATTTGTTATACGACTTCTACATCAAAACAAATTGCCCCAATGCACTCGCACATTACATCAACTTCTCATCAAACCATAAGATATCTAATATAGATATATGAATTTTGCTTTTTAACTAATTAGTATCAGTATTTTCAGAATCAGACTACAAAAAGTCAAAGTAAAATTAAGCAAGAGCCACTAATTTAATCAAATGTATCTGACAAATTGAATTTCATTCTACATCTGCAATAACCACTTTTTTACAAACCAACATCCGGATAGCCCTTAAACTTGCACTTCTCTTTCTGACGAGTACTGAAATTTATGAGTGCTATTGTCGAACTTGTATTTTAGTAGCCATTTCAAACAAACTCACCGCTAACAAAAATAACAGGCGGTCACATCCATTTATGAATATGACCAATGCTAATATGGTATGGATGCACACACAATACATGTATATATGTATGCGTGTATGGTTGAGCTTGGTTTTTTGATGAATATGGACACAGTTGCCAAGTGAGTTAAACAAAAGAATACTCGATCTTATAGAATTTACAGAACTACCAAATTTACCTCGAAGAAGTTTTAACTTTTAGAACTTAACTTCGATCAAGAGAAACATCACCTATGTGGTGTACATATATGCTAATTTTCATTACATGGTCAAAACAATGAGACTCACCTTAACTGACTCTGCATACATGAACCAATAGTTCACTTCTAACTGTAGATCATGAAAACAAACACCCCGTTTGGGACTTTGGGTTGGCCTTGTACCTTCTTTGTAATTTTTTCTATTTATGTTTCCCTTTTATAGGTTGCTTGACAGGAGTCAGCTTCCGGAATGAGGCATGCACCATCATCACTACACGGATTTCATAATTTAGAAAACAATAATAAAGCATATAAGGAAAAGTACAGACACAATCACACAACTGGTCACGAAAGAGTAGGTTCAACTGACCTGCATAACTAACTCCAAGAGCATATAACACTGCCATTTGAACATTGCACAAAAATATGATGACAGCAGTGGCTGCATTACAAATATCAGGGAGATTTGATAAGATACTATCATACTAATGGCGTTTTTTATGTATGCAAATATTTAGGATGATCCGTGCAGAATGTTTGCCAGAAAAGGGTCAGTTAGAGAATGTAAAAAAGAGCAACGGGCTTTAACCATGTACGAATACACGTAACAGGGAATATAAAGATATGAAAATCTGAATCACATCAGATGCTTCTGTGAAGAGGGTGAATATTTGCCAAAACTGGTCTAGCAGTATTAACCTCAAACAAACTGGCAAATGATAGAACCAGGTCAAATGCACAGAATTAAATCAGATGCTAAGATGTTGTTTCAGTACTATACACACGAACATGTAAAAACTTATTCTAGAGAATAGTAATAAACCAGCAAACATAACATAAAGGCAATAACAAACAGAAGTACTGTAATCCGGATATGAAAACTAACCACATTGTAAGAAACGCAGCAAGAACTCTCTAGTAACCGGATAATCATCTAACCCCCAGCGATTGCCACAATACGCAAATAAATCCCAAAGTGCCAAACTTGATACCAAACCAACAAGTGCAATAGGTCTCTGGTACCTACAAACATAATATCACTATCACTATAACCAACACTATACAATAAACAACATACTTTCATCTAGTAATCCGTTTTAGTAGCTATCATATCTCAAAATGGCCTAATTTTGTAACTAATTACGGATTACAAAAATAAAAATGATATAGAACAAGAAACATAGGGGGTTGTTTCAATTTTTTAGCAAAAGCAGCTCTGCGTCATCCAAATTGCTTATGCTTATTTGCTTATTTTTAAATAAAGTACTCCATAAACAGTTTCTGATGAGTAGCTAATGACCTGCTCATTTCAAAGTGCCTACAAACCATTTACAGCTCTATTTGATTGAAAATCTTCAACTAATTATCACTTTTTCGAGTACTATTGTATTTTCTTACAAATAAGCAAATCCAAACACTAATCATCTCCATGGTGGTCTAGTCAAAGACCAGGATGCATACCCTAACTCGGTGAATATCTTAGGATGGGTAGGCCCGGAAATGGCCATGGGAATACCGCGTAAAAAAGGCTCGACTACCTGAACACAAACCCTTGTCCGTTTACCACATACAAATCCAAACACTATTCAACGAAGTACCTAATTTAAAGTTTATAAGTGCTTATTCATATACAAAGCATAATCAATCCTCTACTAGGTAATCCTTAAAAAACTATAACAGATAAATAATTACCAAAATAAGTATAGTTCAAACAAAATTACCAAAACATACGTTAATTGAAAGGTAGGACTCAAGAAAACCTTAAGAGGGTGTTTGGGTTTGTTTATATTTTCTGCTTATTTGTTTAACTGCTTATTCTTAAACCAAAGAAGCAGCTTGTATAATCCAAACTACTTATGCTTGCTTATTTTGGAATTGTTTTCAATAAGCAAATTTATACCTGCTTATTTCAAATTGCTTACTGAGACAAAATTAGAATGACCTCTTAACTGTAATATCTAACCTTAAAACCAAAGTCTCATTAGTATAGTCTATTACAGCATAAACAAATCCAAACATCAAAATGTGAGAGGTCTCAAGTTCAATTCCTTCTAGGTGCAAACAACCCTGAAGTGGCCACACTAACCTCCCAAAAAGCGGAAAAGGGATAGCTTTGTGGTTTCAAACCCGTTAATTAGTCAGCCAAAAGGTTTGAAAGTTGAAACCATGGTTAAAAAAAAGTAATAACATCCAAAAATAATTACCAAAAGGGACCATATATGATTTAAAAAAAAAGAGAAAAAACACGTGTCACCATCTTAATGGCTGCAGACATGGACCCATTTATTTTACAACCATCAGGATGCACGTGTTTTTAGGTCCAATATTAGGTCCACAATTAGGTCCATGTATCATTTCTATTGAAAAAAAAAAAACACAATGGATTAGGAAATACTTACAAAGAGCAAGCAAAGAAGAGGATGAACAAAGTAGCATAATTCCGACAATATCTTTTATTATTCTCAGTAACCCTCATACTCGCCTGATTCCTAGACTTAGGAAACGAATACGAATCCGAATACCCAATAAACCCAAGAGTCCAAGGTGGCGTGTCACCCGCAAAGTCCTCATTTGTCAGCTTGGAAAACGGGTTTACTGTTACTAAAGATAGTAGTATTCCTATGTGGTTGAAGACAGAAAGGATGAAGGTGGCTGTGACTGTTGTGGTGGTGGTGGTGGCTGTGGTTGGTGGGGGTGAGGGTGTGGTGGTGGGTTTGGAGGAGGAGATGCGGTGGAGATCGGAGGTGCGTTGGTCGAGGATTTCGAGGTAGCCGGAGTCGCGGAGCCAGGTTTCGAAGTTTGGGTCCGGGACGCTCAGGGATAAGGGGTTGGAAGAGAAAGACATTGTTGTTGTTGTTGTTGTGTTTTTTGGTTTTGGTAACTTTGGTTTGTGAGGTATCTAAAAAAGTGGTTTTATATGCTCAGTTTTGTAAATAATAAATTTTTTCCTCATAAAACATAACCCCTGTCGGTAATTTTTCATTTAAAAAAAAATGGATTTTTATTTATTTTTGAACAGATATTTCATTTCACACCTCACAAATGGAGAAAATTTGAACATAACAAGTTACATTTAACATAACAAGTTAAGCCAAAACAAGACATACACCAAAATAGTTGTGACATCCTACAGCAACACCATACAAGAGTGGGGGAATCACCAGATTGAGCTTTTGATGGACACAACCATATGAAGGTGTAGCTTGACAAAAATACATAAAGTACATAAATCATACAAAGAAGATAAAACTAAGCAACCATAAAGGAGCCTAAATATTTCTTTATTCGGTAAAAACTATAAAAATTCGTTCTTTTAATTTAGATATAGAACAAAAATATAAAAATACACATGTACCTAAAATTCAATAATCCATAATTTTGGGTGTAAAGTGTAAAAAAAACGGAAGATCATGTTAAACACTGTTTAACAACATCAAAAAACCTACATGTCGATTTTCCCCTTTTAATTCATCACAACTAGACACAAATTTACTTAACTAAATAAAGCACAATCATAAAAAAAAAATTGTGGATTATTTTTTGTTATGATAGAAAAGTGCAAAAAAGATTGATACAAGGTATTATTATTATTATTATTATTATTATTATTATTATTATTATTTTGTGAATCATTGATTCGATTTTGTATTTGGGTTTTTATTTTTTATTCAATATATATCAATTGGTTTTGTGATTTTATTGATCAATATAAGTAAGTTTGATGATTTTATTGGGTTTATTTGGATTTACTGGGTATAAACTTCCTTGGATTCATCATATTATTATCACTGAATTATAGTTTGAATTGATTCAACATAGATTACCAAACAGTAACTAAATTGTATATAAAATTGTGATAATTGATCATCGTGTTTCTATCTGCAACATTATCAGGTTGTATCTGCAGATGGTTCGGTAGCTTGATTTAATGGAAAGTTAAATTGCTTACAATGTACTAAGGTTAGTCTCCTTTTCTGTAAATGCAGGCATCAACAACCTGTTCCAACGAACATTGAGGGGGTTATGATTTTAATTTCAAAAAAAAAAAAAAAAAAAAAAAAAAAAAAAAAAAAAAAAAAAAAACCTTTCTTATGTTTAGTTGATTTTAATATAACTTTTTCTTGCTCTTTTTTATTTTGTCATGTTTCTTAACATGTAGTAGTTTATCTGTTTTTTGGATGTGTTGATTGACACTTATTGTTTTACGTGTTTTGCTATAAGGGAGGTTTAATTATCACACTAGAAAGGGAAGTTGTAAATCTCACGTACTCATTTTACGCAACGTTATCACAGGTAATGTTTAATTCCTTGATCAAATTCGGTTTTTGTTTTCTTTCTGTTATATACGTCATCCCATTTATGCATTTTGTGGGTGTTGTATTATTTTTATGCTAACTAGAGAAACTCCTTCGTTATATTATTTTCAGAACCACAAAAGTGTGATAAAAGCAATTTAGATGGGCAATTAGTATGTGGAACGGGCCGAGGCTGGTGTTGATGTTGGTATAATTCATGAGAACACAAGTTTCTATGCTGAGCAAGGTAGCCAAATTAGTACCGAATAAACCCATCAGTTAACTGTCACAGTGGGTGAACTTTGGTACGTGATGAGTGCTTAATCACTCATCCTTTTTAGACCTAAAATCAGACCAAATACACCAAATACTAACCAAATATGCCAAGAGAATGTATGTTTTTGTATTTGTGTATGTGCAGGTACGGATATGTGAAAAATGAACAAAAACAAGCCAAAAACTGACAAAAACGAGCACGAGATTGGAAAAAGGTAAAAAGCCGAAGCCGAGGAAGAAATTTATCCAAGAAAAGCCCAAAATGACAAAAGTAATCCTTAGAGATTCAGAGAATAACAAAAGAGACTCTTAGTTGAAATATGAAGACCTTTACAATAATGGCCCTCCAAGTTTCAGCAAGATGTCAACTTTGGTCCTTTGAAGAACTTAGGAAGAAAAGTCAACTCAAATCCTCCAAGTCACAAGAAATGCATTTGGACTGTTCTCAGTCGTTACGTTTAATATTAAGTTGTATTAGTTACATTTTATAATGTTTTAAGCTTGAATTTCATGATTTGTAAAGGTCTAGGGGCTAATTATGCAACAATGTAAAAGATTAGAGAAGCCCTAGCCCCTAGCCTATAAATAGAGATGTAAGCCTCATTTGAGAGGTTGTTCTTTGGTTTTTTAATGGTTAGTTTTGTGGTAAGTTTTAGGGTTAGTCTTAGGGTTGTTGAGGGTTGGTCCTCTTAGTATAGGAGTAAAGTAATGAATTAATGTTAAGTTTTATTTTACTTTCTCTCTCTAGCTTTATATTTCTAAAAATCTTTAATTTTTAGTTGTTAAAATCTTGTTTTTATTGGTGGGATTTAAAGTTTATGGTTAAACTAGGTTGTTTAGTAATAAATTTGGTGAAAAACATTAGTTTTTAGGCTTTATTTTGAATAAAAATGGTGTTTTGTTACGATTTTTATCGAGTTAGTACATGATATTTTCGAGTATGGATTTTCTGTCAAGTTAGAGTTTTCCAAATTTTTTATCGAGTTTGCATTGCTGAGATTTATCGAGTTAGGAATTAGAGATTATCGAGTTTGATTTCATTTTTTTTTAGTTTTATCGAGTTAGAAAAATAATATCGAGTTAGGATTAAAAGTTTATCGAGTTTAAGAATTATTTTGGTTTATCGAGTTTGAACTTGTACAAAAATGTCGAGTTTGGTTTTTAGTTACTTTCGAGTTTGAGATTAGAAAAAAGGGCATCGAGTTAGGATTTTGTAGTCAGGGACTTGTTTGCAATTTTTTATCAAGTTATGCTTTTCAATTTTTTCAATTATCGAGTTTAATATTTTATTTTTCTTTCCGAGTTTGAGTTCTGTTTTTCGAAGTTGACATTTTTTTTATTATTTTATTTATTTTTTTTTATTTTTATTATTTTATTTATCAAGTATTGTTTTTACCAAGTTTCATTTCTTTTGGCGAGTTAGCCAAGATTATCGAGTACGATAATCATTGCCTCATCGTTTATCGAGTGAGGTTCTCTTATGCTTTATGCTAAGGCGAAACTCTGCCGAATTTTATTTTGGCTTATCTAGTTTGTTTCTTTTATCGAGTCTTTTTATTTTATCAAGTAACTTTATTTTATTAATATGAGTTTCGAATAGTTTTTTTTTTAGTGTTTGCTTGATGGCACGAGTTTGTGAGTTAAGTGTGGACATAAAAGAGGGTCGTGATTAATAATCGTTATGATTATTTAGACTTGTAATTTTATTATTTGAAGGGCAAAAGCCGGAGAATAATCAAATTACAAATCTTGTAATTATTTTCTTTTTAAAGGATTATTTTCAAAATAAACCAACGTTGTGAGAAAATCGTCTTGTTTAAGGAAAATAATTCGTCGTCAATCCTTGACCCACACTTAATGAACTTATTCACGTCGCTTTGCAAACATATTGTTTTTAAAGTCTTTTCCCGTCATAGTTTTCTTTCTTATTTTAAAACTCTTATTGTTTTATTGTTTTTTAATTGCTATATCATCTCCTTTAGAATAAACACTTTAAAAAATCTCAATTATATTTTCTCATTCACTTCACAATCACGCGACTCAAGCCGACTCAATCGCCGTCTTACCTTCGTTGGGACATAACGACCCGGGAAATACTTTCACGAGCGTTTCTTCGGTAATAAACCTATATATAAAAAAGACTTTATCAAAATGGCGCCGCTGCCGGGGAAGGTTTGAAACGAGAGCGTCGTACTTGTATCGTTTGTTGGTGATTTGAAGACCCTTCTCCCGAGAAGTTATCGTTTTTTGTAAAAATTCTCAAAAAAAAAAATAAATAAATAAAAAATAAATAAAATTAAAGTATATAAAAACCAAAAAGATTGTAATTTTAAGTTTCTTTAAAATATAAAATCCAAAAATATTTTTTCTTTTTCATATTTGATTTTCACTTTTATTTTTATTTGTTTTTATGATACGCAAAAACAAAAAATAATCTTCTTATCCTCTTATCATTTGATTCTTCTTCTTTAACCCTCTAAACCGATAATTCTTATGGATCCGATTTGTTTCAATTGTGGAGAACCGTTATTCGGAGGGTTGTGTGTGTGGTGTACGTGCGACCAATGTGGTGATAATATTCGTGATGGTGTTTGTTTGAATTGTAATTCTCACACGTATGATCAAAGATCGTTCAACAATCCGTCAAACATTCCCGATTACTATACACCACCACCACTTTCGTTTAATTGTTATATTTGTGGAAACCCTTCCGAAGAAGGAATGTCGTGTGGGCAATGTTTTTGTAACAAATGTGGATACATCAACTGTATGTGCTATACCCCGAGTGCTAGCACATCTTATGCTTGTGATACGAGTTTTGATAATTTTCCTCAAAATGATTTTAATCTTCCTTCTCAAAACTTTTATGAGCAAGTACCAAATTTCAATGGTGATTCATATGAAAATACATCCAATTTTGAACACTGTGGGGGATCGTCTGAAAATTTTTATGAACCTAATTCTTGTTACGATTCTAATGGTTTTTACCAACCCCCACAAACTTCCGATTTTAATAATGATATTTTTGAACTTAAATCCATGATCGAGAAGTTGAAAGAGATGGTGATTAATCATTATACATCTACTCCCGAGCCTAATGAGAGATCGATGGAAGAACCTCTTACCGAAGAAAGAAAATTCCAATTTTGTGAGTGTTGTTTGTATGATGATAGTTCCACGATTACGATCAATCTAAATCCTCAAAATGATTCTATCTCTTCTCCCGTAGAACCCGTGGACTCTCTAATAATGGGGGACGAGCCTCTTAACACTATTCCGGCAACGAAATCTGACGAATTCAATGAGTCTAGTGTTGAGAACCTCGTTCCAATCCAAAGTGAGTTCGGGGAAAATTCTAACGGTGATTCTGAAATTGTTTCCGATTCTTTCCATCCTTCTTTCACACCGGTTGAAGGGAGTGATGTCTTTTTAGATGAGATCGAGGCATTTCTTGCTAATGATTCTATTCCGATAATGATTGACGATTCTAATTTTGATCCGGAGGGGGATATTCGTTTACTTGAAGAATTATTGAATGCAGAACCGTCAACTTCTCTCCCTCCGATGAGCAATGAAGATGTTGTTGAAGTGGAAAGTTATTCCGATTCTCACAATGAGTATACTACGAGTGATGAAGACTCTTGTGGAGATATCGATGATATTGATGAAGATGATGATGCGGAAATTCAAGATGAAACTCTTCGTGAGAAATTATCCAAAGTTTATCTTCTCATTTCTAAGATCGAGGCATTGAAAGATCCTCCGACTTCTTCTCCTATCCCCGTTATTGATAGTAATTCTTTACCCGAGCTTGAAATTTTTCAATTTGAAGAGACGAGTAGTGGCAATCCCACTATTCATGCTGATATCTCTCTTCCGGATTATGAGCGTTTTATCTTTGAGATCGACTCTATATCTATTTTCGATAATCCGTTACGTGACCCTCTTTTAGAGGGTGTCGATCTATTTCTTGCTGCGGATGACTTGATACCACCGGGTATTGAGAATGACGAGAATGATATTCTTTCCGATTTACCTTTTTCTCGTCCACCGGCAAAACCACCTGATGTAGATTATGAATCCGATACGAATGAAGTTATTTTTGGAGTGGTGGACGAGATTTCTGATTATGATAATCCTGTGCTTGATATTTTACCCACCCAACCCACCCGTGATTCAGAAATCGACTTTGTTTTAATTATCTGGGTGTTTTATTCGTTCTTTACTTATCCCCTCATTTCTTCTATTTTCCACTCCACCGGGAGTGAGGATACCGTCTTTGACCCCGGCATCTCCGTTTATCATGCCGGTTGTCCGTTCTTTCTGCTCTCCCCAAGGACGAATTAATTCGGGGATCGAGTCAAGCTCATGTGACTCGGTGAACAAAAACAAGCGCTTCGTGGGAGGCACCCCATGCTTATCCAATTTCATTTTCTTTATTTTTTATTTTCTTAAATAACGTGACGTGAGGGGGGCGACCCTTTCCAAACTCGTGTTTTCGTGGTTGTTTGTGAATGTTCAGGAATTTCCCCGAAGTTTGAGGACTCTCGTGCTCGTGGTTTGTCGTTCTCTCCACTCGAGTCTCATCCTTCGCTGCTCTTTCGGAAATTCACCATATCCAAAATCTTATTAACTAACGTTTATCTCTTGGCATTCTTAATAAACGGCCTTAGATTTTACGTAGGATTACCTTTACCCTTAAAACATTGAGGACAATGTTTCACTTTAGTCTGGGGGGTGAATCTTCGATTCGATTTGACCTGTACCATCGTCTGAGCTGTTAACATACGCAACTCCGTTTTTCACCAAAAATTTTAATTTTTGTCACCTCTTTATAAGCAAAATATATATATATATATATATATATATATATATATATATATATATATATATATATATATATATATATATATATATATATATATATATATATATATATATATATATATATGATATGAATAATAAGTTTTGACACCTTGTTTTGACTTTCCTACCGGCGAGAGTAGAAATAAATGTTTCGACTTGACCGGGCGTGTTGAGCCTTAGCTTGTTTCCCTTAACCAAAATAATCAAAAGATTATGGCTAAGCATATGCGGATCTCATTATTTGGGATTTTAAATTTGCGGAGATCGAGGAATGATAGAGTTTATTTAGAAGTTTCGTGCTATACACGGATCGCATTACTGGGATTTAAAAAACCCACGAGAGGTACTTGTGGCCTCCTTGTTCCCACCAGCTTGCACACCAATATATAATAGATGTCTAGAATTAATTAAGGGTATACGGTTTGGGCAATACTTAGTTTTTTCTTGTTCCCAACAAAATCTCTGCATATGGGGGTTTGGTACACATAGGGGTACTGCCAGTGTTACGGTAAAATAGACTATTGCATCTTTCCGGTTCGCAGCCGATGTTGTGATCTTAATAAAGGCCGTAGGACTCGGGGTTTGGCATATGATTATGAATATCAATAATAATAGTCCAAAGCCAAATAAAAAGGCAGAGGAATCCAAAGCTACAAAAAGCAGCGGATAGAAATACAAAGTCATAATAAAGCTCTTACATCTTGGCGGCTCATAAACCGTTGACTGTAAAAGAATAAACGACTAAGGACCAAAGTATTATTAAAGTGCTTATGATTAAGCAAAAATTCCAAGCTTCGACTCCGGGGGTTTCCCTAATAAAAAGCTTCCGTTTCGGGTATCAAACATGGTATGTCTCGGTCGTAAATAAAAAAAGAGCCCCTACAAATCGTGTTAAATCAGAGACCTTCATGTGGACCCGATTTCTGTATGCAGGGGTTTTCGAGGGAAAGTTTGGAAACTACTTAGCGTTCAAATTTTGTGCTCTTATCGGACTAACAAATATCGAAACGAGAAAATATGAAGCAATTCATTTCTCACAAATTAAAATCTTGAGATACAAAACTTAGGACCTGGGAACAAGAGGTAATACAAAATTAACTTTTGTGGGCAGTGTTAGCATCTAACTTCTGGATAAACAATGATCTCGATTTTATGCTTAGTTTGGGGGCTTGTGAAAAATCAAGGATGACGATTTTTATCCGTATGGTCTCTTCTCTGTGAGAAGTGTTTCTACTCGTAGACCCTGAAAGTTATCAACAGATAAGAATTGATAATGAAAGTCAAGCAAACCGTTATATATATAAAAATGAAAAAGTACAAAAGATAGTAGTAGTAGTTATTATTCATGAAAATCGGAAAACGGAACGTTTTTGAGAATAAATGATTTTAATATCTCTTTTGAACATCATTGCTACTTTACAACGTCAGTAAAGAGAGGTTTTGAAATTATTTATCTCTTAAGCGTGAGGTGATGACATTGCGTGAGGGCATGACAATACCTTAGTCTGGGGGATTTTGATGAGTGCTTAATCACTCATCCTTTTTAGACCTAAAATCAGACCAAATACATCAAATAGTAACCAAATATGCCAAGAGAATGTATGTTTTTGTATTTGTGTATGTGCAGGTACGGATATGTGAAAAATGAAAAAAAACAAGCCAAAAACCGACAAAAAAGAGCACGAGATTGGAAAAAGGTAAAAAGCCGAAGCCGAGGAAGAAATTTATCCAAGAAAAGCCCAAAATGACAAAAGTAATCCTTAGAGATTCAGAGAATAACAAAAGAGACTCTTAGTTGAAATATGAAGACCTTTACAATAATGGCCCTCCAAGTTTCAGCAAGATGTCAACTTTGGTCCTTTGAAGAACTTAGGAAGAAAAGTCAACTCAAATCCTCCAAGTCACAAGAATTGCATTTGGACCGTTCTCAGTCGTTACGTTTAATATTAAGTTGTATTAGTTACATTTTATAATGTTTTAAGCTTGAATTTCATGATTTGTAAAAGTCTAGGGGCTAATTATGCAACAATGTAAAAGATTAGAGAAGCCCTAGCCCCTAGCCTATAAATAGAGATGTAAGCCTCATTTGAGAGGTTGTTCTTTGGTGTTTTAATGGTTAGTTTTGTGGTAAGTTTTAGGGTTAGTCTTAGGGTTGTTGAGGGTTGGTCCTCTTAGTATAGGAGTAGAGTAATGAATTAATGTTAAGTTTTATTTTACTTTCTCTCTCTAGCTTTATATTTCTAAAAATCTTTAATTTTTAGTTGTTAAAATCTTGTTTTTATTTGTGGGATTTAAAGTTTATGGTTAAACTAGGTTGTTTAGTAATAAATTTGGTGAAAAACATTAGCTTTTAGGCTTTATTTTGAATAAAAATGGTGTTTTGTTACGATTTTTATCGAGTTAGTACATGATATTTTCGAGTATGGATTTTCTGTCAAGTTAGAGTTTTCCAAATTTTTTATCGAGTTTGCATTGCCGAGATTTATCGAGTTAGGAATTAGAGATTATCGAGTTTGATTTCATTTTTTTTTAGTTTTATCGAGTTAGAAAAATAATATCGAGTTAGGATTAAAAGTTTATCGAGTTTAAGAATTATTTTGGTTTATTGAGTTTGAACTTGTACAAAAATGTCGAGTTTGGTTTTTAGTTACTTCCGAGTTTGAGATTAGAAACAAGGGCATCGAGTTAGGATTTTGTAGCCAGGGACTTGTTTGCAATTTTTTTTATCAAGTTATGCTTTTCAATTTTTTCAATTATCGAGTGTAATATTTTATTTTTCTTTCCGAGTTTGAGTTCTGTTTTTCGAAGTTGACCTTTTTTTATTATTTTATTTATTTTTTTTTTATTTTTATTATTTTATTTATCAAGTATTGTTTTTACCAAGTTTCATTTCTTTTGGCGAGTTAGCCAAGATTATCGAGTACGATAATCATTGACTCATCGTTTATCGAGTGAGGTTCTCTTATGCTTTATGCTAAGGCGAAACTCTTCCGAATTTTATTTTGGCTTATCTAGTTTGTTTCTTTTATCGAGTCTTTTTATTTTATCAAGTAACTTTATTTTATTAATATGAGTTTCGAATAGTTTTTTTTTTTTAGTGTTTGCTTGGTGGCACGAGTTTGTGAGTTAAGTGTGGACATAAAAGAGGGTCGTGATTAATAATCGTTATGATTATTTAGACTTGTAATTTTATTATTTGAAGGGCAAAAGCCGGAGAATAATCAAATTACAAATCTAGTAATTATTTTCTTTTTAAAGGATTATTTTCAAAATAAACCAACGTTGTGAGAAAATCGTCTTGTTTAAGCAAAATAATTCGTCGTCAATCCTTGACCCACACTTGATGAACTTATTCACGTCGCTTTGCAAACATATTGTTTTTAAAGTCTTTTTCCGTCATAGTTTTCTTTCTTATTTTAAAACTCTTATTGTTTTATTGTTTTTTAATTGCTATATCATTTCCTTTAGAATAAACACTTTAAAAATTCTCAATTATATTTTCTCATTCACTTCACAATCACGCGACTCAAGCCGACTCAATCGCCGTCTTACTTTCGTTGGGACATAACGACCCGGGAAATACTTTCACGAGCGTTTCTTCGGTAATAAACCTATATATAAAAAAGACTATATCAGTACGAGTCGGTCTATTGTGAGTGGCTTTAATAAATTTATTATATTGTGGTTATTAATTTGATAAGAATCGTAAATGTGTGACAGTTCTAACTTTATTTTATTTTTTTTTGGACAGAGGTTTTGGTGTTTGTTCATATTGTTGGTTTTGCTTAAACTAGTGCTTCTTTTGGATTTACAAGTTTACCAGGTCATTCGTTTTTGCCATCGATGGTAAAAGAGGCGAAAATGGTGCTGACCAGAATTGAGGTTGAAAAGTAAACTTCTGCAGTTGGGCTAAATGATGGGAAGAGTAATAATGAAGGTTTGATTATGACGATTGCGTCGACGACAAAAGCTAATTCGTGAGTCTAATTATTGACATATAGAGCGCATCTCATTTTTGTTTAAAACCATTTTTGTAGTGCTACTCCAACAACCATACTTCTTTAATCTTTAATCAATGTTTCTTAGATACAAGATTAATAAATTTTTAAATTTTATCCGCTATTTTTTAAATTACAGGGTATATGGTGGTCAAGGGTCAAGTTAGACTTGGAACAACTTCAAGGCATAGTGATGATATAGAATTTTGCTCAAAACTTTCTAACGACAAGTTTGCCATCTTTTTGCCTGGTAAGTCAATTTATATACTTAGACTTTCATAGCCAAATATATAACTGTTAAAGTTTTTTATTTAGACTTCATTTGGATTACTTAGTACAAGTAAAATATAAGATGGTATCTGTTATAGATAGTTTTGGGCTGCACAAAGAAATCCTTTAAGTTTTAGTAGCTTATCTGTTTGACCCAAAAGCAAAACTTGACCTCATTTTTATGCAAAAAGTTATTATAAATATATTACACTTGTTGTATTTTTTTATTTTTTTTTGCTGAAATGGATAAATTGCAAGTTAAGTAATGTTTTATGTTTTTAAGGGTTTGTGTTGGGATTGAAGGATTGGTGCGCATTACAACTCATATTGAGTCAAAGAACATTAAAACTTATACTCGATAGTGGAAGGTATTATGGCCATAGGTTATGGACATTGTGGTGAAAGGCTTCTTATGTCACTAATCTTGAAGATGTATTGGCAAAAAGAGATTAAACGGTTCAAATCAGAAAATGGCTAATTAGGTACTTTTAAGTTTTAATGGGCCAAACATCTTAAGAGTCGACCGAAGTCAATTTTTAAGCATTCAATCTATTAAATCATTTACAAAATTGGACAATTAGTTTTGGCGGGTCAATCTATTTGTGAATCAGCCTGTTCTCGATCCATAATAAAAAGGTCTGTTTTGGTGTGTCTTTTTGTTTGTATGATGATGCAGTGATTTAATGAAGGACATTGCAGGTAAACTAATAATGAGATGCAAGTGAACCTGTCTCCGGTGGAGAAAGTAGAAAGCTGTGCAAGGGAAATTGTGAAACAAGTCATCACTAGAGAACGGTTGTGACAGAACCGCCGTATGTGTGGAAGGTTGATTGATCTCAAAAGGTCAACTAAAATCAACCACGGATGTGGTCAACAAGGTCAAACAGCTCAGGCCAATGCTCCGTGGAGTACAGTGTATCCTCGGGTCGTTATATCCCAACAAGGTGTGCAATTGTATTTTAACGAATCTGTGATCGGGTGATTATGATTTATAAATTGAAATAGCTTAAACAAGTTATTTAAATAATTAGGTGAAAGCAAATTACCTAAAACCGTTTAAAATACCTAAAAACGCGTACGTTTAATTTAAAACTACGTAACTGAACGAAATAAAACGTGAATTCTGGCCAATATAAATCCTACGGATGTGAAAATTATATTTTTCGAATCCTTATAATAAAAGAAAATTATTGGAAAATTAAAATTATTTTTATGACATTTTAATTAATTATTATTAATTGATTACTATTTTTAACTATTTAAAAATATACTAAAATACAAGAAATTATGAATTTAACCTAGAAAAATGAAATTTAAACTTTGAAATATCTAAAATAACCTAAAACTTATTTTAAAACTAAAATTATATTTTTTACACTTTTTATCTATTTATTATTAATTAAAAACTAATTGTTAATTACTTAAAACTATTTTAAATTATACTAAAATATAATTAAATATTATTTTAAGATAGAAAATTAAAATTAAATCTTAGAAATTCTAAAATAACTTAAAACTAATTTTAAAACAGAAATTATATTTTTTATACTTTTTATATAATTTTTATTAATTAAAAACTAATTATTAATTATTTTAAACTAAATTAAATTCTAATAAATACTAAATAATTAGTGAATAATATGAAACTTTTTCTAAAATTATTTTATAAGTACAGGAACCTAGAAAAATTATAAAAATGGAAATTGCTTATTGAATAAGCAGAAAATAAGCCAAATGACTTAAATAGAAGCTATCACTTATTTTAAATTTGGTTTTTCTTGAATTTTCTTTACACAACTAATTTACTACTGAAATAGGAAACTTTTGTAAAGATAAAATTATTGTAGCTTAAAAATAAACAGAATGAAAGCTTATGGAATTGACAGAAAGCTTATTAGGGCTTTCTTGATGGAATTTTAATGCAATAAGCTACTACTAAGCTACACAGGACACATTAAGCTATAATCACATGAGACAAACATAAAACAAGCTAGAAACACTGAATAAGTACTTTGAATAAGCTAGGAATCACAAATAAGAACTTAACCAAATCAAGCAGTCCAAACAGGGCAAAAGGGTGAACTTGCAGCCCTCTGTGGGGTCCACAAGTGGGTTTAAGGGTCCAAATTTATTCTTGATATGAAAAGTTGGCCAGGAGAGCTTTCCAATAAGCCAATAAGCAAAGCTTATGGCTTATTAATAAGCTATTGGTGGTCCTATGAAGTTGGGTCCAAATACTGAGTACTTAGTATGCACAATGAAATGGGACAGATTTCAAGGTCAAATAAGCTATGGGCAAAAGGTCCAAAGCCTAAAATAAGCAATCCTCCAATAAGCTATACTGAAGAGCTTCCTAAAAATCCAAGGTTCAAGGTGTGGGTCCCACAGGTGAGCCTAGGAGAGGCTATTGAAATCTGGTCTAAAACCTGGGTGCAGGGCACTTTTTATCCCTGCAGCCTCAAATAAGCAATGAAATAAGCACTCTACTAAAATCCTAAAAATAAGCCAACATGAAATTTCAAAAGCTTAGCTGATAGACTTTAACTTGTAAAAAGCTCAGGGTCTAATTGTAATCACAAAAATCATGAAAATTCTTTGAAAATTAAGATTTCTGCCAAAGCATGCAAATTTGACTTTTTAGATTTTGAACTTAAGTTGACTTATATGAACTTCTAATCATTCCTACTGAATGATTATGATATGATAAGCTATAATGAAACTAAATTATGCTATAACAACTAATATTACACTGATTAGGATGATTAATAGGTCTAAAATTCCAACAGGTGTGGTGAGATTAAAGGCTATGTTGACTATTTAATGAACAAGCACATGTTTATATGGTTTATTTTACTTAATAAGACCTCATGTAACATGTAGTAACTAAGAACAACAACATAAACAACCTGTATACCACAATTATTAACAGAACCAAACACTCCCTTATTATACTGAATTTGAGATTTTTGAAGTATAACAGTAATTCAGACCATAAAATCAATTCCAAAGGCTATAGTATGATGAGTTAAGTTTATTAGAGCACAGAAACATCAATAATAACATAATTTATCCATAAATCACTAAGATACTAATTTTGACTTTTAAAATGAAATACAAAGTAATTATGAAATATATTAAACAAGCAGTCTAATTTAATTGATATACTAACTAACTATTAGCAAATAAGCATAGAGAAACAAGATTGAATAGGTATAGATCAATGGAACAGTAAAATACTTAAAATGAGAAATAAACTTACAAACTGCAATCCAGCTTGAAACTATGAACCAGGGATAAATACCACTCCTATAAACCTTCCACAAGATCACTAACCCAGAGGCAATCCAAAATTTCCCCTGCTCCATGCTTCTTGATTCATTTCTGTTGATTTTTTATTTTTGTACTATTTATTTGATATTTTTGGTATTTTTTATTTTCTAAGTAATTCTGGTTTTTTAGACTTCTAATAACTTATAAAAGCTATGTCAGGAGCTTAAATGAGCTTATGAGTCCAATACAACAAGAATAAACAACATTTAAGCTAAATGAGATTTTGAGTAATTGAAATTGCATAAACTGTAAATGAGCTTTGAAATTGAAATTGAAGCTTTAAAAGAGTTTAATACATACTGAAACACTAAGTACAATGCTTAAAAGCTTAAAATTATATTGAAACAATAACATTAAAACTAGTCGACATACAAGAAATTAAATTAAACTATATATTTTTCCCTTATGTTTCTTCTTCCTTTTATATGGCTCAATTGAGGTTCCCTCTTGCATCAGAATCTTTCCCACTTGTTTCCTGAGCCGTTGGATAGGTTAAAGTGATCTCAGCGTTTGAATTCACTTTTGGCACCAAAAGTCATAGAGGTGGCTTGGAGCAGTTTTAGTGCATTAAATGCACTTTGGTTGGTTGTGGAGGTTTAGGGGACAAGTAGGAGAGTAGGGTTTGGTCTATGGGTGGTGGAGGTGTCAGTTGCAGGTGGTGGAAGCAGGAGGTGGAAGATGATGGTGTTTGTGGCATCCCCTGGTAAAAACCCAGGGGATGGGGTTTAGATGTGTGAGTGACATCTGGGGTAGTAGTGGGAAACAGGTGGTGAAGGGGATGGTGGGGAGAAGTGGTAGTAGAGGAAGCAGGAGGTGGAGGTTGAAGGAAAAATGAGGGGTTGACCGGGGTGTTTGACCCCGTTTTATTTAATATGGGAATTGGGCTTGGGGAATATTGGGCTTGTGGGATGGACTGGACCAGGGAAAAGGGTGGATTGGGTTTTTATTATTGGGTGGGTTAATGGGTCCGGTTTGGTTTATAACTTGGATAACCACAAGGACTAAATTTGTAATTAGCCGAAAGTTGAGGGGGTGGTTTGGAAAGTTTCCAAAATATTTCCAAGGGACCATTATTGCCATATTTGATAATCCAAGGACCCTTAATGATAATTTTCCCATTTTGAACACCCGGGGACTAAAACTGTCAAGTTTGAAACTTGAGGGGCCTTTCTTGCCATTTTTGCAAACTTGAACTTCAAGGGTAAAATTTGTCATTCCTTGATTCCTGGGGGGGACTGTTGTTGACTTTTCTTCAAAATAATTCTTCCAGGGACCATTTCTGACATTTCTTGAAACTTCAGGGACTGATTCTGCCAATTATGTAAACTTTGCTCATTTTTCATCTGTTTTCAATCCTTTTGTACCTGAAACATATAAAAACACACTTCAAGGATATTTGCAGTATTATGTGGTGTATTTGTGTGTTTTTAACTGTTTTTGTAGTTTAAATGGGACAGAAATGATGAGTATTTGGACACTCATCAAAGGTATTATGGCCAGAGGCTGTGGAACGGGTCAACCACTTGAAGTGCTTGACAATAGTTGGCGGTGACTCACGACATGACACTTTCGGGAAGAAGGATATGGACATTGTGGTGAAAGGTTTCTTATGTCCCTGATCTTGAAGATGTATAGGGAAAAAAAGATTATACGGTTCAAATAAGAAAATGGCTAAACAGGTACTTTTAAGTTTTAATGGGCCAAGCAACTTAAAAGTCTTTAAGCATGCAATCTCCTATATTTAATGGATCGATGTTCCAGCCATGAGGCATTCCATGGTCATCGATCTCGATGTTTTAAATGAGGTAACAATTCTTTAATAAAAACCTTATTTAATAAAAAATGGATCGATTTAAAGTAAATGTTTTTATCTCTAACGGATCAAGTGAGCCCAATCCAATCTGTACCAAAAACTAGACTTTTTTACGGTACTTTTAAAATTCTATTTAAAATGAAAAGTTGGGTGGTTTACTTTGTGCTCATAGAAAGTAATTTATGTAATACAAACATGTTTCTTTTCCTAATAATGCCATTTTCCTTCTCTTTTGCTCCTTAGAAGTTAAATCAATAAGAGAGTTGAAAAAGATTTATCATGATCGATGACCATGGAATATAAGGGAATTGCAGCCTACAAAAATTTCAATGATGATATTATAAATGAGTTGGTAATGAAATTGATTTAGGCGATGACCGGTGATGATATTAGTATTCATGTAAGTAAAAGCAAAGATGTTTCTTCATGTATAAATAAGTAGAAGTTATAAAGCTTATATTTTTTAGTTTTAGTCTAAACTGGGTTGTCACATATTTTGCAGGAATCATTATATTTTTGATATTCAAGTGTAACAATATGTTTCAAGACAACATGTGGAGTGATCAAGTCGTTTTGGTCATTGGAGGTGGTTGGCTTTGGCGAAGCGGGTCACCTGATAACGAGATAAGTTTTTAGTGGTTAAGTCATGATGGTTGTTAGTTACGATAGATATATGTAATGGTTAGAAAAATAGTTATGTTTGTGTGATATATATGCTCATTTTTGTACACAATCATAGCTCATTTACACTCATTCAAACAAATTGAATGGCTTACTCTATGTAATTACCAGAAAAAATATTGCCATAGATTAATTTATCAGTAAAATTGTAAACAGGCATTTAGAACCCAACGAGTTTAACTCGCTGAACTAGAATTTTTATTATAATCATAATGTATTTTAATACAACTTCTTTGTTACACTGATCACACAAAACTCATTATCAAAACCAACTAGTTTTTGACGTATTAGAAAAGCTTCGAAGAAAAAAGCTCAAGTAAGTATTTACATCTTATAAATAATTTATTTAACAAATGTAATACGATACAAAAATATTATGTTAAAACTCCGTGTGTGCACGGGTATTATAACTAGTAAATAAATAAAATTAAATAAGAAAATCATAACCACTTATTTTACAATCAAAATAAAAATACCCAACAACATCAATTTTTATTTTTAAACTAAATATTTAATAAAGTGTCGATCATTAAGTAAACTAATTAAATAATCATGTCGAACATTAAATTATCTTATATTAAAAGGGACATTTCTATATTTTCAATTTTTTTATTTATTTTTTATTTATTTTTTACTTTTTTTTTATGAATGTTGAAATTTACGTGTTTGAATAATTACATGTGATTCGTAATATAAAAAATTGCAAATGATTTGTGAAATCACATGTGATTTATGATTTGAAGTTTAAAACTTGCATCATATATCACATGTGATTTCTCGTTGCCTGATATTTAATAACCATATAAGAAAACGAAAAAGAAAATTTGTAAAAAGTATATCGAAGTATCTGTCTACTAAAAGATAAAAAATTCTCGTCATATTTTTTGTCGTTTAACAATTTACACTTTGTAAGATATTTTATTTTCAAAAAAAAAAAAAAAAAAAAAAAAAAAAAAAAAAAAAACGACAAAAATGGCTAATGATCCTCAAGTACTATAACCAGGAACATGGGACAAATCGACGTTGTCTAGTTGTCCCCGGTCCGGTAGTTATTGTTGGGGCTGGACCCTCTGGCCTTGCGGTTGCTGCTTGTTTAAAGGATAAAGGGGTTCCTAGTATCGTCTTGGAGCGTGGTAATTGTATTGCTTCGTTATGGCAATCTAGGGCGTATGATCGTCTTAGGTTACATCTTCCTAAGAAATTTTGTGAACTTCCTTTAATGCCCTTTCCTGAGGAGTTTTTCAAAGCAACGGTTTTTGGAGTATTTGGAAGCGTACACTAAGTGCTTTGGGATAAATCCAGTTTTTGAGCAAAAAGTTGAAAGTGCGGAGTATGATGAGAGTGCAGGGATGTGGAAAGTGAAAACTGTAGGGTTACAAGGTGAAGAGATGGAGTATGTTTGTCGTTGGTTGATAGTCGCTACGGGAGAAAATGTTGAGGCCGTTGTGCCCAATATTAAAGAGATTCAAGGTTTTCGCGGTGAGGTTCAGCACACCTGGCAGTACAGAAGTGGAAGTGCCTTTAAAGGCAAAAAAGTTTTAGTTGTTGGTTGTGAGAATTCTGGCATGGAAGTGTCATTTGATCTTTACAATCACAATGCTCATCCTTCACTTATTAGTGGGTGATAATAAGTTAGAGACAAAGTAGATTAGAATTTATGATTGAGAAAATGACGGTTAGGGATTTCGCCAAAAGTCACGAGAGAGTTTGAGTTCTGTTTAAAGAGGAGTTATTTTTGTTTTAGTTGAATTATCGTATATTACAATATTTTTCAACTAAATTTTAATTATCTTACATTGTATGCATATGTTACACGAAACATCTAACCAAAATATCGCAACTATAATTATATGACGCTATAAAATCTCGTCACTATGCACATATAATCATTTAGTTTCTCAAAAATTAAATAAAATTCAACTAACAATGTGAAAAAGAAATCAGAGTTAACAATAAATACTTTTGGGCGCTGTTTTAAATCGGCAGATCTTTTTGTCATAATGCCCGGCCCATTGTGAGTTGATAATATGGTTTGAAGTTGACATATTTTGTCAACTGTTACGTGTTCCTATATTAAACAAAAGATAAACACTCAACATAAGAATCATAAATTTACAAGTACAACTTTTGTATAGATTATAAAAAACTAATTCATTTTATTTCATGCATAAGATTTACTGTATTTATTATGTCATTTCAGTTGAGTTTGAATATGGATTGTTAACTTTGAAATCCATTTTCCAACTTTTATACATAAGCATAATCACTGATATTTGATTTCATGTATGAAATCCTCACACAGTAGTGACGATGGACTTAATTATTTGGAACCTATATACAAGGATCCATGCATGTTGGACTGTATTAAATAGTTAAGACCTTCATAAATCACTAGAAAGGTGCCCGCGCGATGCGGGGCGGATTGTTGGGGTGAAGAGGAGGGAGGTGGGGCGGTGGAAAGTGGTTGTTGGGGTGGTTGTTGAGGTTGTTATAAATTGTTGAGGGTGGTTGTTGAGGTGGTTATAAATTGTTGGGGTGGTTGTTGAAGTGGTTATAAATTGTTGGGGGTGATTGTTAGGAGTGGTTGTTTCTATAATTAGTAAGTAAAAGTCTGAATTTTTAAGCCTTTCTAATTATAGAATAGTCCCAAATACATTATATAGTAGTATAGATAATGCTTCTTCTAATGAGGATGAATTACTTGTAGATTCTATGACTACGGGAAGCATGAAATTCCTCGTGTTTATCCTAGAAATTATTTCGTATTTCATATGTGCGTCGGTAAAGGCAGTAAATGTGCCCGTACGTTGATGAGAACAATATAGTCCTGATAGAGCGATTTTTGTGACAATTGTCATCCAATACTCAAGATGATATTAATTTAGTGGTAAAATCTGAGAGCTTCTTCCCTTCGAATTTGTCTTTTTATCTTGTGGTGAAATATACAATGATATTTGGCTTATTTGCCGGATTTTCGGCATGTATAACAAGCAGATTAGCTTTCATAGATACCACTATATTGTATTATTTCTTACTAATTTGTCTCATCCATTGTATATTTTGTTCCATCTTCACTCAGTAGTACTAGAAAAATGGAATCCAGATGGTGTTTTCCCTCGATAATGGTTTTGCTGTTTGCGTTTTGCAGTTTTACAGGCATCTATATATGTTACTTTTGTTTTGTATGGATGTAAGTTTATTTTGTTTGTCTTCTATTTAGTAATTGAGTATGGTTATATGGCTGCAGATTGCTATGACCCATTGGACCCAAATGGGAATGTTACAGTTACTTTTGATATAATTCAATGGGCACCTGATGGCTATGTGGTTAGTGTTATAATCAACAATTGCACTTTTTCTCCAATATAAGATTCACTTATCGCTTGTGTTAACTTTCTATATCCATGGATTTGATTACTTCCCTTCTGTTCACTGACTTATTTTACAACTATGACTTTGCTTCAAGGCGGCAATATCAACCCGGTTACAAATGAATGGTTCAATATGGGTTGTATTTTTTTCTCAAACGGATCCAATAAATTTTTTTTAGTACAATAGGGAACACATCAAATGCGTTAAACTGTTGAACACGTAGTTGAAAGTCTGATAAAGTCTTTTTATTGAATGCAATATCATAAATTCAAATAATAATGTGAATATATATTTTTAAATAGACAACCCAGGCTCAGCATGTTTTAGCAAGTACCACAAAATGACCCATTTCACTCGTTAATTCGTTATACGTCTCTCAGCCTAATTTTGCCACCTTTTGTTTATCTTTTACTCACTGATACTGAGTCAGAGTGCAGTGACTAAAATTAAGCTGTACTCGTTTATGCACTAATGTATATAGCTATGAGGATTTTTCATAAAGCTGTTAAGATGATGAGTTTCGTAATAAATGTAGGCAAGGGTAAGTATCCAAAACTACTATCAATATCGCCAAGTAGACAAACCTGGATGGACACTTGGGTTCACATGGACTAACAACGAGATCATCTGGTCAATATCTGGTGCAATTGCAACGCACCGAGGGAATTGTTCTAACTTTAAAGATCAGATACCACATTCCTGTATGTCAACCCCCGAGATAGTTGATCTGATGCCAGACGCAAAGCCTCCTAACTCGCCCGAGAACTGTTGTCGTGGTGGTCTTCTTGCTGCATCGGCTATTAACCCTCGAGAATCATCTTCATCTTTTGATATTGTTGTTGGTAACATACAAGGAAATTCGTTACAAATACCTGTGAATCTTACTTTACTGGCACCGGGACCTGGGTATACTTGTAGCCCTACTGAGGACACTCAACCAACGGTTTCTATTGTTGTTGGGGGGAGAAGAAAAGAAGAAGTTTTTAGTAAGATATCGTTCTAAAAACTAAATATTTCATTTATGATTTGTACTATATTAATTTCGATAAGGATTTTTCTGGTACTGAACATAGGTGACAAACTGGGAATAATAGTAAAGTGTCAAGAAAACGGGTCATATTTAGTTATCAAACCTGGCAGGCAGATTGACCCAAAAGCATTTTTTGTCAACGTCTAGCAATAAGTATAGATAGTTCTCCAAAAGGTAAAGAACAGTGGGATCACCCTGATCCCATGCATCTTAAAGATGCAAACCGGACCCTCCCCCAAGGACCCGGCCCAGGCAATGAGCACCTGTCCCGGTGATTGTACTTATCAGGAGGTGGGCTTTGAACCCTGGGCCATTTAATAAGTATAGATAGTTATCATGTTACTCCGTATTTATGCTTATAGAGTTTATTAATATAAGAATTCTGTGTATTTCATTAAACGGTATAGGAGGTTGTGCAAAAGCAACCAGAAATCAGCAATTTGTAAATGTTGACGTGGATTAAATCATACAAGATCCTTAAGTTATGTTTAGATCCCATTTTTCTGGGTACAATTTAATGAACCTGTTTCTAATATGAATCATCTATTGACAACACTTCGTGGTTTTCAGGAACATGGAAATCAACATGCACATACTCTACTTATTTGGCGAACAAAAGACCAGTATGCTGTGTTTCACTTTCAACATTTTATAGCCCAGAAATCACGACATGCCCTCAATGCAGCTGCGGATGCAGACCAGCAGACAAGAAAACATTATCCTGCATTAGGTGTGCTATCCAGTATCTTTACATCTTTTATAATAAATCTAGCTACCTGTTTTTAATGTCTATGATGTGAAATACAGCGGTTCTGACAGTTCAGAATTCGTTACTCCTTCGGACACCCTAAGATGTACTGATCATATGTGTCCCATTCGAGTCCATTGGCATATAAAAACCAACTATATGGATCATTGGAGGGTGAAACTCACGGTCACAAATCTAAATTACAACAGAAACTACACTAATTGGAACGTCTTGGTTCACCATCCTGGGTTCAGTCAGCCTGCGACAACTTTTAGTTTCAACACTACTTTACTACATACTGCTGGCATCTCAGGTAAATGCTATCCAGAAACAACTTCAACTTCTTCTTTTGAATCACAGGCCAAAAATTATCCCTATTGGTGATTACATTTAGCATCTAGTTTCTTATCTCAAATGGGTCAAGCAGGTGAAATAAAAAATTTAGCTAAAAGGGGAAGTGGTCAAATACGTTGAAAGCCGCAGAAAGTTATAAAAATGGGCAAAAACCTGTTTTGACCAATCGTTTTCACCCGTTACCAGCACCCCCATCCCTCTTGCCACCTCTAACTTAATTCTCTTGCTTCAAGATCTCTCATTTCATCAACTCATTTATTTGCAGATGATGTAGCTCTCTTTTGGGGTATAGACAACTACAACACTGAGCTTTTGAACGCGGACCAGGATGAAGTAGGATCAGTCTCCACAGAGATACTTCTAGCCAAGGACCACAAAACGTTTACATTAAACAACGGTTGGGCTTTGCCAAGAACCATTTACTTCGCCGGTGAAAACTGTGTTATGCCATCTCCCAACACTTATCCAATGCTTCCAAACGATTCTTCTACGCATAGGGCTCTTGCTAGCCTAATCCTGACCATAATCATCTATCTTAACTTCAAGCTACAAAGAGTATGATAAGGTCAGCTGCAATAGTGTGTTAGGAGAAAATCTACATCAAAACCATCAAGTAATCAACCAAGCAAGATAACTATGTTGGAAAATTGTTTTGTAAAATTAAAATTTTAAAACTTTAGACACTTCCTAATAGATTTATATGTTTTACATATTGATATTGGTATGCGGGTTTGGGTCGTTGTCCTTAAAAAGTTCTTAGCAACGAGCTAAAGAATGTCCAAAATGAAGTCACTATGAATGAGATTTCGTGTCTAAAAGTGAGACACGTCAAGCACAAAAACTGGAAAGGGGAGAGTATCTCACATTGCTTGGAGAAGAAGATAAAGATGTGTTTATATAGAAGTTCTAGTATCAAACATCAAATATCTTTGGTTGGTTTTACTACAACATATAAGCTCGTGCTAAAAGGGTGCCGAAAATCGGATTTCTGTGCCAATAGGTTCTAAGCTTGTGAACAATACGAGCCCGCGCGACCACCATTCTGTTTTCACAGACAAAAACGCACTCATCTATACACGGTTTCCAAGCAAGCTTCAATCAAGAGCACACCATTGATTTTTGCCCTCTGTTTTTCTTTACCAAAAAAAAGAGCACACCATTGATTCTGCAATTTTTCAGGAATCGTGTTAAATACGAGTCTCATGCCTTGACCTTCTACTGTTTTATTTTTACTAGTTATAATGCCCGCGCACGCGCGGGTTTTTCTAAATTTTTTGAATCATGTATTTTTATTTATTAAAAAACAAATAATTTAATCTTTGTTTATTTTGATTTATGATGTTTAATTATAGTTTTTTATTATTAAAGATAATTATTTAAAAATTTTAATTTTATTATTAATTGAATCTTATTTATACTTTTTGTATTTATCTTTTACTTGTGTTAATTGCATCTTATCTATATTTTTTGTACTTATCTTTACTTGTGCTATGGATAAATATAAAATGTTACCTAATAAGAAAATAATCATTTTTTTTAAATGCAATTATTACTAAATAAGGTATGAATGTATTTTTTTGAAATGGAAAATTCTCAATAGGGGTTTTATTTTATTATATAAAAGATTAGCGTTAACTAGAGTATATCTTTTTGTGTTTTGTTAATCCACCCGTGGATAATGTGATCAATATCATTATTTTCATACCAACTTCCCCGATCAACATGACTTTAGGATATAACCTATTAAGTTTTTCTTTCTACTACCGACGTGGGATTAGAAAGAAAGAACCTTTTATCAAAAAATGTATACAATGCGAGTAAACTATTATTTTTTTAAGCCATGGTTCTTTATCTATCTCCACTCGAACTCCCTCTAACTACCTTACTTCCCCACCATTTCCTATGACATTTTTAACATGTTTACATGAGCCATAGTTCTTTAAATTCACACCTTTTAACAATGAATTTAGCATGCTTTTTTAGTAGTATGTAATATTTGATTGATAGTGTATTTAGCAGCTAAAAAAACAGGAAATATGATCTACGTCATGCATGATATGTGAACATACTGTTGTTATTCATAATAATACACCCTTACGGCTTTTATTGAACTCGTAATGTACATGGTACAGTTCAACACCATTTGAGTACCGGCTAACTGATTATATTAATTTGGAATTTAGTAAGGCGTTTAACTTTTTTTTTTATTATTTTATTTTTATTTATTTTTTTTTTTTTTGTGGGGGACGACAGCTAATATTAGAACCCAAGCAAGGAGCTTAGGGTAAGGAATTACAAGGGGTTGGAAAGAATGTTACACGGCTTAATAAACCATTCAAACCAATCAAAAGAACATTGGTTTTATCGGTTTTTGTTGTGTTTTCTCGGTTTTCGGCCTGAACCGACCCGAACCAAGAAATCCCAAAACCGAATTCGGAGAAAACCTAAACCGAATATGATTGGTTCGGTTTCAGTTCACTCGGTTTCGATCGGTTTTGCTCGCCCCTAATCCAAATAGTTGTTTGGATGACCACATAAAAACAAGGCGTTTAATAACAAAACCAAAGGAGATATATCCTCCAAACGTATATATTAATAGTTATGATATGCTCAAAGTTACAAATGAAAAAAACATGCATGTACTTTGGTACTCGCTATTAATCCGAAACGTATAACGTTGTATTTCTAGATGTCCCACATTGTTAAATGATGTAAAACAAAGATAGTTTATAAATAGACACATGCTTTGTTTGCAAAGAAGCAAGTTGTACACTATGTTAAATATAGAGTAAATATAATATAGTGTGCAACGTTTATCTTCTTTTTTTAATTCTTAATTGGCTACAATTTTGTATTATAAAATGGGATTTCTCATTCTTTTTATGGTTCCTGATTGTGGTGTAACATAACCTGCTATAAATATGTAAACTTATTACTACGTATTAAAGTGTTTGTATAACATATATTTATATATATAAATGAACATCTAAACTTACCACTAAACATGTTTGGAGCATGATATGTAAGAATAGATGAACATATGTTCTCTTTATCCAAAAGAGGTGAATCATATACTCAACCAACTACAGTTAAAATGAATAACAAATCACTATAATGAGCTAATAAGCATATGGCACATACTTGTTAAACAAACTAATGATCTTCAATAAAAGTTTCACCATTAAAATATACCTTATAAACACCACTCAATGGAGCACCAAGATTCCAAAAAGGTTACTAAGAAACTAAGTTTTCACAAAAAGCACAAAAATTGTAAAAGCTATGTATGCAATAAGTAAACTTAGCAATAAAACAGAGACATGAAAACATTTATATGTCTCGGTAAAAAATGTATCAAATGACCAAAATTAACACTCACGACAAACTAATCAAACCAAGTTTCACTATTAATGAACACTAAGAACCTATTATCTACAATTTCAAAACACACTAATCGAATTATCACTTTTAAAACCCAATGCGAAACACCCTCTATTATTCAATTATTCAAGTTTTTGATGTTAACCAATTGTACCTTCAGAGATATTTCTAAACAGCTTTGACCCATCTTACAACTTCTTCAAGATTTCTTACTCCTAAATATTGAAGAACAAAACATTAAACTATTATTAGAATAAGATGATTTTAATTATTAATAACACCCTAAAATAAAAAAAAAAATAAAAAAAGTAATCAACAACATACCCACAAACACATCATAAATTCACACCAATATTAAACAAAGTTCGATAATTCATCAAAATTAACAATTGTATTAATATTAAATTAGGAATCATTGATACCATTGTTGACAGCCCACGAGCAAAACACACACATTATTTTTATTTTATTTTTTTTAAATTTTTTTTAAGGTGGTAAGTGGTAAGGAGTAACCATCACCCGGTAAAAGTTGTGACGAAGTTGTGACATGATGATGTGGTGTTTATGTTTTTTTGCGTGTTCTAAGAGTTTTTATGTTTAACTTAGTGGCACCACACAGTTTTAGAGCAAGAGGAACAGTTGGGTGAGTGAGGCGTCGATCCTATTTGGCACGACACCAAACCGGCATCACTGCACCGCCTACCACCGTCGCCAAAGAGATCGTGAGAAATTTGGCTTGGGCAAAAGAGAGGTTTTGCGGGTTTTTTTTTTTTTTTTTTTTTTTTTTTTTTTTTTTTTTTTTTTTTTTTTTTTTTTAATCGGGTACGGTGGTTCATAAAAGTGGTATTTTGGCTTGCGTGACTGGACATGGTGTTTTTTGGTGTGCGAGTGAAAAGGAAGTGAGAGAGAAAAATGGTGAGGCGGCGCATAGATGACACTTTGGTAGTTTGGTTTGAGCCACTGCACCTTTCGCTCTTAAAAGAGCATAAATGTATTCATTCTTGAACAAACTAAGACAATTAATTGTTGACACACATATACACAAACGAGTACAAATGTAAAATATTACAAGTTTGAAAGTCTACTAAAGATGTTGACTCAAGCTCGTCTTAAAATTGAGTACGTATTTTTGAGTGATGTGAAATGGTTCACTATGTAAGTAACTAAGTATGTCAAGTTAGATTTCAAGGCTCACTAGGGTTCTACATTGGTGGATTTTGTATAAATTTAGTTGCGAAGTTCACAAGAAACTTTTGTTTTGACATAATTCCATTCGTTTGACAAAATTTCTACAACATTGAAAAAATAACCCTAAGCTTGAGGAATATCTAAAATAATGGATCTGAAAACCTATTTTGAATCATACTAGAGAAGTGAATTGATGAGTCATGAACTCATGATATTGAACTACTACGACTTTTGAACACTTTGCCTTGATACCGAACCATCTGAAACTTTGCAGTTTACATTGACCTTTAATACATTTGAGGATTGCCTTGACCTTGAACCCATTTGACATCGGTTACAGGCTTACAGAATTATAGCCAACATCATTTGCCTTGAACCCATTTGAACTTGAGCCATGGCCTAATATCTCTCAATATTTTGTTAATTGTTATTTAGCTTTTATTCTATTTGCTTCATGTTTATCTATTATTACATCAAATTTAATGCCCCCTAATCAGCTTGCTAGCTAACTAGTTGAATCATCAACATCTATATAGATTCGAGTTTTTATCAGCTCATTTTACAGGTTCTAATCGCTTACAAAGCTAACTTTATAT
This sequence comes from Artemisia argyi, assembly GCA_030686995.1. Classification (NCBI taxonomy): domain Eukaryota; kingdom Viridiplantae; phylum Streptophyta; class Magnoliopsida; order Asterales; family Asteraceae; genus Artemisia; species Artemisia argyi. Next base: position 370,276 of record JARVZY010012438.1, read on the forward strand.
CACCAATAATCCCCACAGGAGCACAAACCATCTGCAAAATGGTGAAACCGATTTCTATCTCTAACCACAATCCTACGTCTTGTAATCTTTGAAATCAGTTTCATAACCTCATGACAATCCAAACAAATCCTAAGATTCTTCACAATCTTAATACTACTTCCAGCCTCTGTACTGATAAGTCCAAACGCAACAGCAAGTTTCTCACTATGAACTTCTAGGGATCGCGCTCTTTCCTTATTCCCAAAATCATGCAACACAATGTCAGTTTGCGGAGTATAACCGTTATCTTTAAGCCATCCATTAACCTCATCCAACATCATATAAATCTTATCGCTATTTGGGTGTTTCATGTCCCCTGCAACAAACTCGTGCACTTTGTTATGCACTTCAATTGAGCTACATCCGGTCTCTTTATGCACCCCATGGTCCTTCATCATGGTCCTCATCCGGGCCACCCCGTCCCAGTTTGAAGTAGCGGCATATAAATTAGAAAGAAGGATATAAGTACCCGAATTTGCAAGGTTATTGTCTACCAACAACTTGACAATCTCTTCTGCTAAATGTACATTTTTATGCAGGGTACATGAGTCGAGTAAAGTTCCCCATATGACTGGATCAGGGTTAACCTTCATGTTCTTGATTAACCCATATGCTTCTTCAAGATAACCGGCTCGACCAAGAAGGTTAACCATACATCCATAGTGCTCGATTGTTGGTTCAATCATGTATTTTCTCTTCATTAAAAGAAAGATACCTTTTCCGACTGAAACTAAACCTGAATGAGCACAAGCACTCAAGATTCCAATGAATGAAATATCCGTCGGTCTTGTATGCATCCTACACATTTCGCTAAAAAGCTGCAAAGCTTCTTGGCAATGCCCGTGCATAGCATAACATGTAATCATTGAATTATAAGCAATAACATCTTTATTTTTGAGCTTATCAAATACCACTCTAGCGTCTTCTAAACTACCACATTTCCCATACATATCAATCAAAGCAGTACCTAAATGAACATTCATTTGCATCCCACTATTCTGCATATAAGAATGAACCCATCTCCCCGATTCCAACACCCCAACCTGTCCACACGCAGATAAAACCATCAACAACGTAACTTCATCAGGACGGCTCATCTTCTCGCCCAACATACGTCTAAATAAACTCAACGCCTCCATCGCCTTCCCATACTTCGCGTACCCACCAATCATCACATTCCAACACACCACATCTCTCTCCACCATCTCATCAAACAACGCCCTCGCCTTCTCAACCTCCCCACATTTCACATACCCCGTAACCATCCCAGTCCACAAAACCAAACTCTTCTCAGGCAACTCATCAAACACTTTACGCGCATTCGCCACCTCACCACCCCTCCCATAAACATCAACAAGCCCACTTCTCACATGCAAATTCCCGCCAAAACCAAATTTCAACACATGCCCATGAACCATCCTCCCATAAACCACCCCACAACCCTTTAAAACCGCGGAAAAAGTATACTCAGTGGGTCCTACATCGTCCATCAACATCTGGGCATAAAGCTTCATTTTGTCATACTCATCTGCATGTGCTTGGATAATGGACGTGTAAAAGTACACATTGGGTTTATGGGTATGGTTAAAAAGTGCTGTGGAGTGATCTAGACGGTTGAAATGAGTGTATGAACGTTGGAGTTTGAAGTTTATGATGGGGTGTGTGTGGTAGCCATGACGGATAATGGCTGCGTGGATTTGAGTGAGGTGTTTGAGGGTTTTGGTGGTGGTGAGGAGGTGTGTGAGTGTTTCCGGTGACGGTGGTGGTGGGTGGTGGATGGTGGTGGTGGTGGTTATAGGTGGTGGTAGCATTGTTAACAAGTTATGAGGTCAACTTGGTGTGGTGGTAGAGATGACATGAAAATGTACGGATTAGTTTGAGTTTAAGTTGCAGGTTTGATGGTCAGAAAGATGACATGAAAATGTTTTGTTTTGTGATAAGGTCTTTGTGTTTGTGTTTGAGCGTGTATGGTGACGTGGCAGTCAAGTTTGACTTTAAAAGTATAATTTTTATGTACACCGTTAAAAATAGTATGTACATCACTAAATTAAACTGATGATGTACACAGTATAACATCTAAATGAAGAATTAGTGATGTGCACACCACTTCTCCCTTAATAAAAGGGAGTTGATACTCCCATCATATTTTTTGATGCAAATGTGGTGGGAGTATCAACTCCCTTAATAAAAACTCTTAGTGCATGTGAATAAAACCCAATATTTTAAAAATCCGTTTTTATTTGACACGATTGAGTCATCGGGTCACAGTTGAACCGGTTTAACCGATCTTTTAACTGGGTTTTTCGCTAAAAACTGGTTTTCGATCATCGACATGTTCACGGTTTAACCGGTTCAAACGGCTAGAGCAGCCCGAGTTTTAAAACACTGATACAAATAACTTTGATAACTTTATATATCACACATTCACGTTTTGACAAGATTTAAGTAAGCAATTGTAGGTCATTGCATATGGAAAAAAGCTTCGGAACTTTTGTTTTCTAAAGGCAAAGACTTTGGATTTCAAGTCATGCCGCACCACAGCAGGCATTGAATGAATGAAACGAGTGGAGATCTTGCTTTCCCCGACTAGTTATATAGTTAAATACATCTTTTTTTGTTTCAAATAAGACTTTACAACGTTTTAGTGAGACACCTTACATATCGTTAGGCCAAAGGTCATGGATAGTTTTAAAACTTACACATAAATAAATGGGAAAAGAATACACGACTTAGCAAAAAGGAGTAGTACGTTAGATATATTTCCAATCAAATAACCTAGAGTATCATTTTGCTTTTGTAAGTGCATGCTTTTAAAAGTCAATCTATGCAACTAAAAGATAGATTTTTCAATAAATGACGAGAGCATGATATTGTTGGAGACGATTTGTTTTTTATGCCATTTGAGCATGAAGTGGACTTTGTTTATGTAGTTCCACATAAACGAAATGATGGTATCAACTATCAAGCGAGAACTTTTTTCCAAATGTCAATAGCCACTGAGCACGAAAGAAACACATGAGCTTCGGTTTCAATGTCATTGTCGCAAATTGGACACCACACCGAGTCAAGATCAATCCCGCATTTATCCAAGTTAGCCCTAGTAGGTTGTCTTTCATTCATAACATGCCTAGCTAGAATGTTAACTTTTGAAGGAATTAGCTTGTCCCATCATGTGTAAGGAGAATCAACTGAACTCAGCATGAATGTGATGACTTTCCACTAGCAATTTGGTGTACATACTTAAATGTCTTAATCAGTTAAGTGGAGATTTGCTAAGAGATTGGTCAATTCAATGGATTCCATTTTTTACTCCTCGTACTTTACAAGCCCAATTAAGAGCCGGTTCCGGTCCACTAGAGGGCTTAGAGGAGTCATTGGGCTGCTGGATAAGGGCTACTGTTGTTGGATCGGCAGAAAGTGAGGGAGACAGATTACCATTAAAGTGCATGACTGCATGATATACTAATATACTGTGATAAATTTACATAACACATAAAAGTTCATAAACCACTAGTTAAACAAAGCCTTCAAATCCGTTCAAAAAAACAAAGCCTTCAAAGACATCTATCAGTGCAAACATGTTAGGATTTTAGTAGCAAAAGTGTACTTTTATCTATTTCGTAGTAACATAACATTCAATAAGTTAAGTGTCAAAATACAATATGGAGTTTAATTTTCTTTTTCAGATTAAAGGCTCAATTGAGCCCGATACAACTTATGAGAGAAATTCGACAACAAAAACCGAGTAAAATATTATCAGTCTTTTGCAATGCTTTTATATAAAAGATGAAATCGTTTTCTTTGTTATTGTTTTTGGATTTTTTTCATGTTTTCAACAACAAAGTTATATACCTTGTAACAAACACAAGCACAAATTAGTATGATTTTACATTTTGACTACGTGACAAAAAATAATGACTATTGAACCAAATTACCAGAATGAAATTGCATGAAATATGAAGTTGAGTGAAATACTTGCAATGCAGAAAGATATCAACAAAATAGAAATGAAGTAATGTGAGCATGAGGTGACAGCTTGAGTTTAAGTATAGCACAACAACATCAATCACAAGTTCAAACCGTTAGATTAGAAAGAATATATATTGACCTAGAGATACGAGTTGAATATATGATGACCAATTGACCAAATCTTTTTCCTATTCTCCGACACCATGAAGCCAGTCAGCCACCTTGCTCTACACGTTCGATTAAAAATACTTTTATACCCTTTTAAACCAAAGGAACTAGTACACAAAAATGCAAAAAAGAACAAAAATTGATTTTGGATGTGATCTTGAAAAGTGGCATAATTGATGTGGATTTGAGAATAAACAGAATAAATGTGACACATCTGTAACGTTATATTGCTAGCCATATTTTTAGGTCATGAGAATCACTATCCTATGAAAAAAATATAATTTTTTGATGCAAAAAGTAAATTTATATTACTTCTCAACCAATTTGTGCAAAACATAAGTAACACGTACCACTGATATTGGACAAGCCCAATATCAGATACTAACATGAAACATATACAACCACTATGAACCACTACTACCTACAATGTCTAACACAATTGAGACTCATAACAAACAGCCTGCAAGCAGGTTCTAAACTTCATCCAACTGCTTTTGCATTTTAGAAAAATTAAGTGTTCTATCGTGTTCAATTTGAGTGACTTTGCAAAAATGGGTGTTTGATGGCCGGAGGTAGTGATATAGTTAAGCATAATGACAAATGATTTAACACTCTCTTAAACATAATGATGTTTTTAAAAGTAAAGAAAACATAATGAATTAAAAATATGAGTACATAAAGTATTTTTAGCATTTACCTTTAAATAAGAACGAGTTATTAACACAAAGAGAATCACTTGAGAACAATCACCGAGTAAATAATATAAAAATCCAGATGAATACAACCATTACTTAACATCAAACAACTAGCATTAACAACTTCTAATGAAGAGGGTACTATAGTTAACAATATATATCAAATCCATAACGCTAACAACAGCTACCCAATATGTAATCTACTAACGTTAAAAAGCATCAAACTAGCAAGCATAAACATGTCATTGTGGAGGAAAATTAGCACATCAAAACATTATCCATCATTTTACTGAATTTTACATACATAAGAACAAAATTCAACAAAATCAGCACATCAACAAAATAGTCAATCCATCATTCATGAGCTGCTGCTTGAATCCTAACACATTTTTATCTAAAGTTCTAAACTAGCAAGCATAAACATATCATTGTGGAGGAAAATTAAGATGGAGCTCGAGATTCTTTGACTTCGAACATTCGGAATAACCAGAACTGCTACTACCATCAACAGATGTCTCATATGACATATTCACATCATTGTGAATGTCATTTTTTGTCACTCCTGGATGATACATAAACATTGGTCCAGCAGGCGCATGTCCACCAGAAGATGAACTCGCGAGCCTAAGCTTGAGTGCTTCTGGTGGAAGTGGGGCTCCAGGATGATACATAAACATGGGTTCAGCAGTCGTGTGTCCACCAGAAGAATAACTCGAGAGCCTAAGCTCGAGTGCTTCAGGTGGAAGTGGAGCTTCAGGATGATACATAAACATGGGTTCAGCAGCCGCGTGTCCACCAGAAGAATAACTCGAGAGTCTAAGCTCGAGTGCTTCTGGTGGAAGTGGGGGTGGGAAGTTAGTTTTGGCGTTGTTGCCTCGAAGCTGACGAGCGGCTGAATCATAAGCTCGAGCGGCTTCTTCGGCTGTATTAAAAGTACCAAGCCAAATACGGGTTTTTACGTTTCTAGGGTCTCCAATTTGAGCCCCGTAACGGCCACAAGGACGCTTACAGACACCACGGTAGCAGTGAGGTTCTACGATTCCGTTAGTGGCTGCGGCTTTTTTGTCATGTTTATAGCGGGGAGACATATTGCGTTTGGTTATTTTGGTTTGTATTTCGTGGCCTATGGAACAGGTTTTAGTACCTACACAACAAATTGTACATGTGAGAACATATATATTCGGAATACATTAAACCCTTTCTTTATTTTACTTTTGAGGACTCCTACTATCCAAAATGCCATTTGCATCTCTAATTGTGTTAGTGTCTAGTCAGAAAATATCGACATATATTATTCTTAAATTACCAAAATTATCTTTGCGAGCGATGATTGATGGGGCAAAATATCGTTAGTGATGATGTCGGAAGTTTAAGTGTTCAGATTTTATATGACAACTTGAACTTGTAACCATTTTTATTTATTTTTTTATTTATTTTATTTTATTTTTGAACGGCAAATTGAATAAAATTAGCAAAGAGCTAGATAATTACAAAGGGACGGATAAGGCATTAGAAGGATTATATAGCCAATCTATCCAATTTATTCTAACTTTCCTAAATCTATTGGAGATCCAAGAGAAGGTAAATTGCTTAATGTCGTTGAGAATAAGGTCATTTTTTGGGTGTTTGGCTACGAACATGAAGTCATTCCAAAAGCGCCAAAGAGTCCAAAGTGTTGAACAACGACATCAAACACTTTGCTTACATTAGGAGGAAGATTAGCATGATTTACAAGGGAAAACACATCATTTAGGTTATCAATATGTACATCCCTGATGTTCCACCATTTGATGATCTCCAACCAATTTTATTGCGACGATGCACTTTACCAGGAGATGTTCTTCCGTTTCTATGTCTTCATCACAAATCGAGCAGCGGACAGAATTTAAGTCGATGCCTCTAAGATCCAAATTAACTTTAGTTGGGATTTTACGGTTTTCAATTCTCCAAGAAGCAATGTTAACTTTGATTGGAACAAGCTTATTCCACCTTGTTGGACTCGGGTTTGAAGGCATTAAAGCGTTAGCTATAGCGTTTCTCATACATTTAACCGTGAAAGTTCTTGAAGGATCAATTGAGCACTCCTACTTATCTTTGAGACTAACAATTTTTGCTTAATAATCGAGCTTAGTAATATTTGAGTTCATTTTTAACTTATTGATGGACTAACTAGACAATAACTAGATATACACAATGCATCAGTATTCGAAGATATCAAGTCTTTCAAGATAGTTAGCACTACGAAGGCAAAGTTTTATCGAGATCTCGTGACATCGTGACACCACGAAACCTTCTAGTTCTCACCCAGTTTTGATCCACATAAAGGTGTAAGTTGAAGCAAAATTTCATATATAAATAAGCTAAAAACTTTTTATGAAACAAAATTTTGATTTATTTGTAATTTCCTTCAGTTATGTTGTTTGATCTAGAGATCATATTGGTGTACGTGTTTATAAGTACCGTTTTTAGCTGATGAATATTTCTTTTTAAGTTTGTAAACAAACTGAACGTCTAGTAAAAAGTTCATTTATTTTTTAAATTAATGAACATGAACATTATTCTACGTTCGTGTTAAATAAACAAAAAACTTGTCCGTTTATATATCTTTGTGAGCGTTCGATTATACGTTCGTTAACGTTCATTTATGTCCTTAATTTGTTTATGTCGTATATCATATCTTTTACTCAATACTTTAAAATTGACTTACTTTAACAAAACAGCAATTTTAAAGCACAATATTATGAATATTTATATAAATTTTATGTCTATTTTGCTACGTTCATTTATGTTCATTCGTTTATACTAGACGAGTACCCGTGCATAGCAACGGAAATTTCTAGCGGCAGACAATTAACGATATGCGATATTGTGGTAAGCGTTTTGTGTAACATTCAAAATAGAACGCGAAAAGATCCAAATGTAATTGCAAACGGTTATAACATGCGATGATTCAACTCAAGCAAAAAACAAATTACATGTATCAAAGAATATATAAAAATATTTAGTGAACCTGAAAATAAAACATTACATCAATTATGAATTTTGATAAATTAGAAAACACAAAAACTACCTCATGAACTTTTCAACTTATTGTCGTGGCCATACAGTAAATTGACCTCCAAGAGGGTTTTATGATATTGACTATTACATAAATGAGATTTTACTGCTAAAGAAGCAACAATAGTAGTTCCCTCAAAGTTCACATGTGACTTGTTTAGAGCTACAAAACTCCCATCCTTTTGCAATGCACACTACTGCAGGATAATTTTTTTCATATGTGATTTCTTTAGGAGAAAGATCTGGCAAGAATTGCATATGTGATTTATTTAGGGAAACATCGATAATAACTTAATTTACACATGATATTACTTTGGTGCAAGACATGTAGACAAAAATAAGCTGAACTTGACAGCTAAATTGGTACTTCACAAGTATCACTAAAATCCGAATAAAAGCAAAAACTTAAAATATTTCAAGCACACTATACATAATCCAAACTTGAGTACATATATATAAATATATATACACTAACTTTCTAATTGCAAATTTAAAGAGACCAAGATAAGAGAATCTGTATGAGTTATATGTTGTAATGACTTTAAAAATACAGTATATGATAGCCAATATAATCATCATATAAACACTAACTAATACACTAAAATAACTATCAAGTCAAAATTATCACTTTTATATAGTAAGTTAGTAACTATAAGATATAAGCCGGCTCCTAATGAGATTTCATTTAAAATACAAAATCTATAAGTAAACATTTATGAGGTTTGATATAAAAAGACTATCACATACCTATATCGTTGAACTTTTTTAGTGTTGGACCAACAACACTACTACAAAAAAAGGCATAGAGCCCGGTTGGAAATGATCATAGAGCCCGATTTTACATAAAGGCTCAAAGGGAAAGGGACTCTATTTGAAGTGCATATAGAGCCCGGTTTGAAAAACGGGCTCTATTTGTGGTTATAGAGCACGGAATAAATTAAAAAAAAAAGGAAAAAAAAAAACATTTTTAAGACAATTTCAGCAATGAATGAATTTGTTGCTCTTCGATTCAAATAAGGAAGATCCATTGACATTACAAGTTTACAACTAAATTTCATTGATACATTGAGTTTGCCTACTGTGTGACTACTCTTGAAAGCAACACATCTAAAAAGATACAAGCCAACTTTATTAACTACTTGAACATAAATGAAAGTAAAACATACACCATTGACGTCACTGTAAGTCATTGTCACTGCCTTTGAATAAACATATGGGGTTTGATGAAGTTGATCTCATCCACAATCTGCCTTTAGAATTGAGAATCGCGCCAAACTCCTTGAACTCAATGTTGTCCTCATGCACAAGAGAAAATCTATGCAAAGAAACTTCCACATAATATATTGATCACCTCGAGTAGGGGTTTCGCGACTCTGAAAAAATTAGACGAGAGATCTATCACTATCTATAGTAGTAGAGCCATGAACCGTATCTTTATACTTGTCTCCATACAATAGCTAGTAATAGATTTCTCATATTTTGTTTGCAGCATCTTGAAATCTCTCATCAATGTCTAAAATTGTTTTCGATTCACCATGGCAATCTTGAAATCAATAACCTGATAAGATAACTTTTGCCTCCACGTGTTCCGTGTTTGTGCTTCGAACTCCGCTTTCTCAGCATCCATCAAAGTTTGACCTTCCACTGGCTCTCCAATGCTAGTCTTGGCAATCAACCAATAATCCTTTGACCGTTAAGAATTCTCCATCAACATATTCCAATGGTCATAACTCAAAAGAACCACCAAAACTAAAAACAGCTATTTGCACATAATTGCTTATTAGAAAGAAAGAGACACAAAAGCTGTGTTTTTGTTCTCTTTGGTTCTTGCTCTAACACCAGCGTAAACATAAGGGAGTTAAAATAACAGAACCCATCCTGATGGTAACTCATTTGAATATTTGATACAAGCTTGCAAACAACTCTCTAAATATACAAGTTTAACCCACAAGATTTTATATTTGTTCCATCCAGTATAGACTTGATAGGCTTGTGAAACTACCTCACCAATAACATAATTAGCACCACTGATGCTACTACAAACACACCAAATTACTAAAATAACTAACCACCTATAGATTGGAACAAACTTTGTCATAGATTTGCTAGCCAAGAACGCATCATGAACACATTCTCATAAGTGGAAAAAACAAACTACTACAATATAAAAGAGAAATGAAAGACAAAAATCCATCATATTACCTGGTTGAGTGGATTATCTGGGGATTTTTTCGTTATCTTCCAGATCATGTGTTAAATGTTACGTATAAACATTAATAAGTAAATGTCTAGTATCGAACCTGAGACCTCGGGATTGCACACTTTACAAACAAGAATAATGTAAAATAAATATGTATATATTAAATGTATTGAATATATATATTTATAAACACTTAATGGACTAAATGGTCGTTAGTTATTAACCGTATGGACTAACTATCATTAGTAACGAAAGATAAAGACTAGAGTGTAACTTGGGAGTCAAGAAAGATCTAGAAACACCCCTTGGGTGCTATGGCCGGTCGAAGCCCAACCCATAGGGTCGACCCATGCTTTCTTGGTCACCAAGATATCCTCTAGTATATATACAAGGCCAAGGATTAGGGTTTCACATATTTTGTGCACACACACTAACCCTAAATCTTTTCTCCTTGTCTTTTCTTTTGTGGCCGATCGGTTCATTCCCCCCTATAGGGTTTGGATCGATTTTTCCATATAGCTAAAAACTAAGTGTTTTGTTTACTTGCATCAAACCTTTATTCGTTGGTAGTTTGTGTGTACAAGAACGAGGTAATTACTTACTTTAGTAATTATCAAGAGATCGATAAACAAAACGGTAAGGGGTTTATCATTGATCTATTTGTACAAGAATCAAGGTTTATCTGTGAAGTGCATCTTCGTAGGATACCCTAAGGAAACTATGGGATACTACTTTTATTACCCACCTGAAAACAAAGTATTTGTTGCAAGGTATGGAGACTTCCTTGAAAGGGAGCTCATATCTCAAGAATTCAGTGGGAGAGTATATGATCTGGAAGACGGTCAAGAAGATGTAGCACCTTCTGAAAACACTAACCAACTTCCGGTAGAACCTGAAAGTTTAGGTCCTCCACCTGAAGTTGAAGTGATTCCCATTCGTAGGTCAATAAGACCAGTAAAAGCTCCAACTCGTCTATATCTTAATGTAGAGAGTGATGAGAATATACTGGGTGATCTTGATGAGCCTACAAGTTATAAAGCTGCCATGAATGGTCCTGAAAAGGCCAAATGGAAAGAAGCTATGGATGGGGAAATGCAATCCATGGAAGACAATGATGTCTGGGAAGAAGTAGACCTACCTCCGGGTGCCAAACTAGTTGGGAGTAAATGGCTCTACAAGAAAAAGACTGACATGGATGGCGTTGTACACACCTATAAGGCCCGTTGTGTAGCTAAAGGCTATACTCAAACTTTTGGTGTTGACTATAAGGAGACCTTTTCTCCTGTAGCTGACATAAGGGCAATTAGGATTCTTATAGCCATAGCCGCTTACTATGACTATGAGATTTGGCAAATGGATGTAAAAACCGCCTTCTTAAATGGTCGCCTAGATGAAGACATCTATATGGCGCAGCCTGAGGGGTATGTAAATCCAGAATTCCCAAATCGTGTATGCAAGCTTAAAAGATCCATTTATGGATTAAAGCAAGCATCACGACAATGGAATAAGAGATTTGATGGTGAAATTAAAAAGTATGGATTCACTCAAAATCTTGATGAGCCATGTGTATATCACAAAGTTAGTGGGAGTAATGTAATTTTCCTTATATTATATGTTGATGACATATTGATCATGGGAAACGACATTCCAAGTTTGCAAAAGGTTAAGGCATATCTTGGAAAGTGTTTTTCTATGAAAGATTTAGGGGAAGCTGCATTTATTCTGGGAATCAAGATATATAGAGATAGATCTCAGTGATTAATTGGATTAAGCCAAAGTGCTTACATTGAGAAAATATTGAAGAGATTCAATATGCAAAATTCCAAGAAAGGATATTTTCCGATGCAAGAACAACATGGCTTGAGCAACAAGGTTTGTGCTTCAACACCTGCAGAGGTGCAACGCATGAAGAGAGTCCCGTATGCTTCGGCTGTGGGATCTATTATGTATGCGGTGAAAAGTACAAGACCTGATGTGGCGTTTGCTCAGAATTTAACCAGTCGATATCAGCAGAATCCAGGTGGAGCTCACTGGACTGCTGTTAAGAATATTCTTAAGTACCTTAGAGCTACTAAAGATATGTTTTTGGTTTATGGGGGAAATCCATCAGCAGAACTTGATGTTACAGGTTACTGCGATGCTTCTTGGAAAGGTGATAAGGATGATACGAAGTCTCAGACGGGTTATGTCTTTGTCATTAATGGAGGAGCTGTGGATTGGAGGAGCAGAAAGCAGAGTGTACTAGCGATGTCTGCTACAGAAAGTGAGTATATAGCTGCTTCAGAAGCTGCAATGGAAGCTGTTTGGATTAGGAAGTTTGTTTCAGGGCTTGGAGTTATGCCTTCGATTCAAAGACCTATTAAAATGTATTGTGACAACTCAGCTGCAATTACATTTGCCAATGAGCCTGGAATCATGAAAGGCACCAGACATTTCCCGATTAAGCATCCCTATGTTCGAGAACAAGTCGAAATAGGCGAAATCGAAATGCTCAAAGTTCACACAGATGATAACTTGGCAGATCAATTAACAAAGCCTCTACCTGGCACCAAGCTTTACAAGCATGCTGAAGGTGTAGGACTTAGATTAGCTGAAAGTTTCATGCCTATTTGTGATTAGTGTTTAGATAAAGGATGTAACGTACAATTATTATTTTAATGAAATAAAATATGTTTTATGTTTATTTATTCATTGTCTTAATAATATATCATATATTTGCATGTTTAAGATCCATGAATAAGTTGTTATTCTAAATTGTCCATTGTCGATTAATGATATGGGAATATCATTAAACTAAGACAAATTTGAGTATTGGTTTAGGATATACTTGAAAGTATATTGATGCGTAGTCATACCAATTTCACATGATATTCGATGAATTGAAGATTGGACTTCTCCCAATAATATGATTTAATATTTAATGTGAGAATCATATTTAAAGTTATCCTCAGACTTGAGATACCAGATAAGTGTCATGGATGTAGTGCATTTTTGTGAAGCAATCTACCGCTTACCGTAACAGGGAGTTATAAGGGTTGTTTTCAGAAGTGTTGCAAAGTTCATGGGTTATTCTTGTAGTCAAGATAGAATTTATTCCTTCTGATTTGTTTAGAAGTTTAATACTGCTGGGCCCCTCGTAGGGTTGACAAAATGTTTGCATGGCCATGCCCAAAGTCTATCTGGAATACGTTCAGATGTTTTGGTAATTTTGTTCAATCATAAAGAAACGAGAAACAGAAATTTAATAAAGAACCTCACATCTTTATTAATGTGGTATTAGTAATAAAAGGATAATTATAATGATGAATCATTAAAGGTTTTTCCAGGAAACCTAGCTCGGATTGAACTAGGGGCATTGGAGTGTTGCAAGACGCTAACCAATGTCATTTTACTATTAATGAATATACGAGTGGGAGTGATGAGGCGAAAAATGATCCGTTTTTAGGGGGTCATTTAAGCCCGATTCCGAATTTATTTGATCAAATATTGCCCTAAATCGTTCCTTTTGTGATTTTAGGTACTTTGGGAGTGAAATCTGGAAAAGGAAGCAATTCGGACGTTTTTGGAGCATAAAAGTGAAGAAAACGCCAAAGTCTTAATTTTCCATGCTGGGAACAGTGCATGACGGCGTCAAGAGCAAATCCTTGACAGCGTCAAGAGCAAATTTCATAAATTTCCATGACGACCCAGAAGAGTTTTGATGGCGTCACGTAGGAAGGGCGTCAAGAGTAAAAGAGTCATGACGGCCTGGAAGTGTATAAGTCTTGACGGCGTCAAATGTGGATCTAGGCAGTCCGAGGAGTGTTTTGGCGGCGAGGTGACGGCGTCACAAGTTTATTCTTGACGCCGTCAAATCTATTTTTCTATATATAGTTTTCTAATTTTTCACATTTAGAGAGAGAAGTTTTGGGAGAAACCCTAAGTACGATTTTGGTGTAACTTTACAGGTTTTTCAAGGGTTCCAACCCCTTGATACCTTGCATGATTAATCAAGATAAGTGTTCTTCTAATTCAACCAATATGTCTATGTATTGGTTGTCTATATCATGTTCTTGTCTTAATTCTATCATGCTAGGCTAGATCTCTTTTGTGTTTGCTTAGATCTAATGAAACCTAGATATTGATTATGTGTTGATTACTTATTTATTCTTGTCTTGGATGAATGATTTATATGTTAGGCTTAAGAAAACTGGCAGATCTCCAATTGGTAACATGCTTGAACGTCTTAAGAAACATGAACCAACGCGCACTAGGTCTTTATTGGTTGTATTTAATGCATGAGCCACTGTTTACAATCCCTATAGTTGTGCTAGGCATGGTGTAGGAGGAGATAAGATCTCATAGAATTGGGGAGTTATGTGTGCCACCCCATGAATGGTATTAAGGAATACGATCTGTCATCCATGCAATTATAACAAGTAATTAACGTGTAAAAGATATCTAGGGAGTAGTGAAATCTAAGTAAACACATTTTCTCCAATTACTGCTCACAACTTTAGTATAAATTAGCTTATTTTCATTTTTAGTATTTTATTTTGATTGCATCTTAGTATTGGGTTAGTTGAATAGCAACTAATTCCGCCCACTCTTCCAAAACCCGAGATTTTAATTTGCTTTCTAAAAAATATAAAAACACAAAAAGAATCATCCCTCACCTTTAGAACTAGTATTTAGGTTTTCTAATCCTAGCGACACTATCCCTAAGCTGAACGATCAATCCCCCGGTACTTGTCACTATACTATACTACAACGATCAGGTACACTGCCTGGTGGGGGTTGTAAGCTTCTCGAGATCCCTCGAGAGGTAAAGCCTGTTGCGATTCTCACGCATCAGGGAGCTGTTAAATGTTACGTATAAACATTAATAAGTAAATGTCTAGTATCGAACCTGAGACATCGGGATTGCACACTTTACAAACAAGAATAATGTAAAATAAATATGTATATATTAAATGTATTGAATATATATATTTATAAACACTTAATGGACTAAATGGTCGTTAGTTATTAACCGTATGGACTAACTATCATTAGTAACGAAAGATAAAGACTAGAGTGTAACTTGGGAGTCAAGAAAGATCTAGAAACACCCCTTGGGTGCTATGGCCGGTCGAAGCCCAACCCATAGGGTCGACCCATGCTTTCTTGGTCACCAAGATATCCTCTAGTATATATACAAGGCCAAGGATTAGGGTTTCACATCTTTTGTGCACACACACTAACCCTAAATCTTTTCTCCTTGTCTTTTCTTTTGTGGCCGATCGGTTCATTCCTCCCCCCCATAGGGTTTGGATCGATTTTTTCATAGCTAAAAACTAAGTGTTTTGTTTACTTGCATCAAACCTTTATTCGTTGGTAGTTTGTGTGTACAAGAACGAGGTAATTACTTACTTTAGTAATTATCAAGAGATCGATAAACAAAACGGTATGGGGTTTATCATTGATCTATTTGTACAAGAATCAAGGTTTATTTGAAGTGCATCGGGTACGTTTACTATTTATGTTTTATTTAATATTTATGTGTTATACTTGATCCTAGCTTCCGCAATACGTGCTATTTAATTGTTAAACTCTAACATCATGCCCTTGTACTATGTATGAGTGTGTCCAGGTTTCTCGGCTTTCAGCTTTGGGAGCTCAGCTTCTTCAAAAGCCTGCAATAAACAATTCAAGAATTAAACAAGGGCAACAACAACAACCATACCCAATCCCGCCAGGGCGAGGTATGGGGGAAGTTGAATGTGCTCAAAATATAAGTGAAATGTGTGAGTGTTAAAATACATACCATCATAAAATGCTAAAGAAAGATACCATCAAAAAACTTAAATTAGAAAACATATAAGCATTCAACGCATGGGAGCATAGAATTTGAAAAACACATAAGATCGGGTGCACAAGGAAGATAAGGCATATAGGAAAACAGGGCATAAATAAGCATAAAAGCACACAAGCATAGGGAACATAAAGGGTATGTTTGGCAAAGATAGTGGCAGCAAGAAGCAAGCAGTAGCTGAGAGCAGGAAGAAAAAATAGGAATGCTCTTTGCTTGTTTCCAAGAGAACATTTTGTACAAAACAAGCATTTTGTGTAAAACGTTAACCGCTAGATGCTAGTTGCTTCAAAACGCTCCTAAACACTTGCTACAAAACATACACAAAAGCATAGGCTCATAGAAAGAAATTTGGCCTAATAGCAAATATAATTCTATATCGTACGGGCGCAGCGAAGTTCGAAGATAGGTATAGGTAAAGAGCTATAGACCTAAAAAAACAAAGGCAAATATTTACACATGAGGCTACGCAGCTTGCCAAGAAGTACCATCACAAAAATAAACACAAAGCAAAAAAGAAGAGGGCGAACATAAGCATAAACACGGGCAACATAAAAACATAAACGCAGCCAGTGAGCACAAGTTTAACTCATGACTGGGTAATTTTTTTCTTTCTATTTCAAGGTTTTGCAGAAAAACATAAACGCAAACAAATAGGGAGACGCTGGTATATCCAACCTCCTGCATAGTTCCACTTTGGTCCATTTTCGGATACGCCCGCCAGTTCCTGAAAACTGCAAACATAGAAATAATGAGAAGTAAAAAATGAGAATAAGAATTATTAATCATAAAATGTGTACATAATTAACAGTTTACAAACATGTTTAGATGCGGTGATTAGATACCCATATCAGATTCAAATAAACCAATAAACGGTGATGTGGTCAGCCAATCTCATTTTGACATTTCACAAAATCGGCCCTGCTTTGCCATTACTACCAAGTACCAATGAACTATTTTTGTAACTTTGAATGGACCACTTGGGTCCCATGTAAATGTATCAAAAACCACGTTCAACAAATAGCATCAGTGTAGTAATAGAAACAGGTGACTTAAGTTTGTAAATATCTTCAAAGGATATTATTGAACAAATAATTGAATTAAGATAGTTAATTAAAAAGAAGAATACCTCATCAGGGGTCTGCTCAGCACGAAGACGACGCCCATAAAAAAGAAAGGCAATAGCATTCATCTCCAATGACTGCCTATAACAATACGCATTCATCAGCTTCTTGAGCTGCGTACTGCGCTTGATCTTAAAGAACACTTCATTCCCATCCTACATAAGCAACCACATAAGAAACTATCCATAAATGGAGAAATTTAAGGGAACCATGTTCCAACTTAATTGTTAGATACTTGCTTTAACTCAATGAAATAGAATGTAGGATAACAACACCAAATCTAGAAAAAATATGTAAAAACTGATATAAGTTTTAGGAAAAACAAAAGAACAGCCACGAACTATGCTACCATCTATTTATCTGAAAACTCATTCACGCTTAATATAATTTCTCCAGTTACACAAGTGTGTAGTGACA
Organism: Artemisia argyi; assembly: GCA_030686995.1. Taxonomy (NCBI): domain Eukaryota; kingdom Viridiplantae; phylum Streptophyta; class Magnoliopsida; order Asterales; family Asteraceae; genus Artemisia; species Artemisia argyi. The sequence goes on from JARVZY010012438.1 coordinate 387,775, forward strand.
AGACACAGGCTTTCAGGCATAGCGTGATTAAATTATATGTTGGCCATGTTATTACAAGTGAGCAGAACAAAAATGCAAACAACCATGTTGTTACAAAACACACGAGAGTAACACCAAACAATAGGACTCTTGAGTTCAACTTTCATAATATAAGTTATACGTTATGCACCATTGTTGTTTAAATGACACTTTTAAGTTCAAATAACCAATAGGATAACTAAATTGCATTCTAAAATACCACTAATAATTATAGAATCACTTAGCAAACAACACACATACTTTACGATAATCCAAATTTAATAATTTCTAACATAGAGTTACATCACTTAGGTTTGTATTCGTAATTAATCTTGTGAACAAAAAAAACGTCCATTATTACAAACTGCAAACCTACAAGCTGACACCAAAACACTATGAAACCGTACACATACATCCAGGTAATGAACACGCACGCATTTATAATATAAAGTTACCCATTTCCCATGGTTGCAAAACTAATTCAACAAACATCTACCAAATACGTACAAACATAACGCGCCATTCAGCGATTCATTTACTTTAAGTATAGAAAAACAAAACAATAAATTATTGCCATATAAATTCTACACCAATTAAACAATTAATCATATACAACAAAAAAATCAACTTATTAACTCCAAATCAAAACATCACATTATAGCCCTTAAAAAATCCTAAATCTAATTAAATGAAAAATCAGTTATAAAAAACATTATTTAAAAATAAATTTATTATACCTGACTCTTAACCTTGAGATTGATATAAGCACCTTGATCCATGGGCTTCTTCTCATCTTCTTGAGTAACAACACCATCTCCACCGCCACACCTATTTCCGGCGAGACATCAGCAGAGACGGCGGCGGTTGGTGGTAGAAAGTCGCGGCTGAAATAAAAAAGGTCAAAAACGTTATAAAACTAAGATCTAGCAATAAAACCTACAAAACTTATTTATGATACAAATAGATCTAACAAAAAAACCTCAAAACTTGTTTAATATAAATAGATCTAACAAAAAAACTAAAAAAAATACCTTAGAACTTCAAAACCCCTTCTGTGATGTGGAAGTTTCCTTGAGAGTTGTGTAGCCAGCGGATTCATATGGTGCTGGCGGCGGCTGTTATTGATAGGGTATGGAGGTGTGTGTTTTAGGTTAGAGAGAAAGAAAGAGAGGAGAGGATGGGTGTGATTTATTGATTTGCACTTATTGCAGTTTCGATTTACATTGATGGGTGACAAGGGCAAAATGGGCATTGACCCAAAAATCAGTTTTTCACTTTTCACTTTTTTCACTTTGACCAAAGATACATTATAAGTAGTTAAGATTCATTTAGTTTTTTTAGTAAATGAACAAGTGTGTTCATGTTTGCCAGGTTCATTTATCGCCTTTCATCCATCTTTGTATAACAGAAAGCGTAAACTAGCAAAAAGATGAGAGGTTATTTTTGAAATATACTCCAATTTGTAGGAAAAAGTAACACATGCGCTCACGAGACAAAAAGGAAAGAAAATGCGCATTTTTGTGAATGTTCGAAATTGTTTTTAGATGTATAATCAATTTAGTCCAAACCTTGAATTAAATTGATATGAATTTGATGATATTTTTCTTTTATTTCCAAATCGATCTTGTTAATATCACTTGCTATGTTTGGCGTAGAGCTTTTTGGAGCGATGAGCGGTGGACAATGAACTTTTTGATTTTTAGTGTTCGTTTGTCGAAAGAGCGGTGAGCTTTGCGATTTTTTAAGAAAGCTCATTTTTCAATGCTTTTTTATGAATCTGTGAGTGGTGAGCAGTGAGCTGCGGCTACAACTAACAGCTCACAGCTATTTTTGCAATCTTGTTTCGTTTAGTGAAACAATGATGATGATATAATCATAATTAGGTACTCCCAAACATAGCCTCACTTAATCTTGTTTCGTTTAGTGAAACAATGATGATGATATAATATTAATTAGGTACTCATTTTGTGTTTTATTAATTTCATAAATTAGGTTTGGTACGTTGTTATACTTGTGTGTGGCCAGAAAATGAAAATAAATAATCATATTATATATTGATTTATATCATCTATATTTACAAGGCAATAAAATGGAGGTCCTCCCCACATAAAGGCTAAATCAGACGTGAGACCCATATATATCCTCCCATTTAGAAAAAAGAAACACCCCATTAGGAACATAACCACTTGGTTACGGCTAAGCTATAAACTCTATGGTTGGATTTCAATAATGATATTATCTAGTCAAGTAGTCAATTAGTCATGCAATTGTGCTTATTTGTTTCTTGTAATCAACTTGTACTGTACACACTCGTACTTTGTAAAGAGGAGTTTATAGATGACAACTGCAATAGTTTTATTGTTCTGTTTTGTAGCGATACATTGTGTTTTGTGTGCATACCTGCTTACTAAATTTGTTTGTTATTCGTCCTCAGGTTGTCTTTGGCTTTGGCATTGACGTACATGGATAAATACGTAACAAAAGAAACTATACGTCAATCATCTTTGAAAGACTTGAGAAAAAGGTATACCGTTCTCTGTTGTAGGTCTTAAATTATACTCATTTTTTATTGAAAAGTTTTATTTTTCTTACAATTTGGAGAATGCTGGCGCATGGCCCCTACAGCTTGTCAGGTGGTTAAGGTTCTGGTGGAGGAAGGAGTGGTAGTCAAAAAAGGGGAACCAAATCAATGGAAAATACCTTTAGACTCTCCAAAAACATGACCTTAAACCAAAGGAAAATAAAGTGGAACTAGTACATAAAAATACAAGAAAGTGATTTTGGATGTGATCTTGAAAAGTGGCATAATGGGATAGATGTTATTTGAGAATAAAGAGAACAGATGCGACACATGTGTAACTTTGTACAGTATATGTTAGACATTTTTTTAGTACTCTTTTAATAAAAACCAGCTTAAGAAGACCACCACATTAAGAGAGTGATATGATCACAAAAAAAATTTCATAAATAAGTCTCACAAACTGATATAGTGGCGTGTCATTGGTGAGTTTCTCTCCTCTATCTCTTTTAATAAAAACCTGCTTAAGAATACCACCACATTAAGAGGAGTGATATGATCGGACAAAAATTTCCACAAAGAAATCCCACAAACTGATGTGGCGGTGTGTCATTGGTGAGTTTCTCTCCTCTCTCTCATTAAACCAATCACACTCCGCCACATCAATTTGTGAAACTTCTTTGTGATCATATCACTCCTCCCACATTAAAACTCTACTTTCAATCAAACTAATGACCGAGAAAATACAATGACGCATAACTATAAGAGTGAGTGTAATAGTTACTGAATTTACCATTATCATCTCAACTAGACACTAGAATTCACTCCTTACCACCAAATAGGTGTAGTAATGACCACCAAATCACTCACACAAACATACTCAATTTAAACACAAATACACCTTACAATACAAATATACATGCAAAACTAAAATTCCGTTAGGCCAAACAAATGACCAAACAACCTCCAAAATTAGGTGATCACGCGCCGTTAAAGGGAGGCGTAACAATGGTCAACGTGTTATGATCGAGGCTCTTCCACGCGTTATGGAAACCTTAATTTACATTTAGTCTAACTATAACTACAAGACACTAAAAATACAATGATCTTTACGAGTGTGACAACTCAACCATCAAAGATGAAACCCGTTAAAACACAACACAAAAACAATCACTAGAGAGCAATATAATCACCGAGTAAATAATATAAAAGTGAGATGAATCCAACCATTACTTAACATTAAACAACTCACATTAATTAACAACTTCGAATGAAGAGGGTCCTAGTTAAGAATATCAAATCCAGAACGCTAATTAACTACAGCTACCCAATTTGTAATCTACTATTGTAGTTCATTTTACTAATTTTGCATACTTAAGAACAAAATTCAACAAAATCAGCACTTCAAAACAGTCTATCCATCATTCATGAGGCTGCTTTAATCCTAACACGTTTTTAACTAGAAATCTAAACTAGCAAGCATAAACATTCATTGCGAAGGAAAATTAAGATCGAGCTCGAGCTTCATCGATTTCGAACATTCGTAATAACCAGAGCTGCAACTACCACCATTAGATGTCTCATATGGCACATTCACAAGATTGTGAATGTCATTTTTTGTCATTCCTGGATGATACTGAAACATGGGTCCAGCAGGCGCCTGTCCACCAGAAGAGTAACTCGAGAGTCTAAGCTCGAGTGCTTCTGGTGGAAGTGGGGCTGCAGGATGATACATAAACATGGGTTCAGCAGCCGCGTGTCCACCAGAATAACTCGAGAGCCTAAGTTCGAGTGCTTCTGGTGGAAGTGCGGCTGGGAAGTTTGTTTTGGCTTTGTCGCCATGAAGCTGGCGAGCTGCTGAATCATAAGCTAGAGCGGCTTGTTCGGCTGTATAAAAAGTACCAAGCCATGTACGTCTTTTTTTACCTGGATCTTTTATTTCAGCCACGTAACGGCCCCAAGGACGCTTATAGACACCACGGTAGTGAGGTTCTACGAGGCCGTTAGCGGCTGCGGCTTTTTTGTCATGTTTATAGCGGGAAGACATCTTGCTTGTGGGTGTGAAAAATTTTTGGTTTGTATTTTGTGGCTTATGGAACAGGTTTTAGTATACCACAAAGCCATTATTATTATTATTATTATTATTATTATTTATTTTACTTTTGAGGACTTCGACTATCAAAAAATGCTATTTGCATCTCTAAATTACGTTTGACTGTTTGTGTCTAAATATACGTATAGTCTCGTAATACTTACATTGAAATTTAGAGTAAATTGCAATCTTGATCCCTGTAGTTTGTCTATTTAACTAATCACATATACGGTTTTTGTAGTTTAAAGTTAAATGAAGGAATTGCATATATATCTCTTCAAAAGCTCAAAATTGCGTATATCTTCTGTGAGAATAATCAACTGAAATCGACATGGATAAGATGACTTTCCTCTAGCGATTTACCGTGAAACACCTTGTGGAATTTGGTGTAAATGCCCAAATGTCTTGATCATCAGTTAAGTGGAGATTTTCTAACAGATTGGTCAACTAAACGAATTCCATTTTTAATTTCCTCCTCATCTCAAGAGTCTGTTTCAGGCCCAGTTAGAACTTAGAAGACGACCCAGAAAAAGGCCTAGAGGAGTCATTGGACTTCTGGATAGAGGCTACTGTAATAAATTTACATAAAACATAAAAGTTTATAAACCACTAGTTAAACAAAGCCTTATCCAAAATGTGTAAATTGAAAGGAACACCGTGATCTCATGCAACTTTTGATGTCAACCGGACCCTTCCTCAAAGACCCGGCCCCATGCAATGAGCACCTGTTCTCATTGATCTAATTAGTCGGGAGTTGAGATATAACCCTTAGGCCATTTTCTCCCATAGGCCTTCCTTAAACCGATCAACTGAGTGTTTGTGGTGGGGGAATGATATCAATTAGACTTTAGTGCCAAAGAAAAGACTTGAACCCAGGTCTATTGACTTGAGCCCAAACACCCTTACCATTGGAATAAAGCTTCAATGATTAGTTAAACAAAGTCTTCAAAAACTCTCAAACATCTAACAGTGCAAACATGTTAGGATTTTAGTACCAAAAGTGTACTTTTATCTATGTTGCAGTAACATATATAGCGTCATAGCATCCAATAAGTTATGTTTCAAACTACAATTTGGAGTTTTCTTTTGCAGATTAAAGGCTCAGTTGAGCCCAATACAACTTATGAGAGAAATTCGAGTACAAAAACCGAGTAAAAAAATCAATTCTTTTTTTTTTTTGGGTTACATGCATAGGTTTACGATTCGACATTGCGAGCCGACTAATCGAATGGTGAAATCGTTTTCTTTGTTATTGTCTTTGGATTTTTTCTTCATGTTTTCAACGACAAAGTTATATGCCTTGTATGGCTACTCGCAATAGACCGCAAATAATCGGTCAAATGCAAATGTCGACCGATATTTAAATCAGTCGTGGCCACTGTTGCATTTGGGTCACCATCGGTCGAAGGTCAAGGAAATTGCACAATCGGTCGAAATTTCACTCAATATTAAACACACACAAAACATAAGCAGAACACCCGTTTCTCACTATTCTCTCTTTTTTTTTTATTTTTTTTTTATTTTTGAATTAGTTTTTGAAAAAAAAAAAGTAAAGAAAAAAGTGTGTGTCAAATTTTTGTATTTTATTTTTATAAATAATTAATTTACAGTTTAAACCCTTAAAGCTTTATTTTATTGTCATTTTTACCTTATAGTTTTAACTTTCTTACATTTTAGCTCAGAAAATGTATAAAAATTAATTTATATGTAATATTTTGTAAAAAAAAAAAAAAAAAAACCTCGGTCATCTACTATGACAACTTGATCGTGTCTGGTCATCGAAAAAAGAAAGCTGATGTGGCAGGGGATGACCCAAATCACCATTGTGAATAACCTAAGGAATACATACACAAATAATTAGTATGATTTTATATTTTGACTACTAGACAAAAATAGTTGCATGAAATATGAAGTTGAGTGAGATACTTGCAATGCAGAAAAGATATCAACAAAATAGAAATGAAGTAATATGAGCATGAGGTGACTGCTTGAGTTGAGTTTAAGTATTCTATAGCAGTATAGCACAACATGAATCACAAGTTCACAACCGTTAGATAAGAAAGAATATTTATAGGCCTAGAGATACGAGTTGAATATATGATGACCAAATCTTTTTCCTATTCTCCGACAGTCCACACAGCTTGTTGTTGCTCATCATGAAGCCAGTCAGCCACCGTGCTCTACACGTTTGATTAAAAATACTTTTATAACCTTTAAACCAAAGGAACTAGTACATAAAAATACAAAAAGAACTAAAAATGATTTTGGATGTGATCCTGAAAAGTGGCCTAATGGATGTGGATTTGAGAATGAGTAGAAAAATGTGACACGTATGTAACTTTATATTGCTAAGCCATATTTTTAGGTTATGAGAATCACTATCCTTATAATAAAAACATATTTAAAAAATACCACGACACTATAACTATAAATTTCGATCAAACAAATGAACTAAAAATTATGGAGTCGAATTAAGACTGAGTGTAATAGTGGCCAAATCTATCACCGCTACCAAGCTTCACATCAACATTTTCAGTTATTCACAAAAATCGGCTATTAAGAGGTCGTAGTAGCGACCAACAAATCAACCACGCAAACAAACCTCATTTAAATATAAATATACTCATAATGCACTCTTACACACATGAATTAAAAATTCGTTGGTCAAGCATATGACCAAATCACCTCCAAAATCTGATGATCATTCGTTGTTGGAGGGAAGCGTAACAATGGTCAACACGTTATGAGACTCTTCCAAGCGTTATGTAATAAGGCTGAGCGACCATAACTGAACAACACTGAAAACCGATTTTGTGGAAAACCTTAACTGAGAACCGAACTGAACTGACTTGGTTCGGTACAATTTATACAGTTTAGGTGTGTTTTTCTCAGTTTTGGCTCGAACTGAATGGAGCCGAAACCGAAAATCGTAAATATATTGTATAAAAAACTGAGCCGAATATGATCGGTTCGGTTTCGGCCAAACCGGATCGGCTCGACTTTTTGGTTTGATTCTGTTTTCTGTCTGTTTTGCTCATCCCTATTACGGAAAGCCTTACGTTTAGTCCAAAGGTAACGACACGACACAATAAGTACAATGATCCTTACGAATGTGACAACTCAAGCATTGAATAAAGGATAAAAGTTATAAATACTCTATGTACTTACAACATCGACTAATTATACTTGTGAATACATAAACTACTCATTATACATCACCGTTATGGGTAACTTAGTCATTTCATCTTACTTCATCTTTTACATTGTATAACTCCGGACAAAAAAAATCCGGTTAAAATACCCAAATTGCCCCCTATTTAACTCGCAAAGATTCAAAAAAGAAAACCCACTTCGAACAATAAAACCCAAAAAGATGCAAACAAGAAAACCCACTTTGAATAAAGATTCGGGTTTTTTTTAGTTAAAACACCGATTTAGGGTTTGAGGTTTTAGATTGAAAACACGTTTCGATTTGTGTTTTTTAGTTGAAATTAGATGATGATTACGCAATATTCACATTAAATTAGAGTGATTTTGCTAAAATTGGTGTTTGATGGTTGGAGGCGGTTGTTGTGTTGACTATTGGAGGTGGTGGTGATGGCTAGTGAATAGACAAAGGGTATAAAAGTCTTTTTATGTGAGAGATAGCGATTAAATTAAGCATAATAATGATAACTGATTTAACATTCTCCTAAACATAACGGTTTTTTAAAATTTGAGAAAACAAAGTGAATTAAAATATGAAAACGTACAACTTTTTTATTAGAAAAACAACACATATTAAAGGAAACAAACCAGAAACAAGATAAAAATAAAATAAAATGATAACTCACCTTTTTAACAAAACAATTAAAAAGAAATGACAACATATACGTATATACGTAGAGTATTTTTTAGCTTTTACTCTCGAATAAAAACCTGTTATCTAAACCCAACGCATATCACTTGAGAGCAAGAGCAATCACCGAGTAAATTATGTAAAAAGCGAGATGAATCCAACCATTACTTAACATTAAACAACTATATAACATTAACAACTTGTAATGAAGAGGGTACTAGTTAACAATATCAAACCGTAACGCTAACAACAGCTACCCAATATGTAATCTACTAATGTAAAAAAGCATAAAACAATAATATAACTCATTTTACTAAATCACGTACTTGAACAAAATTCAACAAAATCAGCACATCAAAACATATTCCATCATTCATGAGACTGCTTTAATCCTAACACATTTTTATCTAAAGTTCTAAACTAGCAAGCATAAACATATCATTGTGGAGGAAAATTAAGATCGAACTCGAGATTCTTTGCTATCGAACATTCGGGATAACCAGAACTGCTACTACCGCCAACACATGTCTCATATGACATATTCACATTATTGTGAATGTCATTTTTTGTCACTCCTGTATGATACGGATACATGGGTCCAACAGCCGCGAGTCCACCAGAAGAATAACTCGCGAGTCTAAGCTCGAGTGCTCTTGGTGGAAGTGGGGCTGGATGATACACAAACATCGGTTCAGCAGCCGCGTGTCCACCAGAAGAATAGCTCGAGAGCCTAAGCTCGAGTGCTTCTGGTGGAAGTGCGGCTGGGAAGTTAGTTTTGGCTTTGTTGCCTCGAATCTGACGAGCGGCTGAATCATAAGCTAGAGCGGCTTCTTCGGCTGTATTAAAAGTACCAAGCCAAATATGGCTTTTGAAACTTCCAGGGTCTCTAATTTCAGCTGCGTAACGGCCCCAAGGACGCTTACGGACACCACGGTAGTGAGGTTCTACGGGGCCGTTAGCGGCTTCGGTTTTTTTGTCATGGTTAGAGCGGGAAGACATTTTGCGTGTGATTATTTTGGTTGTATTTCGTGGCCTATGGAACTGGTTTTAGTACCTAGACAAATTGTACATGTGAATATCTAAACATATATTCGGAAATCGGAATGCGTTAAACCCTTTCATTAATTTACTTTTGAGGACTTCTACTATCCAAAATAGCATTTGCATCTCTAACTGTTTTAGTGTCTAGTCAGAAGATATTGACATAAACTATTCTTAAATTACCAAAGATATTATGAATAGGATTTTTGCGAGCGATGATTGATGCAAAATGTAACGAAGATCTTCGAGAGACCTGGAATAAAAAAGGGAAAAAAGTGTTAGGGCAAAAAATCATTAGTCTCATTGATCGTGTCAGAAGTTTAAGCGTTCAAATGTTTAGATGACAACTTGAACTTGTGACATGATCATTGAGACCAACGATTTTTGTTTAATAATCAAGCATAGTAAAATTTTAGTTTTTATTTAACTTATTGGTCGACAATATCTAAATACATAATGCATCAGTACAGTTCGAAGATATCGTGTCTTTCAAGTTAATTAATTAGCTCTCGCCCCAATTGATGAAAAAAAAAATAGAATTGGAAAAGTTCAAAGAAGACTTTGACCCTGTAAGCTAAACTGGAAATCTCGTACGGGGCAAAGTTTTATCATGTCTTGTGACATTAAAAAACCCTCTAGTTCTAACGCAGACTTGATCCACATAAAGGTGTAAGTTGAAACAAAATTTCATATATAGATAAGCTAGAAACTTTTTATGAAGCAAAATTTCGATATATTTGTAAGTTCCTTCAATTCTGTTGTTTGATCTAGAGATCATATTGGTGAACGTATTTATAAGTATCCTTTTAGCTGATAAATATTTATTTGTAAGGTTGTAATTAACGAACTGAACGTTTAGTAAACAGTTTATAAAGTACTCAATAAAAAGTTCATTTATTTATTTTATATATGTACGAAATGATCAATATTTTAGAAAATAATCAATAATCTTGTCCGTTCATTTATGTTTGTAAGCTTTTGATCATGCGTTCGTTAACGTTCATTTACGTTCTTTAATTTTTTTTAAGTTTGTATATCTTATCTTGTACTCAACACATTTAAAATTGGTGTACTTTATCATAACAACAATTTTAGAAGACAATATTATGAACATTTATGTAGATTTTATGTTTATTTTGCTACACTCATTTATGTTTTACTAAACGAACATGAACAATCATATTTCTTAATAAACAAACATGAAAAAAAAAAAACTCGTTCATTTAATCGATCACGTCAATTTATTTGTCCGATTAACTTTTAATTAACAAACATTGAAAAGGTTTTGTCTGTGTTTGCTCGTTTCATTTACTGCCTTAAATATTTGATTTGAGATTTCAACCATCTTTTTTTTTTGTAAAGGACAACCCCTGATATTACATACGATGTGGGTGAATTCCACATCTAAACCTCTAACATAGAAGGGAAAACAAACGCATCAGTATAGTTCCCCTAAAATTTTAGTTTTTATTTAACTTATTGGTAGACAATATCTAAATACATAATGCATCAGTACAGTTCGAAGATATCATATCTTTCAAGTTAATTAATTAGCTCTCGCCCCAATTGATGAAAAAGAAATAGAATTGGAAAAGTTCAAAGAAGACTTTGACCCTGTAAGCTAAACTGGAAATCTCGTACGGGGCAAAGTTTTATCATGTCTCGTGACATTAAAAAACCCTCTAGTTCTAACGCAGACTTGATCCACATAAAGGTGTAAGTTGAAACAAAATTTCATATATAGATAAGCTAGAAACTTTTTATGAAGCAAAATTTCGATTTATTTGTAAGTTCCTTCAATTATGTTGTTTGATCTAGAGATCATATTGGTGTACGTATTTATAAGTATCCTTTTAGCTGATGAATATTTATTTGTAAGGTTGTAATTAACGAACTGAACGTTTAGTAAACAGTTTATAAAGTACTGAATAAAAAGTTCATTTATTTATTTTATATATGTACGAAATGATCAATATTATAGAAAATAATCAATAATCTTCTCCGTTCATTTATGTTTGTAAGCGTTTGATCATGCGTTCGTTAACGTTCATTTACGTTCTTTAATTTTTATTTTATTTTATTTTTTATTTTTTTTTATTTTTTTTTTTTTTTATGTTTGTATATCTTATCTTGTACTCAACACATTTAAAATTGGTGTACTTTATCATAACAACAATTTTAGAAGACAATATTATGAACATTTAAGTAGATTTTATGTTTATTTTGCTACACTCATTTATGTTTTACTAAACGAACATGAACAATCATATTTTCTTAATAAACAAACATAAAAAAAAAAAAAAAAAAAACTCGTTCATTTAATCGATCACGTCAATTTATTTGTCCGGTTAACTTTTAATTAACAAACATTGAAAAGGTTTTGTCTGTGTTTGCTTGTTTCATTTACTGCCTTAAATAATTGATTTGAGATTTCAACCATCTTTTTTTTTTGTGTAAAGGACAACCCCTGGTACTACATACGATGTGGGTGAATTCCACATCTAAACCCCTAACATAGAAGGGAAAACAAACGCATCAGTACAGTTCCCCTAAAATTTTAGTTTTTATTTAACTTATTGGTAGACAATATCTAAATACATAATGCATCAGTATAGTTCGAAGATATCGTGTCTTTCAAGTTAATTAATTAGCTCTCGCCCCAATTGATGAAAAAGAAATAGAATTGGAAAAGTTCAAAGAAGACATTGACCCTGTAAGCTAAACTGGAAATCTCGTACGGGGCAAAGTTTTATCATGTCTCGTGACATTAAAAAACCCTCTAGTTCTAACGCAGACTTGATCCACATAAAGGTGTAAGTTGAAACAAAATTTCATATATAGATAAGCTTGAAACTTTTTATGAAGCAAAATTTCGATTTATTTGTAAGTTCCTTCAATTCTGTTGTTTGATCTAGAGATCATATTGGTGTACGTATTTATAAGTATCCTTTTAGCTGATGAATATTTATTTGTAAGGTTGTAATTAACGAACTGAACGTTTAGTAAACAGTTTATAAAGTACTCAATAAAAAGTTCATTTATTTATTTTATATATGTACGAAATGATCAATATTTTAGAAAATAATCAATAATCTTGTCCGTTCATTTATTTGTAAGCGTTTGATCATGCGTTCGTTAACGTTCATTTACGTTCTTTAATTTTTTTTAAGTTTGTATATCTTATCTTGTACTCAACACATTTAAAATTGGTGTACTTTATCATAACAACAATTTTAGAAGACAATATTATGAACATTTATGTAGATTTTATGTTTATTTTGCTACACTCATTTATGTTTTACTAAACGAACATGAACAATCATATTTCTTAATAAACAAACATGAAAAAAAAACTCGTTCATTTAATCGATCACGTCAATTTATTTGTCCGATTAACATTTAATTAACAAACATTGAAAAGGTTTTGTCTGTGTTTGCTCGTTTCATTTACTGCCTTAAATATTTGATTTGAGATTTCAACCATCTTTTTTTTTTGTAAAGGACAACCCCTTATATTACATACGATGTGGGTGAATTCCACTTCTAAACCTCTAACATAGAAGGGAAAACAAACGCATCAGTACAGTTCCCCTAAAATTTTAGTTTTTATTTAACTTATTGGTAGACAATATCTAAATACATAATGCATCAGTACAGTTCGAAGATATCATATCTTTCAAGTTAATTAATTAGCTCTCGCCCCAATTGATGAAAAAGAAATAGAATTGGAAAAGTTCAAAGAAGACTTTGACCCTGTAAGCTAAACTGGAAATCTCGTACGGGGCAAAGTTTTATCATGTCTCGTGACATTAAAAAACCCTCTAGTTCTAACGCAGACTTGATCCACATAAAGGTGTAAGTTGAAACAAAATTTCATATATAGATAAGCTAGAAACTTTTTATGAAGCAAAATTTCAATTTATTTGTAAGTTCCTTCAATTATGTTGTTTGATCTAGAGATCATATTGGTGTACGTATTTATAAGTATCCTTTTAGCTGATGAATATTTATTTGTAAGGTTGTAATTAACGAACTGAACGTTTAGTAAACAGTTTATAAAGTACTGAATAAAAAGTTCATTTATTTATTTTATATATGTACGAAATGATCAATATTATAGAAAATAATCAATAATCTTCTCCGTTCATTTATGTTTGTAAGCGTTTGATCATGCGTTCGTTAACGTTCATTTACGTTCTTTAATTTTTTTTTTTTTTTTTTTTTTTTTTTTTTTTATTTATTTATTTTTTTTATCTTATCTTGTACTCAACACATTTAAAATTGGTGTACTTTATCATAACAACAATTTTAGAAGACAATATTATGAACATTTAAGTAGATTTTATGTTTATTTTGCTACACTCATTTATGTTTTACTAAACGAACATGAACAATCATATTTTCTTAATAAACAAACATAAAAAAAAAAAAAAAAAAACTCGTTCATTTAATCGATCACGTCAATTTATTTGTCCGGTTAACTTTTAATTAACAAACATTGAAAAGGTTTTGTCTGTGTTTGCTTGTTTCATTTACTGCCTTAAATATTTGATTTGAGATTTCAACCATCTTTTTTTTGTGTGTAAAGGACAACCCCTGGTATTACATACGATGTGGGTGAATTCCACATCTAAACCCCTAACATAGAAGGGAAAACAAACGCATCAGTACAGTTCCCCTAAAATTTTAGTTTTTATTTAACTTATTGGTAGACAATATCTAAATACATAATGCATCAGTATAGTTCGAAGATATCGTGTCTTTCAAGTTAATTAATTAGCTCTCGCCCCAATTGATGAAAAAGAAATAGAATTGGAAAAGTTCAAAGAAGACTTTGACCCTGTAAGCTAAACTGGAAATCTCGTACGGGGCAAAGTTTTATCATGTCTCGTGACATTAAAAAACCCTCTAGTTCTAACGCAGACTTGATCCACATAAAGGTGTAAGTTGAAACAAAATTTCATATATAGATAAGCTAGAAACTTTTTATGAAGCAAAATTTCGATTTATTTGTAAGTTCCTTCAATTATGTTGTTTGATCTAGAGATCATATTGGTGTACGTATTTATAAGTATCCTTTTAGCTGATGAATATTTATTTGTAAGGTTGTAATTAACGAACTGAACGTTTAGTAAACAGTTTATAAAGTACTGAATAAAAAGTTCATTTATTTATTTTATATATGTACGAAATGATCAATATTATAGAAAATAATCAATAATCTTCTCCGTTCATTTATGTTTGTAAGCGTTTGATCATGCGTTCGTTAACGTTTATTTACGTTCTTTAATTTTTTTTTTTTATTTTTTTTTTATTTTTTATTTTTATTTTTTTTTTATCTTATCTTGTACTCAACACATTTAAAATTGGTGTACTTTATCATAACAACAATTTTAGAAGACAATATTATGAACATTTAAGTAGATTTTATGTTTATTTTGCTACACTCATTTATGTTTTACTAAACGAACATGAACAATCATATTTTCTTAATAAACAAACATAAAAAAAAAAAAAAAAAAACTCGTTCATTTAATCGATCACGTCAATTTATTTGTCCGGTTAACTTTTAATTAACAAACATTGAAAAGGTTTTGTCTGTGTTTGCTTGTTTCATTTACTGCCTTAAATATTTGATTTGAGATTTCAACCATCTTTTTTTTGTGTGTAAAGGACAACCCCTGGTATTACATACGATGTGGGTGAATTCCACATCTAAACCCCTAACATAGAAGGGAAAACAAACGCATCAGTACAGTTCCCCTAAAATTTTAGTTTTTATTTAACTTATTGGTAGACAATATCTAAATACATAATGCATCAGTATAGTTCGAAGATATCGTGTCTTTCAAGTTAATTAATTAGCTCTCGCCCCAATTGATGAAAAAGAAATAGAATTGGAAAAGTTCAAAGAAGACTTTGACCCTGTAAGCTAAACTGGAAATCTCGTACGGGGCAAAGTTTTATCATGTCTCGTGACATTAAAAAACCCTCTAGTTCTAACGCAGACTTGATCCACATAAAGGTGTAAGTTGAAACAAAATTTCATATATAGATAAGCTAGAAACTTTTTATGAAGCAAAATTTCGATTTATTTGTAAGTTCCTTCAATTATGTTGTTTGATCTAGAGATCATATTGGTGTACGTATTTATAAGTATCCTTTTAGCTGATGAATATTTATTTGTAAGGTTGTAATTAACGAACTGAACGTTTAGTAAACAGTTTATAAAATACTCAATAAAAAGTTCATTTATTTATTTTATATATGTACGAAATGATCAATATTATAGAAAATAATCAATAATCTTGTTCGTTCATTTATGTTTGTAAGCATTTGATCATGCGTTCGTTAACGTTCTTTAATTTTTTTTTTTATGTTTGTATATCTTATCTTGTACTCAACACATTTAAAATTGGTGTAATTTATCATAACAACAATTTTCGAAGACAATATTATGAACATTTATGTAGATTTTATGTTTATTTTGCTACACTCATTTATGTTTTACTAAACGAACATGAACAATCATATTTTCTTAATAAACAAACATGAAAAAAAAACTCGTTCATTTAATCGATCACGTCAATTTATTTGTCCGGTTAACTTTTAATTAACAAACATTGAAAAGGTTTTGTCTGTGTTTGCTCGTTTCATTTACTGCCTTAAATATTTGATTTGAGATTTCAACCATCTTTTTTTTTTTGTAAAGGACAACCCCTGATATTACATACGATGTGGGTGAATTCCACATCTAAACCCCTAACATAGAAGGGAAAACAAACGCATCAGTACAGTTCCCCTAAAATTTTAGTTTTTATTTAACTTATTGGTAGACAATATCTAAATACATAATGCAGCAGTACAGTTCGAAGATATCGTGTCTTTCAAGTTAATTAATTAGCTCTCGCCCCAATTGATGAAAAAGAAATAGAATTGGAAAAGTTCAAAGAAGACTTTGACCCTGTAAGCTAAACTGGAAATCTCGTACGGGGCAAAGTTTTATCATGTCTCGTGACATTAAAAAACCCTCTAGTTCTAACGCAGACTTGATCCACATAAAGGTGTAAGTTGAAAAAAAATTTCATATATAGATAAGCTAGAAACTTTTTATGAAGCAAATTTCGATTTATTTGTAAGTTCCTTCAATTATGTTGTTTGATCTAGAGATCATATTGGTGTACGTATTTATAAGTATCCTTTTAGCTGATGAATATTTATTTGTAAGGTTGTAATTAACGAACTGAACGTTTTGTAAACATTTTATAAAGTACTCAATAAAAAGTTCATTTATTTATTTTATATATGTACGAAATGATCAATATTATAGAAAATAATCAATAATCTTCTCCGTTCATTTATGTTTGTAAGCGTTTGATCATGCGTTCGTTAACGTTCGTTTACGTTCTTTAATTTTTTTTTATGTTTATATATCTTATCTTGTACTCAACACATTTAAATTGGTGTAGTTTATCATAACAACAATTTTAGAAGACAATATTATGAACATTTAACTAGATTTTATGTTTATTTTGCTACACTCATTTATGTTTTACTAAACGAACATGAACAATCATATTTTCTTAAGAAACAAACATAAAAAAAAAAAAAAAAACTCGTTCATTTAATCGATCACGTCAATTTATTTGTCCGGTTAACTTTTAATTAACAAACATTGAAAAGGTTTTGTCTGTGTTTGCTCGTTTCATTTACTGCCTTAAATATTTGATTTGAGATTTCAACCATCTTTTTTTTGTGTAAAGGACAACCCCTGATATTACATACGATGTGGGTGAATTCCACATCTAAACCCCTAACATAGAAGGGAAAACAAACGCATCAGTACAGTTCCCCTAAAATTTTAGTTTTTATTTAACTTATTGGTAGACAATATCTAAACACATAATGCATCTGTACAGTTCGAAGATATCGTGTCTTTCAAGTTAATTAATTAGCTCTCGCCCCAATTGA
The DNA here is from genome assembly GCA_030686995.1 of Artemisia argyi. NCBI lineage: Eukaryota > Viridiplantae > Streptophyta > Magnoliopsida > Asterales > Asteraceae > Artemisia > Artemisia argyi. Next base: position 405,253 of record JARVZY010012438.1, read on the forward strand.
TGAAAAAGAAATAGAATTGGAAAAGTTCAAAGAATACTTTGACCCTGTAAGCTAAACTGGAAAGCTCGTATGGGGCAAAGTTTTATCATGTCTCGTGACATTAAAAAACCCTCTAGTTCTAACGCAGACTTGATCCACATAAAGGTGTAAGTTGAAACAAAATTTCATATATAGATAAGCTAGAAACTTTTTATGAAGCAAAATTTCGATTTATTTGTAAGTTACTTCAATTAGGTTGTTTGATCTAGAGATCATATTGGTGTACGTATTTATAAGTATCCTTTTAGCTGATGAATATTTATTTGTAAGGTTGTAATTAACGAACTGAACGTTTAGTAAACAGTTTATAAAATACTCAATAAAAAGTTCATTTATTTATTTTATATATGTACGAAATGATCAATATTATAGAAAATAATCAATAATCTTGTCCGTTCATTTATGTTTGTAAGCGTTTGATCATGCGTTCGTTAACGTTCTTTAATTTTTTTTTTTAATGTTTGTATATCTTATCTTGTACTCAACACATTTAAAATTGGTGTACTTTATCATAACAACAATTTTCGAAGACAATATTATGAACATTTATGTAGATTTTATGTTTATTTTGCTACACTCATTTATGTTTTACTAAACGAACATGAACAATCATATTTTCTTAATAAACAAACATGAAAAAAAAACTCGTTCATTTAATCGATCACGTCAATTTATTTGTCCGGTTAACTTTTAATTAACAAACATTGAAAAGGTTTTGTCTGTGTTTGCTCGTTTCATTTACTGCCTTAAATATTTGATTTGAGATTTCAACCATCTTTTTTTTTTTTGTGAAGGACAACCCCTGATATTACATACGATGTGGGTGAATTCCACATCTAAACCCCTAACATAGAAGGGAAAACAAACGCATCAGTACAGTTCCCCTAAAATTTTAGTTTTTATTTAACTTATTGGTAGACAATATCTAAATACATAATGCATCAGTACAGTTCGAAGATATCGTGTCTTTCAAGTTAATTAATTAGCTCTCGCCCCAATTGATGAAAAAGAAATAGAATTGGAAAAGTTCAAAGAAGACTTTGACCCTGTAAGCTAAACTGGAAATCTCGTACGGGGCAAAGTTTTATCATGTCTCGTGACATTAAAAAACCCTCTAGTTCTAACGCAGACTTGATCCACATAAAGGTGTAAGTTGAAACAAAATTTCATATATAGATAAGCTAGAAACTTTTTATGAAGCAAAATTTCGATTTATTTGTAAGTTCCTTCAATTATGTTGTTTGATCTAGAGATCATATTGGTGTACGTATTTATAAGTATCCTTTTAGCTAATGAATATTTATTTGTAAGGTTTTAATTAACGAACTGAACGTTTAGTAAACAGTTTATAAAGTACTCAATAAAAAGTTCATTTATTTATTTTATATATGTACGAAATGATCAATATTATAGAACATAATCAATAATCTTGTCCGTTCATTTATGTTTGTAAGCGTTTGATCATGCGTTCGTTAACGTTCATTTACGTTCTCTATTTTTTTTTTATGTTTGTATATCTTATCTTGTACTCAACACATTTAAAATTGGTGTACTTGATCATAACAACAATTTTAGAAGACAATATTATGAACCTTTATGTAGATTTTATGTTTATTTTGCTACACTCATTTATGTTTTACTAAACGAACATGAACAATCATAATTTCTTAATAAACAAACATGAAAAAAAAACTCGTTCATTTAATCGATCACGTCAATTGATTTGTCCGGTTAACTTTTAATTAACAAACATTGAAAAGGTTTTGTCTGTGTTTGCTCGTTTCATTTACTGCCTTAAATATTTGATTTGAGATTTCAACCATTTTTTTTTTTTTTTTTTTTTTTTTTTTTTTTTTTGTAAAGGACAACCCCTGATATTACATACGATGTGGGTGAATTCCACATCTAAACCTTTAACATAGAAGGGAAAACAAACGCATCAATTGTGCTTCAAACCAAACATATCATAAGAAATACAAACCAAACTTATGAATAACTAATAAAGACACGAAATAATAAGTCTAAACTGACCACGAAGATTAATATCCATCTCTTCACAATAAGCCCGTTGTTCCTTAGTTAAACCTTCAAAGTCATAAGTGTCGTATAGATTATAATCTTCATCCTCAAGTAAACTAGCATCATATGCACCTCCACTAGCAATGAAATGAGCAGTCTCATCGTATACATCTTCGACCTCGTCACTATCACTATCGTCCAAAACATGATCCGCCTCCTTACCGGTATTACCAACAATATTTAAGGGTGAGCATCGGTCCCGGACCGGACCGACAAGACCGATGACTGAATTAGCAAAAAAGCCAAGACCGAGGACCGGACCGAATGTGGTCAGTCCGGTCTAACACGGCTAAATAATCAGTTTGTGGTCCGGACCGGACCGAAGACTGAATTATCCAAAAACCCAAGACCGAGGACCAGACCTAATGTGGTCGGTCCGGTCCGGTCTCGGTCGGTCCGGTCGGTTCAGGTCGTTTGCTCAGCCCTAACAATATTATTAGCCTCCTTTTGTAAAGGTAGCGGCTTCTCTTCATCATCCACCAGCACAAGCATCAAACACTTTACTTTCAACCATCTATGTATAACAGAAAGCGTAAAGTAGCAAAAGGATGAGAGGCGAAAGATGAAATGACGTGACCGCTGGGAGTAGTCTAACAAAAGAAACTACGTCCATCATTTGGTTGAGATACTTGGGAAAAAGGTACTATTAACGTTCTCGATCTGTTGTACTTCTCAAATCATATTTGATAATTGTGTAGTTGTGTGTCTTTTTGCATCTTGCTAGCTCCAGAACTTATTTTTTTATTGAAAAGTTATATTCTTCTTACAATTTGCAGAATGCTGACGCATGGCCCCTACAGCTTGTCAGGTGGAGGAAGGAGTGGTAGTCAAAAAAGGGGAACCTTAAATCAAAGGAAAATACTTTTAAACCCTCCAAAAACATGACCTTAAATCAAACGAAAATAAAGTGGAACTAGTACATAAAAATACAAGAAACTGATTTTTGGATGTGATCTTGAAAAGTGGCATAATGCATGTGATGTAGATTTGAGAATAAGAAGGGAAGTCACACCACCTCGCTACTCCTACTTGGCTGGTGGAATTCCTCGCCGGAGCTCGTTACGACACCCACTCCCATTCGCCAAAGCTCGCCACTAGCTTCCTCCTCGTCTGCATGACGAGGTAACCTTCTGACATAAAGTTATATGGACGTTGCAATATTTAACTTTCAGATCTATATTTGTGTTTATGTTTGTGTGTTTGTGTTTGTGTGTTTTTTTTTTCTTCATATCTGTAAATTGTGTGTGTGTTTTGGAGAAGAAGATACAGTTTTTAAAACTTTTTTTTTTTTTTTTTTTTTTTTTTTTTTTTTTTTTTAAATAAAGAAATTGGGTACAATAGTGGAATGGAATTTTTTTTTAAAGTATTTGGGTAAAAAAGTGAAAAAAAATAGATAACGTTTTGTTTTTTTTTTTGTTTTTTGTTTTTTGTTTTAATATATGTCTTTTATAAAAATTGTTATTTATACTTTTTTATGAAAAAGAGATAACGTTTTTTTTTTTTTATGTTTTTTTTTATAAAAAATGTTATTTATACTATTTTATAAAAAAGAGATAATGTCTTCTTTTTTTTCCGTTATGATATATTTTATTTCGTATCGTATTTTTTTGTTACGTTATTTTTAGTTGTGTGTAATATTTATTGTATTTTATTTTATTTTAAATATTAATGAAATGAATTTAGTTTATTTAATGAAATAAATAAAAAAATAAAGTTGTATGTGGTGGGCCTCAAATGAGTAAGTTGAGGTTAATTGTGATTAGTTGTGAAGAGTTGTTGGGGTAATGTGGCACCCGTGCGCCTCAAATGTGGAGATTTGTCTAGTTTTAGCACCTTCCCCTCTAAAGAGAATACATGCGACATATTTTTTAGTAATCTTATAATAAAATCCTGCTTAAAAATACCACCACATCAAAACTATATTTTCATTATAATGACACACAACTATAAGACCGTGTATAATAGTAACTATAATTATAATCACCAAATCAATTACATAAACATACTCCTTAAAGACACATACACCCCCACAAGGCCACAATATACTCGTACACACAATAACAAAAATTCCGTTCAGCCAAGCAGATGACTAAACAACCTCCAAAATTTGGTGTGGCGTCGTTAGAGGGAGGCGTAACAATGGTCGACGTGTTATGAGCAATCACCGAGTAAATAATATAAAAGTGAGATGAATCTAACCATTACTTAACATTAAAAACTTCTAATGAAGAGGTACTAGTTAAGAATATCAAATCCAGAACGCTAACTACAGCTACCCAATTTGTAATCTGCTTTTGTAGAAAAGCAAAAAACTAAGGGTGTGTTTGTTTTATTTAGATGTTTTAGGTCTGAATCTTACTACCACATCTTACTAGTAAGAGGTGGTTAGAACATCTAAATCTAAATGAAATAATGTTGTTTGTTTTTGTATAATTGTCCGAATGATTTTAAGTGCTCGTTTATGCAATTTATTTAAGTAACTTGTGTAAATATGAAACAAGACTTTTATCATAAATAAAACATACTTAATAAACCATCAAATATATTATATCAACACGAGTCTTCAATCTCTCTTATCGAGTAAGAGGTAGTAAGACAAGTCGCCCACCTCTTACTGAGTAAGATGTTATATGTCTAACTGGGTCTGACTCAAAAGAAAAAAACAAACAAGCAAAACGTCTGCCCACCTCTTACTGGTAAGAGTAAGAGGGAGTAAGACAGCTAGTAAGACTTTTTTTAAAAAAACAAACACACCCAAGTAAACAATACAATAGTAGTTCATACTAATTTTGCATACTTAAGAACAAAATTCAACAAAATCAGCACATCAAAACAGTCTATCCATCATTCATGAGGCTGCTTTAATCCGAACACATTTTTATCTAAAGTTCTAAACTAGCAAGCATAAACATATCATTGTAGAGGAAAATTAAGACCGAACTCGAGATTCTTTGCTTTCGAACATTCGGGATAACCAGAACTGCTACTACCGCCAACAGATGTCTCATATGACATATCCACATTATTGTGAAAGTCATTTTTTGTCACTCCTGGATGATACGGATACATGGGTCCAGCAGTCGCGTGTCCACCAGAAGAATAACTCGCGAGTCTAAGCTTGAGTGCTCTTGGTGGATGTGGGGCTGGAGGATGATACATAAACATGGGTTCAGCAGCCCCGTGTCCACCAAAATAACTTGAGAGCCTATGCGCGAGTGCTTCTGATGGAAGTGCAGTTGCAGGATGATAAATAAACACAGGGTTTGTAAAGTTTGTATTGGCTTTGTTGCCATGAAGCTGGCGAGCTGCTGAATCATAAGCTAGAGCGGCTTGTTCGGCTGTATCAAAAGTACCAAGCCAAGTACGGGTTGTTTTAGTTGGATCTTTTATTTCAGCCGCATAACGGCCCGAAGGACGCTTACGGACACCACGGTACTGAGGTTCTACGGGCCGTTAGCACCTTCGGTTTTTTTGTCATGGTTAGAGCGGGAAGACATCTTGCGTGTGATTATTTTGGTTGTATTTCGTGGCCTATGGAACAGGTTTTAGTACCTACACAAATTGTACATGTGAACATCTGAATATAAATTCAGGATACATCAAAGCCTTTTTTTTGTTTTTAGTTTTTAAGGACTTCAACCATGCAAAAATGCCATTTGCACCTCTTATTCATTTTTGTGTCTAGATATGTAGTATTCTCGTATTATTGAACGTAGAACATAGTTTTAGGGAGGAGCAGTGCCATTAACCACCTAGTGGAAGCGTCGTCATCTTGGAAAGGCCCCTAGGGATCTGGTTAAGTCGTAAATAATTGGTTGAGAAACGAGAACACGACACATGAACCTAAACCCAGCATCAAAAGATACAGACTGGGTAAAAATAATGGTTATCTGGAGTGATGATTGTATCGTGAAATGACATAACAATAGCTTGCCATCATGTACCTAGGCATTGTTGGGCGACTGCCACAATGAACAATTGTGTACCAGCAAAATGAAAATGGTTTGTTTTAGTTCAGCAAGGACCACGAAATATTAAGATCTTTAATGTTAGGCATCAATCTTAAAATGAATGTTGTTATGTGTATTAATTGTTTGCCTAAACTTTGCACATTTACTCCCAAGTCCTAGTTATCTTATGGCATATCTTTGCGACCATAAGGCATTTTGAGAGCAAAAACCAACAGCATATACCGACCATCCATCAACATGCCAAAACCTTGAAATATCACTCGGGCGCTTGATTGAATACCACCTGCACGGATCATCCAGAACATGATGCTGGAACCCAATTAAAGAGTCAAGACCTTAGACCTTACCGGTGGTAACTAGAAGCTTCACTGTACCCACCCCAGCCACTTTAAGACGACTATTGTTGTAAAACTAACCTCATAGCCACTCAATGAGTGGTAGTCCACAAACATGTCCCTTGAGTCACAAACACAGAAAATTGTACTCACAAAACCGAAACAACAAATGATCTATTTCAGTAAACATGAAAGGACAAATATATCAAATGCATAACAAGATACGTTTCACAATGAGTTGCAACCAGATTTACAATAGGATTGAGAAATCACATAGCATGAAGTTTGAATTCCGCCAAAAATGATCCAATATTCGAAATTTTTTTGTTGTGCAAATCACTTTCCGACATACCAAAATCTAAACTAAGAATACAAATTTCTTCAAGATCTAAAAAGTTTAATAACGCCAACTATAATTGCCATATTGATGAACTATGATCACGTACTATATCCGTAGTCGATCTAGGTAGTAACAAATATACTATATAACATGTGGTTCCGCTGTTCTTAAAAGGTTCTGTATGCAGCTCCTTAACCTGTGTCCAAAACCTGGTGAAAAATGCAAATGATTAATTATAATGTGTTAACCATGTCAAGATTGCAAAAACTTGCAATTTATAAAACTTATTCCAAAGTCTATTACAATATTGAGGATTCCAGTTTGTAGGTTAAGTATATTCCTGCACAATTGTACAAATATATTTATTCTGGTACGTACGTCCTACATTGACTGTGTTCAGAACAACTTGTTCCAGTCACTATTAAAACACGGTCCCTTAAGTGCATCTGTTCAAAGCCAAGTTGCATTGTTATGACTTAAGAGAAACGACTTCAAATGTTGCGTTCTTTTCAGTTTTACCCAACAACCCCCATTTGACCCATCAAATTTGTTTTGCCATATGTTTAGCTTTGAGGAGACCATATTGCCGTACAATTGATGGTGCAACTTACAGTTACATTTTGAATTTTAGCTATTTTTTAAGAATACAATATGATATGTGGCAGAGCATTGATTACAGTGACCAACTACACTTACATATACAAAGCTGAAAGCTCTGAGATATACGAACCAGGTGACCGTAATTCTAAAGTGTCCTAATCCAGAACTACATTGGAGTTGAAACACATAATTGATACTTGCCATTAAAAAGGAATTCCATGCATATCTATCTATACTACATTATAATGCATTTGAGACTATTCTATAATTAGAAAGGCTTAAAATTCAGACTTTTTTCTTGCTTATTATGGAAAGATTTCAAAATTAATTTGTTAGGAAGCAAGTTGGTTTGGAAGTTTGTTATGAAACGGTTGGTTGTTCAAACTAAAATTATTTGGCTCAAGCATCTCTAATATCTCTACTTATAAAGTATGTAGACAACTAAACGTGTAACCAAATAACGCAAAATATAATCACACGGTACCCGCCGTCGCATTGCGCCGGTACCGTTATAGTATATATCATATATAGGCAAGAAGATCAAAGCGAAAACGGCTCCAACATGTTTACAAGCGAGGAGATAGCTTTACTAAAACTGCTTATGTGCATATGTCGTGTGAAAATAAGCAGTTATTAAAAAACAAACAGCTTATTTGCACTACCTACATTTGATTATAAGCAAAATTGGATAAGCAATCCCAAAACAGAGATATCCAAAAAGGCACAAAGCAGATAAGAAGCAGTCCCCAAAAGACACAAACGCAAACATAAACACCAGGAGTTATAATAAGCAATGATCCGAACAACTAGACCCCCATTTTTGTGTGCTGCAAGTATATGAACCGTTTATCTAATTTGTCATTAACTAATAATTTTTCATAACTAACAAAACTAATTTAACTAAATCTATGAGTGGTTAAACAATAACGTACTATTTAATTAGTAATTACAGAAAATAGAAAGAAATTATACCACTAATCCTCCATGTCGTCGTCCACATGAACGACGCCAGACTGAGCATCACCTACGTCATCGCCTCCACCAGCTACAGCGCCACCATCTCCGCCACCACCTACATTACCATTACCACCACCACCTCCATTGCCATGCACAAGCTCAATGACCCAATCCTCATAAGCTAGTATCATCAGTAATGAATGCGCATATAGAGCCTGTGTCCTTCGCAGGCTAGCTCTCGCTGTTTGGAGACGACGTTTAGTTAAACGGAGTTCGGCCCTAGTTGTACGCAGTTGGTTAGTGACATTGTTAAAGCGGTTAGTTAGTTGTTGCATTTCAGTTTGGAGTGCTTCCATTTTTTCGATAGGGATATTATGGACTTCAATTACTAGATATATATAGAGAGTGAAAAATGGAATCTTTGTTACGGAGTAGTATTTATTACAGGGCCTAAATGGATTGGTGGCCCATGGACCTATGTGAATCTCCTATGCGGCGGGAAGTGCATATTATGAAAAATTAGAAGAGCATAAACTTATTTTGTTAAATAAAATGTCACGTTAGAAAAATAAATTTTTTGTGGATGACAAAGATTGTGGATTATTTTTAAAAAATAAATTGTATAAACTAGTTTTTAAAAACATGCTGGAGATTATATTTTACAATTATATCATTTTAAACTTTTAATCTACAATTACAGCTAATTATTTAATCACCATTAAAAAAAAAAAAAAAAAAAAAAAAAAAAAAAACCTGCAATTTTAATTTTTTTGGCAACATCAACAACATCAATAGCTATTTTTGACAAACATATTCTTAATGAAATACTCTCGTTTTTTTTTTGATTTTCCGATAATAAGTAAACAACAAACATGCTATATTCTTTCTCATTTCATTCCATGTGATGAATAAATGAATACTATTATTCAACTCTCATATTTACAAACATGGGAAATATTTTAAATACTTTTTTTCTTTTTTTAAATAGTGAATTATATTACTATAGATAATATATCCAAAATACAAAGCAAGTTTCAAGAGAATTGAACATAACCCAAACACTCATGAAAGAGCCACAAACATCAATATAGACTCAGAGTTTCTAACTCCTATACATACTGTTTGCTGAGTCTTCAAATTTCCTTGTAATTCACCAAGCAACAAAGATATACCACGACTATTACTACATTTCCTCTTTGCAAGATTGCTTTGCAAACAAATATGCACCAGCCTCCTCACATAATGTAACAAAGTCCTATCATAAAGGAGCATCATCAATAGAACAATATCACTTGTTGCTAGCTCATCCTATTAGTGAATACATTTCCATCAGTTCAGTACAAGTAACTTGAAGTTGAACAACAACTTTACCTAAACTTTACTAAAATGGCTCATCACTAATCTGAGCTCTGCCAAACATCAGTGATAACCTCTATGGATATCTGTGAAACTTCGACTACATTTCCTTTCTACAAGATTATCCAAGAATCTCAATGCAGCTACATCCTCACGGAAAGGATATCCAAACACTTTCAAAGTAAGAACTCCAACCTTTTGATAAATCAAGGTAGTCACATCTTTCATGACTCACCTTATTTATTACAAAAATTAAGAATTCTACTTGGCAGCCTTCATGTACAACCATTTCCATTAGCACTTGATCCTTCTTTATCAACATACATAATGAACAATTATTCCATAGGAAGTAAGAAACTGCCATTCCCGAACACTCCTTTTGTCAGCTCATATTACAACAACCAATACAATAGAGTAAGTAGCCCCATATTTCATAGTTCACCATCTCATATTGTACTAGTAATGCTATTATCAATAGTTCAATACCCCATATCCCATATACCTCTTTGACATCTTATGACATTATATCCTTCAAACTAGCAATCTGCATTTTAAGCACTTCTTCCATACTCTGCCACAGTTCTTCCTATTTCCTTTTTTTGTTCTGAAAATGTCTTAGGTCAATTTCTTGCCACAAGAAATACACACTAGCAGCAAACATTAGTTTCTTCACAATAATCCAAATGTTCATTTTGTTTGGCATTGCCACCATTTCATCAATCACTTCTATCCAGTTGTTACTGCTTGTGCTAAACTTACACCTTTGTTTAGCTTTACTCCACATATTAGTAGAAAATTCAAAATTGACACTGAAATAACAAATGATCATGACTATCACTTTCCTTATAACATAAAGCACACATCATTACTTTGTTAGGATACCATTGCATCATTCTGTCCTGAGTTGACCGAACAATGAATGCATGTCTGGGAATCAATGAAGAAAACCACACCACATTACACCAGTCCACTGCATCTTCATTCTTTGTTCCTTAAATCCCTCTAAGCTCTGTTCACATTGAACTTCAGCAGGTTGTTCTTATTACTTAGCCATTTTACACTATCATTCTTGTTTGGGTTAAGGCTTATATTGCAGACTTATGTTAGATTTGGTATTTGCTTATTCCATTCAAAGTTGCAATTGGCCATTATCCACCAGGTCTGCAACATAAGTTGAATTGGTGAAGCATGCACTAAAGATTTGGCTTTTGCCTTTTGGATATAAACCTTGCCAAGGGTCCAATTTTATTGCAAGTATCTTACCATATCAGTGTAGATTTTCCATTACCAAGACAACTCCAAACATGTGGTCTGTCCATACCAGTATTTTAGATACTTCCCTTGATAGTGTTCTCATATAAAATTCTAACAACAACAAATTAAATAATGCCCACCAATATTCCAATGTTACATTTGAACTTGTATATATGGTTTTTGATTGTGTGTTGACGTCATCAAAAATATATGTTATTATGTGATATAATAAACTTTAACAAGTAACTCATATTCATATTCACCTCACATAAAAATGAATTATTTTGTTAGACATCATCTATATTCGGTAACTTTAAAACTGAGCCAAAATAATATTGAAGTTATATACAACATATAAAAAGAATAAGTGGTGGGGACCTGAACTTTAAGCAGTGTTATTCCATTGGAAACAATTGAACAAGCTGGATTGAGCCACAGTATGAAAGTCAAAGACATGATTTGTGATGGTCAATGGGTATGGCTTGTTAACTGGCTTAATGATTTTCCTATACTCAATACTACTCCTGCCCCAAGTATTGTTACATGCTCAAAAGATAAATATATGTGGTGCACTAATGAAGGGAAAGTTGTTAACTATACTACCAAGACAGTATGGAAGGATTTGTGACAAAGAGGTGATAAAGTTGATTGGCATGATCTTGTTTGGTTTTCAAACTGCACTCTCATTTATTGTCTGGATTTCAATTCTTGGGAGATTATCTACACAAGATAGGTTGAAGAAATGGTACCCCGACAAGGATATGAAATGCCCCTTGTGTGAAAACTGTCTGGACTCTCTCAATCACCTATTTTTTGAATGTTCTTACTCCATCAAGGTTTGGGTGGAGTTAAAAAAGAAAGCTGAGTTACAATCTTTACCTGATAGTTGGGATGAAATTGTGAGAAGGGTGTCTAACATGAAGCACAACAAGTCAATTAAAAGTGTGTTGAGCATAATTCTAATTGCAGCTTGTATGTATTTCATTTGGAATGAGAGAAATAAAAGACTCTTCACAAGTGTAATGCATGATAGCAAGGAATTGACTTTCAATGTGATAAACCATGTAAGATTGAAATTGTCGAGCCTAAAGGTGAAGAGATCTACACAAGTTATGGAGGTATGCAATAAATGGGAAGTTGTCATGAATGAGAAGCTGAATTGAGGGGTGTTTGGGCTAACAAGAATTCATGCTGGGTTCTTGTATAAATAGCAGTGTTGTGATTATGATTGACTGCAACTTGGAAAGGTTTATCTTTATATATTTCATTCTGATCATGGAATTGAAAGATTCTTCAAACTCACAAACACGATGATGGCCTTGTATCTTGGATTTCTCTAAACTGTTTGTCTTTGAAGCTACAAGACATTTCTCAATAGGCCTTTGTTAGGTAATTGAGCTCTGTTTTTGTAGATTCTTAGACAACAGTTTATTGATCTTCATAAAGTAGGTTTCCATGTGTGAAGCGTATGTGAGTTGGAGGGCACTGTATGAAGATAGGAATAGTAAGGAGTGAAAGATGAACCTACTTGGTCCTATCTATACACTTGATGCGTGGAATTGCACCCTCGCAAAAGGTTTTACCTCTCAAGGGATCTTGAGAAGTTTGCAATCCCCACCAGGCAGTGTACCTGACCGTTGTAGTATAGTATAGTGACAAGTACCGGGGGATTAATCGTTCAACTCAAAGAATAGTGTTCGCTAGGGTTAAAACTCAACTAAACTAGGTCTAGAGCTGAGGGATAATTCTTTTTGTATTTTTATATTTTAAATGAAAGCAAGTAAAATCTCAGTTTTGGAAGGAGTTGGCATCTTAATACGTGACGCTGTCACGAGCTCTTCAGAAAACATTCTGGCGCGTCACGTATAATTGATTTATCCACCTCTTTGTCAAGTCATGACGCCGTCACTAGTAACTTGTGACGCCGTCAAGTGCAATTTCCAGCATGATTTTAAGACTTTGTCGTTTTCTTCACTTTTTCGCTCCAAAAACGTCCAAAATGATTCCTTTTGTAAAATTCCTCTCAAAAGTACCTAAAATGACAAAAGGAACTATTTAGGCCAATATTTGATCAAATAATCTATACTTTGGCCTTAAATGACCCCCCCAAAAGCGGTACACTTTTCGTTTCATCAAATACCCTTACACTTGAGATTTGCTTGTCCTCAAGCAAATGCGCTTTTATTCTAATCAAAATACAAGTTAGGGGTCATTTAACACTAATATAAAAGTAATTGCAACAAATAATCGTTCCACTTCAACCAAAAACAAGCACGGAAATTATATACTAGCACCTCACAAATAGTGTTTAGATACTATCATCTCTCGGGTGTAATAAGGTATATATATCACAATATGGAAATGGAAAACATCTCTCACTACCTGTTATAGCAAATAGATTACCATAGGCTTGGGAAATGATCAAACCTCCACCACTTGGCGTAAGCGCCTAGGATAAACTATCAAAGAGGTCTTTTAAAGGGTTATAACGTGAGGTGTAGGGATATGATAAACACGATTTTGTTGGATAAATGCAATATTTACTGGTGGCGAGTTAATCATCTTGGTCAATTGCATGTACAATGTGGTGTTGTTAAGCCAAGAATCGACTCGACTTAAGCTAATAACAAAGTAACAAAAACATAAAATGAAACGGGATGGTAGTCCGTTTTTTTTTTTTTTTTTTTTTTTTTTTTTTTTTTTTTTTTTTTTTTTTGCATACACTCTTTCCCTACCATCCAAAATAATACATCATAGGGAATTTGCATTCCCATTACACTTGAACTTTTATATACTTTACAATAAACTATTCTAATGACTCGAATCAAGATAATCAAAACACTTGGAATACTTTTTAAGATTAATGCACATGTGGGGGTAATAAATGATTTTCTTCCCCATTACTCCATAACAATAGTACTTTACCCATGAGTCCCAATCGTCCCAAAACAATATGTACAAGATATAACTCGACTTAGCAACCATGTAATCAATTAGACAATTAACTAAGGGTTTAAACAAATAAGAATAATGCACTAAAGATGAGTGCATACAAGGAAGGCTAAGGCGATTTGGGTGTACATTTGGGTGGATTGTAAACAAATTCTTCCTTTAAGTAAAATGCTTAAAGTTAGAAACAAAAAGATAGGCTTGGAGGAGTGTGCTAGGGGTATCGTGTACTAAAAATGAGTACAACACAAAGGTGTGGGAAAAATTGATTGACTTTACTAGTTAAGTAATTATGACTTAAATGGTCAAGTAATTATGATATGGGTTTAAACACAAGGGTGATCCTAATGCCTCTTATCATGTAGTAAATCCTTCTACACGAATGTAGTCTCACTAGCGGTCTCGGGATGCATCACTAACGCAAGTTCTAGAATCTAAGTACTACCGGTACACTCATAAGCACTAATAATGAATGCTTTTCCTAACAAATCTAAAGGCGAACCTCACATATTTGGGTGGAATTTTTTTTTGAGTGGTACGGTTTTTGTGATAGTCATACAACTCCTATCCATGAGACGCTCATTAAGGCTAAAGCTTCAATCTTAAATGTTGTAAAATTTTTTAAAGTTGGTGCTAAAATTGCCCTAACAAGTATTTCTCTTAGTTTTATTACACACCTACTTTTGAACAAACAAACTCAAGCGTAATTGTATTCTCTAAAATATCGTCATTTACCCTCCCCTTACACTTAAGCTGAACATTGTCCCCAATATAACCTGTTACACCTAAGAAAACAATTATGGCAACCTCACATAAAATCAGCGGCAATCTATATATATAAGGATATAATGCTTGTGGAATGAATGTTTGCAGATTTTCTGTAGTTTATAAAACTAAAGAATTAACAAAAACTTTAAGACTCCGTTAGAAAAACAAAATTTGCAAAATTTGTCAGAATTTTTACACCTGACGCCGTCAGGTTATGATCCTGACGTCTTCAGAGTGTTCTGACAGAAATCTCATGTTAAGTTTCCGGAAAATTTCTGGAAAAACTCATGCCTCAATTCCTGGAAAATCCTGCAAAACATTATTATGACTCGATACAAGCATTTGACTCAAACAAATACTAATATACATGTTCTTTTAATATTGTTGTGGTTCATGTTCAATTCCATTCTTAGAAACAAATTTAGATTTCCCTTACACTTATCTTTTGCGAAATACCTTTTTATGAACTTAAGACAAACAACAAGGTAAAGCATTTTCACAATTTAGTATGAAACATGATCCACAAACAATAAAAGTCAAGCATGCATACGGAAGTAAATAAAATCAAACAAACAAACAATCAAACAAAACAAAATAAATAAAACAACCATAATAACAAAAATTCTAAATGCATAAAAGGAAACAGTAGCAAATATCCAATGGCCAACAGAGGCCAAATCCTACGCTATTACAAACCAAATTGTTTGAAACATTCAACCATAGATAAATTGTTCAGAAATCATGACACAACCATAAAAAATCATTGGGGAGGAGGACCAAAACGGTAGTCATAACCAGGAGGGAGATGTCCGGTGTACCCATAGGGTGGATAGTCCTGCTCATGACCAGGGAATGGGTCAATCTGCAAATGAGGCTCGATGTGATCACGGGTCGATAGATGTTGCATCTGACGGATCGTGTGATCGTACATCCAATCAAACCTCTGGTCAGTAGTGGCTCTCCAGGTATCCATCTGACCCATCCAGGCCCCCTGATGAGCCTGCCAATCCCCCCGACCCATGTGCCGGTAGTAGTCTGTAGATCCGACCTCATAATCCCCATATTGCTGCTGCTGGGGTGCACCCTCATCATCGTCCTCATCATCATCATCAGCAGCCGCTGCTCCCCCAATGACATACCAAGCAAAAGACCCATCCCCTAACTCCATCACAATGTTCATCTGCTTGAGGGACTTGGCCTTCACCACCCTGCATGTACCACAGTCACTCAAATACCCCATGATCTCAAGCAGAAGAATCCCATAGGAACGGGCCAGGCATGTCACAAACATCCCCCATATATCTTATCACCTTCCTTTTCCCCTACATCTCCTTTCAGATAGCTCGCCACCCAGAATGGGATGTTGCAGTATACATCCGGTGAGAAGATGGTATATAGGTAGAAGAGGTCAGAAGCAGTGACACGATGGTTGGAGCTGTGGCATCCTGCTAAGCTGTAGGTGATACACCTATGGACTAACCTAATCCTAGGATCCCTGATGAGGTCGCTCCAGTAGTCAAGGTATATCCCCCATTCCCTATGATCGGCCAAAATGTAGCACACCTCAAATCATTCCTCATTGTCTCACCACCCAACAACCTACGCAAAAACCCACCCTGAGTCATCTCATGCTGAGTGTACAACCCCAACGTCCAACCAGACTCTGCGACTGAACAAGTCCTATGCTCACCTCCTAACCTAAAGTAAAGAGTAGTACCCATCACATCATTTATTGCCTCAGCCAAATCAAAACGGAAAGTAGCAAAGAATTCACGCACCAACTCGTTATAAATTGGTTCCTTCACTCTAAACAACCTCTCCCATTGAGGACCGGTGAATGCATCAGTTTGAAAACATTGGACAAAGGCTTCCTCGAGGCCTTGATTCCTCAAGAAATTCCAATCAATCACTGCCCCACTATTAATCTGGTGGTAGAGCAATTCGGCGTATTTGGCGGTGGAGGTATCATCCTCAAACATACTCCAACTAAGGACCGTGTCACCCAAGTTCTCACATTGAGATCTCGAGGAACTCCCCCGGTTGTGTCTAGAACGCTTGCTCATTTTCCTGGAACAAAATGGAATGGAACGAAAGTGATTAGAATAAGGATTTTAAGGAAGCTTATGTTGTCAGACCCTCCTGACGCCATCAGACCGTAAAGGCTGACGCCGTTAGGTATAGCAGATATTTGAAAATGCAACTAGGAGGGAAAAATCAATTTTTCAAACTCAAAATCCCTGAGCCAAACACACCTTTTTCCAGAACCTATGGGTGGTGGATCAATAATTCGTGGGTTGAATAATTTTTTCTTATAATCGAATCACGAAGCCTATCAATTACTATTACCAAAATGCCTTAATCGTGGTTACAAAAAACAAATACAAGGGCATTACGAGTTCTAGTAATGAATCCGTTTTAGGGGTTTGGATAATGGGGCTTTTCCAAATTGATGGGTCCTAAGCATAATTGAATGAATGAGGATGAAGAAAAATCACTTACCACGTGGAGATTGGCAGCGAGAGATGCAGGAGTTGATCTTGAAGGTTCGGAGTGAGAGTATCAAGTGGATATTGTTTGTGGGGTATGTGGTGAAATTGATGGAAAGGAGGTTAATATTGCTGATAATGCGAGGTGACGGCGTCATGAGTAAATTCTGATGCCGTCAGATGCCCGGATCATGAGTACTTTGTGACAATTCCAATTTGAGTCCCTATACTTTTGTCAATAGCTTATCAAGGTCATAAACTATGATAGCCATTCTCGTTAGTGGAGTCCACCAGGGTCAAATGTTTTGTTACTGTCACAAGATGTGGTATGGTTTTGGATAGGGCTGGTTACAATCCCGTTCAGGTCGCAATCTCCATATTGGTAAGTAGTGGGTAAGGGAAGGAGTTTTTCAATAGAAGTTTTTGAAGTGGAAGTGTGTTTGAGGTGCAACCTTTTCACACCAGGTTTAAAACCAAAGGAACGTTTTTTAGCTTCGTGCAAATTAAGGAGCGTGACTTGCAAGCTTCCAACGAAGATGTTGTGAATTTGCGAGTCCTTTTCTTCTTGAGGGAGCTCATGGAAGTAAGGGGAATTTGAAGGTGAATCACTTGGGGAATTTTCTCCATTATCCCCTCTTTCACATATCACCATAGCGGTTGGGAGTTCAAAGATTTTTTCGAATTTCCTTGGTGTGGATTTTTCCCTAATCTTCTCCTTAATTCTTGATATAAACTTATCAGCCAAGTCCATAAAATCATTTATAGTGCTTTCCATGCGAGTTTCTAATTGTTGAATCTGCCTCTCCTGATTATTCATAAAAGTTATCATTATCCCTTGGAACTCCTCTTGTCGTGAACGTTCAGGAAAAGTATGTTTACTAATTGCGCTCACATGTCTATCAGGACTTACTTCAGCTTCAGCATCAGGCATTTCACTTTTCATTAATTCCTTAACATGCTTTTTGATGTTCTCCAATAACTGTTCTTGGGTTGCATTCACGTAATTTAGAATTCCTTCTTCCAAGAACATTGGATCCTCCCATCCTTCTTCTTCGTATTGTGCTAAGCCTTCAATAACCTCCCAGCACTTATCAATGCTAAGTCTGCTTAGTCTACCATTCGCAGCGTAATCTATGGCCCTTCTCATTTGATGATTAACATTATCGTAAAAGTTTTGGATTTGAAGCCAAGGATCTATGCCATGATGAGGGTGTAGGATCTACCCTTGATAGATCTTGAGCCAATGGATCGACAGCCTACTAATGTAATCACTAGCAAGACTATATAGACAATCTCTGTGAGCTTGTATCTATTGCGGAATATAAATACAAACGATATACTAAATACTTTGATCCTTTATGGATCGTTATTATTAACTAATAATTGTTTTTTTAACACGTACATAATACAATAACCTTGGGTTCCTTTTATACTAGTAGAAACCCTAATCTCTATTAAAAGAAACGTATATTCATAATACTCTAGAAGATATTCTACCTATCTTATCTATAAATAACTAACTCTTATCTACGGATTAACTATATCCGCAGAACCTAATGTATCAGCAGAATCCAGATCATCAGCAGAATCACTATAAGCTTCAGCAGAATCCTGTCAGCAGTATCCATCAGCAGTATCTATATGCTGACTTCAATAATTCCCTACAATCCTCCCCTAATCTTGCAGTTGACATGGTTAACTCCAAGATTCTTGATAGATCTTTAAAACCAGAAGAAGAGGATTGAGCATGAACTTCAGCAGCAAAAAATCTTCATCAGCAGCATCTCTATGATCAGCAAAAACTTTGAAACCACCATTCTTCGCAGCAACAAATGACCAAATGTACATCAAAACATAAGTTTCATACTATTCTCATCACTTCCAGGTGTGTTAACTCCTGTGAGAGGTGAATCATTGAAAATAATGGATTTGATGTCTCTTTACCAATAGCCATTACTACTGGAGTAGCCAAATGTTTCAGTTCACTAACTATAGTACACTGATGACCATATGATTTTTAGCAAATCATTAGCTATAAACGGATTTGATATGTCTTTACCTGTAGCCGTTTGCTCAGGACTAGTCAATTATTTGGTTGATTAAACCACCTTGGTAAATTGAATACCAAATATGGTTTTTCACTGCCTTTACCACAAGCCATACACTTGTAGGCTAGCCAATTATTGGGAATCCATAAGGAAAA
Source organism: Artemisia argyi (assembly GCA_030686995.1). Taxonomy (NCBI): domain Eukaryota; kingdom Viridiplantae; phylum Streptophyta; class Magnoliopsida; order Asterales; family Asteraceae; genus Artemisia; species Artemisia argyi. The sequence goes on from JARVZY010012438.1 coordinate 424,590, forward strand.
ATCCATGGTCAATTGACAACCATCCAACTCTCAGCTGTTAAGCATGGGTGAGTTGAGTACCCAATAGTTTTTAGCAAACTATCACAACTATCAACAGATTTGACTTGTCTTTACCAAAGCTGTACCCTTTGGACTAGCCAACTTTTTGATGGAATAGTCAACATCATGGTAAGTTGATAACCAGATAAGGTGTGGAAATAACCAACACCAAAACCTGCATACAACATACAAAACACTATACAAATCTGTTAGATTTTTGTTTTTGTTTTTGTTTTTGTTTTTTTTACTAAATAAAGAAAATAAACAACCATACAACAATATATCATACAAATATCAATCAGCTCTAGCCACCCTGATCCTAGATTTGAACAAACGAATCAAAGATTCAGCAAATAGTCTAGCATTCCCAATTAGATCAGGAGGAATCTCCAAATGATGTAGAAGCATTTTCTCCATAAGAGGCACAGTCAGAGGATAATCCCTATCAATAAACATAATCACCCTCATACCAGATGTAGTTTCCAAAACATGAACATAAGGAAGAGGATAAAATCTCCAACTTAATACTTTCCACCTATGATTATGATTCCAGACTGCATACCAGAACCAGTGGAAGAATCAGAATCCATGAGCACTTGAAGATCCCCCAAAAGATATAAGCCAGCACCTTCAGTAGTATGAATAGCATAATACTTGGTAACTAAGTCATAGAGAGTGAGTAAATCCTGATGATCCACAAAATGCAAAATTTCTTGTAGAAAGGTGAAGGACAGAGATGATCCTTCAAGCCTATAAATAGTATTAGACTGCCCATTACTAGAAACTTCCCATCTAACCAAAACATCTCGAAAACCCTTAGGCCAATCTTCAGGAGACCCTTCCTCAAGAAAAGAAGAATCATCAGCATCAAAATCCAACACCTTCTGCATATGAGAAGGTTTTGAGACCTTCATTCTAGCCATTCTTTTGGCCCTTCTACCAAGAATATATACAGCAGAGGAAGGTGAAGATGGTTCATGGGTCAGTGTAGTCTCAGGAATAACATCTGAAGGATCATGTACAACAGCTGAAGAAGATGCTAATGGAGGAGTAGCAGAATCCATGGCAGAAGGTAAGACATGGATATGATGAGCCTCCATATTCAACCTAGCTTGTTTAGCTATAGCAGCTTCAATTTCAATGAGTCTGACCTTTTCTTCATGAATTTGATCCTGATGCAACCTTTGTGCAGCTTCCTCACCTAATCTATCTTCCTCCATCTGTCTTCTGGACCTCTTCCTAGAAGGAATATCTGCTTCAATAACCTTAGCTTTACCCTTGTCCATAGAAGAAGGTTTATCAGCAAAAGTATGAGCAGTGTCAGCAGAAATAACATGTGCATGAGCAGCAATATATGCATCCTGATCAACGTATGCAATCTTATCAGCTGAATGAGAAGGTTCAGAAACAGGAGTATCACCAATCTGAAGACCTTTTGGATGAGGCTGATGAATACCAAGAAGTCCATCCTTTTGAAGTCTGGTCTTAATCAAGTTGTATTGGTGAATCAACTGATCATCTGATAAGGACCAGACTTGAGTCTTAGTCCATGGTTGATTTTACACTGCACTACTTTGATTCTTCACAAATTCTCTCATCATCTGCCTTTGCTGTGCTTGAGTAGGAGGTTTATCCCTCTTTGCTTTGGCTATCTTCTTAGCATCGGCTTTTCTTCTGAGTTTCATGAGCTCAACCATTCTAGGAGCATAATCAACTTCTGGACCTACAAACCAAACACCAAAACAGAACACAGAGGACAAATGATGAGGCGAAAAATGGTCCATTTTTAGGGGGTCATTTAAGCCCGAATCCGAATTTATTTGATCAAATATTGCTCTAAATCGTTCCTTTTGTGATTTTAGGTACTTTGGGAGAGAAATCTGGAAAAGGAAGCAATTCGGACGTTTTTGGAGCATAAAAGTGAAGAAAACGCCAAAGTCTTAATTTTCCATGCTGGGAACAGTGGGTGACGGCGTCAAGAGCAAATCCTTGACGGCGTCAAGAGCAAATTTCATGAATTTCCATGACGACCCAGTAGAGTTTTGACGGCGTCACGTGAGAAGGGCGTCAAGAGTAAAAGAGTCATGACGGCCTGGAAGTGTCTAAGTCTTGACGGCGTTAGAAGTAGATCTAGGCAGTCCGAGGAGAGTTTTGGCGGCGAGGTGACGGCGTCACAAGATTACTCTTGACGCTGTCAGACCTGTTTTTCTATATATAGTTTTCTAATTTTTCACATTTAAAAAAAGAAGTTTTGGAGAAACCCTAAGTACGATTTTGGTGCAACTTTTACAGGTTTTTCAAGGGTTCCAAACCCTTGATACCTTGCATTGTAATTGAGATAAGTGTTCTTCTAATTCAATCAATATGTCTATGTGTTGGTTGTCTATATCTTGTTCTTGTCTCAATTCCATTATGCTAGGCTAGATCTCTTTTGTGTTTGCTTAGATCTAATGAAACCTAGATATTGATTATGTGTTGATTACTTGTTTATTCTTGTCTTGGATGAATGATTTATATGTTAGGCTTAAGAAAACTGGCAGATCTCCAAATGGTAACATGCTTGAACATCTTAAGAAACATGAACCGAGGCGTACTAGGTCTTTATTGGTTGTATTTAATGCATGAACCACTGTTTACAATCCCTATAGTTGTGCTGGGCATGGTGTAGGAGGAGATAAGAGCTCATAGAATTGGGGAGTTATGTATGCCACCCCATGAATGATATTAAGAAATACAATCCGTCATCCATGCAATTATAACAAGTAATTAACGTGTAAAAGATATTTAGGGAGTAATGAAATCTAAGTAAACACATTTTCTCCAATTACTGCTCACAACCTTAGTTTAAATTAGTTTATTTTCATTTTCTAGTATTTTATTTTGATTGCATCTTAGTTTTGGGTTAGTTGAATAGCAACTAATTCCGCCCACTCTTCCAAAACCCGAGATTTTAATTGCTTTCTAAAAAATATAAAAATACAAAAATGATCATCCCTCACCTTTAGAACTAGTATTTAGGCTTTCTAATCCTAGCGACACTATTCCTAAGCTGAACGATCAATCCCCCGGTACTTGTCATTATACTATACTACAACGATCAGGTACACTGCCTGGTGGGCGTTGTAAGCTTCTCGAGATCCCTCGAGAGGTAAAGCCTGTTGCGATTCCCACGCATCAAGTTTTTGGCGCCGTTGCCGGGGAATAGTTATTGTCTAGGTTAGAATTTCTTTTTATTAGGTCTACTTGCTAGATTCCTTTCTAGTAAGATTTTATTTTTATTTTTAGGTTTTCTTTAGTCTATCTATTTTTTGTGCCTTTGTTAGTAAATTAAACTCATTGACTGTTCCGTTGACCATTATGGAAAACGCGAATCCACCCCCTTCACCTAGAGAAGTGGCTGTGTTACGTGAACAAATTGAGAGTGAGATTAGGGAGCTTAGAGAGCTTAATAGGTTGATTAAGATTGAGCTCGAACATACATTTAGTGACCTAGCAACCGCCTTGTATTCAAATAAGGACCTAGGGCCTAATGACTTTGTGAATGTTGTTGAGGGACTAGAAGAGGAGGAAATAGATCCGAAGCTTAATGACTACTTTAATCTATACCCCACTAAGGAGGAGATTGCATATTATAATAATCTTATTGATAACCCGCGATCTCCTTTCACCATAATTGAACCTAAGATCAAGAGAGGCGATCCTAAGAATGCTAAGATACCATGTATGATTGGATATAAGCACATTAGCAATGCTTACATTGACTTTAAATCTCCAATCAACATTATGTCCTCAACGGTTTATAATGATATAGTGAAAACAAGACTTAAACCTAGAAGGGATCCCAAGTACCCCGGTGGAGTTTGTAACTTTGTCGGGAGAGTTAAAGGTTTACGTGTCTTTGTTGGTAATTTCACTTTTGTCACCGACTTTATGATTGTGGAGGATCTTGCTAGTGTTATTGATTGTCGATTATCCAATGTTGTGTTTGGCAAACCATTTGTTGAGGAGTCTAAGTTGGAATATGATGAGGTAGAAGGCACGATCCGATTTGCAAGTAACACCGATAGTATCACTTATAGGATGCCTAATAGGATGAAAGAATTTCGCTTTATATCTCGTTTTGATAAGGACAACGTTGGTGCTTTTGAGGATATTGATGAGAAGGATAAGAAAAAGGGCATGGACTATGTATGGGAAAAAAGGAGTCTTTACTACAAAGATTGCTTGGCCCTTGGACCAAGGTATAAAGTCGATGAAGAATTTGCCCAAAAGATTATGGGAGCGGTTGAGAAAAAGGTAATTGAATTCTACAAAGAATATTTGCAATCAGAGGGTGGAACCAATGATGAAATCACGTAGTAACCCATGACCTTGAGTCTAGCTACAAGACTCGTAAATAAAGAAAAGCGCTTCTTGGGAGGCAACCCATGTTTTGTGTGATTTTATTTGTTTGATTGTTATTTGCTTCCGTATGCATGCTTTATTTTTATTGTTGGTTGATCATGTTTCTAAACTAAAATGTGGAAATACTTTACTTTGTTGTTTAGCCTAGTCTTAACTCCACCTAGAAGTATTTTTGCAAAAGATAAGTGTAAGGGGAAACCCCAAATATGTTTTTAAGAAACAAACCGATCATGATTCTCCACAATAATAAATGAGCATGTATATTCGTATTTGTTAGAGTCAAATGCTTGTATTGAGTCATAATGAAGTTTTGCAGGGTTTTCCAGGAAGTAGGACCAAGTTTTTCCAGAAATTTTCCGGAAACTTAACATAAGAATTTCTGCAGGTCCATTCTGATGGCGTCAGAGTTTTACTCTTGACGGCGTCAGGAGTTAAAATCTGGAAATTTTACCGGTTTTTGTTTTTCTAACGGAGTCTTATGGTTTTTGTGAATTATTAAGTTTTATAATCTCCAGGAGATCTGCAAACTTCATTTCACAAGCATTATATCTTATCTTGTTTTCTAGGATTTAGAAACTTCTATAGGATGCCGCCGATTTTACGCGAGGTTGTCTTGTCTATTTTGTCAGGTTTTACAGGTTATGTATGACAAGAAGATGATTTATATTCTGGAAGGGAATCTTTGATCGTTCATTTTCTTGGAGGAAGATTTAACCTGGCCACCTATAATCCATACCGAGCGAATCAGGGGAGTATTTGATTTCATTCTCTTTACTTTTTCACTTTTACATTCTTTACTTGAACATTGGGGACAATGTTCATCTTAAGTGTAAGGGGAGGGTAAAAAGATGATACCTTACATATGCACTTTCTCTTGAGTTTGTTTTGTTTAATAGTAGATGTGTAATAAAACTATGAGAAATACTTGTTAGTGCAATTTTAGCGCCAAATTTAAAATTTTTTACAACATTTAGGAGTGAAACTTTAGCCATAGCAAGCGTCTCATGGATAGGAGATTGTATGACTAGCACATAACCATATATTCAGAAAAATTTTCCACCCAAATATGTGAGGTTCGCCTTTAGATTTGATAGGAAAAACATTTACTATTAGTGCTTATGAGTGTACCGGTAGCATTTAGATTCTAGAACTTGCGTTAGTGATGCATCCCGAGACCGCTAGTGAGACTACATACGTGTAGTAGGATTTACTACATGATAAGAGGCATTAGGATCACCCTTGTGTTAAACCCGTATTATAATTACTTGACCATTTAAGTCATATTACTTGGCTAGTTAAGTCAACTAATTTTTCCCACACCCTTAACGTTGTACTCATTTTTAGTACACGAAACCTCTAGTACGCCCCTCCGAGCCTATCTTTTCGTTTCTAACTTTAAGCATCTTACTTAAAGGAAGAATTTGTTACACCCCACTTAAACGTACAACCAAATCGCCTTAGCCTTCCGTGTATGCGCTCATTTTTAGTGCATTATTGTTATTTGTTAAACCCTAAGTTAACTTTCTAATTGATTACATGGTTGCTAAGTCGAGTCATATCCTTGTACATATTGTTTTGGGACGATTGGGACTCATGGGTAAGTACTTATTTTATGGAGTAATGGGGAAGAACATAATATTATTACCCCCATATGTACGTTAATCTTAAAAGTGCTCCAAGTGTTTTGATTTTCTTAATTCGAGTCATTAGATTAGTTAAATGTAAAGTATGTAAAGATTCAAGTGTAAGGGAAATGTTCATTCCCTATGATGTATTATTTTGGATGGTAGGGTAAGAGTGTATGCAAAAAAAAAAAAAAAAAAAAAAAAAAAAGAGAGAGAAAAAGAAAAAAAATAGAAAAAAGGAAAAAGGGAAAAAACATACGGACTACCATCCCGTTTCATTCTATGTTCATTTTATGTTTCTGTTATTTTTCATTTATTAGCTTAAGTCGAGTCTAGTCTTGGCTTAGCAACGCCACATTGTACATGTAATTAACTAAGATTGTTAACTCGCCACCAGTAAAACTTCCTTTATCCAACAAAACCGTGTATTTCATATCCCTACACCTAACGTTACAACCCTTTAAAAGACCTCTTTGATAGTTTATCCTAGGTGCTTACGCCACGTGGCGGAGGTTTGATCCTTTCCCAAGCCTATGGTAATCTATTTTGCTATGACAGGTAGTGAGAGATATCTTCCGTTTCCATATTGTAATTTACACTTTATTACACCCGAGAGATGTGAGTATCTAAACACTATTTGTGAGGTGCTTGTGTATGACCTCCGTGCTTGTCTATTGGTCTTTAGTGGAACGATTATTTGTTGTAATTAGTTTTATATTAGTGTTAAATGACCCCTAACTTATCTTTTGAGTAGAAAAATGGTCCGTTTTTAGGGGGTCATTTAAGCCCGAATCCGAATTTATTTGATCAAATATTGCCCTAAATCGTTCCTTTTGTGATTTTAGGTACTTTGGGAGAGAAATCTGGAAAAGGAAGCAATTCGGACGTTTTTGGAGCATAAAAGTGAAGAAAACGCCAAAGTCTTAATTTTCCATGCTGGGAACAGTGGGTGACGGCGTCAAGAGCAAATCCTTGACGGCGTCAAGAGCAAATTTCATGAATTTCCATGACGACCCAGTAGAGTTTTGACGGCGTCACGTGAGAAGGGCGTCAAGAGTAAAAGAGTCATGACGGCCTGGAAGTGTCTAAGTCTTGACGGCGTCAGAAGTAGATCTAGGCAGTCCGAGGAGAGTTTTGGCGGCGAGGTGACGGCGTCACAAGATTACTCTTGACGCCGTCAGACCTGTTTTTCTATATATAGTTTTCTAATTTTTCACATTTAAAAAAAGAAGTTTTGGAGAAACCCTAAGTACGATTTTGGTGCAACTTTTACAGGTTTTTCAAGGGTTCCAAACCCTTGATACCTTGCATTGTAATTGAGATAAGTGTTCTTCTAATTCAATCAATATGTCTATGTGTTGGTTGTCTATATCTTGTTCTTGTCTCAATTCCATTATGCTAGGCTAGATCTCTTTTGTGTTTGCTTAGATCTAATGAAACCTAGATATTGATTATGTGTTGATTACTTGTTTATTCTTGTCTTGGATGAATGATTTATATGTTAGGCTTAAGAAAACTGGCAGATCTCCAAATGGTAACATGTTTGAACGTCTTAAGAAACATGAACCGAGGCGTACTAGGTCTTTATTGGTTGTATTTAATGCATGAGCCACTGTTTACAATCCCTATAGTTGTGCTGGGCATGGTGTAGGAGGAGATAAGAGCTCATAGAATTGGGGAGTTATGTATGCCACCCCATGAATGATATTAAGGAATACAATCCGTCATCCATGCAATTATAACAAGTAATTAATGTGTAAAAGATATCTAGGGAGTAGTGAAATCTAAGTAAACACATTTTCTCCAATTACTGCTCAATTAGAAATAAACCTGCAAAACAAAGTTAGTAAACAGAATAATATACAAACTTTACAACATCAATTACAATTCTCCCGAAAGGCATATGCCTCCCCTCAGGCTTATGCCTCCTTTCAAACAAAGCATTCAAGGGTTAACCATCCCAATATGGACAACTAAGTGGTTAAACCTAGGTCCATCAAAAGCCTTTGTTAATAAATCAGCCAGATTATCATCAGTATGAATTTTAAGCACCTGTATTAAATATTTCTCATTTGCATCTCTAATAAAATGGTGCCTAATTTCAATGTGTTTAGTTCTTTGATGAAAGACTGGATTTTTAACAATTGAAATGGTACTTTGATTATCAATATAGATTTTAGTGTTCATGAAGTTGAACCCATAATCCAGCATTTGATTTTGAATCCAAAGTACCTGACCACAACAGTTAGCAGCAACAACATATTCTGCTTCAGTAGAGGAGGTGGCTACAATGGTTTGTTTCTTGCACTGCCAAGAAATAAGCCTTCTGCCAAGAAATTGACAACCTCCTATTGTGGATTTCCTGTCCAAATTAGCTCCATCATAGTCACTATCACTGTATGCTTCCAACACAAATGGTGAGTCTCTTGGATACCAAAGACCTAACTTAGGTTGGCCTTTTAGGTACTTGAAAATCTTCTTCACTGCATTCAGGTGGGAAGTCAATGGAGTGACTTGGTGTCTTGAGCAAGCACTGACAGCAAAAGTGATGTCAGGTCTTGAAGCTGTGAGGTACATGAGTGAGCCAATCATGGATCTGTAGAGATGAACATTAACAGCTTCATCTGCTTCATTTTGACTCTTAGGCTTTGGAGGTTCATAGGGAGTAGCTGCAGTCCTCAATAGTTCAAAGTCAAACTTCTTCAAGATGTCTTTAACATATTTCTCTTGATGGATAAAGATCCCTTCAGGTTGTTGTTTGACTTGTAGCCCCAAGAAAAATGTTAGTTCCCCCATTGAACTCATTTGAAATTCACCTTTCATCAAGTCTTCAAATTCTCTGCACCAAGCTTCCTTTGTGGAGCCAAAGATGATATCATCCACATATACTTGAACAAGAATGATATCCCTAGAGTTCTTCTTAATGAAGAGAGTCTTGTCTATAGCTCCTCTTCTGTAGCCATGCTCCAAAAGGAATGTAGATAGCCTTGCATACCAGGCTCTTGGTGCTTGATGAAGTCCATAGAGTGCCTTGACAACCTTGTACACCTTCTTTGGATGTTGTGGATCTTCAAAACCTTGTGGCTGAGTGACATAGACTTCCTCTTCAATCTTGCCATAGAGAAATGCACTCTTTACATCCATCTGATATACCACAAAACCCATGTAGGAGGCAAAAGCCAAAAACAACCTTATAGCCTCAACTCTAGCAACAGGTGCAAACACTTCATCATAATCAATCCCTTTTTCTTGTCTAAAACCCTGAGCCACCAATCTTGCTTTGTTTCTGACCACAATTCCTCTTGCATCCCTCTTGCATTTTAAAATCCACTTGGTTCCAATTGCAAATTTACCTGCATGTAGATCAACAAGTACCCATACATCTTGATTCTTGAATTGTTGCATCTCTTCCTGCATAGCCTCTACCAACTAGGTTCACTCAAAGCTTGTTTAATGCTGGTTGGTTCTACTTGAGATAAGAAACAAGTAAACAGACAATGTTGTTGATCTGTATGATTGTCCCTCTTTTGATTAGAAACATAAGTGAGAAAAGCACATTGTCCAAACTGTGTCTGTTTCACTACACTTCTTTTTAGAACCATAGCATTGGGATCACCAAGTATATTGGTTTGAGGATGAATGGTGTTTATCCTCTTAGTGGGAATAGGATTAACATCAACAGAAGTTTCAAGATTGGTTAGAGTTGGAGCAAAGTCATCATCATAAGAAGCTGATTGAAAAATGCCAGTACTTTGTTCATGATTACCAAGGTCTGAGGGACTTGGAAACCTTGTAAAAGGTTCATCTAAACTTGTGGATGTAGCAGTGGAAATAGGTACAACAGCAGAAATGCCTTCAGGAGAATTGGCATCAGTAGCAACAGGAGATCCATCAGCAGAAATTGGTTTTCTGTTGGCATCAAGAGCAGTTTGTCTCAAGAGTGCCTCGGTATCTTGAGCAAACTCAAGACCAAGCCGTTTAGCTTCTTCAGCAGCTGCAAGCTCTTGCTTTTTAAGTCTAGCAAGATCTTCTGCATAAGTTGAGTTTTCCACATCATCAGCAACTTTGGCATTAGAGGCTTCTTTGTTAGTAGGACCTGCAACATGAATAGGGAAAGAAGAAACAACAATAGTGGGTTCATCACATTCTGAATCACTTTCTGAGTCATCTTCTAGGGTACCTGCAATGTTAGTAGGTGACTCTTGTGTACCTGCAGAAGGATTAGTTTTAAATCTTGTATACCCCAAGTGATCTGTCAAGTAGTCAAGGTCAAAGTGCCATTCATGACCTTTACCCTGAACACTTTCATTGTCCTCCAGAAATCTTAGGTTAAGAGTCTCTTCAATCTTCTTAGCAGCCAAATTATATACCCTGTAAGCCTTGCTATGAGCTGAGTAACCAACTAAATACCCTTCAGCAGCTTTTTCTTCAAACTTTCCTAAGTGATCACTTGTATTCAGAATAGTCACTTGACATCCAAAAGGTTTCAAGTACTCAATGGTAGGTTTCTTCCCAGTCAAAAGCTCATAGGGTGTTTTATTATGTGGTCTTGTAATCAACACCATATTCAGTACATAACAAGCAATGCCCACTGCTTTAGTCCAAAACATAGTGGGAAGTTTAGAGGCAGCAAGCATGGATCTTGCAGCCTCTATCAGGGTTCTATTCTTCCTTTCTGCAAGTCCATTCTGTTGTGGAGTCCTGGGATTGCTATAATCCCTTTTTATACCCTTTGTTCCACAGAGTTCAATGAGATTTGCATTTTTGAACTCTGTCCCATTGTCACACCTTATGCCTTTGATCTTCTTGTTATGTTGGTTTTCAATAAGGGCCATAAATTCTTTTAGTGTCTGAAAGGTTTGGTCTTTAGTACCCAAAAAGAATGTCCAACTAAACCTACTATAAGCATCAGTGATCACCAGACAGAAGTACTTATGGTCAATACTCCTGATGGATGTTGGAGCAAAAAGATCCATATGAAGCAACTGCAAAGGTTCTGAGATGGTGCTCACAGTAGTAATGGTTTTGCATGCAACACAGTTGTGTTCATTAGTGAAGATTTTGGAAGGAAGTCCATGAACCAGTCCATCCTTAGCAAGCTTGTTGGTAACCTTGAAGTTTACATGTGCCATCCTTCTGTGCCATTTTGTAGATTCATCCAAGGATGCTTTAGCCACCAAGCATGCTAGATCACCTTCTGGCTTGACATCATTCAAGTTGAAGGTGTAAAGATTATGATTTCTTGGAACCCTTAGCAATACATGACTCTCATCAGGTATTTTGAAGTCTTGTGATAGAATGAGACAGTCCTCCTCAGTGAATAGCACATGAATCTTTTTGTCACAAATTTGTGAAACAGAGAACAAATTAAAATTTTGTAGCTCCTTCACATAATAGACATTCTCAAAATCCATCTTTGGAGTTCTGATGGTTCCTTTACCAGTGATCCTTCCTTCTCCACTTCCAAAAGTCACTTTGCCTCCATTAAAAGGCACAAAATCATGTAACTTCTCTTGATTCCCAGACATGCTTCAAGAACAACCACTATCAACAATAACTAAGTCTTTATTTAAAAGAGGATGTCTGATGAGGCGAAAAATGAACCACTTTTAGGGGGTCATTTAAGTCCGGAATTGACTTTATTTGATCAAATATTGCCCTGAATTGTTCCTTTTGTGATTTTAGGTACTTTGGGAGTGAAATCTGGAAAAGGAAGCAATTCGGACGTTTTTGGAGCATAAAAGTGAAGAAAAAGCCAAAGTCTTAATTTTCCTTGCTGGGAACAGTAGGTGACGGCGTTAAGAAGAAATTTCTGACGGCGTCAAGAGTAATTTCCATGACGACCCAGTACAGATTTGACGGCGTCACGAAGTAGGGCGTCAAAAGTAAAATTCATGACGGCCTGGAAATGCATAATACATGACGGCGTCAAAAGTAGATCAAGGCAGTCCGAGAAGTATTTTGGCGGCGAGATGACGGCATCACAAAATTTGTCTTGACGCCGTCAGACCCTATTTCCTATATATAGTTTTCTAATTTTCACATTAAAAAAGAGAGAAGTTTTGGAGAAACCCTAAGTACGAACTTGGTGCGAATTTTACAGGTTTTTCAAGGGTTCTAAGCCCTTGATACCTTTCATGTGTAATTGAGATAAGTATTCTTTTAATTCAATCAATATGTCTATGTGTTGGTTGTCTATATCTTGTTCTTGTCTTAATTCCATCATGCTAGGCTAGATCTATCTTGTGTTTGCTTGGATCTAATGAAACCTAGATGTTAATTATGTGTTGATTACTTGTTTATAGCTGTATTGGATGAATGAATTCGATGTTAGGCTTAAGAAAACTGGCAGATCTCCAAATGGTAACATGCTTGAACGTCTTAGGAAACATGAACTGATGTGTACTAGGTTTTATTGGTTGTATTTAATGCATGAGCCACTGTTTACAATCCCTATGGTTGTGCTGGGCATGGCATAGGAGGAGATAAGAGCTCATAGGATTGGGGAGTTAAGTGCGCCACCCCATGAATGGTATTAAGGAATACAATCCATCATCCACGCAACTATAACAAGTAATTAACGTGTAAAAGATGTCTAAGGAATAGTGAAATCTAAGTAAACACATTTTCTCCACTTATTGCTCACAACCTTAGTATAATTTAGTTTATTTTCATTTTTAGTATTTTATTTTGATTGCATCTTTAGTATTGGGTTAGTTGACTAGCAACTAATTCTGCCCAAATCCTTCAAACCCGAGATTTTTACTTGCTTTCTAAAAAATATGAAAATACAAAAAGCATCATCCCTCACCTTTAGAACTAGTATTTAGGTTTTCTAATCCTAGCGACACTATTCCTAGCTGAACGATCAATCCCCCGGTACTTGTCACTATACTATACTACAACGATCAGGTACACTGCCTGGTGGGGGTTGTAAGCTTCTCAAGATCCCTTGAGAGGTAAAGCCTGGTGCGATTCCCACGTATCAAGTTTTTGGCGCCGCAGCCCGGGGAATAGTTATTGTCTAGGTTAGAATCACTTTTTATTAGGTCTACTTGCTAGATTCCTTTCTAGTAAGATTTTATTTTTATTTTTAGGTTTCTTTAGTCTATCTTATTTCTTTGTGTCTTTGTTCGTAACTCTTCACCACCCGACATCATGGACGATGGGAACATCCTTGAACCCGTCATCCCACCACAACAAAACCCACCACTAGAACCTTTTAGTCCCCGAACCTTAGGAGAGTATTCCCGACCTAGCCACCAAGTCTACCGAAACACCATTGAGCTCACCAGAGCCAATGTGATTCCCTTGCGATCCGACACCATCCGGTTGGTGCAAAGCGGATGTGCATTCCATGGACTTCGTTCCGAAGATCCAAACCAACATCTTAAGGACTTCCTCAAAATCATAGATTCCATAGACCTAGGTGTTGAAACTAGAGAGACAACCCGATTACGCCTATTCCAATTATCTCTACGGGATCAAGCTAGTCAATGGCTTGAGCGTTTACCCGCGGGATCCATCACCACATGGGATGATCTCACCACTCATTTCCTTGCTCAATTTTTCCCACCGGGGAGTACTACTAAGCTTAGAAATGACATCTTGATGTTCCAACAACGTCAAAATGAATCTCTTTATGAAGCATGGACTCGTTTCAAGGACTTACTCTAAAAAGTCCCTCATCATGGCATAGATCTTTGGCTCCAAGTCCAAATCTTTTATAACCATATCGATCTCTCCACGAGGCGAGCCATTGACCAATCGGCCGGTGGTAAGCTACGTGATCTAAGTGCGGAACAATCATGGGAACTCATAGAAGATCTTGCTCTCTATGACACGAAAGTTGGAATGATCCCCGTGATTTGAACAAAACGGTCAAGGCAATATCTTTGCCTTCGAACAATTCTAGCACTCCCGACCGTAGGATCATGGAACTTGAGGACCAAGTCAAGTTTCTCATGAAATCTTACGAAGCTCCTAAACCTTCAAGCCAAGTGAACAAAATCACTTCTTCATGCGAATTATGTAGTGGTCCCCACGACACTCGTGATTGTGTGGAACTCCCCGGAACAGCTCTTGCGGACTACGCATCCACGCGTACCGACGAAGCGGGAGATAAGTGGTACACTTTCAAGCCCGAGCCAAACACTTACGGTGATTCATACAACCCCTCTTGGAAAAATCACCCAAACCTTAGGTGGAAACAAAATCAACCCACTTCTTCCAATCCGCCTAATCGTTACCAACCAAACGGTCCACCCCCAACCGTACTTTCAACAACAATCCTTCTAACAACTATGGTAGTACCAACAATCTTGAAGGATTGATGTCTAAGTTCATAGCATCTCAAGAAGCTCGCATATCTAAGTTTGAAGCCGATTTCAAACAAAAGCAAAGCAAGATGACCACTAAAATTGACGCATTGTTGAAAGTTCTCAATGACCGAGAAATGGGAGCACTCCCAAGCGACACAATCAAGAATCCGAAACTAAACGTTAATTCCATATCTTCAGTTTCGTCACCCACTTCATGTCCACAATACTACTCGGTTAAATCAACGAGCACGTGTTTCAAACAAAACCAAATTCTTCAAAAGGACCAATCAAATAAAACACCCGATGTAGAACCGGTCAAAAGTATAGTTAAAACACCTCATACGCAAGACCTTGACGATGAATTCAAAGAACTTCACCTTGAACACCCCGTCATTGATGTCTTAGTGCGTGCTCCTTACTATAGTGCCCTCCTAGAAAAATATGAGCTGTTTAAACTAGGTAAAAATGGGACTGCCTTTGTTCAAAACAAGTTACCTAAAAAGCTTGATGATCCGGGTATATTTGTTTTGCCTTGTAAGATAGGAAGATCTGAAGCTTTCGACACACTAGCCGATTTAGGGTCAAGCCTCAACTTGATTCCCTTATCCTTATTCACCGCTCTTAAGCTAGGAAAGTTAGAGGAAACGGAGGTATTGATAGGGCTAGTGGATGGGAGTATTGCCCACCCGGTTGGAATGATTAAGGATGTAGTTGTTCACGTAGGAAAGTTAACTATATTAGCAGATTTTCACGTCCTAAACATGGTTAGTGACACTACATGCCCATTATTGGTAGGAAGAGGATTTTTAGCAACCGCTAGCGCCATGATAGATTGTAAGGAGTCTAAGATAGCGGTAGGTGAAGGCGATACTTGGTCGGTGTACGATGTAAAGAAGCATAGTTATGATTGTGATGATGAACCGACACCGCATTGGGTAGAGATGAATAGGAGACCATCTAGATATGGACCTTGGATAGAAAGGAACTTCATAGGACCTCAATGCCCATTTTATCTAGAGAAATATTTCGTTGAAAAGACACATTCGGTAGAACAACTCATAGCTAGAGATGAAGAGCTAGATCCCTTTGAGGACCCCTTAGTCTTTAGGAAGATGATTGAGTTCTTGAGCGTAATGCCTATTAATATAGAGATGAATAAGTGGAAAAGAGAGGGAGACAAGTGTAAATGGAGGTGGGACAAGACACCTAAAGAAGGTGACGGATCATGGCATATAAGGATGACTTTGTATGATCCGGATGGAGAAAAGTTTGAAAGGTCATACCATACTAAGGAAACCGATAGGAAGTTGAAACCTAAGTTTGATCCCAGGGATGTCCTCAATGAGGAACTCACCCGTATCACGTAGTAACCCATGACCTTGAGTCTAGCTACAAGACTCGTAAATAAAGAAAAGCGCTTATTGGGAGGCAACCCATGTTTTTTGTGATTTTATTTTGTTTGTTTGTTATTTGCTTCCGTATGCATGCTTTATTTTTATTGTTGGTTGATCATGTTTCTAAACTAAATAGTGGAAATACTTTACTTTGTTGTTTTGGCCTAGTCTTAACTCCACCTAAAAGTATTTTTTTTTGCAAAAGATAAGTGTAAGGGGAAACCCCAAATATGTTTTTAAGAAACAAACCGATCATGATTCTCCACAATATTAAATGAACATGTATATTCGTATTTGTTAGAGTCAAATGCTTGTATTGAGTCATAATGAAGTTTTGCAGGATTTTCCAGGAAGTAGGACCAAGTTTTTCCAGAAATTTTCTGGAAACTTAACATAAGAATTTCTGCTGGTGACTTCTGACGGCCTCATGAATTAATTCATGACGGCGTCACGTGTAAAAATCTGGAAATTTTACCAGTTTTATTTTTCTAACGGAGTCTTATGGTTTTTGTGAATTATTAAGTTTTATAATCTCCAGGAAATCTGCAAACTTCATTCCACAAGCATTATATCTTATCTTGTTTTCTAGGATTTAGTAATTTATATAGGATGCCGCCGATTTTACGCGAGGTTGTTTTGTCTGTTTTCTCAGGATTTACAGGTTATGTATGACAAGAAGATGATTTATATTCTGGAAGGGAAGCTTTGATTGTTCATTTTCTTGGAGGAAGATTTAACCTGGCCACCTTATTATCCATACCGAGCGAATCAGGGGAGTATTTGATTTAATTCTTTTTACTTTTTCGCTTTTACATTCTTTACTTGAACATTGGGGACAATGTTCATCTTAAGTGTAAGGGGAGGGTAAAAAGATGATACCTTACATATGCACTTTCGCTTGAGTTTGTTTTGTTTAATGGCAGATGTGTAATAAAACTATGAGAAACACTTGTTAGTGAAATTTTAGCGCCAAATTTAAATTTTTTTACAACATTTAGGAGTGAAACATTAGCCATAGCAAGCGTCTCATGGATAGGAGATTTTATGACTAGCACAAAACCGTATATTCAGAAAAATTTTCCACCCAAATATGTGAGGTTCGCCTTTAGATTTGATAGGAAAAGCATTTATTATTAGTGCTTATGAGTGTACCGGTAGCATTTAGATTCTAGAACTTGCGTTAGTGATGCATCCCGAGACCGCTAGTGAGACTACATTCGTGTGGTAGGATTTACTACATGATAAGAGGCGTTAGGATCACCCTTGTGTTAAACCCGTATCATAATTACTCGACCATTTAAGTCATATTACTTGGCTAGTTAAGTCAACTAATTTTTCCCACACCCTTAGCGTTGTACTCATTTTTAGTACACGAAACCCCTAGTACACCCCTCCGAGCCTATCTTTTCGTTTCTAACTTTAAGCATTTTACTTAAAGGAAGAATTTGTTACACCCCACTTAAATGTACAACCAAATCGCCTTAGCCTTCCGTGTATGCGCTCATCTTTAGTGCATTATTGTTATTTGTTAAACCCCAAGTTAACTATCTAATTGATTACATGGTTGCTAAGTCGAGTCATATCCTTGTACATATTGTTTTGGGACGATTGGGACTCATGGGTAAAGTACTTATTTTATGGAGTAATGGAGAAGAACATCATATTATTACCCCCATGTGTACGTTAATCTTAAAAGTACTCCAAGTGTTTTGATTTTCTTAATTCGAGTCATTAGACTAGTTTATTGTAAAGTATGTAAAGATTCAAGTATAAGGGAATTGTTCATTCCCGATGATGTATTATTTTGGATGGTAGGGTGTTGACATAAATAATGTCTTAAAACATTGTTAGCATATTAACAATGTCTCTATGTTTTGATAATTACAAAGCATAAACTCATTAATCTAAAACTTATGACATAAACAAGTTTTTGGTGCTTAATACTTGTCTTTGCTTCCATATCACTTAAGGTATGAATAAACAAAGAGTTTATTACATTTCATGATCAAAGGAAATTTTATATTAATAAATAACATTATATAAAATGATTTTAACATTTTATATATATTTGTAAATCATTTTTTGGTATAGCTTTATTAAACCACAAAAATATGATTTCAAATTTCCAAATTAAAAGGGCAAATTTTATCCAGAAAAACTTTTGAAACGTTCAGGAGGGCGGCCCCCTTAATTTTACTAGGCGGCCCCCTTAATCATTAAGGGGACCGGCCTACAATTAAGGGGACCGGTACGCTCCAGAACAGTATTTTCCCCCCCTTTAAATACTGATTCATCCCTCAGATTTTTCTCACCTTTTGCACTTCTAAAACTTTCTGATCCAGATCTATTTCTCTATTCTCTCATCCTTTGATCATAAGTGTATATATTCTTTGTTTCAAAGTGATCCAATTTCCATCCTCTCAAGTGCAAGAGAAGAATACTTCTATCTTCCTAGACAAGAAGTATTACAACTTGTTGTGATCTCCACATCCAAGTTGTTGGTGTATCATCAAGATTATTTACATATTCTTTGTGAAGATTGTTGTGAATATTTGCTTGTAGATAGTTGTGTTAGATATAGATTGTGTGATTAGTTGATAGCTTGGTGTGAAGAAGAAAAGCTAGGTAATCTATTGGTGTGAAGAAGATAGAGTTGAAGTAGTTAGTTGTGAAGTAGATTGATTTGAAGAAGGTGTGTAGAAGTTGTGACTTAGGTGTGAAGGTGTTGTGGTGTGATTATTGGTGTGAATATTGGTGTGTAAATTGGTGTGTAAGGTTTTCTCCGCCATAAGGGAGCTTGTTGATATAGTGAAGAAAACTCTCGAGTTAGGTGCTCGGGGAGTGGAGTAGGGCAAGGAAGGTGTCCTTGTAGCCGAACCACTATAAATCTCTTGTCTCGCGGTTCGATCTTTCCATCTCTTACTTATTTCATTACTTATCATTGTTATATATTTCATATTGATATTTGTTTGTGTTGTGCAATACTTGAGATCACATATTATCGAATCTAAGTTTTAAAAATTAAGTAAACACCAAAACTCCTTTTTACAACTAATTAAAAAGACGTAAAACTATTCAACCCCCCTTCTAGTTTTCCACAATTGGTATCAAGAGCCACGTCTAGCAAGAATTTTAAAATATATTGTATTTTAAAACTTGTAACGATCTATGGAATCTGAAAAATATTTAGAAGGGCAATCTATGCAAAGACCACCACTATTTGAAAGTGATGAATTTTTATATTGGAAAAATAGATTCGAAACCTATGTGAAATCAAAAGATCTTGATCTTTGGCATATTATTACCTTTGGTGATTTTCCCCCTATTCAATATAATGTTGAAACTAAAATGGATGAAATTGTAGCTTTTGAAAAACAAAATGATGATTTGAAAAAGAAACTAGCAAAAAATAATGAGGCTAAAATGGTTATTTATAATGCGTTACCACGCAAAGAATATGAAAGAATTTTTATGTGTAAAACCACAAAAGAAATTTGGGATTCTTTACTAATCACTCACCAAGGTAATAGTCAAGTTAAAGATAACAAAATAGATCTACTTGTACAACAATATGAACAATTTACGATTCCTGAAGAGGAATCAATTGATAATGCTTTTGCTAAATTTAACACCATTATCACAAGTTTAAAAGCACTTGATGAGACATTTTCTAGTAAAAATTGTGTTAGGAAATTTCTTAGGGCATTGCATCCGAAATGGCGAGCTAAAGTCACGGCTATTGAAGAATCAAAGAATTTGATGACATTGTCACTAGATGAGCTTATTGGCAACTTGAAGGTCCATGAAGAAATTATAAGAAAAGATTTGGAAACGGTTAAAGTCAAGAAAGAACAAGTCAAATCCGTTGCTCTAAAAGCCAAAAAGGAACTTTGTGATGATAGTGACTCAAGTGACGAGAGTGAAGATGAAGAATATGCAATGGCCGTAAGAGAATTCAAGAAATTCTTCAAGAGACGAGGAAGATTCACTAGATCATCACATGACGATAGAAAATCGTTCCAAAGAAATAGAAGTGACAATTACGTGAAAAGAAAATGCTTTAGATGTGGAAGTCCAAATCATCTCGTTGGTGAATGTCTAAAGCTGCCGAGTTATGATAATCTAGGTGCATTTGTTAGTAGAACATGGAGTGATAGTGACAAAGAAGATGTGGAAAAACCAAGAGAAGAAAAGTGTTTCATGGCAAAAGCAACCGACGAAATATGCCTTGGAATTGACTTGGAGCCTGACGAATGGATCAAGGATAGTGGATGCTCGAGGCACATGACAGGGAACCGAAAGCTATTCTCTACATATAAGGCATACAACGGAGGTAACGTTATTTTTGGTAGTGACTTGCGTGGAAAAATTATTGGCAAAGGTACGATTTCTCAAGACTCACTTACCATTGAAAATGTTGAACATGTAAATAATTTAACATATAACTTACTTAGTGTAGGCCAAATATGCGATAATAAATGTAGAGTTATCTTTTCCGAAGAAGATAGCGAAATAGTTAAGAATGGAAAAATTATAGGTAGAGGTATTAGGAAAGGAGGTGTATATGTTATGAAACTAGGAAACAAACCTGAAGATAGGATATGCCTAACGACCCTAGACGAAAACTCCACATTGTGGCATAGGAGATTAGGACATGCTAACATGCAACAAATACAATCTTTGGCCTCTAAGGAATTAGTTAGAAACTTGCCTAATCTAAAATATGACAAACATTTTTGTGATGCATGTAAAATTGGAAAACAAGCTTATGCTAGTCACAAAGCTAAGAATATAGTATCCACTACTAGGTGCCTAGAATTATTACATATGGATCTTTTTGGTCCATCCGCTGTGCGGAGCTATGGAGGAAACAAATATACCTTAGTAATAGTAGATGACTACTCACGATACACGTGGACTAGGTTTTTAAGTGACAAAACCCAAGCCTTTGAAAAATTCGAAATATTTAGTAAAATGATTCAAAATAAATTAGGATGCTCAATGGTTGCCATTAGGACGGACCATGGTAGGGAATTTGATAACGAAGTACAATTCGGAAAATATTGTGAGTTAAATGGAATATCTCACAATTTCTCCGCTCCTCGTACTCCTCAATCAAATGGGGTAGTAGAAAGAAAAAATAGGTCACTACAAGAAATGAGTAGAACTATGTTAAATGAACAATCCATTCCACAAAAATTTTGGTGTCACGCCGTAGATACATCGACTTATATTTTAAATAGGGTATCAATTAGAAGAATTCTAGGAAAAAGTCCTTATGAGTTATTAAGAAATAGAAAACCAAACTTAAGCTACTTTAGGGTATTTGGAAGTAAATGCTATATCTTATACACTAAGGACTACCTAACTAAGTTTGATCCAAAATCATATGAAGGAATATTTTTAGGATACTCACAAAATAGTAAAGCATATATAATACTTAACAAACACTCCATGAAAGTAGAGGAATCACTAAATGTAACATTTGATGAAACACCACCACCTCCTAAAACGCTACCTTTAGAAGATGATGATTTAGTCGAAGATGAAGCCATTGAGGTTAGTAAAACAAAACCCATAGGAAATGATAATGAAGACATTCACTTAGAAAATAACGAAACCGTTAATATTAAAGAATCTAGATCACATCCATTAGATAATATAATATGACATCTTAACCAAAGAACCCTTAGGTCACAAGCCCAAGATAAAAACAACTTCTTTTGTTTCCTCTCAGCAATAGAACCTAAGAATATTAGCGAGGCTTTAAAGGATGAAAGTTGGATTATAGCTATGCAAGAAGAATTAAATCAATTTAAGGCAAATGATGTTTGGGAACTAGTCCCAAATCCAAAGGATATGACTATCATAGGAACCAAATGGGTATATAGGAACAAGTTAGACGAGAATGGAATAGTTACTAGGAATAAAGCTAGGTTAGTTGCCCAAGGTTATAATCAACAAGAAGGAATTGATTATGATGAAACTTATGCCCCCGTAGCTAGACTAGAATCAATTAGGATATTACTTGCCTATGCTTGCGCCCTAGATTTTAAGTTATTCCAAATGGATGTGAAAAGTGCATTCCTTAACGGTTTTATCAATGAGGAGGTATATGTGGCACAACCTCCAGGATTCATTGACTTCGCAAAACCTGATTATGTTTATAAGTTAAAGAAAGCTTTGTATGGACTCAAACAAGCTCCCAAAGCTTGGTATGATCGATTAAAAGCTTTTCTTATTAAACATGATTATTCCATGGGAATGGTAGATAACACTCTTTTCACTAAAAGGAAAGACCCTAATCTCATCATTGTTCAAATATATGTTGATGACATTATATTTGGATCGACTTGTCAAGACATGTGTGATGAATTTGCCAAAATCATGCATGATGAGTTTGAGATGAGTATGATGGGTGAACTTAATTTCTTCCTAGGATTACAAATAAAACAATTAGAAGATGGAATATTCTTTAACCAATCTAAGTACATTAAGGAAATGCTTAAGAAATTTGGCCTAGAAGACTCAAAACCCATGAAAACACCCATGTCTACGGAGGTAAAGCTCACAAAGGAAGATGAAGGTGAGTCCGTAGATAACACCAAGTATAGAGGAATGATAGGTAGTTTACTATACTTGACGGCAAGTAGACCCGATATCATGTTTAGTGTCTGCCTTTGTGCCCGTTTTCAAGAGGATCCCAAAACCTCTCACCTAGAAGCGGTTAAGCATATCTTCCGATATGTTAAAGGCACTATACACTTAGGATTATGGTATCCTAAGGAATCCGGCATAGAAACCATTGTCTATGCGGATTCGGATCATGCGGGAGACTACGTAGATAGAAAGAGCACTAGCGGTATTTGCACGTTTATGGGATGTTGTCTAACGTCTTGGTTTTCGAAGAAGCAAACCGCTCTTGCTATTTCTACAACCGAAGCCGAATATGTAAGCGCCGGAAAGGCATGTCAACAAGCACTATGGATGAAACAAGCTCTCGTAGACTATGGCATTAGGTTAGAAAATGTCCCCATTATGTGCGATAACAAAGGTGCAATAGATTTAAGTAAAAATCCGATGCAACACTCTAGGACTAAACACATAGAAATACGTCACCATTTTCTTAGGGATAATGTACAAAAAGGAAATATATCTATAGAAAAGGTTGCATCGGAAGACAACATTGCGGATATATTCACAAAACCCCTTAAGCGTGAATTATTCAACCACTTGCGTTTAGGATTAGGAATGATAGAACAAGTTGACTAAATTATATTGAATTAATTCAAATTTATACTTGCATGAAATTTATTTTTTTTTATTTCACCTTTTCTGAGTCTAGGAATCTATTTCGCACAAAATTAAAGACTGAGAAGATTCATTTTCTTTGCATAAATCTTCTTGTAAAACTCAATCAATTCTTTCTAAAAATTATTCTCACAATCTAGGAATCACATGAAGATCATTTTCCTTGCATTGTTGACAAAATGTAAAAAATATTGTCTTTCAAAATCATGCATAAACTCACACATAAATTGTCAAGGTATATAATCTAATATATGTCTATGACATTCATGATCGAGCAAAAATTGAATCAAGGAGATCATTTGGATTGTTTCTTAGGATCGTTATTTCGTTGTGCATCTAGGAGTCGAAACAATCACAACTCCACATTTGTTGCATATAGACACTCACTAGGACAAATTCCTTAATAATGATGTCATCTTGATCCATCACTAGCTTTTCACTCACTAATTGCCCTTGCCTTTTATCTAAGATAGGTGCCTTAGGAAACTTAAGTGTGCTTGCCTTTACTTACCTCCTATTGCTTATTATGTGTTGATTATGTGTCCTCTTGCATGCTGTAACAAACCGAATCTTTCCATATTAATTTTTAATAATAAAGTACATTTATTATTTCCTAAGTTTCACTTTTGGACGTTTCCGAACTTATTTGAATCGAATACGAAAAGTTATCTCGCATACTGTGAAAACTATGCACAACGCGTACCGGCACGAGTCATGACCTAATAACCTTTTATAAATGATTTATATCATTTTCGCAAAACTAGTAGTGTGACTACTCAATTGTATTGGAAAAATCATTTTTAGACTAACCGCGCAAGTCTTAAATTCTCGAGCGACTTTTAACGAGCCTAAACTAGCCTAAACTAGTCACGGACCGCAAAAATCACAAAAGATTGCATAGATTATAAAAATGGTCCCTTGGGTGATAGTCTCACACGTCCCCCTCATCTTTCATAAAAGTTTTAACTTGTTTTTATTTATTTATTTATTTATTAATTTTTTTATAACTCTTGGACTATATATACACATTTATAAAGTTAGGGTTTCATTTTCTTTAACACAAAACCCTAGCCACCAACACATACCTTCTCCTCTCTCTCCCATATTCAGCCGTCACCCACCTCCGCGGCCATGCCGCCGCCGCCGTGAAGCTTTTCTCATCACTCCATCCTTGTTTTATTGAAGATCCAAGCGTATAGGAGGTGTTTTGGGTTCGTGTTCATGGGTTTTTGCTTGTATTCCTATCCAAATCGGCATCTAATCATTTACTTTTCTTGGTATGTTAAAAATACAAACCGAACCTCATATTTTCATATCTTTTTCGTTGATTTAAAATAAGAAAACGGATTTTTGTGAAAAAGGTGATATAACTATCGATTCACACAAGTTTTTGTGTTAATCGAACCACAAAAAAAAAAAAAACGCAATAATAAAAATGGTATCATCATATTTCGTGCCTCTTTTCTTTCCTTTCGGATCTATATACTTTGGTGTCGAAAAGCTCGTTATAAGCTTATTTTTCCGACTTATTTCTTTTGTTTCTCTCGATCTTGGTCTCGGTTGTGGTTTGAATTGCTTAGTTCCATTTTCTTTTTCGGTTAGTTTTGATTCGTGGCTTATCTTGGCATAATACTTGGTTGATTCAGTGGCTTATTCACTTGACGTAAACTTTTCAGCTCGTTTGGTAACCTTGTCGTGTTCGGTATACATAAACCCGGGGAGGTTTATGTTTGGTTTTGGTTTTTGACACAAAATAAAGGAAAACAAAAATATTTACTTAATTTTTGTTTTACAAGAAAACATAACTAGTTTAGTTGATTTTTGACTTTATAACACATAAGTGATTAAATGATTCTTTTTAAAATAGCTTGACTTTGGTAACACCAGTAGACGCATGGGACTGTTTGACTCTTACAGTTATTGTTGACTTCGGCATTGATCGGTAGTTTCGGAATTACTTTGGGATTGCAATATTGGTTTCGGATTATACAGTAGTGATATGGGGTACACATTAATTATGACTTGGACTATTGGACAATAATCAGTGGATACACTTAAATTATTTTATTGTTTTCTATTATTACATTGATTTGGGAAATTGATTTGCAACAAGAGTCTTTCGACTTGAGAACGTTCTATAAACGAATAGGTCATGGCGAAATTTTGTAAAATTTCTACACTTCGACTTTATTTAAAATAACCATTTTATTTTGAATTCGTCGAGTGACGAGAGACACGCTTTGGTATTGCAAAACTTTTGAAGTTTGAATTATAAATTCACTTACCTTTATATATGAAACATGAATGTCTTATACAAACTATTTGGGAACTTGGGGTAAATACCGAAACTTACCAATCGACTTCTCCATTGACATATTTCTTTGTCAATATTTTCTTAACTACTTTTTGTCATTTCTTTCTCGACTTGAGATCTAGTCAACACCTTCTTGACTCACTCTTTCGATATTACGTCTTGTCTACTCCTTTACTACTTTTCTTTATAATATATATATACGATGTATATCTATATGTTATATTTTGGGGTGTGAATTCACGAGTCTACACTTTTTACCGTTTCACGAATGATGATACCAAACTCTTTTATTTCGATGATACGAGACTTTTTATGAAAACTAAAAAGAAAAAAAAAAAACATTAACTTTTGCAAACTCTTGCGCATTTGATTACTTTTCATGTGTCATATTTTGAGACAAGTCTTCATTTATTAGGTTGTGCCGAGTTTGTACCGTTGTGCATTACTACCTTTCACACCGTTGTGTTTCGCTACTTGTTGCCATTTGTGTTACTTGCATTGCTACATACTGAGGTGAGTTCATGACCCCTATCTTTTTGTTTTTAAACTATTTTGGGGAGAATACATGCTCGTTTTTAACTAAACTCGATGCTTGTTTTATTTGAATGCGTAATACTTGATTGATTATTCAAATGCACCTATGTGTATATTGGTTGCATACTTGATTATTTTCTAACATACACAAGTGTTTTATAAACATGCAACACACTTTATGAACTATTGCTTTTATGCAACATACTTTATGAACTATTGCTTTTATGCTACCCACTCAATGAACTATTTCTTATATGCAAAACACTTTGCAAATCATTGCTGTTACGCAAACACTTATATTGAATGACAATTACTTTTATGCAAACACTTTTATGGACCACACTGAAACTTATGCTTTATTTACACTATTACGCGGATTAGCCTAAGACACTGAATCCTACAATGCCCAAACTCATGAACCGTCAATTCCTGCTGGGAAGCGCGAATGCTATAAATAGATCTATTGGGGTTGACACCCCCGTTCGGTTTGGCCGGATAGGCAAATGCGAGCGTATAACATGTCGAAACACGAGTGTCACGGGATAGACACTTGCAAGGGCTTTATTTAACGTGCTTCTAGAGCATGCACACTGTCAAGCTTCGGTTGCATGAACTTAGTGCTAGCGTAATAGACTTTTATTTTTGTGACATTATATTCGTTGTAATGATCACATACTTTGCTTATGGTCCAACTTTATGCTAAATACTTGTGGTATTCTCTACTGTTATTTTTCATGACACTGTGAGTAAAGCAGCGGTCACTAATACTAAACTTGATTTGTATGTGAAGAATTATTCACACTCGAAAACCTTGTGGTTCACTTTATTAATTTACCTGAAGGTAAACTTTACTTTCATGACATTGTGAGCGACGTAATGGTCACAAAACTCTTTATTGAACTCACAATACTACTATTTTATTATAAACCTATGAACTCACCAACCTCGTGTTGACACTTTTTAGCATGTATTTTCAGGTTTAAGGCGATAGCTAACTATTGAAGGCTTTGGCATGGCATGGCATGGTCATAGACAACTCTGACGTATATTTGGGACCGCTTAACCTCTTATATGGGCTTATATTTCCACACTATTTTTGAACAATGTAAATTTGAATATTTTTGATAATGAAAGTTATTATAAATGGTTGAGATAAAAACCGTTCTTTGTACTTGTGTTATGATACCGATTGAGTAGCCCCCCAGTGACATGTATGCTTCCGCTAGACCCGGATTTTGGGGGTGTTACACATGCATGCCATATCTTAATTAGATTAGATTCTATATTGCCTAAGAGAATTGAACTTGCTTGAACTCTAATCCAAACACATAACCTTTCTGAAAATTTTCTGCCAAAAACCCAATTTTGGCAACCTGGAAATCACCAGATGGGCGGCCCCCTTAATTATGTAAGGCGGCCCCCTTAATTATTAAGGGGACCGCCCCCTAATTAAGGGGACCGGCCATCTGATGGTCGGGTTTACAGAATCTTTTCTGCTTTTTAGCCCATTTCAACCTACATTTCCCAATTTTAACCAACACACTTTGTCCCAATCTTCCAAACAAACCTTATCCATCCTTAAACACATAAATCTTACACTATAAATATCCCCAATCCTCAAATCTATCCATTCATCCCATCATGAACTCTCCAAACAAACCAAAATCAAAAGCCTCAAGGCTAGCAAGGATGACGGAAAAACCCGTTTGGCGAAGAAAAAGCCCTCGAAACAAATCCATCATAACCAATGAGATTGGAAGTCATTCAACACCTCCAACTTCTTACTTCCCAAACTTTACCTCAAACCCACAAGGTCATTCATTTGATCCTCTTTAAAAACCATACAACATTGGCAAAAAATCTTCCTACAATGCCAACTACACAAATCCAACACATCCATACCAAACCTATGATCCTCTTCACATTGCCACGGAAAAGCAAAAGTTCCATGATGAAATAAACCAAATCCACGATCTTAGTGATCTCCTTGCTATGCATCTTGCACAATGCAACAAAGGACAACCTCCATCATCACCCTATGCAAATTGCCTTCCCCACTCTCTCAATTTGGATCACGTTACCAACCACACTCACTTTTGACCTTGTTGCATATTCCTTCAAAAACAAATCCTCTACTTGAGTGAAGATATTTCTTGGATTGAATATCTTCTCACTCGTAATCATCCAATACCACCCTTAACACGATACAACATCGTGAGATCCACCTCTTCCGCTCCATACTCCACCCCATATCCCTCTCAATCAAACATCTAAGCCTTATGCTTATGTTTCCATTCAAGCAAATAACACAATCAACTATGAGTTGCAAGCAAGTTCAAGTGCTTCTTTAGGCTATATAGGATTATGTCCTTCATTTTGTTTTATTATGATTAATATGCCTTAAGCATATTAAATATTGTAATGTTTTCTATGATGCTTGAATGAATCTATTTTTATAACTATTGCTTTGCATATATATATGTGCCTTGTTCTTTTCTAATATTTTGTGTAGCCAAGACTTCCATAGCTCATTCCTTTGATGCTCTCAAATGAGGGGGAGTTTACATCAAGGGGGAGCATTTACCTTTTTGATTTTACAAAAAGGGGGAGAAGAGAATGTTAAACTCTAAATTCTTGTCTAAAAATTATGTTTTAGACCTCATGAGTTTAAGGTTTTGTAATCATCAAAAAGGGGGAGATTGTTGACATAAATAATGTCTTAAAACATTGTTAGCATATTAACAATGTCTCTATGTTTTGATAATTACAAAGCATAAACTCATTAATCTAAAACTTATGACATAAACAAGTTTTTGGTGCTTAATACTTGTCTTTGCTTCCATATCACTTAAGGTATGAATAAACAAAGAGTTTATTACATTTCATGATCAATGGAAATTTTATATTAATACATAACATTATATAAAATGATTTTAACATTTTATATATATTTGTAAATCATTTTTGGTATAGCTTTATTAAACAACAAAAATATGATTTCAAATTTCCAACCAAAAAGGGCAAATTTTATCCAGAAAAACTTTTGAAACGTTCAGGAGGGCGGCCCCCTTAATTTTACTAGGCGGACCCCTTAATCATTAAGGGGACCGGCCTACAATTAAGGGGACCGGCACGCTCCAGAACAGTATTTCCCCCCCCCCCCCTTTAAATACTGATTCATCCCTCAGATTTTTCTCACCTTTTGCACTTCTAAAACTTTCTGATCCAGATCTATTTCTCTATTCTCTCATCCTTTGATCATAAGTGTATATATTCTTTGTTTCAAAGTGATCCAATTTCCATCCTCTCAAGTGCAAGAGAAGAATACTTCTATCTTCCTAGACAAGAAGTATTACAACTTGTTGTGATCTCCACATCCAAGTTGTTGGTGTATCATCAAGATTATTTACATATTCTTTGTGAAGATTGTTGTGAATATTTGCTTGTAGATAGTTGTGTTAGATATAGATTGTGTGATTAGTTGATAGCTTGGTGTGAAGAAGAAAAGCTAGGTAATCTATTGGTGTGAAGAAGATAGAGTTGAAGTAGTTAGTTGTGAAGTAGATTGATTTGAAGAAGGTGTGTAGAAGTTGTGACTTAGGTGTGAAGGTGTTGTGGTGTGATTATTGGTGTGTAAATTGGTGTGAATATTGGTGTGTAAATTGGTGTGTAAGGTTTTCTCCGCCATAAGGGAGCTTGTTGATATAGTGAAGAAAACTCTCGAGTTAGGTGCTCGGGGAGTGGAGTAGGGCAAGGAAGGTGTCCTTGTAGCCGAACCACTATAAATCTCTTGTCTCGCGGTTCGATCTTTCCATCTCTTACTTATTTCATTACTTATCATTGTTATATATTTCATATTGATATTTGTTTGTGTTGTGCAATACTTGAGATCACATATTATCGAATCTAAGTTTTAAAAATTAAGTAAACACCAAAACTCCTTTTTACAACTAATTAAAAAGACGTAAAACTATTCAACCCCCCTTCTAGTTTTCCACAAAAGAGGGGAAAACCATTCAACCCCCTCTTCTAGTTTTCCACAATTGGTACCAGAGCCACGTCGCTCAAATTTTCAAAACAAATGGTTTTAAAAATTGAGTACGATCCATGTATCAAATTACTCATTAAGGAGGATTAAATATGAAAAATGTTTTTGTTGATTAACTTGTATTAGTTTTGATACTATATACACTAATTATACTAGCTCGAGATAAGATTATGTTTAAAACAAGTGTTATATGTTCGGTATCAAAATCAGAAAGTTACACACCTTTCCGAAAGGTCAGAAAACAATTTTTTACAAAAAAATGAAATTTTGAGTACCAGATGGGCGGCCCCCTTAATTGTCTGGGCAGCCCCCTTAAATACTGGGCGGTCCCCTTAATTATTTAAGGGGTCCGCCTGTCTGTTCGACAGTTTTTCGAAAACTTTGAAAAATCATATAAAATTAACCGTAACTCCGTAGAAGTCGTGCCACCCGGCGTTTTAAAGGTAATTGAGTCTACTTTCATTTAAAAATACTTAAAAGTAACCATTACAAACTTAAATAACTAAGAAAGTCAAAATACTATACGGTGGTCAAAAATTTGTGTTTCGTTTTAACGTAAAACTTTTGTTTTACCTTTTCCTTCGAGTCGGGCATTCCTAGTTGATATACTTTTGAAAAATTAAGTATTTATGTTTTCAAAATATTGATCTTAATTAAATTATAGAATGGGGAGGAAACTATTTGATTTTCAAATAAATTCGAGCTAAGTAAACATTGGTGTATATAATACACAAAACGACGACAAGTGTTTTATGTGTTATGTGAACTTCATTGTGATTTTATTTTCTTAATTGAATATATTAAATGATTGTTGCTATTAGAAGTTTAGCTATGTGTATATCTATGCATATGTGCCCTATTAGTTTATAGCTAGTTTTCCGATTTATACTTAACTAGATCTTATGCTAGATTTCTTGCGTTAGGATTGTTATAATATGCTTGCATTGCATATAGGTATAGATGGCTTAATGTTACTCAAACATCTTGTAAATGAGTTCAATCTAGTCACCTAAACATTTCAAACAATTTAATCTATTCTTCACAACACACTTAAATATTTTCTACAAATTAGCTTGTTTTACCTTAAGATGTTTAATAAGAGAAATTGAATCATTATAAAACATTAATAGTTATATAAAAGAAAAAGTATTTTCAAAATCTAAGTGTGTTCATAATAAATAAAAATGAAGAGTCTTTCACAAAAACAAAACATATAACAATCATGAAATAATAAGTCAACTTTCAATCATTCACTAATAAATAATCTTAGGATTAATGGAACACACTATCAAAATGTTTATTTATTTCAAATGAGTGTCCGTGAGGGTCAAGAAAGATCTTGATATTATATCAATTCGTTATTCAAATTATGGTTGATATATTTATCAAATATAATTGACACATTTTTGAGTGTGGACAAGAAATTGGATTGCTATTTGTTTAGCTTCAAGATTATATCAAATTGCTAGGGTAAGAGTGTATGCACAAAAAAAAAAAAAAAAAAAAAAAAAAAAAAAAAAAATATATATATATATATATATATATATATATATAGAAAAAGAAAAGAGAAAAAACATACGGACTACCATCCCGTTTCATTCTATGTTTATTTTATGTTTTTGTTATTTTTCATTTATTAGCTTAAGTCGAGTCTAGTCTTGGCTTAGCAACGCCATATTATACATGTAATTAACCAAGATTGTTAACTCGCCACCAGTAAAAACTTCCTTTATCGAACAAAACCGTGTATTTCATATCCCTACACCTAATGTTACAACCCTTTAAAAGACCTATTTGATAGTTTATCCTAGGTGCTTACGCCATGTGGTGGAGGTTTGATCCTTTCCCAAGCCTATGGTAATCTATTTTGCTATGACAGGTAGTGAGAGATATCTTCCGTTTCCATATTGTAATTTATACTTTATTACACCCGAGAGATGTGAGTATCTAAACACTATTTGTGAGGTGCTAGTGTATGACCTCCGTGCTTGTCTATTGGTCTTTAGTGGAACGATTATTTGTTGTAATTACTTTTATATTAGTGTTAAATGACCCCTAACTTGTTTTTTGACTAGAATAAAAGCGCATTTACTTGAGGACAAGCAAATCTCAAGTGTAAGGGTATATGATGAGGCGAAAAATGAACCACTTTTAGGGGGTCATTTAAGCCCGAAATTGACTTTATTTGATCAAATATTGCCCTAAATCGTTCCTTTTGTGATTTTAGGTACTTTGGGAGTGAAATCTGGAAAAGGAAGCAATTCGGATGTTTTTGGAGAATAAAAGTGAAGAAAACGCCAAAGTCTTAATTTTCTTTGCTGGGAACAGTAGGTGACGACGTCAAGAAGAAATTTCTGACGGCGTCAAGAGTAATTTCCATGACGACCGAGTACAGATTTGACGGCGTCACGAAGTAGGGCGTCAAGAGTAAAATTCATGACGGCCTGGAAATGCATAATACATGACGGCATCAAAAGTAGATCAAGGCAGTCCGAGAAGTATTTTGGCGGCGAGATGACGGCGTCACAAAATTTGTCTTGACGCCGTCAGACCATATTTCCTACATATAGTTTTCTAATTTTCACATTAAAAAAGAGAGAAGTTTTGGAGAAACCCTAAGTACGAACTTGGTGCGAATTTTACAGGTTTTTCAAGGGTTCTAAGCCCTTGATACCTTTCATGTGTAATTGAGATAAGTATTCTTTTAATTCAATCAATATGTCTATGTGTTGGTTGTCTATATCTTGTTCTTGTCTTAATTCCATCATGCTAGGCTAGATCTATCTTGTGTTTGCTTGGATCTAATGAAACCTAGATGTTAATTATGTGTTGATTACTTGTTTATAGCTGTATTGGATGAATGAGTTCGATGTTAGGCTTAAGAAAACTGGCAGATCTCCAAATGGTAACATGCTTGAACGTCTTAGGAAACATGAACTAATGTGCACCAGGTTTTATTGGTTGTATTTAATGCATGAGCCACTGTTTACAATCCATATGGTTGTGCTGGGCATGGCATAGGAGGAGATAAGAGCTCATAGGATTGGGGAGTTAAGTGTGCCACCCCATGAATGGTATTAAGGAATACAATCCGTCATCCACGCAACTATAACAAGTAATTAACGTGTAAAAGATGTCTAGGGAGTAGTGAAATCTAAGTAAAAACATTTTCTCCACTTATTGCTCACAACCTTAGTATAATTTAGTTTATTTTCATTTTTAGTATTTTATTTTGATTGCATCTTTAGTATTGGGTTAGTTGACTAGCAACTAATTCCGCCCAAATCCTTCAAACCCGAGATTTTTACTTGCTTTCTAAAAAATACAAAAATACAAAAAGAATCATCCCTCACCTTCAGAACTAGTATTTAGGTTTTCTAATCCTAGCGACACTATTCCTAGCTGAACGATCAATCCCCCGGTACTTGTCACTATACTATACTACAACGATCAAGTACACTGCCTGGTGGGGGTTGTAAGCTTCTCAAGATCCTTTGAGAGGTAAAGCCTGGTGCGATTCCCACGTATCAATGTCCCTACAACAACACAATATACAACAACATGAGTACCATAGAGAGACTCAAGTCATGAAAGACTTGAGCCTGCCTTGTGGATCATTAGAATGAGGCCATGTAGATGAGTTAGATCCACCATTGTTCCTGGAACCCCTGTGTACAAATGGTCTATTAAATTTCCAAGAACAATCTGCTGAGGACTTTACAGTAGAATCCCAATATGCCCTTCCCAAAAACATTGGGTCATAACAACCAGGCAAATAACCATATTGAAAATAATTATTATTATATCTAGAAAATGGTCTAGCAACATATCTATTCCTATCAGCAGCAAAATATCTACCAGTAGAAACAGACCCACCAGCAGGAACAGACCTATCAACAGAAACAGAGTTGGTTCTTTTGGTGGTGTGGGTTGCCTGTGGAACACATGAGGGTTTGGAATGTGTGGAAAACTAGAAGGGGGGTTGAATAGTTTACCGTTTAAAATCTTTTTAACTTGTTTAGTTAGCTTTGAAACTTTCCGTTTGTTCAAAGATATATACACAAACACAATATATAACATGCAAGTAAATGAAAGAAACGATCAAACCACAACACGAGTATTTATCGTGGTTCGGCTACAAGGACTCTTTTTCCTTGCCCTACATCCACGCCCCGAGTATCCAACTCGAGAGTTTCTTTCACTAGTCAACAAGCTCCTTTCACCGGCAGAGAAAACCTTACACGTTGCTTATACTTTTACCGACACTAAGCTAGATGTCGAGTTCTTTACCAAGGGTACAACCACTCCCGTTAGTTCTTTTACAAGGGTACAACTACTCCCGATACACTTTGTATTTTGAGGACTAAAATACTAACCGATCACTACTGAAAATACACAATCAAATGAAGTGTAAACTACACAAGTCTACACAATGCTAAGGTAACAAGTCTTGCAACGTTGTGTTGAATACTTGTTACTTTTAATGAGCTCGTGAATCTCTTTGCTACAAAAAGAAACTTCACATATGAAATGTTAAAGGGTTAGATGAAAGAATGAATGTGTGTGTGTAAAATATGATGTAGAGTGATAAGCCAAAAATCAACTTGTGGCTTGGTATTTATAGCAAAGCCTTCTGCAGGCCTGGCGGATACGGCGAAACCCTCAGATGGGTTCCGCCCGTGTACCCCCAGGGTTCCGCCGGGCTTGCAGTTGGTTTTTCAATAAATCTTGCAAACCAAACAAAGTCACATCTCATAATATCAAGTCAAACACTAAACTTACAAGCAAGCACTTAGTAAGTCAAACACATTTCTTTCCATAAATGTATATTGACAAAACTTGCCATAAATGTGATGTGACAATTCTATTTTAAGAAATAAAAAGTGTTGTGTTTTATGAAATGTAAAATGTAGCAAAAGTCTAGTTTATGCAAGTCTTTAAAACTAAGATTATGTTTTACTTAGAAACTAAAGTTTACATTTTGTCGTTAACAAAACTTAGTGAAGATCGTAAAATATAAATAACGTTTTTAGGCGATATTTGTATTAACAATCTCCCCCTTTTTGTTGATGACAAAACATAAACTTTGTTTTTAAGTAACTCACAAAATCTTGGTGTTTAAGACTTCAAAAAAAATTATATTAAACTTGTTTTACTTAAGTGATGAAAATCATATTAAGTTTTGAAGGTTTAATATATTTCTCACCCTTTTTGTCGAAACAAAAAGTAGAGTAGCGAAGTGGAAAAATGCACTTGCTCCCCCTTGCTTGTTACTCCCCCTAAAAGGAGTGCCAAGATGGGAAACATGGATTTTGATCCTACAAAAAAATGGTTAGTTGGTTATATATATATAGTCAAGCTTGTAGTTACCACATACATTGTAACCACAATGACAACACAAAAATGATCAACCAACAATGCACGAAAGGAAGTAGAAAGAAATATCATTCCAAGTAAAATTTTGACTTTGAAAAGTCAAAAGACAAGAAGTGTTAAGTATTCTTCTACTTCTAAACAAAAACTTAAAAAGAATAACCAAGAAAGAAAAATAAAATCCTATTTTCCTAAATGGGGCAAACGGCCTCCAAAGGTTGTCTAGGATTTGTTTGGGTGGGAAAGAGCATCCAAACGTTCTATGATGTGTTGGAATGCAAACCGGGTTTCATCTTGGAATTGGTGAAGCAACGTTTTGATGCTTGCACCCATTTGCTCACAATTTGAGCAAACATGGGGATGAATGGGTGGAAATGGGTTGGTTTGGGTTTCTTGGTTTGAGGGTTGGTTGGTTTTTGGTTCTTGGGTGGAGGATAGATTTGGTATTGATTCAAGCAAGGTGGTTTGAAATTCCATTGCTTGATGAAGGTGGTTCTCAACCATGCTTTGGATTTCCTCATATGAGGGGAAGAAAGACTCAAAGGTTTGGGCTTGAGAATGTGGTGGAGTTGGGTGATCATGGTTTTCAAAGTTTGGTTCTCCATAAAGAGGACCATGGATGTCATGGTAGATAGGGTGAAACAACAATGGTTTGGGTTGATGGTACACTTGTTGTGGTGGTTGGGTGTGGTTAAAATGCTCATTTTGGTCTAGAATTGACCTTGGTGATTCATTTGCAAAAGGTGGTGGTTGTGTAGGTCTTGGTGGAAGATCATTTAGGTCTTGGACAAAAGGGTGTGGTGATGTGGAGGAGACCCAAATAACTCCATAGGTTCAATTTTGGGTGATGGTGATGGAGTTTTGGATGGTTGAGTTAGAGCACTTGGTGGAGTTGGGTCAATGGGTGATTTAGTAGGTGGTGGAGTGAGCTCATTGGGTTCATTGGGTGGTGGTGATGGAGATGCAAGGTTCAAAAAGTGTTCATTTTTTATAGGTGAGGTGAATTCATCCGAAGATGGGGAGCTTAGGTTGATGGGTTGATTAGACCATAGTGGTTTAACATTTATCCGGGCGGTTTTCCGGATGGGTCATGATGGTTGAGAGGTGATTGTTGACTTAATCACGGTGAAAAATGGTTTAGAAGTTCAGAAATTGTGATGAAGAAGGTGTGATTTGATAGTGTTTAGGATGGTTTAATTTATAGTGATGAAGAATTGTGGAAAGGAGTGTTTGGATTTGATGTTAGTCCATATAAAAATGGAGGTTGCTAATGATTTGGAAAACTAATTGTGGGTTGTCATATCATGGAAGTCAATCCAATGAAAATGGTGAAGTGAGAAGACAATGTTTGCACTAAATGCTTAGTGGTTTTAGTAAATTTGTTGAAGTATAAATCTCAGGGATTTAAAGGATCCTTTAGAAGGGTTCCTCCCTTTATGTATGAAAGGTCCTTGGGGTGGTTATGGCTATTTTTGAATTTTGGCGGGAAATGGTTTTGGTTGAGTTATAAGGAATAAGAAGTACCCTATTGTGCTAAACACATTGCAGGAAATGGGTTTGTATCTAAAAGGATTGGATTTTGGTGTTTGGATGTTCAAATGTTGAAAACAAAAACAAAAATTCGGCAGGCAACTGGCGGAACCCTCAGAATACACAGGCGGAACCCATTTGAGGGTACCGTCTGGTCCGTTGGGCCAATTCTGGGATTCCCAGAAAATACACTGGATGAACCCAATTTTGGGTACCGCCGAATTTGCCAGTGCTGAAAAAGGTGGCAGTCCGCGATTTTGACCCGCGAGACGATTTTCAAAATTTTCGAAAACTCCTAAAATCAAAAAGATAATGCATTTCTGGTTAGACAATGCAAAAAGTAGACACGTAAACACACATATCATATGATTTTGACCTTGAGGTCGAGAATTTCACTATACTTAGTGAAAATATCATAAACATGAAAATTTGACAACTTGCTAAAAGTTGTCTTCCTGCATCAAAGTTAGATAAAACATGTTCCAAATAGTATCAAACATTATACCAACCTACAAGTACATCACAAGCATTGTTTAAACAACCAAATTAGTTCAAATAGCACCTAGTGCCAAACACTCCTACACACCCGCTCTCATTGACGATCAATCTTGTTCTTGAGCTTTCCAAGGAACCTTCCAAGATTCTTAAACATCCCCTTTGTTTGCTTGAACTCCGCCAACTCGTTTGGAATATCCGGAAGTTGGGATAGGTATTCGAGAGGTGGGAGCCTAGAGTTTGGCAAATTATCATCTTCACTCATTGAGGAAGACGATGATGAGGTAAGAGGATGAGGACGTTTTCCTTGGGCTTTGTAGACTCTCTTATCACTAAGTGGAACAAAGGTGTGTGGAATGAGAGAGTAGTCAAGACGAAGACCATTTGGAGTTGGTGGAATGGGTGAGATGAACCTAAAGAGACGGGTCAAGAGCATTCCATACGGCATAGCCGTTGTGCCATGCACGGGAATGTCGGCCATTCTCTTGGCCATGTAGTAGGCAAGGTTGAATGGTTGCCTAACGGACAATGAGTAGAGCATGTAGCAAAGTCAAAGGTTGATATGATCACGGTTTCCTATTGTGCTAATGACATTGGCTATAAGAACTTCCTCCCATTTCTTGAATTGGGGCTTAAGTTCATTCATTTCCATTCCATATGGGTCTTTATCGAATTCATTTCCCGAACGGGTTCTCCTAGTGTTGGTAGTCCTAACAAAGAGATGGTCACAAAGTACATCATTTGACACAAGAGGAGTGTCATAAGGATGGATGCGGTCATGGAGGTTGTCAAGAGTTGAGAGGGAGTGCAAGTCGGAGTAGATGCAAGTACCTTGGTTTGGGACACCTATGATTTGAGCAAACTCCTCAAGAGTAAAGGAGTATTGATGACCACTAGTCCTAAAGTTGATAGACATATTACCATAATCATCCGTGGAGAGGACGGCGGATGCATAGAATTCTAGAATGAATCTAGGACAAATAGGCTCGTCGATATTCAAAAGACACTCAAAGTTGATTGTGGCAAATTCGGCGTAAAGGTTTGTGCCTTCTAGAAAAGACGGGACAAATTCGGCGGATGCATAGTGTTTTTCTAAGGCTTTGAAAACGTTGACTTGGTTTGGGGTAAGGCCTTTGGTTTTGTGGTGTTTTGGTAGGTACTTAATGGTGTCCTTGTGGTCGTAGTGGGTTAAAGGAGGCATGATGATTCCTAGAACAACAAAATCTCACATTTTAGTTTAAGTAAACTACTATTATAATGTGGATGTTCTAGTGTGTGTCTATATGAAAACAATGTGGAGGTGCGGTTATCTTGACTCATTTTGATGCTTCAAAAACGTTTTATAATGCAAGTTTTGTTATAAAACAAAAGATAACCCAAACGCTCCTAGTTCAATGTAGCTTCGTTTGAATGTACCCGAAAATACATATTGGTTATGTATTCCCTTTAGCATTCAAGAGACATTATGCAAGTGATGTTTTAAACATAACGTTTAGATTTTGTATTCTCAATGTGAGACGAAAAAATATTTGTCCTACTTATGAGAAAATTTTGGAAGGATTTGACATGGGGTGTTTTAGCAAACATGTTTATACTAATTAAGAATGCAATTCCTAACTATGGGGAACATGATTAGTTTTGTTAAACACCTAATTTTATGCATGAGTTTCTCAAGTTAATGCATAACCCCAAGTTTTTGTTTTTTGTGCAAAAATAGAATTCCTAGACTCAGATCAGGATTGTAATCAAGTTTAGAATACTTACAATGATGATTGATTAACAATGTTAGTGAAAGGAA
This sequence comes from Artemisia argyi, assembly GCA_030686995.1. Classification (NCBI taxonomy): domain Eukaryota; kingdom Viridiplantae; phylum Streptophyta; class Magnoliopsida; order Asterales; family Asteraceae; genus Artemisia; species Artemisia argyi. Next base: position 463,776 of record JARVZY010012438.1, read on the forward strand.
GACCAAGAATTCGTAGGTATGGATGGATGGTAAAGTGAATAGTAACAGTTTGGAAGTGGTGGTATGAGATAATGGGTGTTTGGTTTAATATAAACAAAATATTGATTCTGCAGGTCGGCAAACACGGCGGACCCCTGAGTTGGGTTCCGTCCGTTGTGTCTGAGGGTTCCGCCGACCCTGCTGAGAAAAAGACTTATGGATTTGTTTTGATTTTTGTGATTTTTGTCTAAAGTCCAGAACTACAATGTAGGTTCCATGAGTCCTAAGCCTAGCCTAAGAAGGTTAAAAGGTTCACGTTTAAGGGGTTTTGTGAGAATGTCGGCTATGTTGTCTTTGGAAGAAACTTTCTCAATTTGAGATATTTCCTTTTTGAACGTTGTCACGAAGGAAATGATGACGGATTTCAATATGTTTGGTACGAGCATGTTGAACCGGGTTTTTGCTAAGATTAATGGCACCTTTGTTGTCACAAAGAATTATGATGTCGTTGAGTTGAATTCCGTAGTCGACAAGAGCTTGCTTCATCCAAAGAGCTTGTTGACATGCCTTTCTGGCCGAAACGTACTCGGCTTCCGTTGTTGAGATAGCAAGAGCCGTTTGCTTCTTAGAGAACCATGAGGTGAGACAATGTCCAACAAAAGTACAAATACCACTTGTACTTTTTCTATCGACATAGTCACCGGCATGATCCGAGTCGGCATACACTATGGTGTCTATTCCCGTTCCTTTGGGATACCATAAACCTAAATGTGTAGTGCCCTTAATATACCTAAAAATCCTTTTAACGTCTTCGAGATGGGTAGTCTTAGGATCTTCTTGAAAACGAGCACATAGACAAACACTAAACATAATGTCGGGTCTACTAGCCGTTAGGTAAAGTAGACTACCAATCATACCTCTATATTTAGTGCTATCTACGGATTCACTTTCCTCATCCTTGATGAGTTTAGTTTCCGTGGACATGGGAGTTTTGATAGGTTTCGAATCTTCTATTCCAAATTTTTTAAGCATGTCCTTAATATATTTAGATTGGTTAAAGAAGATACCATCTTCTAGTTGTTTAATTTGGAGTCCTAAGAAAAAGTTGAGTTCTCCCATCATACTCATTTCAAACTCGTCATGCATGATTTTTGAGAAATCCACACATAATTCTTGACAAGTTGATCCGAATATAATGTCATCAACATAGATTTGGACTATGATAATATGTGAATCTTTCTTCTTAGTGAAGAGAGTATTATCAACTAAGCCCATGGTATACTTATGGTCAACTAGGAAGGTTTTAAGTCGATCATACCATGCTTTTGGAGCTTGCTTAAGTCCGTAAAGAGCCTTTTTAAGTTTGTAAACATGATTTGGTTTTTCAAAATCGATGAAGCCCGGTGGTTGAATAACATACACTTCTTCATTTATGACTCCGTTTAGAAATGCACTTTTGACGTCCCTTTGAAAGAGTTTGAAATTATGTGCACATGCATATGCAAGTAAGATTCTAATTGACTCGAGCCTAGCAACTGGAGCAAAAGTTTCATTGTAGTCAATGCCTTCTTGTTGGTTATACCCTTGTGCAACTAGCCTAGCTTTGTTTCTAGACACAATTCCATTTTCATCCATTTTATTACGAAATACCCATTTTGTTCCAATTATAGTTTGACTCTTTGGTTGAGGAACTAATGTCCATACATCATTCCTAACAAATTGGTTTAACTCTTCTTGCATTGCAATTACCCAAGACTCATCTTTAATGGCTTCATTAATATTTTTAGGTTCAATGGTTGACACGAAACAAAAGTAGTTGCTTTCATTTTGAACTTTTGACCTTAGTGTTCTTTCGTTAATGTTTCCAATGACACCATCTAATGGATGACTTTTAGATTCTTTGACATTGACAAGTTCTTTGTTTAATAGTTCATCTTCCTTGTCATCACTTAAAATTTCTTGACTTTCTATTGCTTGGCTTTCAACTAAGTCATCATCTACCAAAGGTGATGTCTTAGAGGGAGGTGGACTCTCGTCAAATGTTACGTTCAACGATTCCTCGACTCTTAAGGTTTCTTTGTTCAAAACAATGTACGCTTTACTATTTTGTGAATATCCAAGAAATACACCTTCATAAGACTTTAGGTCAAATTTGGTGAGATAATCCTTGGTGTTAAGAATGAAACATTTACTCCCAAACACTCTAAAGTATCCTAATGTAGGCTTTTTACCTTTATATAGTTCATAAGGAGTTTTATTCAAAAATGGTCTAATTAATACTCGATTTAAAATGTACGTTGATGTGTCAACGGCATTACACCAAAACTTTTGTGGAATGTTTTGTTCATTAAGCATTGTTCTACTCATCTCTTGAAATGTCCGGTTTTTACGTTCTACTACACCATTAGATTGAGGAGTACGTGGAGCCGAAAAGTTATGAGTTATACCATTAATATCACAAAAGTTTCCAAATTGAAATTCATTATCAAATTCACGACCGTGATCCGTTCTAATAGACACAATATTAGACCCTACTTGATTTTGAATTTTCTTACTTAAAATCTCAAATTTATCAAAAGCTTCATTTTTACTTTTCAAAAAATTTGTCCAAGTATATCTTGAGTAATCATCAACTATAACCAAAGTGTAGAAGTTACCTCCATAACTTTGTATAGCGGATGGACCAAATAAATCCATATGCAAAAGTTCTAGACACCTAGATGTAGAAACCAAGTTTTTAGCCTTATGGCTACTATGGACTTGTTTTCCGACTTTGCAAGCATCACAAAAGTGTTGTTCGTATTTCAACTTAGGTAGGTTTCAAACTAAGTTTTTGGAGGAGAGGTTTTGGATTAGTCTCATGTTAGCGTGTCCTAAACGTCTATGCCATAAAGTTGAGGATTCATCTAATGAGGTAAGACAAAGTTTGTCTCTAGATGTTGGATCCATCTTCATGACATATATGTTGTTCTTAAGGACACCTTTGGCTATGGTTATACCATCTTTAAGTATTTTACTACCATTTTCACTAAAAAGGACATTATACTTATTACGACAAAGTTGACTAATACTAAGGAGATTAAAACCTAAGTTATCAACATGAGCTACATCATCTATAAAAAGGGAGTCATGAGAGATTGTACCTTTTCCGATGATTTTGCTCTTAGCTTTACTACCAAACGTAACATTACCTCTGTCACATTTGTGATAAGAAGTGAAGAGGCTTTTGTTACCCGTCATGTGCCTTGAACAACCGCTATCTTTAATCTATTCATCCGGTTCCAAACAAACTTTGAGGCACACCTATTTTATGAAAAACACTCAAACATTTGGTCCCCAATTTCTCATGGGTCCATTTTGGTTAAGCATACCATTAACTTGTTCCAAGTATGAAAATAGAGCATAAGGGTTCCATGACATGTAATTTGGAGTTTGGTAATGTCTAGGAGTGTTTTGGTTCCAAACATGTTGGTAGTTTGGTCGAGCGTTGAAGTTGCTCTTTGGAAAGGGGCGGTTGGGAATTGGAGTCTTAGGTCTTGGTTGAGTAGTCTTAGTTCTAAATTCATTTTTACTAAGTCCTACTCCAGTTTTAAACACAGGTTTTGTTCCATTTTTATACGTAACTTTAACAAATTTTGAACGATCTGATGTGGATGGAGTTACTGCTGCAGCAGGCCTGGCGGAACCTTCGGGTCCAACGGGCGGAACCCTGGATTGGGTTCCGTCTGATCCGCAGGCTGCTGTAGCAATTTTGTTAGTTTCTTGTACAATCTTTTCTTGTTTCGTTTGACCCTTTGAAGTTTCTATTTTCATGAATCTTAGTCCACTTTTATCAAAGGGTGACTTTTGAATTTTCATAATTTCATCCGCACAAGAAATGCTCTTATCGAACTTCTTAAACTTTGTGGTTTGTTTTATTAGATCATTTTGAGTAATTTTAAGTTTCTCAACTTCGAGTTTAAGCTCTTCACATGATTTGCAAGAAGTGTCAACACCTTTACTCTTTTCTAATCTTTTAGCTTTTTCTTTTAATTCATAAACTTCATTTTCTAAAAACTCCTTTTTAGTTTTCAAAAATTTATTTTTGTTTATGATTTTTAAGCTCAATTAACAAAGTTTGTTATATTCTTTTTGTAAAGTGTCATCATCAATAAAGGAGTAAGATGAGTCGGAGAATACCTCATTTGAGTTGTGAGCCATGAGAGCAATATCATCATTCTTTGGCTCATCGTCATCTCCTTCATAGTCACTCCAAGCACCACCCACAAAAGCTTGTTGAGGTTTGCTCTTGGGTGGTTTTGGACATTCTCCTACAAGATGACTTGTGTCTCCACACCTATAGCATTTTCTTTCAACCTTTCCTTTCCTATCATCACGATCTTTTCGGAAAGTTTTCTTGTCATCTTTAGGTTGCCTTACAAACTTTCCTCTTCTACAAAAGAACTTTTTGAAATCTCTAACGGCCATAGCATATTCCTCATCATCACTATCCGAAGTAGATTCTTCATCATCACTTGATTGGACTCTAGCTTTCAAGGCAATGGACTTAACTTTTTCTTTCTTGCCTCTAACTAGTTCCGAATCTTTTTCCATTACCATTTCATGAACTTTGAGGTTTCCAATTAGCTCATCAAGTGACATGCTTGAAAGATCTTTGGATTCTTCAATTTCCGTCACTTTTGCTCTCCACTTCGGATGGAGTGCTCTAAGAAATTTCCTGACAAAGTTCTTACTACAAAAAGATTCATCAAGTGCTTTAAGTGATGTAATAATAGTGTTAAACCTAGCAAAAGCATTATCAATAATCTCATCTTCGAAAATAACAAATTGTTCATATTGTTGAACAAGAAGATCAATTTTGTTATCTTTAACTTGTGAGTTTCCTTGATGAGTGACAATTAAAGATTGCCAAATATCTTTGGTGGTTTTACACAAAAAAGACTCTTCCATATTCTTTCTTAGGCAAAGCGTTGTAAAGCATCATTTTAGCTTCATTATTTTTACCAATCAATTTCTTTTGATCATCATCTTTAATGTTAGTAACTACGTTATCACCATCAATGATTATATACCATAAATCTATATCTTTAGATTTCACGTAAGTTTCAAAATGGTTTTTCCAATATATAAAACCATTTGCTTCAAAGAGTGGTGGTCTTTGCATAGATTGCCCTTCTTTGTAATTTTCAAAATCCATGGATCGTTTCAAGTTTTAAAACACAATATATTTTAAAAGCTTGAGTAACGTAGCTCTTGATGCCAATTGTGGAAAACTAGAAGGGGGGTTGAATAGTTTACCGTATAAAATCTTTTTAACTTGTTTAGTTAGCTTTGAAAGTTTCCGTTTGATCAAAGATATATACAAAAACACAATATATAACATGCAAGTAAATGAAAGAAACGATCAAACTACAACACGAGTATTTATCGTGGTTCGGCTAAAAGGACTCTTTTTCCTTGCCCTACGTCCACGCCCCGAGTATCCAACTTGAGAGTTTCTTTCACTAGTCAACAAGCTCCTTTCACAGGCGGAGAAAACTTACACGTTGCTTATACTTTTACCGACACTAAGCTAGATGTCGAGTTCTTTACCAAGGGTACAACCACTCCCGTTAGTTCTTTTACAAGGGTACAACTACTCCCGATACACTTTGTATTTTGAGGACTAAAATACTAACCGATCACTACTGAAAATACACAATCAAATGAAGTGTAAACTACACAAGTCTACACAATGCTAAGCTAACAAGTCTTGCAACGTTGTGTTGAATACTTGTTACTTTTAATGAGCTCGTGAATCTCTTTGCTACAAAAAGAAACTTCACATATGAAATGTTAAAGGGTTAGATGAAAGAATGAATGTGTGTGTGTAAAATATGATGTAGAGTGATAAGCCAAAAATCAACTTGTGGCTTGGTATTTATAGCAAAGCCTTCTGCAGGCCTGGCGGATACGGCGGAACCCTCAGATGGGTTCCGCCCGTGTACCCCCAGGGTTCCGCCGGGCTTGCAGTTGGTTTTGCAATAAATCTTGCAAACCAAACAAAGTCACATCTCATTACACCTTGCAAACCAAACAATGTCACATCTCATAATATCAAGTCAAACACTAAACTTGCAAGCAACCACTTAGTAAGTCAAACACATTTCTTTCCATAAATGTATATTGACAAAACTTGCCATAAATGTGATGTGACAATTCTATTTTAAGAAATAAAAAGTGTTGTGTTTTATGAAATGTATAATGTAGCAAAAGTCTAGTTTATGCAAGTCTTTAAAACTAAGATTACGTTTTACTTAGAAACTAAAGTTTACATTTTGTCGTTAACAAAACTTAGCGAAGATCGTAAAATATAAATAACGTTTTTAGGCGATATTTGTATTAACAGAATGAACATTGGTCCACTTTGGTCTAGGTCTATTATGAGCAACAGAAACACCCATCCTCTTTTCATGAAAATCACAATCCTTAATCAAATGCAATTTACTACCACAAACAAAACACTTCTTCTTTCTAGAAGATTTATTAAAACCAAAAGATGTCTTATCAACCACAAAATTATTCAAACAAACACCAGAAATAGAATTGTTTTGTAATGGCTGAAAGGAATTGTTTTTGAAAGAAGTAAATAACAAGTCTTCAGGAGAAGTTGTCTTTGAAATAACTTCATCAGCAGCAACTCTAGAGTCAGCAGACTTGTAAGAGGACTTGACAGAAAGCTTTGATGAGGACTTGGGTGAATCTGACTTGGTCTTGGAATCACAATTGGCATAACTAGAGGTAGAGGTCCCTGAGGTCTTGTCCCTGAAAGAACAAGAGACATATTCATTAGAATCATTACTAGAGACACTACTAGAGTCAGGGGAGTCATTAGTTCTAGTGGCAGTTTGCATATGTGATTCATTTAAGTCCAAATGGTGGGATGTGGGCTTAGAGGTTCCTATGGTATTGGGAGAGTCAGAGTTATTAGTTTTATAAACAGGGTTTGACAAGTCAGTAGACTTTTTTCCATACAAATTGTGTGAACCATCAAAGTCTGAGGTAGTGGTGGTGGGCATAAATACTCCTCTAATTGGTCCTGGAACTGCATGCATCTCACCTTCTTTTAAGAATTTTACAGGTTCAGAGTTATTCTTACTTTTATTATCTAAATTATGGTGTACCTCTGCACCTATATATATCTGAAAACCTAAACCTATCTCAGATGTTACAGACTGACTACAATAGAGCAAACTAGCTAACTTATCACCTGAAATTAGCCATTCTTTATGCCTAGCCACTTCCTTATCCAACTTATCTTGCAAAACTTGTTTCTCTGATTCAATTCCAGCCTTTTCTTTTTTAGTAAATTTTAACTCATTGCTAGTCATCTCTAAATCCCTTTTTAATACTCTAACCTTTTCCTCATAAGCCAATTGATTTTGTTGAAACCAAGCCATTTGTTTTTCTAATGTTTTAACAGCTTCTTTATAATATTGAGCTTCAATAAAACTGGTTTTATATTTTGGTTCCATGTCATAATAGGCTTCTTTAAGAGCATTATATTTAATATCACATCCAAAAACACAATCAGATACCTGAGGAGAGATGCCCATGAAGGCAAATTCAGCATCACAACTAGCCAAGCAGGAGATTTGCTGAGAAGTACTGCTTGCATCAACATCAGTATCATGCTTATTCCAGTCAATGCAAGCATCCACAGCAGTCACCAAAGCCTTTGAATCTCCAGCCTCCACCTCCTTCTTCTTGTAAGCTGAATATCTTGTATTGTCTTCAGCCTTCTTGGTCTTGCACTCTCTTGAAAAATGTCCAATCTCTCCACATGAATAACACTTCACTTTTCTCCTGTCAAAACGAGCTGCATCTCTTCCATTAACATTGAGTTTTCTCCCAGATTTTTGTTCAAACCTTCTGACTTTGAGAGACAGCATTGCCATTTGCCACTTTAAGTCCAACTCTTCCAATGCTAGCTCCTCAATCAACTCAATATCTTCATAAGCTAGTTGTTGCTTTTGATCATAGTCGGCAACAAATGAATGAAGTACATCTTCCATCACATTACTAGTCTGTGGATAACTCTTTGGACCAGTAGTTGTGAAAGACAATGTTGTAGAGGAATGGCTTGGACTTGGAGCATGTGATACTCTGTTAGAATTAGTGCTTACGAATGCAGAGTGTGATGGAGGAGCTGTATAAGCGGAGTGTCCCTTGATATCAAGCTCTAGGGCTCTGAGCTTGTTGTACAAGTCATCAAATGAGAGATAATCCAGGCCACCTTTAGTTTTCAATGAGATACTGACCTAAGACCATTAAGGAGGTAAGGCCCTTAGAAACTTGGAATTAACCTCCTCATTATCAGGCCTGGCTTGAAGCTGATTCAACTGACTCAGAATCTTCTAGAACCTATCATAACCCTTGTGAATGCCCTCCTCCTCTGATATCCTAAACTCCTGAAATTCCTGCTTAAGCGTAGACTTTCTCATCCTTTTTGATTCCTCATTGCCCCTGAATCTTGTTTTTATGGCCAACCAGATGTCTCTGGGATCATTAAGAGAGTGAAAATCTCCCATGTGGTCATTAGGGATTGCTTGAAGCAAGATAGTTCTTGCTTTGTTCTCCCTTTGTACATCAAGGATTTCTTCAGCAGATGATGGAGGAAAGATAGTAAAGAGGCCATTATGATCTTTTCCAGTCTTTTTAGGACTGCTTCCATTCACTATCACATTCCATAGGTTAAAGTCAACACTGGCTATCCAGTTCTGCATCTTCATGGCCCAAATCTCATACTCATCTTTCTTGAGATAGGGAAACTTGGCGTTGATGTTAGAGAAAGCAGCCTGTTGAAGCTGTTAAGTGAGAGTGTTGGCGTTGTTTTGAGTGACATCAGAAGAATCTGTATCTCCCGTGGGTACTGAATGAAAAGGTGTTTGAGTGTAAGTTTGATTACAGAGATTATCATGTGGCTCTGATACCACTTGTAGGATCTACCCTTCATAGATCTTGAGCCAATGGATAGATAGCCTACTAATGTAATCACTAGCAAGACTATATAGACAATCTCTGTGAGCTTGTATCTATTGCGGAATATAAATACAAACGATATACTAAATACTTTGATCCTTTATGGATCGTTATTATTAACTAATAATTATTTTTTTAACACGTACATAATACAATAACCTTGGGTTCCTTTTATACTAGTAGAAACCCTAATCTCTGTTACAAGAAACATATATTCATAATACTCTAGAAGATATTCTACATATCTTATCTATAAATAACTAACTCTTATGTACGGATTAACTATATCCGCAGAACCTAATGTATCAGCAGAATCCAGATCATCAGCAGAATCACTATAAGCTTCAGCAGAATCCTATCAGCAGTATCCATCAGCAGTATCTATATGCTGACTTCAATAATTCCCTACAGAGGGACTTTTTGGAGTAAGTCATTGAAACGAGTCCATGCTTCATAGAGAGTTTTACCTTGACATTGTTGGAACATCAAGATATCATTTCTAAGCTTAGTGGTTCTCCCCGGTAGGAAACATTGAGCAAGGAAACGAGTGGTGAGATCATCCCAAGAGGTGATGGATCCCGCGGGTAAACGCTCAAGCCATTGACTAGCTTGGTCACGTAGAGAGAATTGGAAGAGATGCAATCGGGTCGTCTCTCAAGTTCCAACATCAAGGTCTAATGAATCTACGATTTTGAGGAAATCCTTGAGATGTTGATTAGGATCTTCGGAGCAAAGCCCATGGAATGCACATCCACTTTGCACCAACCGGATGGTGTCGGATCGCAAGGGAAACACATTGGCTCCTTGAGTGAGCTCAATGGTGTTACGATAGCCTTGGTGGCTAGGACGGGAGTACTCTCCTAAGGTTCGGGGTCTAGGAGGTTGGTTTGGTTGTGGTGGGTTTTGTGGATGGTTTTGTTGTGGTGGGTTGATGGGATCAAAGAGATTACCACCTTCCATGATGGCGGATGGCAAAGGTTACGAACAAAGGAACGAAGAAAAAGATAGACTAAAGAAACCTATAAAAATAAAATAAAAAATCTTACTAGAAAGAAATCTAGCAAGTAAACTTGATGCGTGGAATTGCACCCTCGCAAAAGGTTTTACCCCTCAAGGGATCTTGAGAAGTTTGCAATCCCCACCAGGCAGTGTACCTGACCATTGTAGTATAGTATAATGACAGGTACCGGGGGATTGATCGTTCAACTCAAAGAATAGTGTCCGCTAGGGTTAAAACTCAACTAAACTAGGTCTAGAGGTGAGGGATGATTCTTTTTGTATTTTTATATTTTAAATGAAAGCAAGTATAATCTCGGTTTTGGAAGGAGTGGGCAGAATTAGTTGCTAATCAACTAACCCAATTAACTAAAGATGCAATCAAAATAAAATAAACTTAAACTAAATTATGGCAAAAACAATAATGAGAGAAAATGTGTTTACTTAGATTTCACTACTCCCTAGCTATCTTTTACAGGTTGATTTGCATGGATGACGGGTTATATTCCTTAATACCATTCGTAGGGCCGTGTACGATCTTCCCTAACTCTATAAGCTTCTACCTCTTCCTATGTCGAGCCGACTACTAGCTCCTAACATGGCCTCATTAGTAGTTACCTACGCATTAAATACTACCAAAATATCGTAGTACACCTCCGATCATGTTTCTTAAGACGTTCAAGCAAGTTACCAATTGGAAGTCTGCCAGTTTTCTTAAGCCTAACATCGAATTCATTCATCCACAAAAATTATAAACAAACAACCAACCCATAATCAACATGTTAAAGAGAAGACAAGCGTAAGATATAATCAAACAACACATAGACATATTGAATTATTTGATGAAAGACTTATCTTCAATTAAGCATGGATGAAACAAAGGGTTGAAATCCTTAAAATATCTATAAATTCGTCTAGGGTTTACTCCCTTCAAAGTTGCACACAATGAATGAAAACTAGAAAACTATATATAGATTTTGTATCCTGACGGCGTCAAGAGATAGGTGTGACGCCGTCAACTCGCCGCCAAAATAAACTCGTATTGCCTAGATCCACTTCTGACACCGTCACTCTTTATGGACTCTGGGCCGTCTCTCTTTGGGTTTACTCGTGACGGCCTTGGCATCTTAATACGTGAAGCCGTCACGAGTTCTTCAGAAAACATTCTGGCGTGTCACATGTAATTTATTTATCCACCTCTTTGTCAAGTCATGACGCCGTCACTAGTAACCTGTGACGCCGTCAAGTGCAATTTCCAGCATGATTTTGAGACTTTGTCGTTTTCTTCACTTTTTCGCTCCAAAAACGTCCAAAATGCTTCCTTTTGTAAAATTCATCTCAAAAGTATCTAAAATGACAAAAGGAACGATTTAGGGCAATATTTGTTCAAATAATCTCAACTTTGGCCTTAAATGACCCCCAAAAGCGGTATACTTTTCGCTTCATCAACACTGCTAAGGGGGTTTGGTGATTCTCCCTCAAGGTGAGTGTTTCCAAGATTCTGAGGCCTTTTGTAAAGAGGGAAATGTAGGAATCTTGGAAGAGCCCTTGACTGGATTGATGGGTGGCTATAGTCTACATTATGATGCCTGCTCACTTATCCCACTTGATACATTGTGGATGCGGGTTGAATGGTCAAGTTTGGGGAATGAGTATGGAAATGTAGTAATGAGGCTATGGTCTTGGTGCATATAAGGGTGATTCTCATGAGCTGTTAGGCTGCTAGTTGGTGATTCTGCAGCTAATCATGAGGTCAGAAAAAAGGAATGTATGTTTTGTCAGAGATGTATTAGTGCTTTGTCTGATATCAGACAATGTATGTTTGTCTGTGATGTTGAATTCTTGTTCCTGTGTTCTGGATGGATATTGTCCATGCCAGTGATTGTTTCATGAGTTGTATTCTTGATTCGTATTAATAAAATATGTTCACCCTTTGAACAAAAAAAAACATATAAAAAGAAAATAACAGTGCTTAAAAATTTAAAACTTAAAATGCGAGAAATTTGTTATACCCAAAATACCTTTTCAACCCTGTTGTTTAACTTTAGGGCAAATGACATTTAAATACATTTAAGTTGACACTTTTTGTTGTTGTTTGTAGCCAACTTTTTTTTTTTGCTATTGTAACACAAATCTTTTGAATTTCGTCTATTGTGTGTATTTTGTGACCATTTTACCCTTACTTTTTTCAAAATTTAGGGGGTAAAATGGTTATTTTACATGAAAAAAGATCACAAAATACACACAATATACGAAATTCAAAAGGTTTGTGTTACAATAGCAAAAAAAAAAAAGTTGGCTACATACAACAACAAAAAGTGTCAACTTGAATGTATTTAAATGTCATTTGCCCTTAACTTTAGTAGGGTCTCAATTGAATAATCTGAAATTCTTTTTTCCTTTGCCTCTAAAAAGGAATTCACTTTGTTTTAAATTTTAATTTTCCATTTAGTCATTCAAATCACATTTAATTAGTTGAGTTAGGATCACATAAGAATAATAATTAAAATAAGAATGATAAGAAGAAATCACAACCACTCATTTCAGATGCATCTACAAAAATAGATGCATCTCCTTTTAAATTTCTCACTGCTATTTGAAATGTGTGGCTAGAAACTCTTCTTATTCTTCTTATTTTAGTTTTTCTTCTTACCAGATCACTTCCCTTAGTTTTCCATATTTAGTTTACATATTCAGCTCTAAATAATACAGACATTTCAATTATCCACAACATGTAAAACAAGATAGAAAAAAAAATGAGGAAAAGATGAATGCTTTATGTAATACTAGACGAGTATCCGTGCATAGCAACATGATTTTATTACGGCAGATAATTGTAGTGATAAAAAAATTTATGGGTTATAAACGAAAAATAATAAAATTTTAAGAATTTGAGTATTAAACACGATTTAAACTGAATGAAAATAACATTGATTATGGGTTATAAACAAAAATAATAATAAAAGTTTATGGTTTTCATATATATATATATATATATATATATATATAATATTATTTTTCACTTGGTTTCCATATATTGTTTTCTTAATTTTTTTACTTTCAAAATATGGGCTTTTATATATAGTATAGATTGATAACGTTGTTGAGCAGTCTCCTAGCGAATATAAGGTTAATGTAAGATAGTAGTGTTTTTATCGCGTCGAATTATTGTATGTTACAGCATTTTCTAGTCATACTTTGATTATGTTACATTTTATACATAAATGTAATTACACGAAACACTCAACCCCAATATCAAAAATATTGTTTACGTGTTATGAAATACCGTCGCAAATGCACGGGTAATCGTTTAGTTAACTTAAACGAGTGTGCACTTCATCCTTAACTCCTATCCGAGAGCTTAATAAAAAGTCATATTTGCTTATAGTAAATCAAACTAAGTAATCTCTTAAAATAGTCGATAACAATAACATCACCAACAAGTTAATTTAGACTTCGCGGCTATATATTTTTATGAGTCGTTAAAAAACACATTTGAAGAGAAAATGCATTGTGTAATGGGTAGAATTGTCATACTAAAGGCTGTAGTTGTAACTTAAGAAAAAAAGTCAGGGATGACCATAACTTTATATATTATATACAGGGACTATTATTATATCTCGTGAATCACGAAGCATAAAAAAACACACGGGGATTTTTGGTGAAAACGAGACCACGAAATTGATCTTTAGGTTATGTGTTCCCGTTAGAGGTAAAATCGTAACCTTTAAATTTATTTCATTTCTGATACTTCTGTGGAATAATAATTTGTTGATGCTTTTCATTTCGTGTAACGAAGATGATGACTGAGTCATAATTAGGTACTCAATTTAAGGTTATCGGTTATATTTGTGTGTGAGCCAGGAAACGGATTTTATCAATGGTGCTTTTTTTTTTCCTAAGGGAATTGATAAAGTGCTATGCGTAAGAAAAATATTATGCAAAGTTAGTGGCAATGTTGCAAAAACTGCTAAGCGCTAGTTATGCAGTTGACCACCTTCTACCGAGTAATCCGCCTAGCCCAATTGGAATTTTCCGCATATAACATTTGACAATGTTGCACGGAAATGCCGTCGGGTGCCGTCTCCCATACAGGAAATGTTTTGGAAACGGGAAACGGCTAGAAACGCCTGGAAACGTTTTCGGAAAAAGGAAACGTTTCATGTTGACTGAAAACGCGAGGTGTTGAGCAGGAAACGTTTGGGAAATGTTTCTGGGCGTTTTAAACGCGTTTCTGGGCCTAAGACTTTTCCAACTAAACAAAATAATCAAAAGGGGTGCTTTCAGAATCCGACAATCTGTTATGTTATGATTCTTACTTTAATTTATGCTTTGCTAGGATGCATGTGTTTTGTGTATACATGCATATATGCTTACTAAGTTAGTTACTCAATTCGTCGCCAGGTTGTCCTTGGCTTTGGGTTAGCATTAATGTTAGGGTTAGGGCTAGTGTTCGTGTAGAGAAGATGAAAACCAAGTTGTTATTGTAATTCATTAGTTGTGCTGTACTGCTGTAGTGTTGACTAATGGGTGTATTAACAACAACATTGGAGATATTAGTTAGTAGTTTTTAACTTAAGCTAACCATATTTGATCATCAACTTGTAGCTTATACATTTTTTATGAACAAAAACCTAAATGTCAAATGGCCCTGTATTCATAACATAAATTAATGTCAAATAGCCGTAGTATTTTGACACGCAAGCTTCATATTATGGAAGGACACGTTTACGTTGTATACTGGACCTTGTAAAGATGACTTAAAATTTATAAACGACCGCTGCAATTGTTTTATTATTCTTTACTTTCTGCTTCACTAGAATGTTGTGTTTTGTGTACTTAACTAGTTACTAAATGTGTTACTTAACTGATCCTCAGGCTGTCTTTGACTTTGGCATTGATATGGATAAATACATCCTCAGCAAAAGAATCAATCATCTGCTTGAGAGAGTTAGGAAAAAGGTATAACGTTCTTCATTGTATGTCTCGAATTCTTTAATATATTGATCAAGTATCTAGTTTTTTTTTATCAACCATGTATCATTTTTTATTTATTTAATACTGTATTCTTCCTCCAATGTGCAGAGTGCTGACGAATGGCCTGGTCCAAAACCTAAAGGTTGCATTAGCGCCCCTACAGCTTGTCAGGTGGTTAAGGTTCTGGTGGAGGAAGGAGTGGTAGTCAAAAAAGGGGAACCTGTGTTTGTCTTGAATCTTCCTGTCCCTTCAGGATCCATCCCGTCTGAACGGGCTAAAGAAAATATGAAGAAGAATCTAGATGCTCGCACAGGATTGAGTATCTATTCTATGAAAGACGTGATCGTGAACCTGGATGATCCTGAACATAACCCTATGAAAGGGCTTGGTACTGAAGACAACTTTCTGAAAACGTATCACTTCGAAAAGTTTGATACTGTCATGGACCATTCGGATCATCTCTTCTCTGCACAGAGTTCGGTAATGGAGCAGGTAAGTCATAAGTATGTGTTTTCATTGCATTATCTACTTCCACTGATGTTAAATACTATAATTCATAGCATTTACATGCGATATGTTTCAGCCTTCAATTGATTGGGCTAACAAGATACATGAAGAGTGGAGTATACTTAAGGAACACTTACCTGGTATTAATTAGAGAAAATTGTAACGAACAGTTACTTTTGTTCAGTTTATTCTTGATCTAATCGTATACGGTTACAATAGAGACAATCTTTGTGAGGGCTTATGAAGATAGGATGGATCTTTTGAGAGCTGTAATTATTGGACCGCAGGGGACCCCTTATCATGATGGTCTCTTCTTTTTTGATGTGTGTTTCCCTAGAAACTATCCTTATAGCCCACCTGTATGTTATCCTCACAATTCTTGTTTATTTTTATGAACATGTGTCTTTTATGTTAACAGTCTTTTTATGTAACTGCTTGATTCATTTGTTTCAGCTTGTGCGCTCTCTCTCACATGTTCTTGGTTCCAATCCAGAGTGTGGTGAAGATCGGTCACTCCTTAAGAGCATAGCTTCCAAATTGGAAAAGACATGGGTGCCTCGCACTTCGAATGTACTAGGATATTTAGTCTCCATACAAGATCTGATTTTGACTGCAAAGCCTTTATTTAACGCACTTCCAATGATGAGCCATACGGCTGGAGAATCACTTTCCTTACTATACAACGAGAATATCATTGTAAAATCACTTAAGACAATGGTGTGCACCATGATGAAACCACCCATGGTAATTAAAATATCTTCAAGTTTCTTCTAATATATTGCTGCTAATTAGTATCTTTCATCTAAGCATATATTGCTATATGATGCATGGATGCAGCACTTTGAGGTTTTTGTAGCCGGGCACTTTTGTGAGCGTGCAAATGATATCCTGATGGCATGTAAATCTTATAAGGATGGTTTGCAAGTCGGGTGTCTTGTTAGTAGTAACAATCAGACTAGCTCAAATTGGTTCAAGAAAGATGTTGGCTTAAGCAGCGAGCTACTCGTAAAGGCATTTAAGAAAATCGGAGCAAAAGTTGTTGAAAATTCCCCTCATCTAATTGAAATGAAAACTACTCCTCCACTTGCATATGCACAAACCTCTGTGAGTCTTTGCCTGCTTATAATCATGCTTTGTTGAAATATATTTGGTCGATTCTTGTGTAAAGCTAGTATTGGTGTTTTTTTTGTGTGTGGTTGTTTATTAATTCTAAATTTTTCAGGTTGCCGGTGGTGAAGACATTAATGTTGCAGTGAAGAAAAAGAGGAAGGTATACACTTGTTTCTATGTATAAGGGCTGGGTATTGAATCATCTTGTATCTTGTCCTGTAATCCTCTGACTAATTATAGGACAACAAAAGACAGGGTTCATTCTACAAACAAGGCCCATTTTTCTTTCAATTAGTTTTATATTCATCATAAAAAAAAATCATTTTCTTCTGCATAGGGGTGGATAAGGTGGTTTTATAATCATTTAAATTTGTCAGGTTACCTTTGACCTAGGAGTCGATGATGCAGGGAAGAAAAAGACAAAGGTATAATTTTGTGTCTTTCATTGTCTCGATTCATAGAAACATGTGTATCGATCTGTCTTGTTAGATGTGTGTTTCTGTATCCTGTACGTACAGCATACATCAGGAGTGGCTTGAAAATCAAACCTTTTTTATGTTAATGACGTGATTATCAACCTCCTAATCACAACCCCTCAATCTTTTTATAATGTGGCCATAAAGGAGACACGGTCAAATAGTAAAAGATAGAAATTAGATACATTCTTTTTCATGAAACAGGAATGCGAGTTATATAAACCTAGACACCTCTTTTCTCTTGAAAAAAGTTTCAGGAATATTATCGTCGTTTACCATGTGCCGTCAATGCTCCGTCTGCTTTTAAGGTGGGTAAGGTTTTGGTAGAAGAGGGAGCCGAAGTTGAAAGAGGGCAACCTTTGTGTATGATGGGTCCATGTAAACATAAGGTTGG
Organism: Artemisia argyi; assembly: GCA_030686995.1. NCBI lineage: Eukaryota > Viridiplantae > Streptophyta > Magnoliopsida > Asterales > Asteraceae > Artemisia > Artemisia argyi. Next base: position 481,236 of record JARVZY010012438.1, read on the forward strand.
AATCAAACCATATCTAATATTTATCTAACAAATTGAAAATTCTCTTGTCACATTTGTGAGCGTGTCTTGTTATATGGTTCCGTAGGGTATTGTCTCTAGTACTGCAACACAAACGATTAAGAAGATTTTGGAGAGAGACCAGAGTTCACGTGTTGGTATTTTTTCAATGGAAGATACTTTATTGGACAAGAATCATAACCTCCAAATGGAAGGGCTTGATAATGAAGATGTCCTAAAAAGGTATCAAAACTTCAGCAAGTTTGATACCGTTATGCAATGAACCAGGTAGTACAGTGTCTCGCACGTGTGTGTATTTTCTCATCAGTTTATTTAGTTAATAAGTTTGTCATTGATATGATACAGCAGTCAAAAGAGTGGGTTGACAAGATACATGAAGAGTGGAGGATGCTTGCTGAAAACTTGCCTGGTATTTGTTTGCTGATTCATTAGGAAACACTTGTATTGTTCTGAATTTAACTAATAAATCTCACACATCTAATATATACTTTGGGTTACAACAGAGACAATATTTGTGAGGGTTTATGAAGATAGGATGGATCTTTTAAGAGCTGTAATTATCGGACCACAAGGGACTCCTTATCACAATGGTCTCTTCTTCTTTGATGTGATTTTCCCGAGGAACTATCCCAATAGCCCACCGGTATGTCATATTTTTACTTTAATTTTTTAAATACATGATCCTAAGTATGGCGGTTATGATAAATTGTTGAAAGATTGATTATTTTTTATGAATCTTTTTCAGCTTGTGCACTATCGTGTTGAAAGATTGATTATTTTTTATGAATCTTTTTCAGCTTGTGCACTATCGGTCAGGTGGTCTTGGTATCAATCCAAATCTGTACAAGTGTGGTAAAGTTGATTTGATCCTTCCCAAAGCAAGTGGTGTGGGCCAGCAGACGATGTGGGATCTTGGCAATACAACTATACTCCAGCTTTTAGTCTCCATACAGGCGCGGATCTTGAACACAAATCCTCTGTACCACGACATCACATATTCAATTTTGAGAGGCTCTATCTATGGTGAACAGTCTTCAATATTATACAACCAGAATACCTTCATTAAAACACTCAAGACAATGGTGAATACCATAAAGAACCCACCCCAGGTAAAAAAAAAAAAAAAAAAAATTAGTTTCTTTTAGTATCTAACGTTGTTGGTTTAGTTAATTAATGATGCTGTTGTATGATGCTTGCATGTAGAACTTTGAGATTTTTGTGGTTGGGCATTTTCGCAAGTGTGTGAATGATATCCTCATGGCTTGTAAAAAGGAGACCGGCTCAATCACATTCCAGAATGATTTGGATTCATGCATCAACCAACTTTTATCTGCATTCGTCGAAATTGGAGTACAAACAAGTCAAAACTTACCATCCTCTTAAGGCGAACGGGTCTCATTACTTCATTTCATGCTATACTAATGGATTCTATGGTACAAGCAAATGTAATTTTAGTGTTGTTTCTATGATGGCGATAAATAATGTAATTACGACCTTCCATTATTTGCTGTATTTCTCATTTTGATGTAGCAATAACATGTTGGAGTTCTCGATTTTGAGAAGCGGCCAGTAGTATTGTGAAAGTTAAAATGTAGGATTACGACTTTAAGCAACAAAAGCATTTTTCTTTAGTTAAAAACCTCATAATGGCCATAGAACATGGATTAATTTTGGGGCCTGGACATATTGGAGGTCTCATGCAGAACTGCAACAACCCATGTTGCATACCTGTTATTATTTTATGCAGCTATTTAAGGGGGTGTTTGGGATTGCTAGTGATATCCTAATGGCATATAAGTCTTCTAAGGAGGGTTTGCAAGCTGGGTGTCTTATTAGTGGTAAAAAGCAGACCTGCTCATCTAAGTTCAAGAAAAATGTTGCTTCGTGCATCGAGTTTCTTGTTAAGGCATTTAGCAAAATTGGAGCAAAGGAAGTTGAAAGTTGTCTTCATCTAATTGAAATGAATGCTCCTCCACTGCCTGCAAATGCACCAGCATCAACCTCTGAGTCTTCACCAATCGACATTTGATGAAATATTTATAAAGTAGTGTTATCGGGTTTTGATATACTGGCATACTGCATTATAAATTGGCCTTACTAATGTTATGATGGGGTTTTCTTTGTATGGTTGTTTAATCACTTCAAATTTGTCAGGCTGTCATTGGTGAAGACAACAATGTTGCAGTGAAGCGTAAGAAGAAGGTATAAGTTTATTTCTTTCACAAAGTATTAAATAGTTTTATGCTTCGTGAATTATTAAGATAAATTCTAACAATTCAATTCGATTTTAATTTGGCAAGTTGTCAATGAAGACCTGCCTGTTGCAGTGTTGAAAAAGAGGAAGGTATAAGTTTGTTACTACGTATAAATTAAAAGTTACTGAGAATTCTCTTCACTTGTGTGTTTTTGTTTCATGATCTTAGTACTGCGCTCAGTAGAATATGTTGCTTGCAGATTAGACCATTTACAACCCCATGTGCTTCTTATAAATTGGAAAACAGGTTTTTGGCAGTTCAACAATGCTGCAATTTTTGGTTCCATTCAGGTTTCAGGATTGTCTTTTGATCAAGGATCCTTTATTCAATGATACGACATACGCGATTATGAGAAGTTCTGTCTATGGAGAACAGTCTTCATATCTTTACAATCAGAATGCCTTCATAAAAACACTCAAGAAAATGTTGTATACCATGAAAAACCTACCCAAGGGTAATAAATATTACATTTTTTAGCTTCTTTTCGTAAGCATTATTGTTGGTTTGGTTACTTAATGAGATGTTGCATGATGCATGCAGAACTTTGAGGTTTTCGTTATTGGACATTTTCGCAATCGTGTGGATGATATCTTACGGCTTGTAACAAGGAGACGGGCTCAGTCACATTCAAGATGATTTGAAGTCATGCATTAAGCAACTTGTTGCTGCATTCATCCAAATCGGACCAAGGGGAACTCAATAATTTTCATCCTCTTCGGTTACAACTAGTCTTGTTTCTTTATCATGTTATGGGCAAGTGATAGTAGTTACTATTACTAAGGCTTAGCGTGAAAATGAACAATTGTTTTATACCAAAAAGAAATCGGTTTGTTTTTGTTATGTTTATAGTTAGTAATACTTGCACCGACTTGCTCACATCTCCCAAATATATGAAAATGCAGCTGAATTCATATTCAGCAGGTATTAGTATAAAATTGGCTATGAATCCTGGTACACAATACAAAATTTAAATCAATGTATATTATAAACACATCTTTAGATTTTGTAGTTGAACACGAGACATACCTAACAGGATAGATAATATCATAGCTAGCAACCAGAGTTACATTCATAGATGTGAAAGGAAATTAGAAATCGCAGATACATAATATCAATAAAGTGAGTCTCGGCTCTACTAAAACTATCCTTCCAAATTAGTATTTAGATTTCATGCTATCATAGAAGAGTTCACAGTAAAACACCAAACATACTAACTAGCATGCCATGATCTGAAATATCACTGTTCAGACCCCTCAATCCCATCTTGGCATTCATCCATGACACTCAACCGAAATAATCCGCATCCGTCTTCTATGTATACTGTTCCCACGACCTCATCATCATTCTTAAGCACACCATCCTTGATAGACCAGGTGGTTACCAAATTGCTCTCAGCAAGTTTGCTTAAGGATAGAATACACTTGATAATTTTGGGCATATGAAACACATTTCTAAGAGTCCAAACCTTGCCAGTGGCCAACCGAAGCTTCACAGTACCTACCCCAGCAACTTCAACATGCTCACTGCTGTACTCCAACTTCACCTCATGGCCATTCAATGGGTGGTAGTCCACAAACATATCCCTCGAGTTACAGACATGAACCGTGCATCTAGTAGACAAGACCCACCCGCGAGCCCTTGCTTTGATCAACTCTGGGCTCTCACCGGCAACCAACAAACTTATCGTTTCATCATGCAACACTTTCACACCTGAGTTTTCTTTCAAGACACTCAACCGATACAATCCATCCTCCTTGTACCCTTTTCCAATGACATTGTGACCCTTATTGATGGTACATTTCTCGCCCCGAAAAGACACACCGAATTCGATGTCAGTAAGTTTGACGACAGATATGAGACATCTGGTGCTTGTGGGAATATGGAAAACATTTTCAAGAGTCAAAACCTTGCCTGTGGTTAATGGAAGCATCACTGTTCCAAACCCAACCAAATCGACATGGCTACTGTTGTCCAAAATCACCTCATGACCAGTCACTGGTTCGTAATCAACAAACATGTCCCTTGAGTTACAAACATGCACAGTGCATCTAGTAGCCAAGTACCACCCTCGAGCCCTAGCCTGGGTTAACTCTGGATCCTCATTGCAAACCAACAAGCCTATTGTTTCCTTGTGCACCACCCTTTCAGTGTTGGCATGTGGCATGTTGATTCCTAAGATTACATCAGAGACATCAGAACATAAATTTTTGATCAAATGCTTGCATAACAAAACGCATACAAAAGTCAAAACTTTTTTACAGCTGTTTTATGCAATAACTTGTCGTAAAATTTTCCATTGCTGTCGAACTAAAAGATGAAAGTTGCATGATAATCCTTTTATTGTACTAATAAAAACTGGATAGAAGGCTGTAAGCATTGTAACACACAACAAGCGACTTTCAACCCATGACTATTTTCCATTTTAGCATATGAAAGTAAACTTTTACCCATTTTGAATGTTTCCAAATTTCTCACTGAGTTTTGTTTGTTTTCATTCCCTTTTGGTTTTTACTATTAAAATTATTTGTGATGCGTGGGAATCGCAACAGGCTTTACCTCTCGAGGGATCTCGAGAAGCTTACAACCCCCACCAGGCAGTGTACCTGATCGTTGTAGTATAGTATAGTGACAAGTACCGGGGGATTGATCGTTCAGCTTAGGAATAGTGTCGCTAGGATTAGAAAGCCTAAATACTAGTTCTAAAGGTGAGGGATGATTATTTTTGTATTTTTATATTTTATGGAAAGCAATTAAAAATCTCGGGTTTGAAGGATTTGGGCGGAATTAGTTGCTATTCAACTAACCCAATACTAAGATGCAATCAAAATAAAATACTAGAAATGAAAATAAACTAAATTATACTAAAGTTGTGAGCAGTAATTGGAGAAAATGTGTTTACTTAGATTTCACTACTCCCTAGACATCTTTTACACGTTAATTACTTGTTATAATTGCATGGATGACGGATCGTATTCCTTAATACCATTCATGGGGTGGCACACATAACTCCCCAATTCTATGAGCTCTTATCTCCTCCTACACCATGCCCAGCACAACTATAGGGATTGTAAACAGTGGCTCATGCATTAAATACAACCAATAAAGACCTAGTGCGCGTTGGTTCATGTTTCTTAAGACGTTCAAGCATGTTACCAATTGGAGATCTGCCAGTTTTCTTAAGCCTAACATATAAATCGTTCATCCAAAACAAGTATAAACAAGTAATCAACACATAATCAACATCTAGGTTTCATTAGATCTAAGCAAACACAAGATAGATCTAGCCTAGCATGATGGAATTAAGACAAGAACAAGATATAGACAACCAACACATAGACATATTGATTGAATTAAAGGAACACTTATCTTGATTACACATGCAAGGTATCAAGGGTTTGGAACACTTGAAAAACCTGTAAAGTTACACCAAAATCGTACTTAGGGTTTCTCCCAAAACTTTTCTCTTTTATGTGAAAAAATTAGAAAACTATATATAGGAAAAGGGGTCTGACGGCGTCAAGACAAAACTTGTGACGCCGTCACCTCCCCGCCAAAACCATTATCGGACTGCCTTGATCTACATTTGACGCCGTCAAGACAAACTCATTTCCAGGCCGTCATGACTTTTACTCTTGACGCCCTACCCTCGTGACGCCGTCAAATCTGTACTGGGTCGTCATGGACTTTTGCTCTTGACGCCGTCAGGAAATTGCTCTTGACGCCGTCACCTACTGTTCCCAGCATGGAAAATTAAGACTTTGGCGTTTTCTTCACTTTTATGCTCCAAAAACGTCCGAATTGCTTCCTTTTCCAGATTTCACTCCCAAAGTACCTAAAATCACAAAATGAACGATTTAGGGCAATATTTGATCAAATAAAGTTGAATTCCGGCTTAAATGACCCCCTAAAAACGGATCATTTTTCGCCTCATCATATACCCTTATACTTGAGATTTGCTTGTCCTCAAGCAAATGCGCTTTTATTCTAGTCAAAACACAAGTTAGGGGTCATTTAACACTAATATAAAAGTAATTACAACAAATAATCGTTCCACTAAAGACCAATAGACAAGCACGGAGGTCATACACAAGCACCTCACAAATAGTGTTTAGATACTCACATCTCTTGGGTGTAATAAAGTGTAAATTACAATATGGAAACGGAAGATATCTCTCACTACCTGTCATAGCAAAATAGATTACCATAGGCTTGGGAAAGGATCAAACCTCCACCACATGGCGTAAGCACCTAGGATAAACTATCAAAGAGGTCTTTTAAAGGGTTGTAACGTTAGGTGTAGGGATATGAAATACACGGTTTTGTTGGATAAAGGAAGTTTTACTGGTGGCGAGTTAACACTCTTGGTTAATTACATGTACAATATGGCGTTGCTAAGCCAAGACTAGACTCGACTTAAGCTAATAAAATGAAAAATAACAAAAACATAAAATAAACATAGAATGAAACGGGATGGTAGTCCGTATGTTTTTTCTCTTTTTCTTTTTCTATTTTTTTTTCTTTTTCTTGATTTTTCGATTTTTTTTTTTTTTTTTTTTTTTTTTTTTTTTTTTTTTTTTTTTTTTTGCATACACTCTTACCCTACCATCCGAAATAATACATCATAGAGAATGAACATTTCCCTTACACTTGAATCTTTACATACTTTACAATTAACTAATCTAGTGACTCGAATTAAGAAAATTAAAACACTTGGAGCACTTTTAAAATTATCGTACATATGGGGGTAATAAGTGATGTTCTTCCCCATTACTCCATAAGATAAGTACTTACCCATGAGTCCCAATCATCCCAAAGCAATATGTACAAGGATATGACTCGACTTAGCAACCATGTAATCAATTAGAAAGTTAACTTAGGGTTTAACAAATAACAATAATGCACTAAAAATGAGCGCATACACGGAAGTCTAAGGCGATTTGGGTGTACATTTAAGTGGGGCGTAACAAATTCTTCCTTTAAGTAAAATGCTTAAAGTTAGAAACGAAAAGATAGGCTCGGAGGGGTGTACTAGGGGTTTCGTGTACTAAAAATGAGTACAACGCTAAGGGTGTGGGAAAAATTAGTTGACTTAACTAGCCAAGTAATATGACTTAAATGGTCAAGTAATCATAATACGGGTTTAACACAAGGGTAATCCTAATGCCTCTTATCATGTAGTAAATCCTACCACACGAATGTAGTCTCACTAGCGGTCTCGGGATGCATCACTAACGCAAGTTCTAGAATCTAAATGCTACCGGTACACTCATAAGCACTAATAATGAATGCTTTTCCTATCAAATCTAAAGGTGAACCTCACATATTTGGGTGAAAAATTTTTCTGAATATACGGTTATGTGCTAGTCATACAATCTCCTATCCATGAGACGCTTGCTATGGCTAAAGTTTCACTCCTAAATGTTGTAAAAATTTTTAAATTTGGCGCTAAAATTGCACTAACAAGTATTTCTCATAGTTTTATCACACATCTACCATTAGACAAAACAAACTCAAGCGAAAGTGCATATGTAAGATATCATCTTTTTACCCTCCCCTTACACTTAAGATGAACATTGTCCCCAATGTTCAAGTAAAGAATGTAAAAGTGAAAAAGTAAAGAGAATGAAATCAAATACTCCCCTGATTCGCTCAGTATGGATAATTAGGTGGCCAGGTTAAATCTTCCTCCAAGAAAATGAACAATCAAAGCTTCCCTTCCAGAATATAAATCATCTTCTCGTCATACATAACCTGTAATACCTGACAAAATAGACAAGACAACCTTGCGTAAAATCGGCGGCATCCTATATAAGTTACTAAATCCTAGAAAACAAGATAAGATATAATGCTTGTGGAATGAAGTTTGCAGATCTCCTGGAGATTATAAAACTTAATAATTCACAAAAACCATAAGACTCCGTTAGAAAAACAAAACCGGTAAAATTTCCAGATTTTTACACCTGACGCCGTCAAGAGTAAACTCCTGACGCCATCAGAATTGACCTGCAGAAATTCTTATGTTAAGTTTCTGGAAAATTTCTGGAAAAACTTGGTCCTACTTCTTGGAAAATCCTGCAAAACTTCATTATGACTCGATACAAGCATTTGACTCTAACAAATACGAATATACATGTTCATTTAATATTGTGGAGAATCATGATCGGTTTGTTTCTTAAAAACATATTTGGGGTTTCCCCTTACACTTATCTTTTGAGAAAATACTTTTAGGTGGAGTTAAGACTAGGCCAAAACAACAAAGTAAAGTATTTTCACTTCTTAATTTAAAAACATGATCAACCAACAATAAAAATTAAGCATGCATACGGAAGCAAATAATAATCAAACAAATAAACAATCAAACAAAACATGGGTTGCCTCCCAAGAAGCGCTTGTTTTTGTTCGAGTCACGAGCCTGACTCTACCCTTATTTAACGGAAATAGGAGAGGTTTTCCCTACACTTTGGATTGAGTGCGGGTGGAAGTAGCGATACACACCCTTAGGGCGGAAATATGCCTCGTGAGGAAAGAGTGATGGATGAATTATATGCTCAAAGGGGTGTGCTCCTATCATCATAAACTTACCTAATTCAATTGGGTTAATGGGTGGATTAAGATTTTCTCCTAAAAAGGGATCATTTTCAATTAACTTCAAGAGATTACTAGTTGGGGATCCATCTTGACCTAATAAACCCGGTTTAAACCCATAATGTTGCTTGTGATCAATCATAAATGGGTGATGTAAGCATGTAAGGTCATTTTCCACTCCTATATTGGCTTCCTCTCTACAAGGCTTAGAGTCCACTACCTTTATCCTAATACTACCCGGACTACATGGGTTGATGGGTGGGCCAGCTCCTCTTTTGTCTCCTAGATGTATATCTAAGGATGGAAAGTTGTGTGAAGATTGAGGTTCCGGTTCATCAACACTAGGTAATTCCCCAGAACTAAGAGTAAGGTTATCACTAGAATTATTCAAACCTATATCCTCTAGTGGTTTTTGGTACAAGGGCTCTACCTCTATTGGGGCTCCTATAGTCTCTTCTACATCTTTCGGGTAAGTCATGGGTGGTGTGTATTGCTCAAGTGATGATGGGAGTTGTGGGGTACTTTGTAGGTTTGTGTTATTTACCTCATCCTTCCTTATCTCAATATCATCTATATCCTCATCATGTGTTCCTTGAGATTCCAAGTCATTGATCATAAAACCTAGGTCTTTTTGCTCAATATGATCATGCTCGGCTAAATCCTCCATAATTGTTTCTTCAAGTTGTGATGTATACAAACCCATCAATTCATTGAACTCATGGTTCACTGTTAGGAGGCTTTCCTCAAAATTTTTCCAAAGGGTCTTACTAAAAGGAATTGATCCTAACAATGATTGTTTAATATAGGCCACACATGCGCATAACTTATCAAACCTATCAAACTTTACACTCGTCTCTTCTTGTATATATCTAAGATCACTTAAAAATTCATTGGAACAACAGGAAGCAAATCTATCCGAGTAAACTAATTGTTCCTCTATAGTTAATGATCTAAATGGAATTTCATCCGCCATGAAGACAAATGAAAATGGTTTTACAAACAAAGGGCACAAAGAAAAAGATAGACTAAAGAAAACCTAAAAATAAAAATAAAATCCTACTAGAAAGGAATCTAGCAAGTAGACCTAATAAAAAGAAATTCTAACCTAGACAATAACTATTCCCCAGGCTGCGGCGCCAAAAACTTGATGCGTAGGAATCGCAACAGGCTTTACCTCTCGAGGGATCTCGAGAAGCTTACAACCCCCACCAGGCAGTGTACCTGATCGTTGTAGTATAGTATAGTGACAAGTACCGGGGGATTGATCGTTCAACTTAGGAATAGTGTCGCTAGGATTAGAAAGCCTAAATACTAGTTCTAAAGGTGAGGGATGATTATTTTTGTATTTTTATATTTTATGGAAAGCAATTAAAAATCTCGGGTTTGAAGGATTTGGGCGGAATTAGTTGCTATTCAACTAACCCAATACTAAGATGCAATCAAAATAAAATACTAGAAATGAAAATAAACTAAATTATACTAAAGTTGTGAGCAGTAATTGGAGAAAATGTGTTTACTTAGATTTCACTACTCCCTAGACATCTTTTACACGTTAATTACTTGTTATAATTGGATGGATGACGGATCGTATTCCTTAATACCATTCATGGGGTGGCACACATAACTCCCCAATTCTATGAGCTCTTATCTCCTCCTACACCATGCCCAACACAACTATAGGGATTGTAAACAGTGGCTCATGCATTAAATACAACCAATAAAGACCTAGTGCGCGTTGGTTCATGTTTCTTAAGACGTTCAAGCATGTTACCAATTGGAGATCTGCCAGTTTTCTTAAGCCTAACATATAAATCATTCATCCAAAACAAGTATAAACAAGTAATCAACACATAATCAACATCTAGGTTTCATTAGATCTAAGCAAACACAAGATAGATCTAGCCTAGCATGATGGAATTAAGACAAGAACAAGATATAGACAACCAACACATAGACATATTGATTGAATTAAAGGAACACTTATCTTGATTACACATGCAAGGTATCAAGGGTTTGGAACCCTTGAAAAACCTGTAAAGTTACACCAAAATCGTACTTAGGGTTTCTCCCAAAACTTCTCTCTTTTATGTGAAAAAATTAGAAAACTATATATAGGAAAAGGGGTCTGACGGCGTCAAGACAAAACCTGTGACGCCGTCACCTCGCCGCCAAAACCATTCTCGGACTGCCTTGATCTACATTTGACGCCGTCAAGACAAACTCATTTCCAGGCCGTCATGAATTTTACTCTTGACGCCCTACCCTCGTGACGCCGTCAAATCTGTACTGGGTCGTCATGGACTTTTGCTCTTGACGCCGTCAGGAAATTGCTCTTGACGCCGTCACCTACTGTTCCCAGCATGGAAAATTAAGACTTTGGCGTTTTCTTCACTTTTATGCTCCAAAAACGTCCGAATTGCTTCCTTTTCCAGATTTCACTCCCAAAGTACCTAAAATCACAAAAGGAACGATTTAGGGCAATATTTGATCAAATAAAGTTGAATTCCGGCTTAAATGACCCCCTAAAAACGGATCATTTTTCGCCTCATCAATTTGCTTCATTCATTATCTTCTATACATGACAGACATTATATCATAATAAAATTCCCTAAACAAAAAATATTCAGTTTTAACACGATTTGTAACAGAGCTTAAATAGAAAGAAAATCTAACAAAATCAGGGCAGACCATGTACAGTGTCTTAAATAACAGATTCCATGCTATAAATGCACTAGTGAAATCATAATGAACTTCTCAAATATGATGCCTTGCAGTGCTCTAGGCTACACTAATAATCCTTCTCATACTGAACTTGCCATTATGACTTATGAGGGGTAAACCTTAACAGGGGTTAATTTGTTTCATGAATCAAGTCAAGTAAGCAGGAAAGTCCAACAAGCGAAGATTTTTCCAGCCTATTTCTAGCGAAATTTAATGTCGACTCCTCAAATTCGAAAATAATCAAGTATTTGTAGTTATAGCAATGTTTCTATAAACGATCCCTAATCCAATTGTAGTTCTTGTGCCAAAAAAATCATATCAACCAAATAATATCATATAATTGCATGCAACCTTCAAAAATATCACCAAGATAACTTTCTACGTTATTTTGAAACTTATGGGCTTATATAAGTTTATGATATCATAATAAACTTACATAAGGCCACAAGTCTCAAAATAATCCAGAAAAATTAGGGCTCTTATGATATATAAACCTAAACACAAATAAGCTCATAAGCCGCATATAAGGTTAAACAAACACCCTGTATATAAAGTTGTTCTAAGGTCATTATATCATACTAGTATAATAAAGTTGACCGATCATCAACACCAAACCAGCATACACGGTGTATGACCTATGATCAACACTATAAAATGCAGAAACATATATTCAAAAATTTGAAGTAGATTATTATATACCTGTGATTGATTGAATTAGATGAGACTTTCCGATTTTTAGTGTTACACACTTTGTTTGGATTTTTAGTATCAGATTTTTTGTCTTTGCGTTCCCGAGCATTAATGGTTTCGATGACACTTAATTCTAACAGTAAACTACATTCATCGGTGAATTTAATTTAAGCAAAAGAACTTGTCAAACGCTATGTGAGATTGATCTTGAAAATGTTCATTTAGCTTTATTGTCTAGAAATATAAATACTTGTTTGTTCTTTGTTATTATGTCGATTTCTTTGTCTTAATTTGTTTTCAGGGTTCAATTTCACTCCTACTAATTCATGCATATGTTAGAGAAACATTAATAGAGGTTCACATGGTGACATGGGTTGAGATACGGGTTTTCCATTTGATTTTTCATCACCTTAAACATCAGATAATCTGACTAATTAACGATAGGACAATCCGTTAGCCGTGGAACTTCACTCATCTACTGATCTGCTTATAATAAAAAGAAGGTAACTTTGTTTTCAAGAGAACTTACCCCCTAACCTTAAAAAAAAAAAAAAAAAAAAAACAGCAGCAGGATCATTAATCATGTGTTGTTGTTGACAACCATTAATTCACGCCAAACATCACATTCGTTTTCAACTCCACACTAGCTACAGCATTAATGACAAGACCGGGTATGAATAACTTACTTACCATCTTATTCATACTTGTCCACCTTCCGCTTAACTAATCTTAACCATGTCCCATAATAAGATCTCTTGATCACAATCATGTCATCTGACCATACTTGTTCAAGGACTCGTCTAATTTCATATTTAGACCAAACCAACTTCGAAATCAATCAATTTATTTTTACTGCATTGTATGGATATCTGAACACACATAATGCTTGAAAAATTTGTTAAAACTATAGATCTGATCAGAAAACACAACCACAACTCAAGATCTCACCCAACCAACCACCCCTTGGTGAACTATTTTATTACTCAGTAAAACAAGTAGACAAGTCCTCAAATGAGTGCTTGCCAAACAAATACAAGAGAAATAGATTGTCCCCTTCAGAAGGATCCAATCACACACTACAAAGTTATGAATACAATCAATCCTCACTACAAACCCTCTCAATACCAAACCTATACTATCCAATTGATCAAGATGATCAATAGATGAATACCAGAAACAAGACCACAATACTTTGAGAGAATAGCAATGACTGTGTGAGAATATGAATGAGAGAGTTATCCGGCTAGGGCTAGGTCCCTGAGCTTATATACACCAGAGTTACACTTTAGCCCCTGAACAAACTAAAACCTGTCAACATAAGCCAAACATATAAATACTAGTCAAAGTTGTCATAATAAGTCCCTAGACTTATTTTGACCAACAATACAAAACATGAGCTTGTATAACACTCAGTATTTCAACACCCCCTCTCAAGCTCATGGCTTGAACAAATTCACCAAACCAAGTTTATCACAAAATTGTTTATGTTGAGAAATACTCAACCCTTTTGTGAATATATCTGCAGTATTATTAGCAGAAGCCACTTTTAAAGTTTTAATAACTCCAGAAGCAACTTTCTCCCTAACAAGATGCAAATCTATTTCAAAATGTTTTGTTTTTTCATGAAAAACAGGATTAACAGCAATCTGTATAGCAGAACTACTATCACAGAACAAGTTTATAGGCAACAAACCATCTACTCCAAGATCTTTAAACACCTTAACAATCCAAACTAGCTCACAAGTAGTAGATGCAAGGCATCTATACTCAGACTCAGCAGAAGATCTAGAAATAGTTGCTTGTTTTTTACTTTTCCAAGAAATTAGATTGTTGCAAAAATAAACACAAAACCCAGAAACAGATTTCCTTGAAACAGGACATTTAGCCCAGTCTGCATCAGAAAAAGCATGCAAACTAAGCATTTTATCATACTCAAACTGAATACCTGTACCAGGAGCCTGCTTCAAATACCTCAAAACTCTAAGTGCAGCAGTAAAATGAGAAACAAGAGGAGCATGCATATGCTGACTTAAGCAATGAACAACATAAGATATATCAGGTCTAGTAACAGACAAATAAATGAGTTTACCAACCAATTTCTGATACTCAGTCATGTTAGACAAAAATTTGTCAGTTTCAGTTTCAACATGACTCAAAGTAACATTCTGCTGCATAGGAGTAGCAGCAGGCTTACAAGCCAACAACCCATAATCTTTTAACAAATCTAAACAATACTTCCTTTGAGAAAGACAAATACCATCTTTGTTATCAAGAACTTCAATTCCTAAAAAAAATTTCAAAGGACCAAGATCTTTAATCATGAATTTAGATTTCAGAAAACCTTTAAATTTCTCAATCTCATCAATATTATTGCCAATAATAACAATATCATCAACATAGACTAATAAGGCTAAGAAAACACCATTTTTATCCTTAGTGTATAAAGAATAATCATTAACACTTTGTTTAAAACCATTTTCAATCAAAGCAGTGGTAAGTTTTTCATTCCACTGTCTAGGAGCCTGTTTTAATCCATAAAGAGATTTGTTCAACTTACATACCCTGGTGTCATCCTTATCATAGAAACCAGGTGGCAATTGCATATAAACATCTTCATACAAATCACCATACAAGAAGGCATTATTAACATCAAGTTGAAACAAAGGCCATCTATTATGAACAGACAAAGCAATTAAGCATCTCACAGTGACCATTTTCACAACAGGACTAAAAGTTTCCTCATAATCAATACCTTCTCTTTGATTAAAACCTTTAGCAACAAGCCTAGCTTTATACCTATCAACCTCTCCAGAAGAGTTATACTTAAGCTTCCATATCCACTTACAACCAATAGCAAATCTACCCTGAGGCAGTTCACAAACCTCATAAGTATTATTCCTATGTAAAGCTTCCATTTCAGAATTCATAGCTTCTTTCCACATAGGATTCTGTTTTGCTTCAGCAAGAGTTTTAGGCTCACAGGCTTTATTCAAAGTGGTAGAGAAACACTTATTAACTCTAGAAAGACTAGAATAAGACACATATTTTTCAAGACCATACTTCACATTACTTCCAACAACAAAATCATTAAATCTAATGGGCTGATTTCTACTTCTAGAAGACCTCCTAAGACTTGGTGGTGCTTCCATTTGAACATTTTGATCCTCACCATTAAAATTATTTTGATTATTGCCCTCAGAGGTGATAGTTTCTTCTATCTGGGTTGCCGTGGTTGCATCCCCATCACTGACTATGTTAACATAGTCTCTTGGAGATACCATACCACTACCTTCCACATTAGAAGGGTCCCCCTCTTCATCATTGGGACTTTCAGTCCCTTGGATGTCAAAAAAGTTTAAGATATTTACTCTACTTTCATCAAAACATGGTTCTAAGTTATTAGTCATATTTCCAGAATCATTTGAAACATTTAAAGACTTCATTTTGAAAGGAAAGACAGTTTCATAAAACCTAACATCTCTTGAATAAAACACATACTTACTTTCTAAACCATACAATTTATAGGCCTTTTTAACAGTAGAAAATCCAATTAAAACACATTTTTCAGATTGAGAACCAAATTTATCATTTGAATTTAAAATAGTAGAGTAACAAAGACACCCAAAAGATCTGATATGAGAGAGACTAGGATCCTTACCATACACTAAAAAATAAGGGGAAGCACCAGACAAGACAGAAGAGGGAAGCCTGTTAATTAAGTAAACAGCAGTTAAGACACACTCAGGCCACATATTCAAGGGAATCCCCCCCCTGAAACATAAGACTCCTAGCAACATTAAGAAGGTGTCTATGTTTCCTCTCAGCAATCCCATTTTGCTGAGGAGTATAGGCACAAGAAGTTTGATGAATCATCCCTAGATCATTAAAAAGTGAAGACAACTGATTATTTACAAATTTTGTTCCATTGTCAGACCTTATGATCTTAACCTTTTTATTAAACTGAGTAAAGATAAGTTTTATGAAATTTGTAATATAATGACCAACCTCAGTCTTTGACTTAAGTAAATAGACCCAAACAGCCCTACTAAAGTCATCAACTATGGTTAAAAAATATTTAAAACCTTCTTTACTAACAACCCTGTAAGGACCCCAAACATCACAATGAATAAGATCCCCAATAGATTCAGTTTTATGATCACTTAAAGGAAAATGTTCTCTAGTTTGTTTTGCCTTGTGACACACATCACAAGGAGATAGACGATTCATCCTTTTAAGACCAATTTTATTACCCAAAGAAGATAAGA
Source organism: Artemisia argyi (assembly GCA_030686995.1). Taxonomy (NCBI): domain Eukaryota; kingdom Viridiplantae; phylum Streptophyta; class Magnoliopsida; order Asterales; family Asteraceae; genus Artemisia; species Artemisia argyi. Next base: position 497,770 of record JARVZY010012438.1, read on the forward strand.
CTTGATCAGCAGGGTGACCAAGTCTTTGGTGCCATAACTCACTAGAAACATGACAGACAAAAACCGAATTACATATGGCAAGATTAGACTCACCATTCACAGGTTCATCAAACAAGTAGAGTCCACCAGACTCACTACCAGTCCCCACAATTTTGCCCAGACTCAAATCCTGAATATAGCACTTATGCTCATCAAAACCAACAAAGAATTTACTATCTTTAATCATTTTATTGACAGATAACAGACTAACATTATACTCAGGAACAACAAGAACATCAAACAAAACCACACCAGAAGTTAATCTAAGACTGCCAATGGCAGAAATCTTAGCAACAGTACCATTGGGATGACCAACAGTTAACATAAGACTAGAGATATCAACTACATTAAACATATTCTTGGTAGAATCAGTCATATGCTGATTAGCACCAGAGTCAATGACCCAACCTAAAGTGACATTGTACTTAACAGAACCAGTTTTAGCACAGAAAAACTTTTCAAAATTCAGATTAAACATAACATTATTATTAAAGAAAGTGGGAAATCTACCTGCCATACTAGCAGAGACATTAGCAGAGGGTTTTTCATTAATGAGACTCAAAAGTTTCATCATTTGTTCATTAGTGAAAGACCCAGTCATAGATCCAGAAGAAGAGGACTGAGAGACATCTGCATTACCATTAAATCTTTTGACAGAAGCAGATTGTTTAGCCAAATTAGGATTTCTTTTAAAACCAGGAGGATAACCATTATGCTCAAAACACCTTTCAATAGTATGCCCAATAAGACCACAATGTTTACAAACCAGATTAGGATTAGGTCCCCTATTACCATTACCATTGTTATTATTACCTTTTCTAACAAAATTATTATTAGAATTAGAATTACTATTGGCCTTAACAACAAAAGCAGCAGGTTGGACCTTTCTGCTAGAACCAGTACTAGGGTGAAGTCCTCTATGAGACTCCTCCCTAGAAATGACATTAAAGGCTTCTTTAACATCAGGTAAAGGGTCCCTAGCAAGAACATTACTCCTAATAGGTTGATAAACTTCATTTAATCCCATAAGAAATTGCATAAGTCTAATCAATTGATTATGTTTTAAAACACCTTCATGAGCAGCACAAGTACAAGCAGGCAACAAAGTCAAAGTATCAAATTCTCTCCAAAGAGAATTCAACTTATGATAGTAATCAGGAACAGACAATTCACCTTGCTTAAGACAATTAACTTTATGAAGCACATTAAAAATGACAGATCCATCCATTTTATCATAAGTTTCTTCTAATTCAGTCCAAACTTCAGAAGCAATCTCAGAATAAACATGCCCTAAGTACAACTCAGGAGACAAAGATCCAAGAATCCATCCAAGAACAATAGCATTGCACCTCTCCCATTGCTGAGATAGTACAACACTAGTAGCAGGTTTAACACAAGTACCATCAACAAATCCCATTTTGTTTTTACCTTTTAAAGCAATTTTCATAGCAGTAGACCACATTTTATAGTTATCAGAACCAGTCAATTTAAAATGAACAATAGGCACATTAGAATTATCACTAGAATGCAAAAACAAAGGATTACCAGCATCTAAACTGCTAATCAGAACCTCAGCTATAATGAACAAGAATAAAGCACACAAGAAAGTAACAAATAACCAAACAAATAAACCACCCTAACAACTCTAAACAACCAATCAACCACCAGACTACCAAGACTGCCCAGAAACCTATCCTCCAACGACCTAGACTCAACAAGAAAACTAAAGCTAAAAACAATAACACTAAACACACACCCAAACCAATCTGAATCACCCAGTTTCACACCTATCAGGGGGAAGAGCAGGTTTCCTTGCTTCTTAAAGAAGTAGGTCAAGAAGTTCCCCCTGTGTTTGCAGTGTCACCACTAAAATGATCAGAGGTTTCAGGGAGAAAGAACAACTTACAGAGCTTTAGAATCGCAGCGGAATGAACACAACCAGTCACCAATAGCCTTGATTCACTTAGTCAAGACTAAAGATAACCAAAAAACCAAGCCAGAAATCACCACAGATCTCCAAGAATCAAGATCCCCAATTTTTCAAATTAGGGTTTTCAAGAAACCCTAACTGAAAATCAAGAACCACCAAGAATCGTTAAGAGAATTAACGATTCAACCAACGGCCGTCAAGAAAATACCACCAACTGAGCCCAATTACAAACTAATCAAGAAACCCCAAAAAATGACCAAACCCTAAAGAATATCGAGAGCTAACGGAGATAAAACCTGGCTCTGATACCATGTTAAAACTATAGATCTGATCAGAAAACACAACCACAACTCAAGATCTCAACCAACCAACCACCCCTTGGTGAACTATTTTATTACTCAGTAAAACAAGTAGACAAGTCCTCAAATGAGTGCTTGCCAAACAAATACAAGAGAAATAGATTGTCTCCTTCAGAAGGATCCAATCACACACTACAAAGTTATGAATACAATCAATCCTCACTGCAAACCCTCTCAATACCAAACCTATACTATCCAATTGATCAAGATGATCAACAGATGAATACCAGAAACAAGACCACAATACTTTGAGAGAATAGCAATGACTGCGTGAGAATATGAATGAGAGAGTTATCCGGCTAGGGCTAGGTCCCTGAGCTTATATACACCAGAGTTACACTTTAGCCCCTGAACAAACTAAAACCTGTCAACACAAGCCAAACATATAAATACTAGTCAAAGTTGTCATAATAAGTCCCTAGACTTATTTTGACCAACAATACAAAACATGAGCTTATATAACACTCAGTATTTCAACAAAATTCAATCAAAATCAGTTAATGCATTTGCATATATTCTTTTCAAAATGCATGTCTAAACCAAACAGAAATAAAATTCAAAGCGGTCTTACAATAATATAATCGACGATATTCTTAACTTTAAACTAAAAGGTATTACACATGACATCTGTAATTTTACAGTCAAAGATCATCCAATTCGTCCAAGAAATCGAAAGAATCATATTCAGAAGGATGGTAGCCCATAGCATCTTCGCTAATTAGTTTATCAAGATTGCTATAATCATTTTCATGAACCATCATTGATTGATTAAAAAGACTTGGAGTATCATCGTAGGAGTTCTGAACATGTTGTTGATGTTTGTTATCAGTCCCTTCCCCACCCCCGAACTCACACCCACAAACACCAATCAAAACAGCAAGAAGATTTGATATACTGGTTACTTAGGTGTATATTACTTCAAAAGGAAAAACTGATACACTAACAATGAAGCCTATACTAATCTATTTATAGCTAAACACAGGGTACTACTCAAAACATGAAACTGACAAAACTATTAAACTTACATAAAGACTAATGAAAACAAGGATTAAAGGCATAACAAAAACAGTTATTGGTAGTGGGTAGTAAAACCAAAGAAATGCCCTTTATTTGTTTCTTCAATCTCATTGAAGACTTTCATCAGGTTGGTTCCGAACCAGGTTGACCCTCCCGAGACTTAACCCATCAAGATTATCTTACAGTTGAAGGACCTCGTCGCTTAAAGTCTGTGAAGAAGCCATTTGTTGCATGGTCATAGGATTCGAGCTGGTGTCCATTTGAACCGCTAAGGCTTGAGCAGGAGATATCATGAAGTCATCCAATGGAGCGGGATTATCATAAATATACTCCTCATGAGGCATGGGTGCCATATCATTGTCACCTGGTTCTACAATGGCAGGAGGAGATCTCTTTGAAGAACAACTAGAAACTCCACATGAAAATTGAAAACCATTGATTGATGTTGGCCTTGACAGATTTTGATAATACACCAAAGTTGAATTCCCGACTGACTGTTGATCTTGATCCATTGCAAAAGCTTGAGGAGGGTCTTGAACTGCTGGTTGTGTCAACTTTGAACCATAAAACATTGCCATTGGTTGCAAAGGTTCATCTTGAAGTTGTTGGTTTTGTTCTTCGAATGCCTCTTCTTGATCTCCGACGTTATTATTAGCAGGTTTTGTCACCTTCTTGTAAATCTTACATAGCACCCACCGAGTCAACTGCATGAATAGACAACAACAATATTTTACAAATCATATGAACATATATATAACAGATAAAAGGCAGTTTATGAGAGAATTTAGTGATCAACTAAGCTTTTAGAAAATAATAAATTACCTTGTTACTGTCCTCTTTTTGTTCTTGGCTTCCTATTGGGATATTGGGATTATCCGTGGTATATTCATGCTTTAGCCAATCCGTCTTGTTACCCTTCTCGTCAAGATAAAATAAACTTGCTTTACATCCAACAACTTGATTCATGTCATCATATTGCGGTTTATCCTTTTGACTTTTCTTCCAAGTACCGCCACTCTTGGTTTTCCTATTCGATCGGTTTCCATTAGGGTGTTTTCGCTCCCAAGGCATCAAAAAGTACCACTTGTTTTCACAAAAGCGATATTCTGGTTTTGCTGTTGTATCGAGAAACAGATTTCCGGTTAATTTAGAAACAAAGTATTACTTGTATGAACTCATTGTAAATTGCTATTCTAACTTAGCTTCTTGATAGTCTTAATAAAATATTAAACCGTTCAAGAAAAAAAAGAAAATAAACAACATAATACTCGTACTCAACAATTGAAACCCAAAGTAACAAAGATATTTAATTACTAACCTGTAAGTTCATCAGGATCATAGTCGTATATATTGACCTCATAATACCGGCTTTTGGGGTGTCGTCTTCCTGTATTAATCTTTGGTTTCAAGTAGTAAACAATGAGCTCCACATCAAAGCGGTAGACAGGTTCAAGCGAATCAGCATAATCATGTTGTTCGTGGTTGTTGTAGGCCATTGTGCGCAGGGTTTAGAAAACTTGCAAAAAAGTTGGTCGAGTGAATAAAAAAAGGTTATGCATGCATGGCTGTTTATATAGTCGTAGTAGTACGTAGCATGCAAGCAAACATTCATGATAATATCATCAGAATTTCGCTCTATAATAAGATAAAAACGTATCAAGGTGGTTATATAAGATATGATCAAACTTATACCGAGTATATTCTTATCTAGAAATTTAGTTTTTTATTGTTTCTTTTCTAAATACAAAGGTTAAATTAATAATTTATAGAGGAAAAAAAAAACCAATTAATCAAATCCATTACATTAACAAAATCAAAATTTTAACCTGTACAATTGGAAATCGAATGTTCTAGCTACTTGTTAAAACCTTACAGCTATGCCATGAATGTGTTAATGCTGTAGTTTATACTAGTTATAATACTCGCGCACGTGCGGAGTTTTTTTCTAATTTTCTGAATAACGTATTTTTATTTATTAAAAAACAGGTAATTTAATTCTTGTTTTGTTTTGTTAATGGTTTTTCATTTGTATTATACGATGAAGAGAGCTCGACTATGTGTAGTTATAATGTCCGTAAAACACACGAGTTTTTCAAATCTCTGAAAAAATCTACTATATATTTAAAGTCAATTACGTATAGTTCTTATGAGTGATTGGTATCGTTCGTCATCTTCTTTGATTACTCGTGTTACAAATTGTGGTGTGGTTACTTTTCGAAAATTATTTTCACAATCAATACAAGACTTCCTTTTAATTGAGAAGAAGGCTCAAGTTATTGGTAGTTCTAATGGTCAAAATTGATCATGTTTCAAAGTAAGCATTTCATTTCTTATTAAGGTATAAATTTCGATCAAATGGTGTTAGATTGCTGTATTATTATTTAGGGCAAATTACCTGAAAATGTATTTAACTTCTCACTTTTTACCATTGTATGTAGCCATCTTTTTTTTTCTCCTATTGTGTGACTAAACTTTCGAATTTGGTACATTGTGTGTATTTTGTAATTATTTTACCCTTACATTTTCAAAATTTTGAAGGTTAAAATGGTCATTTTACAAGGATAAAAAGTCACAAAATACACACAATGTACCAATTCGAAAGTTTAGTCACACAATAGGAAAAAAAAATATGGCTACATACAATGGTAAAAACTGGCAAGTTAAATACATTTTTAGGTAATTTGCCATATTATTTATTGCTAAATTTCCAAACTTCATATCGTCACCAGCATCATAGTAAAAATATTAAAATACACGGTGCATGCACTAAAACTAATTCAACCTACAATCAATGGAACTTCAACTACTTATTATATAATATGACCTTCACATTTTTACACATAATTAATAAATATATCCCTCTCCATAATAATATGCACTAGATTCACCATTGAAAGTAAAGGAAAACAGCTTTCTTTTAAAAGAGTACAAATTGTTATAGGCACATAATGAAATCAACTGAAATTGCCACATAAGGTGAGCAACAATGTTAGTATTAAAGAAATATCACTTTTAAGTGCACAAAAAAAGCAATGGGCACATAATGAAATCAACTGAAATTGCCACATAAGGTGAGCAACAATGTTAGTATTAAAGAAATATCACTTTTAAGTGCACAAAAAAAGCAATGAGAGATCAGATATAGATGTTTCGAAATAACGACAAAAGTTGCCCAGGTTGTAAAGATTTTTTTTATGAACATCATTCTAGAAACCCAAATTCCACCACAATCCAAATTTATTTGCTCAAATGAAGTTACATAGGCTCAGGGAAAAAAAAACCCACGTCTTATAATGCACACACGTAAAAATCACAACATCAATAGCAGCAAAGCACAAAAAGTAAAAATAAATAAATAAATAAATAATAAAAATAAAATCAAAATCAAAAAATCAAAAATCAAAAGTTCTCTTTTGCATAAAATAAAATTAACTTAAGTAAGACCATCATCTTCCTCCTCCCTAGCCTTCAACAACAATTTCTTTTTTTATGCTTATACGCTAGATACAATATATACTATCTTTATCGTATAGTGTTGGGAGTTATTAAGTTTACTGCGCAAGCCAGGAAATTTAAATACATAGCAAGGTAACGTATAACCAAAATTTGCGTTAGAAGACAATAGAACTATTATATTACCAACTTAGTCATGCTGTCAAATTCCTTGACAGCATCAGTGAACTTTGCAACATCTTCTTCATCTACAGTAGCCGCTAAATCTTGCCATTGAGAAAGAGAGGATAATTACTTAAAACCAAAGCATAGTCCATGCACTGAGATGCTTATAGAATGTTAGACAGTTTGTCCAAGAATAATGAGCATGGTTTGTCCAAGAACAATGAACCAACAAAATATCAGTCAGGGTGCAATGATAACAGTGAGCATTTTTCTTGGCGCATTTTTATGGATGCAGAAGTCATGAGGAAACTCGATAAGAGGACACTTCCCATTGTTCCATGCAGCTTGACCATATGTGCATGCCTTGGGGCGATGGGAAGTGCCCTCGTTTGTTCCATTCACTTTGTCACAATGATTAATACTTCCATGGTTTGACAAAATTGATTAAGAGTGATTAGTACCTAATTCGATGAAAATCATACCCAGAATGACAATTTCATGTGGGCACCAACAAAATAACCAAATAATTCTTACAATATATATAGAAACCACACACAAACACACACACACACATACAAAAAAAAAAAAAAAAAAAAAAAAGAAAAAAAAAAGAAAAAAAAAACTTACCAATGATTTCACTAATCAGATAAGTTAAAGTTCTTGAACCCATCCGCTATCTCTTGTGGCCAATTATATAAACAATGCTAATAAAATTCACATCTTGAATGAATTATTAATCAATATTTCAATAAAACCATGGAATAAAGGTTTGGTTTTACTTTATAGAAGGTAACTGAGCCGGCATCTTATAAGATGCCACAATAGCTGCTGTAAATAATGAAAATGCTCAAGTTAATCACTGCCCAAATCCAGCGTTCTACTATAACCTTGCAGATATAAGGGGGGGGGAATAAAAAAAAATGCTATTCAGTTTAACCCGTATCAACCATTAGTACAACTTCACAAAAACACCACCATAAAAATAATAACTTGTGTTTCTAACCGTTTGAATTTTGAAATAATAATTTCCATACAAATCAACCATAAGTATAAAAACCCTAGATCATTTAATGATACCTACGGACTATCATTTGTACGCAGTTTTTGTTTTAAAACACCAACTTGAATGTAATCAAGTGAATGGATAAAATACTATAAATATAATAAGCCAATAAGGAATTAGAACCTAAAATTATAATCTACTGATCTCATTGAATAATTAACTAATAAAAAATAAGTAAGAAAGCCATAGCCAACTTATAGTCACTACCTAAACACTAAATATCAGTTAACTTGTTTGCATACTAAAACTTCTTAATATTACATATGGATCATCGAAAACCTTCATCAAATGTTCCCCAGGACACCATGCCAAGTATTATAGATAAACCATTACCTTGTCAAGCCTCCTTGTTTTTTGCGCTTCTTTCTTCTCCAATTCCTCCTCTTCGGGATGACCAAATGGTCGAATACCTAACCAAAATACATGGAAGTAAGTCAAGTGTTTGCCACTTCAAGTCACATTAAACTAAGGCACCAATTTGTAGTGGGTTGTGAGCTTGCAATCTAAAATTCTATAAGACTGTGTTTGAGATTTTTATTTTTATTTTTTTAAGCAGATAAGGAGTAAAAAAATTGGGAAATCAAGCTACTTATGCTTATCTCCTTACTGGGGTAAAATAAGCTCTTCAAAAATAAGCATGTAAGGAACTCATAGTCAAAAGAGTCCCAAACCCGCATGAATTCAGCTATTAATACAACTCTAAACACCCTTGAATTCAGCAATTTGGCATCTCATTGATTAAAAGCTAAATTGCATATCAAATGAAAATCTTATTACATTTTTTGATAAGCATAAATAAAAGTTTGAAGTTAACTAAAATAAACTTACAGTAAGCTGTCACTGCATTCATCGGAATCCTTGTTATCAAGTTTACGGTAGCTTCAGCGATAAGAAATGGACAGCGCCCATACCACCCTATATCATTAGCACGCACTTGAATGACTCCATCCTATTTTTCTCCCTATACACGCAGAAAACAACCTATGTCCCCGGTGCAACATTGCCATCGAACACTCCTAAACTTCTGTTTCAATGTCTCTAGGATCCATCTTCTTTAGCTTCTACACATGCCCTTTAGTCTCGGGATCAAAACACTTCCAATAAAGCTTTACACTTCCAAAAATTCTGGTATAACTGAAAAGGGTATATGAATACAACATTAACACTAAGAATTGTGGAAGAAACAACACGTCCTTAAATTCTGTTTGCATCATGTTTTAATGAATTTTACCTTCAAATCCTGTATTAGAAGAATAAAAGAAATTTTTCATAAATGAACATCAATTGATCGAGTAACTATCATCAAGAAATTTACCATGGAGGATAGAAGCTTACTCGCCTTGACTTGATACTTAAGAACTTGGCATTTCTCTACTTGAGCTACTAATACAGCTTCTTTAAACACACTAAGCAAGAGCCTGTGATGAAGTCAACAAACAACAAAAAAATCCTTGCAAAAAATAAGGATCCCACCTCACCTTCACTCTAACCCTCCACCACAACGTCCTCCCATGCCATCGTATGAGGAAAACCTCATCACAACCAATTAGAACCCAATTGCAGCACTTTGATACTAAATAGTGGCATACCAACTAAACAATTACATAAAACAATAGACCGGAAATAAAATTAGAAACTTTATAAAAGCACAACTAATCTTTAATCCTCAAACAATAACCCTAAGTAATCAAAACAAATCCACAGATATCCGACAAAAAATTATAAAACAAATATAAGCTACCACACAGACAATGGAATCTAACAAAACTAAAACAACAATGTAAACAAACTGGTGTACCCAACAAAGACACGGGTCTGTCTACACACGAAAGGAAGCAAGAACAAATATGAGATAACTCAGGTAAGAGCACATAAACCCAAAAAATAAGGCAAAAAAAGGGGGGAAATAGGTGGCCTTCATGCAACGCCTAGATACACAGTTTATAACCACAGGTAAAGTAACTTTTCTTTTAACTTATTTTGTGGCTTATAATCGTATTTAAATGTGACAAAAGTGTTTTTCCCTTTTGACACACCTGAGAAAAGTCACAGAAAGCATGTATTACCAAATATGTTCTAATCATAAAGCAATCTAACTAACAGCCATAATCAACAATAAATTGTACCACAAACCAATCCAAGTAATCCTTAAAACCATCAAAAGAAACCAAGAAGCACATTAATTAACCTAAATAGCAAAAAACATGAAACCCTAACCCAAACTAAGACAATTGAAGGCTAAAAAGTTCAATCAAACAACATGAAAACGATAATGGAACACTAACTAACCCGCAAAATAACCATTACCATCCAAAGTACCCTCCATCAGATTAAAAAATAACCCTAACTAATCAAATTATATTTCCAACTAATCCTTAATCCTCAAACAATAACCCTAAGTAATCAAGTGATATTAGTAAACAAATTCACACATCCAACAAAAAATTGTACAGACAAAACCGAATATAAGATAGCAGACACATAATGAAATCTAACAAAACTAAAGCAAAAGAGATAACTCATGTGACAACACATAAATCACAAAAATAAGTTTTAAAAAAGTTGACAACAGTGTTGTTTCCAAAGGGAATACACAATCAAATAAATAAACTTCTCTTGAGGCGATATAGCAAGTAGTAATCATCTCTAGACCAATTGAACTACTACTATTTCCCAAAAAAAAATACCTTTGTAAAACTTTACACACTCCAATATACCATAATTCACACGCACCTGCATACCGATAAACCAAGACTTAATAATTTCCTGATGTTTTTTACTTTGAACTTCTAGAGAGGTTCATTATTTACCTAAAAACAAATAAGAAAAAAATAATAACAAACACATATCCATATCTTTGAATCTTTTCATTCCTATAAACAACAACACACACAATATCAATATAAATCCACTGTGAGAAAGATAAGTTACAGAGTTAACTATGGGCTAGAAGAGCGCAATTAATATAATCGAAAACATTAATTTAATTGAAGTAGAAGTAGAAAATTAGATATGGAACCCAAAATCTTACCAAACTTAAGGATTATATCTTATTCTTTCAACTAATTTGGCTTGATTGTCATATTCGACTTTGGTTCTTTAGTGATTTAGGGTTAGGAACGCATTTGATTTAGTGTGTGGGGGAGAGAAAAGATTGGGGGTAATTGTGATTTTGTTAGTTTCAAATTACATATTAGACCCTTTAATATTTTTAGGTTACCCCACCTTCCCATAGCTTTTTATCTTGTAATTTTTGACACATGAATTTTTTTAGCTCAATTTATCACAAAAAACGAATTTACTAATACTTTGCCAAAAAAAGAAAGTATTTAGGGTTTTTTTTAATTAAACATATTTTAAAAAATCAATTTATAAAAAATATTACCAAATAAGGTATGAATTGATTTTTTTGAAATGAAAAATTCCTAATAGAGGTTTTGTTTTATTAGGAAAAAGATGTAGAAAGTATTGGTATATATGGAATTATCCCTATTTTTACTGATGTGTTTTAAGTGGTTAGTCTCGACATTGTGTTCATGCATCCTATAAAACACACCTTATCGAGTGAATACCAATGGGTTATGCATGCATGGCTATTTATATAGTCATAGTAGTACGTATCTTATAGATAAGAATATGTAAGTTTTATTTATAAATTTAGTTTTTTTTCTTCTTATCCATAAATTAATAAGATATGATCGAGTAAATACAAAGGTAAAATTAATATATGATCGAGTATAAAATACAATTAATGGGTTATGCATTATTATTGTTTCTTATCCATTGTATCTTATGCATTTTCCTCTTATATTGTCAAATTCTGATGGTAAAATAATTTATAGCCATGCAAGCATTAAAAATAAAATAAAATAAAATAAAATAAATAAATAATCAAAAACTTTAATTGGAATACAAGGGCACATATTTTTTTGTGCTGAGGAAAAGTCGGAGTTTTCTTTTTAGGAAAAGTAACACTATGAAACTTAATTTCATTGGTTCAGTGACATCGTGGGACACCTCCTAGTTTCGCTACCGGTTTCAACTCCTTATGGAGTTGAAGTTAAATGTAAATGTACCTTATTATAATTTATAAAGTTTAAATAAGTTGTTTGGTAGCTTTTAGTTTAGCTTTAGTTTAGTTGACTTTCGCTTTTTCATACACTTCTATATAAACTTTCCTTTTAATGAGAAGTAACAACTTTCCCAACAAAATGAGTTACAAATCTTAATTATTTTTCACCATATAAGTCTCTCACACATAGAATTATTGCGAGTATTATCATATATAAAGAATTATCATAATTCAAAGTTGATCAATAATACTATATCGATCAGTTTATATTTCCTCAATTCCACCCTCAATAACTCAAATTCATCAATTGTATGAACACCATATATGGTTGAAATAACTACAACATTATCTCAACAAGTAGTGAGAGAATAAAGAACTCTCATAAAATCATATGTTTTTGCATCAGATAGATCATTGGGGACTCACTCTAATCTCAAAGAAACTTACCAGTGTTTCTATTTCTTTGAAAACTAAATTGTATCACAAACTTGTTCTAATTATTACGGTTTACGAAAACGTCCTTTTTGTTGTTGTTGTTGTTGTTGAAAAGGGTGAATATATGTATGAGCACACAAACATTATATAATTGGTGGTTTTAGAGAACGTAGAGTGAACTCTGAAATTTATGACAATTCAGGAGAGAGATATTGATATGTAATCTCTAAGATCTTGAACACCGTTACTTGGACAAATTAGCAACAATCTAAATTTTGTTAACTATGTTTCAAAATTGTGGCTTGAACTACAAGAACATTATGCACAAAGACATCAAATATATTAGATAGCTAACGATATAGTCCAATTGAAACAAAATAATTGCTCTACTATTATAACAATAAAAGACTTTGAGATGAGTTTGATGCTTTTGAGGCCCCTTATTTGTACAGTTGATTGCGTAATTTTGAAGATAGGAGAATTAATGGTGAAAAGGATCAAACGAAGAGATTATCTCATCTCTAATAGGTTTGGATGAGAGTTACTCCAAATTATGCTCATACAACCATTACCATATATATGGTGCTAAGGGTTATACAGTATTAAGGCAGGAAAAGAAACATAGGGAAGACTTTGCTCTTCTAAACACTTATAACAACAATCATGATTAATCCTATAACCCTTTACCAAAGTACAACACCCCCAAATTTACTTACAATGACGTTGTTAGAAAAAGTCTTTTTGTTAGGTCAACCAGTGCCTAATGATCCTCAACTTGGATTTAAATAGAAAATAACATAAGTGTAAATGAAGTCTCTGAATGATATAACATTTAGGGAGTCGTCTTCAGAGTTCTTCAGAGACGTCTCGCCACTTTTTGAGGTAGAACTCAACAAGTGAAGTTCATGAACCAAGAAGAAGATGATAGAGTCAGTGAGTGATGACACCAACTCACTGACTCCCCTTAACCTCCTCAAGTACAAGACACCGTGAACTTAGATACTTAGGATAAGTATCTAAGTCCTCAAAATAAAGAGGTGGGAACTTTGATAAATTGATAAGTGAAAGCTACTAATCAAAGAAAGTCAACAAAGTACAAGAGTTGATATAAAAAGGGAAAACAATTTTCAACTCTATACCCTAAAGCAAGTTTGGACGTATGTCAAAAATAGAAGCATCAAATACACTAAGATACCGGTGTACCTTCCTAGTTTGATGTTTGCCACGTCGATATTACCCCACTGGTATTCGTCTTTAGTTTTCCTATACAAATGAATGTTGTAAATGAGTTAAGTTAGGCAAATTAAAGCATCACATTATTGTAGCCCCATGTGACTTTAGAATAAGATGCTTTGTGCTCCAATAATCATATGATATGATATTATGATGTTCTTGATAGTTTAAGGATATATCTATTGTCCTATTGATGCAAAACAAAACCAATGAAAGTTATCTAATACAACAAAAACCAAAGAGAACAATTAGGGAATATGCAAACCTAGACATGAAGCCATCGGGTTGAATTCCATGTTCGAGGCAATCAAGCTCCCAACATGAATTGCCGACTTGGATTCCGGCTTGGCCGATGTGGATACTTACGATCTCTCTCATCTTATTTCTCAGATGTTATAACTCGTTATAGCGTGTTTGGAAAAAGGCGGATGGACAAACGAATAACATATATATGATTTAGAATGTCTGTGTTAGGAAATGTGAAGTGTAAAAATGACTCAAAAATCAAATTTTGTTTGGGCAAGAGGTTGTTACGGGCTACCTCTAGTTACTTATGTGCAGAGGTTTCTAATTTTAGACATGAATCTACTTGTCTATTCATTAATTACCATTTGTTGTTCTGGGCAACTTTTTTTTGGATAAACGAAACAATTAGACTAGGATCACAAATGTTGCTCTGATTATACATATTACATCTATTTTTGAGTTGCTCATTTATGAAATTTTGTTATATTCACCTGATCACCTCATACACAAAGTTTTCATTTCACTTTAATTAAGTACGTGTCCAAAGATCCCGAGCATTAATGGTTTCGATGACACTTAATTCTAACAGTAAACTACATTCATCGGTGAATTTAATTTAAGCAAAAGAACTTGTCAAACGCTATGTGAGATTGATCTTGAAAATGTTCATTTAGCTTTATTGTCTTGAAATATAAATACTTGTTTGTTCTTTGTTATTATGTCGATTTCTTTGTCTTAATTTGTTTTCAGGGTTCAATTTCACTCCTACTAATTCAAGCATATGTTAGAGAAACATTAATAGAGGTTCACATGGTGACATGCATGGGTTGAGATACGGGTTTTCCATTTGATTTTTCATCACCTTAAACATAAGATAATCTGACTAATTAACGATAGGACAATCCGTTTGCCGTGGAACTTCACTCATCTGCTGATCTGTTTATAATAAAAAGAAGGTAACTTTGTTTTCAAGAGAACTTACCCCCTAACCTTCAAAAAAAAAAAAAAAAAAAAAAACAGCAGCAAGATCATTAATCGTGTGTTGTTGTTGACAACCATTAATTCACGCCAAACATCACATTCGTTTTCAACTCCACACGAGCTACAACATGAATGACAAGACCGGGTATGAATAACTTTTTTTTTTTTTTTTTTTTTTTTTTTCGAAATGCAGAAATTTATTAAAAGAACAAATACTTACAAAGAAATTAGATAAGCCAATAAGTCACAAAGATTGGGACATGGCTGCATACATACAGGAAAACATTAAGCAAAACAAACACCCAAAAGGGATCCACCACACAGTAAGATCTCAACCATGAAAACTATCCCACAGAAGCTCGAAAAAAAAACCAAACATGTCAAACTCAAGAGTCTGCAGTAGAACCAAACTACAGAACAGAGGAAATCCACGACACCATAATAGAATACATAGGAGGTCCACGAACAAAACTAACATCAACCCGATCATCTGTGGCAACGAATTGGACCTGAACACCAATCAACCCAATTTAAATTTAAAGTCTTAACTCGGTGTATTATCAACACCAATCAACCCAACGAATTGGACCGGGCATGAATAACTTACTTACCATCTTATTCATACTCGTCCACCTTCTGCTTAACTGATCTTAACCATGTCCCAGAATAAGATCTCTTGATCACAATCATGTCATCTGACCATACTTGTTCAAGGACTCGTCTAATTTCATATTTAGACCAAACCAACTTCGAAATCAATCAATTTATTTTGACTGCATTGTATGGATATCTGAACACACATAATGCTTGAAAAATTAAATCAAAATCAGTTAATGCATTTGCATATATTCTTTTCAACATGCATGTCTAAACCAAACAGAAATAAAATTCAAAGCGGTCTTACAATAATATAATCGACGATATTCTTAACTTCAAACTAAAAGGTATTACACATGACATGTGTAATTTTACAGTCAAAGATCATCCAATTCGTCCAAGAAATTGAAAGAATCATATTCAGAAGGATGGTAGCCCATAGCATCTTCGCTAATTAGTTTATCAAGATAGCTATAATCATTTTCATGAACCATCATTGATTGATTAAAAAGACTTGGAGTATCATCGTAGGAGTTCTGAGCGTGTTGTTGATGTTGGTTATCAGTCCCTTCCCCACCCCCGAACTCACACCCACAAACACCAATCAAAACAGCAAGAAGATTTGATATACTGGTTACTTAGGTGTATATTACTTCAAAAGGAAAAACTGATACACTAACAATGAAGCCTGCACTAATCTATTTATAGCTAAACACAGGGTACTACTCAAAACATGAAACTGACAAAACTATTAAACTTACATAAAACTAATGAAAACAAGGATTAAAGGCATAACAAAAACAGTTATTGGTAGTGGGCAGTAAAACCAAAGAAATGCCCTTTATTTGTTTCTTCAATCTCATTGAAGACTTTCATCAGGTTGGTTCCGAACCAGGTTGACCTGCCCGAGACTTAACCTATCAAGATTATCTTACAGTTGAAGGACCTCGTCGCTTAAAGTCTGTGAAGAAGCCATTTGTTGCATGGTCATAGGATTCGAGCCGGTGTCCATTTGAACCGCTAAGGCTTGAGCAGGAGATATCATGAAGTCATCCAATGGAGCGGGATTATCATAAATATCCTCCTCATGAGGCACGGGGTGCCATATCATTGTCACCTGGTTCTACAATGGCAGGAGGAGATCTCTTTGAAGAAGAACTAGAAGCTCCACATGAAAATTGAAAACCATTGATTGATGTTGGCCTTGACAGATTCTGATAATACACCAAAGTTGAATTCCCGACTGACTGTTGATCTTGATCCATTGCAAAAGCTTGAGGAGGGTCTTGAACAGCTGCTTGTGTCAACTTTGAACCATAAAACATTGCCATTGGTTGCAAAGGTTCATGTTGAAGTTGTTGGTTTTGTTCTTCGAATGCCTCTTCTTGATCTCCGACGTTATTATTAGCAGGTTTTGTCACCTTCTTGTAAATCTTACATAGCACCCACCGAGTGATCAACTGCATGAATAGACAACAACAATCTTTTACAAATCAAATGAACATATATATAACAGATAAAAGGCAGTTTATGAGAGAATTTAGTGATCAACTAAGCTTTTAGAAAATAATAAATTACCTTGTTACTGTCCTCTTTTTGTTCTTGGCTTCCTATTGGGATATTGGGATTATCCGTGGTATATTCATGCATTAGCCAATCCGTCTTGTTACCCTTCTCGTCAAGATAAAATAAACTTGCTTTACATCCAACAACTTTATTCATGTCATCATACTGCGGTTTATCCTTTTGACTTTTCTTCCAAGTACCGCCACTCTTGGTTTTCCTATTCGATCGGTTTCCATTAGGGTGTTTTCGCTCCCAAGGCATCAGAAAGTACCACTTGTTTTCACAAGAGCGATATTCTGGTTTTGCTGTTGTATCAAGAAACAGATTTCCGGTTAATTTAGAAACAAAGTATTACTTGTATGAACTCATTGTAAATTGCTATTCTAACTTATAGCTTCTTGATAGTCTTAATAAAATATTAAACCGTTCAAGAAAAAAAGAAAAGAAACAACATAATATGTTGTTTATTTGTCGTATGTGGGTGATAGGGTATCCTGATAGCAATTAGAAGTCACGAGTATGAACGCTTTCAGATCGATTAAATTGGAGTGGATACCAATTAACGACCGGATAAAATCTAATTGATTCAAGTTTGTGTTTGTTCTTGTGTTTGCAGATCAGAAAAACGTTTTTCTATATCCTTCTTTTTCGTTTCTGTATCCTTGTGATACGTATTTAGGGTTAACAGCCTTTTGGCAGTTTCAAGGTTTCAAGCTGTCAAATTTAGTCCCTCAATTTCTGAAAAATTTAATTTTCTGAGTAATTTTTGACATAGCAACATAGCAAATTTAGTCCCAGCCAGGGGCGCTGCCCCTTGGACCCTGCCAGGGGCTGCCGCCCCTTGGACCCTGCTTCTCTCAGGGGCGTTGCCCCCGAACCCCCACCAAGGGGGCTACCGCCCCCTTGGAACCCCCGTTAGTCCAGTTAATATTCATATAAGTGTCGACCCTTATATGCACATTAAACTCAATCTATTTTACACTAAAATACCAACAAACCTCCCCCATTTTAGTGTAATCATAAATTAACTAACTAGTTCACAGCAAACAATCAAACTAATGCATAAATGAAATATCGAGACGATTGAATTTCATATTAGTATAATACACATTCCAAATATTCGGATATCAAGGTTTCCCGAAAGATTGAACCTTGTAATATCACTATTGAATACATGAAGATAATATACACATTAGTTTTACATACACAATTTCTTACTTGACACATTATTTTACTAGCCTATGTCCCTATTCTTTCTTGAGTACATCGAAGCCAAGTCCCAACTTCTTGAAGCAGCTAAACTTCGTACTCATATAGGTAGTTCTTTTAATCTCGCACCTGCAAATGCAATTTTTCAAAAGAACTATTAAGAAGAACACTTCAACCTTCTTTATCTTGCAGAACCGAACACATACCTTTGGGATAATTTAATGTTGTGTTCCAAACTCTAGATGTTAAGCTTTCCACATTCAAAATTCAGCACCTAACGTCATATTAGGTGGGAATTGGGTATCTTAACATGAGAGCTTTTATATGGACTTTAACCCTAATCCCACAGCTGATCCTTTCACGAGATCTCTACATAACCCTTTGGTTAAATGATCAGCTAAATTCCGACTTTGTGCACTACGTCTCTTGCGAACCACTTTGTCAAGTGGTAAGCTATTGATATCTTATGCTATAACAAGCATTAAACATGGTAGCATTGACTTTAAAACATAATACCATATGTTTATTATCAAATCATTTAACCATACACTTCTTTAAACTAAGAAGCATCAAATAAACTATCTTGATGTCATCATTGGATACGTTGCGCAACGTTTTTCCTTTGATCCCAAAACTATCTCTACCAAGCGTAAAATCCATCGTTTGTAGATTCATAGTCTCCTTGATCATTTATCCAACATGCATCAATTTATCCTTATAGTTTGAAAGAATCCCGTTGTAATCTAAAACCAAGTTCTCTTCAAGTACTAAAGTACTTTGTTCATAGCATCATGGTATATCACTCAAGGATGCTACCATGGCATATTTAACTTGATGCCATAAGAATTACAGGTTACGTTAGTATCATTTTAGTTAAACTGTAGTCATTCAGACACAGAACAAAAATCACCAATCAAGCAAATTTTAATTTGCTAATGGAATTTATGAATCATGAATATGTAATACTAATGATATGTGATTTAGTAAAAGTAATTAAATACACCATTGATGGCCAAACAATGATTTTATAACTTTTATTTTCAAAACCACATATCTGTCAAACACATAAACTGATAAACAGAGGGGTGTATACTTGATACTAATTTCGTAAATCCTTAACCGATAAAAACAAACATGGTTCATACTTCATACACTGTGTATAGTAAAAATAAATCAACCAAATTTGTAATCCAACAAATGGTACTGTTAAAATGATCAATATCCACTTACCCACTAGCAAAATGGATCGTAAGAATGATACTAGAATTTGTTAAACAAAATTCCCAACACAAATAATTGTTATGCACCCCAATCCCAATAGAAAATAAATATTCTATTGGATTACATAACCATTAATTATATAAGTTATCAAACCAATAACTTCATATCATTCTAAATGTCGTGTTCCAATTTGCTCATTATTAAAAGGACATGCAATGTGGTGTTATCATGCAATTTGCATCAAGTCTTTAATATTACCCATGAACAGTAAAAGTTCAATAAAACTTATTTCTCTTTTGCTACAAGTTTGTTGCAGAAAACATGACTTCCACACCATGATTTTACTAAATAACAAATTATGCAATCACCATTTAGTTAGTCCGACAGCAAACAACTAACTTTGACATGATAATAAGTTAACGTCATCATGTTTGGCACATAAACCCGCCAAATTGCCCGTGAATCGTCAAATTCCTTATCCAGATCTTGAAATGATCACATGAGAGATAAGTATTCCTTTCACATGGTGTTATAGACCAATCATTGATCACAAACCACTATTCAAACCAAAGTAATTTTGAACAATTTTAAAGCACCAACCTTTATACTCGTCATGGCAATTAAAGTATCACAAACAAGTAGAGAACTCGCATAAAATCCTCAAACAAAATACCTTGTTTATTCAAATTCCATCACAAGAAAATATGCAATTCTTAACAACTCGTATAACAAGCAGTAAGCAATTTCCATTTTCAGAATTCATACTCATCGATCGTTCGAAGTTTATCGATATTTTAATGATCATAAACCATTATCACAATATATAACATGTGACTTTATATATTTGATCAAATATCCTTAAACATTGTTATAATTCCTATGATCAATTATGGCAAAACATAACAACGGTTACCCGCCAAAATCATATTTTATTTCAATATGCAGAAATAAATTAATCATTAGTATTCCTTCCATTTATTTGAATTTTCTTTTTATAATCCATAATTAATCACATGCTCATTGCCCATGCACGTTCATACCAAATACTGATGATTAACAAATTACTAGTAACATGTAAGTTCATGTAAGAAAAACATACCAGATTCCATTGATTCGAAATTTCCAATTACTGCTCTGGCTTTAATCCATATATGTTGAAAGATTCTCCAACCATGATTATCACAAATAAAATATTGTATCAGTTTATATGATAAATAATATCCTTCACAGAATCAGGTTCGTCATCTTCAACAATTTAATCGATCTTTGTTGTTTATTTGTCGTATGTGGGTGATAGGGTATCCTGATAGCAATTAGAAGTCACGAGTATGAACGCTTTCAGATCGATTAAATTGGAGTGGATACCAATTAACGACCGGATAAAATCTAATTGATTCAAGTTTGTGTTTGTTCTTGTGTTTGCAGATCAGAAAAACGTTTTTCTATATCCTTCTTTTTCGTTTCTGTATCCTTGTGATACGTATTTAGGGTTAACAGCCTTTTGGCAGTTTCAAGGTTTCAAGCTGTCAAATTTAGTCCCTCAATTTCCGAAAAATTTAATTTTCTGAGTAATTTTTGACATAGCAACATAGCAAATTTAGTCCCAGCCAGGGGCGCTGCCCCTTGGACCCTGCCAGGGGCTGCCGCCCCTTGGACCCTGCTTCTCTCAGGGGCGTTGCCCCCGAACCCCCACCAAGGGGGCTACCGCCCCCTTGGAACCCCCGTTAGTCCAGTTAATATTCATATAAGTGTCGACCCTTATATGCACATTAAACTCAATCTATTTTACACTAAAATACCAACATAATACTCGTACTCAACAATTGAAACCCAAAGTAACAAAGATATTTAATTACTAACCTGTAAGTTCATCAGGATCATAGTCGTATATATTGACCTCATAATACCGGCTTTGGGGGTGTCGTCTTCCTGTATCAATCTTTGGTTTCAAGTAGTAAACAATGAGCTCCACATCAGTTGGACCAAACTGGTAGCCAGGTTCATGCGAATCAGCATAATCATGTTGTTCGTGGTTGTTGTAGGCCATTGTGCGCAGGGTTTAGAAAACTTGCAAAAAAGTTGGTCGAGTGAATAAAAAAGGGTTATGCATGCATGGCTGTTTATATAGTCGTAGTAGTACGTAGCATGCAAGCAAACATTCATGATAAGATCATTAGAATTTTGCTCTATAATAAGATAAAAACGTATAAAGGTGGTTATATAAGATATGATCAAACTTATACATACGGAGTATATTCTTATCTATAAATTTAGTTTTTTATTGTTTTCTAAATACAAAGGTTAAATTAATAATTTATAGAGAAAAAAAAAACAACCAATTAATCAAATCCATTACATTAACAAAATCAAAATTTTAACCTGTACTATTGGAAATCGAATGTTCTAGCTACTTGTCAAAACCTTAGAGCTATGCCATGAATGTGTCAATGCTGTAGTTTATATGTAGAAAGTATTGGTATATAAAGAATTATCCCTATTTTTTATGATGTGTTTTAAGTGGTTAGTCTCGACATTGTGTTCATGCATCCTATAAAACACACCTTATCGAGTGAATACCAATGGGTTATGCATGCATGGCTATTTATATAGTCATAGTAGTACGTATCTTATAGATAAGAATATGTAAGTTTTATTTATAAATTTTTTTTCTTCTTATCTATAAATTATTAAGATATGATCGAGTAAATAGAAAGGTAAAATTAATATATGATCGAGTGTAAGATACAGTTAATGGGTTATGCATTACTATTGTATCTTATCCATTGTATCTTGTGCATTTTTCCTTTTATATTGCCAAATTCTGATGATAAAATAATTTATAGCCATGCAAGCATTAAAAAAAAAAAAAAAAAAAAAAAAAAAAACCTTTAACTGGAATACAGGGGCACATATTTTTTGTGCCGAGGAAAAGTCGGAGTTTTCTTTTTAGGAAAAGTAACACAATGAAACTTAATTCCATTGCTTCAGTGACATCGCGGGACACCTCCTAGTTCCGTTACCGGTTTCAACTCCTTATAGAGTTGAAGTTAAATGTAAATGTACCTGATTATAATTTATAAAGTTTAAATAAGTTGTTTGGTAGATTTTAGTTTAGCTTTGGTTTAGTTGACTTTCGCTTTTGCATACACTTACTTTCCCACCAAAATGAGTTACAAATCTTAATTATTTTTCACCATATAAGTCTCTCACACATAGAATTACTGCGAGCATTATCATATATAAAGAATTATCATAATTCAAATTTGATCAATAATACTATATCGATCGGTTTATATTTCCTCAATTCCACCCTCAATAACTCAAATTCATCAATTGTATGAACACCATATATGGTTGAAATAACTACAACATTATCTCGACAAGTAGTGAGAGAATAAAGAACTCTAATAAAATCATATGTTTTTGCATCAAATAGATCATTGGGGACTCACTCTAATCTCAAAGAAACTTACCAGTGTTTCTATTTCTGTGAAAACTAAATTGTATCACAAACTTGTTCTGATTATTACAGTTTACGAAAACGTCCTTTTTTGTTGTTCTTGTTGTTGTTGTTGTTGTTGAAAAGGGTGAATATATGTATGAGCACACAAACAATATATAATTGGTGGTTTTAGAGAACGTAGAATGAACTCTGAAATTTATGACAATTCAGGAGAGAGATATTGATATGTAATCTCTTAGATCTTGAACACTGTTGCTAGACAAATTAGCAACAATCTAAACTTTGTTAACTATGTTTCAAAATTGTGGCTTGAACTACAAGAACATTATGCACAAAGACATCAAATATATTAGATAGCTAACGATATAGTCCAATTGAAACAAAATAATTGCTCCACTATTATAACAATAAAAGACTTTGAGATGAGTTTAATGCTTTTGAGGCCTATTATTTGTATAGTTGATTGTGTAATCTTGAAGATAGGAGAATTAATGGTGAAAAGGATCAAATGAAGAGATTATCTCATCTCTAATAGGTTTGGATGAGAGTTACTCCAAATTATGCTCATACAACCATTACCATATATATGGTGCTAAGGGTTATACAGTAGTAAGGCAGGAAAAGAAACATAGGGAAGACTTAGCTTTTAAGTCACTAACCTCTACCATTCTAAACACTTGTAACAGCAATAACGATTAATCCTATAACCCTTTACCAAAGTACAACACCCCCAAATTTACTTAAAATGACGCTGCTAGAAAAAGTGTTTTTGTTAGGTCAATTAGTGCCCAATTATGATCCTCAACTTGGATTTAAATAGAAAATAACATAAGTGTGAATGAAGTCTCTGAATGATATAACATTCAGGGAGTCATCTTCAGAGTTCTTCAGAGAAGTCTCGCCATTTTATGAGGTGGAACTCAACAAGTGAATTTCATGAACCAAGAAGAAGATGACAGAGTCAGTGAGTGATGACACCAACTCATTGACTCCCCTTACCCTCCTCAAGTACAAGACACCCTGAACTTAGATACTTAGAAAAAGTATCTAAGTCCTCAAAATAAAGAGATGGGAACTTTGTTAAATTGATAAGTAAAAGCTACTTATCAAAGAAAGTCAACAAAGTACAAGAGTTGGTATAAAAAAGGAAACAGTTTTCAACACTGTACCCTAAAGTAAGGTTGGACGTATGTTAAAAATATAAGTATTAAATACATTAAGGTACCGGTGTACCTTCCTAGTTTGATGTTTGACACGTCGATATTACCCCACTGGTATTCGTCTTTAGTTTTCCTATATATCATACTGTATTATAATGGAGGAATGCCTTCTAATATTAGAATACTTAAAATTAAGCCTTACAAGTTAATAAGCTTAAAGTACAAGTGATTCAAACACAAATGCTACTTATAGAAATTCCCCTCATATTTAATTCCAGCATACAATTAATACTAACATTAAATACAATAAATAAATCATTATGTACATTAAATACAATTAATTAACTGGTCAATAAATATAATTAATGCACTTATTAAAACACCCCTTACATAAGAAATACAAATTATCAAGCATATTGTACAACCAACTTAAACACAATTCCTGCATTAAATGTCACTAATACAAATAATAAAGCATATTATACAAATATTCAAGCCCAAACGGGCAATGGGCTCGAGCTCGAACGAGCACGGGTCAAACGGCCTCGAGCCCGAACGGACACGAGCTAAATGAAATTTTTGATATCCGTAAATTTATTGTCAAAAAGAACATAGTAAACTAAAATGTGTTCACATATTGTACAAACCAAGCAAACTACTAAAATAATAATAATAATAATAATAATAATAATAATAATAATAATAATAATAATAATAATAATAATAATAATAATAATAATAATAATAATAATAATAATAATAATAATAATAATAATAAAGTGTGGGGGCCTAGTTGGTTTCTCGGCTCCCCACCAATTTCTTGTAAAATCCTATTTATTGTTAATAAAAGTGTTGGTTTATAATAAAATAATAATAATAATAATAATAATAATAATAATAATAATAATACAAACTAAGCAAAATTTCATTAAACTTTTGCTATAAAAAATTAATCAGTAAAACTATTGCCAAAAAACGTACAAATAAAATAAATTATTAGCCGAAAAAATTAAATTACAGGGTGCCCGCAGCTGCATCGCGCGGGAACCCTGCTAGTATAAATGAATGTTGTAAATGAGTAAATGCTTACCTCGTACAAGAGTGTTAAACATTTATGAAAGCATTTACTCCTCTTAGAACTAAGTCCTTGAACATCTTCGGAGGTTAGCATAGTTTTTACTTAAACATATAACTGTTGGTTATGTTTAAGAAAGTGAGAAGATCACTAAACTTTGATTGTTATTCCATAAATAATTATAGAAAATTATTTGAGTCATTCAAATAAGAATTTAAATTTTGAAAATTTTGTTGTCTTTATTGTTTTAAGTGCTTGTGTATTAATGCTTTAAATCCTTCAGACCTACATCAGATTAACATGGAAAGTGAATTAACTTAATTTGCTTAAATTATATTTTCTTTAAAAGACACAACACCTTTAAATGAAAATGTTTACTCTAGAAGCTATGGTAAAGAGGGTCATATAAAAGAGTATTTGTTAGCATTTAAAGTGGTGTTCATTAGTAATGTAACAATATGTAAATGTATAATAGATTAGTTAAGGGATATAAGCTTAGATATGTCAAGTTAGCATGTTAAGTAAGCTAGTCCAAGTCCAATGCCCATCAAAGCCCAACAAGGCCTTTTGTGTTGATACTTAAACGCCTCCTAGCCAAGCTAGAAGGGTGCATGGGAGTTCATTTCATTTTATGCATTTCATTTACAAAACTCTCCTCTTTCTCTCTAGAATAGTTTCTCTCTCTAGGATTCTACTTTCTCTTTCTAAACCCTCTCTTTGATTATTATGTGTGTCATGATGCTATTGTGGAGACCTACAATTGGTATAAGAGTCGTATGATGATCCGTGAGTGTTTTCGTTTTAAAAAAAATGGATTAAAAGTTTGTTTATTTTTTTTAGTTTGTACGTTTTCTTCCAAATCGTAACACCTATACTAAAACTTCACACTTTACAAATAAAATCATGAAAGCATATGTTTATAATGGATTTCGTGTTTTAGTAAAGGTTTTTGGAAAAAAAGTATTTAGTGAAAAACTTGAAATATTGTGTTTTCGATCGGGTTTAAAGTTTTTAAAATTATGCGTTTTATCGAGATTGCAATCTCGATAAACTGTTTTATCGAGTTTGAGATAACTTAAAAGAATCTCGGGGAAAAAATCACTTGGTAGTGTTCTTTTTTTAGGGTTAGGAATCTCGATATTTTAATCGAGTTTAGAGTATCTCACCAAATTTATCGAGTTTGGTTCTAGATAGTTTTTACTAGGTTAGACTAAATTGTGGACTTATAAGATGATACACACAAAAGTGTAATTTGGTAACTTCTGTGTTTTAACTCCCATTGGTCCCTACCATTAAATCTTTTATGCCGTTAGTCCTTTTTCGTTAACTATTATAAAGGATAGACGATCTAACAATCGTTAGCCAACAGGGGCTAACGTGTAAAATATAACGGAATAAACTTAACGCCCGTGAAAAAAGGGACCACGAGTGTTATTCTTTTGCAATGAAAGGGACGATTCATGCAACTTTAAAGTTTGAGGGACGGTAAGTGAAACTTTTGACAAACCACAGGGACCATTTATGTAATTTACTCTTAAAATTTAAATCTATGTTCATGAAGAGAAGACAGATTTGGCCAAAAAGTATGCTTGTAATTACTTTAAATACTACTCTTTTCGTCTTAAAATAGTTGTCCTCTTTTTATTTCTAAAGTGTTTCTTTATCAAATTTAATCTATAATATTTTTGTTTGTGTTATATAATACTTAATAAAAATTATTCCAATGAAAAATACATTTAAAATCAATCAATTTATATATGTTATATCAAGTGTTACATAACACAAATGAAAATATTTAAGATTAAAATTGAAAAAAAAAAAAAAAAAAAAAAAAAAAAAAAAAAATCCCTCAAAATGTCAAAAAGTCAAAATAGAATAATTATTTTGAGACGAATCGTTTTTAACTTTGGCCTCGTCTTTTGTTCAACAAATTTGGTAGTTCCCCGAACATGCTAGACTTTGCCTTTACCATCTTTTGATAGTCGTGGCCAAGCTAACCGGTTCCTGAACCGTAACCGGAAAAAAAAATTGGAGCTGAATCCGATCAACACCGGTTCCAACTGAATCCGGTCCCGGTTCCTCTAGTATCCGACGATTCCTATCCGATTCCACATATTTCTCGCTAGAACTGGTTCGAATCTGGATATTTTCACACCGGTTCGCGATCCAGTTCTTGGGAACCGGTTCTGAACCAGATACAACTTCTTTTTTTTTTCACCTTCTTGGCAGTAAGCAGGTAGGCAAAGGCTATAATGCCGTTTTTATGGTTTTTTTGCCCATTTTCCAACGGGATTGTCCCCTTTTTGTCCCATTTTAACCTCCTACACATTCCTAAAAATATTATTGATGATTTTGGTTGAATCACAACAATCAAATTCAAGAAAAACACTCAAAAATTGCTCACAAACTTGCAAAAATGTCTAGAAGAAACCAAGCTTCTCAATCTCAACCAACATCATCAAACAAAGCTTCTCAATGTCTAGGATCACAAATGTTGCTCTGATTATACATATTACATCTATTTTTGAGTTGCTCATTTATGAAATTTTGTTACATTCACCTCATACACAAAGTTTTCATTTCACTTTAATTAAGTACGTGTCCAAAGATCACGAGCATTAATGGTTTCAATGACACTTAATTCTAACGGTAAACTACATTCATCGGTGAATTTAATTTAAGAAAAAGAACTTGTCAAACACTATATGAGATTGATCTTGAAAATGTTCATTTAGCTTTAGTGTCTTGAAATATAAATACTTGTTTGTTCTTTGTTATTATGTCGATTTCTTTGTCTTAATTTGTTTTTAGGGTTCAATTTAACTCCTACTAATTCATGCATATGCTAGAGAAACATTAATAGAGGTTCACTTGGTGACATGGGTTGAGATACGGGTTTTCCATTTGATTTTTCATCACCTTAAACATCAGATAATCTGACTAATTAACGATAGGACAATGCGTTAGCCATGGAACTTCACTCATCTGCTGATCTGCTTATAATAAAAAAGATGGTAACTTTGTTTTCAAGAGAACTTACCCCTAAAACTTCAAAAAAAAAAAAAAAAAGGCAGGATCATGAATCGTGTGCTGTTGTTGACAACCATTTCACACCAAACATCACATTCGTTTTCAACCCCACACGAGCTACAACATGAATGACAAGACCGGGTATGAATAACTTACTTACCATCTTATTCATACTCGTCTACCTTCCGCTTAACTGATCTTAACCATGTCCCAGAATAAGATCTCTTACTTGGATCACAATCATGTCATCTGACCATACTTGTTCAAGGACTCATCTAATTTCATATTTAGACCAAACCAACTTCGAAATCAATAAATTTATTTTGACTGCATTATATTGTATAGACATCTGAACACACATAATGCTTGAAAAATTCAATCAAAATCAGTTAATGCATTTGCATATATTCTTTTCAACATGCATGTCTAAACCAAACAGAAATAAAATTCAAAGCGGTCTTACAATAATATAATCGACGATATTCTTAACTTCAAACAAAAAGGTATTACACATGACATGTGTAATTTTATAGTCAAAGATCATCCAATTCGTCCAAGAAATCGAAAGAATCATATTCAGAAGGATGGTAGCCCATAGCATCTTTGCTAATTAGTTTATCAAGATAGCTATAATCATTTTCATGAACCATCATTGATTGATTAAAAAGACTTGGAGTATCATCGTAGGAGTTCTGAACGTGTTGTTGATGTTGGTTATCAGTCCCTTCCCCACCCCCGAACTCACACCCACAAACACCAATCAAAACAGCAAGAAGATTTGATATACTGGTTACTGCTTAGGTGTATATTACTTCAAAAGGAAAAACTGATACACTAACAATGAAGCCTATACTAATCTATTTACAGCTAAACACAGGGTACTACACAAAACATGAAACTGACAAAACTATTAAACTTACCTAAAGACTAATGAAAACAAGGATTAAAGGCATAACAAAAACAGTTATTGGTAGTGGGCAGTAAAACCAAAGAAATGCCCTTTATTTGTTTCTTCAATCTCATTGAAGACTTTCATCAGGTTGGTTCCGAACCACGTTGACCCGCCCGAGACTTAACCCATATCAAGATTATCTTACAGTTGAAGGACCTCGTCACTTAAAGTCTGTGAAGAAGCCATTTGTTGCATGGTCATAGGATTCGAGCTGGTGTCCATTTGAACCGCTAAGGCTTGAGCAGGAGATATCATGAAGTCATCCAATGGAGCGGGATTATCATAAATATCCTCCTCATGAGGCACGGGTGCCATATCATTGACACCTAGTTCTACAATGGCAGGAGGAGATCTCTTTGAAGAAGAACTACAAGCTCCACATGAAAATTGAAAACCATTGATTGATGTTGGCCTTGACAGATTCTGATAATACACCAAAGTTGAATTCCCGACTGACTGTTGATCTTGATCCATTGCAAAAGCTTGAGGAGGGTCTTGAACTGCTGGTTGTGTCAACTTTGAACCATAAAACATTGCCATTGGTTGCAAAGGTTCATCTTGAAGTTGTTGGTTTTGTTCTTCGAATGCCTCTTCTTGATCTCCGACGTTATTATTAGCAGGTTTTGTCACCTTCTTGTAAATCTTACATAGCACCCACCGAGTCAACTGCATGAATAGACAACAACAATCTTTTACACATCATATGAACTTATATATAACAGATAAAAGGCAGTTTATGAGAGAATTTAGTGATCAACTAAGCTTTTAGAAAATAATAAATTACCTTGTTACTGTCCTCTTTTTGTTCTTGGCTTCCTGTTGGGATATTGGGATTATCCGTGGTATATTCATGCTTTAGCCAATCCGTCTTGTTACCCTTCCCGTCAAGATAAAATAAACTTGCTTTACATCCAACAACTTGATTCATGTCATCATACTGCGGTTTATCCTTTTGACTTTTCTTCCAAGTACCGCCACTCTTGGTTTTCCTATTCGATCGGTTTCCATTAGGGTGTTTTCGCTCCCAAGGCATCAAAAAGTACCACTTGTTTTCACAAGAGCGATATTCTGGTTTTGTTGTTATCAAGAAACAGATTTCCGGTTAATTTAGAAACAAAGTATTACTTGTATGAACTCATTGTAAATTGCTATTCTAACTTAGCTTCTTGAGTCTTAATAAAATATTAAACCGTTCAAGAAAAAAAGAAAAGAAACAACATAATACTCGTACTCAACAATTGAAACCCAAACTAACAAAGATATTTACTAACCTGTAAGTTCATCAGGATCATAGTCGTATATATTGACCTCATAATACCGGCATTTGGGGTGTCGTCTTCCTGTATCAATCTTTGGTTTCAAGTAGTAAACAATGAGCTCCACATCAGTTGGACAACAGCGGTAGCCAGGTTCAAGCGAATCAGCATAATCATGTTGTTCATGGTTGTTGTAGGCCATTGTGCGCAGGGTTTAGAAAACTTGCAAAAAAGTTGGTCGAGTGAATAAAAAAGGGTTATGCATGCATGGTTGTTTATATAGTCGTAGTAGTACGTAGCATGCAAGCAAACATTCATGATAATATCATCAGAATTTCACTCTATAATAAGATAAAAATGTATAAAGGTGGTTATATAAGATATGATCAAACTTAGACCAATAGAAAAGCTCGATTCTTGCCACGTAAGCAAAATCAAGCAATATGATTGCATCAATAGAAAGTCAAAATTGAATTGATTTTGGTCAAACTTTAATAAATTTTGTGGATAAATTTGATTAAGAAAAAAAAAAACACATAAAAATATTTGTGTTAAATTTGTGAAAACAAAAACTTTTAAAAAAAATATTAAGTAATTAATAAAACTTTAGTGGTTGAATTTTACATAATTATATAGAGTTAAAATGTAAAATTAAAAGTTTTCTTATTTTTTAATAACTTTATAAAAATGACAAATAACCCCTTACACTTTATACCCCTTATACTTTATAAGATGAACTTTGTTTAAAATTACATGAATATTATTATTATTTTCATCTTATAAAATTACAATATTTTTAAATATACAAATCGGTTTTAATATGCGTTAAATATTTTTTAAAACTAATATTAGTTTTAGACTTTCATATATTAAAATATTTTTTTTACTATATACGTTAAATAAGGACTTATGTTATTTTATTTTAAAAGTTTAATTTATGCGTAAACGGGTTTGAATATTAAATACGGCTAAATTATTGTTAACGGGAATATGAATATCAAATGTAAGCATGGATTACTATGGATTACTATGATATAAAAATAATTACGTTATTGTACTTATAACAACGACTTATGAATATATGGATATTCAGAAAAACATTTTTAAAAAACTTTACGGAGCATATTTTAACTTAATCAAGAGTACTTCCCTCATTACGAAATGTGTCCCGTGGATGGCGTACTGATATATATATCCTATTCGTGCTGATTATGTGCTACTAAACTCGCAAAGCTTATACAACATGATATGAATAGTTAAAGTTAAACAACAACATCAACTTTAACCTCAACATCTATGTCAATTAAACAAAATTAAATCATTCAACCAACAAATTTTTTTACAAAATTTTATTGTAATAGATATTAATACATAATAAAAAATCCTGGACAAGTATTACTTATACTTACATCATAATATTGTAATAGATATTAATACATAATAAGAAAATCCTGGACAAGTATTAGTTATACTTATATCAAAATTTTCACGGGTAAATTCTTATATTTCCATATATTAAACTAAAATTTAAAAATAAATTTGATTCATATGTAAACCTCGTGCGTGCACGGGACTTATAGCTACTTGTATATATACATAGCTTTTGGTTAATGCGAATTTTATATGGAATAACCTAATTCCAATATAGTGAGCTCATCCCTTAGACTCTTAAATTAAGCACCAGAAATTTGTATATTAGTGCTAATAAAATTATTTACGCATGTTAACAAATGTGCAAGATGATTCTACGACCACCCATTTATACTTCGTAATCATGTGTCCCTCTTTAAAATTATGGTCATAGGCTCATAGCATATTGCATCTTATAGGTATTACGTAGATCTCACGAAAAAATAACATAGTTAACAAAGATATATATATATATATATATATATATATATATATATATATATATATATATATATATATATATATATATATATATATCAAAATGCGAGATCATAGTTACACAGTGTTATATAAATTAGGTTCACCAATTCAATGATAATAGAACATATATGTTTAGAATATTAAAAAAGCAATTGAAGATGTAACGTATAATGATAATGGATATGATACGTGTACGCAGGTCATCATCAGTTGTACAACTGTGGCAAGGATTATCAAAGTGGGTGAAGAGGGCTTCAGATCGAGCTGGAAAAGAACGGCTAGTTATTTCAGTTATCGACTTTCGAAACACTAGTTGAAAAGGCTTCAGAGTTGTGACAAAAAGGGGTTGCAACGATCATTATGTAGCTTGTTAGTCTAGTTGATGTTTTTGGTTAAATTTGACTCATTCGGCCAGTTGTCCTTATGTTTTCGTTGTATCATTGTTGATACAGATGAAGTTTAGTGTTATGTGTACTGCGCTCTAAGGATCGAAATGTTTTTATTTTTTTAAAGAAATTGTTGAGTTGTGATATTGACTGGTTATGTGATTGTCTTACACATTTACACGTTCCCTTCTTGAATACTATGAAAGACTAGCTTGATATTGAGTTATTGATAACTTAAACTATGGAAAACGTACGTACCTTTATTCCAACGATTTTATTTAGAAATTTGATTGTTAGCACAGTTGTGAACGTGCTCGTTGAGAAGCTAATCTCTGGTGACTTGATGAAGCTAGCTCGATCTGAAGGAATCGATTCTCAGTTGAAAAAATGGAAGAATAGCTTGCAACTGATCCAAGTTGTGCTTGCTGATGCTGGTCAGAAGCACATAACACAAAAACCTGTTGAATTGTGGCTACACGATCTCCAGGATCTAGCCTATGACATTGATGATGTACTTGATGATATGTGTGTCTCTAAAGAGTGTTATTGATGCCTCTCTTTCTTTGTGTGATGTACATTAGGACTAATGTGGTGGCCAGGTTTATGCCTTGAGGCATAACGAGATAATTTTATCTCTTCTACTTATGATTTTTTATTATGAGAGTGAACTTGTTTGTTGATTTGTTCCAATCTATTTAGAAGATATGAAAATAAAAAAGCAATTATGCAAACTCTTATTTTATTTTTACTTGAAACAAATGATTAAAGTAAAAGAGCAGGTCATGTACCTACATATATACAAAAGTTTCATGAAAGACCTTTAACCATCCCAGTAGCAGCATCGAGATCAATGTCATAGAAACAAGGTCTGGTAGGAAGGCCAGGCATCGTGCTCATGGTCCCAACCAACGGATAAATAAAACCCGCCCCAATGCTTGCTCTTACATCCCTAATAGGCAACACAAATCCGGTTGGCGCTCCTTTAGCAGCAGGATTATCTGAAAACGAGTACTGAGTTTTTGCCATAGAGATGGGAAGTCCCGAGAAGCCTTGTTTGTTATACATTTTAATCTGTTTCTCTGCCTGCAAGATATACCGAGTGAAGTTACATATTTGTCCCTTAAAGTCAAACAAAAAATGAAAATTTTGAGTACCTGTTGAGAGTATTTGACACCACTGGCACCGTATGATGTTGCTATAGCTTCTATCTTGTCTTCTATACTTGCTTCTAAAGGATACTGTTGAATATTAGGAGTACACTTAACATATATTAGGGGTTTAAATGTACATTGTAATTAAGATTAGGACTAGACCATAACTAGGATTGGTTAAGCTTGCCTTGCAAGGCAAGGAAGGCTCATGTAGTCGGTTTCATAAAGGAGTCGGTTGGGTATTCCGTTGCCGACTCAAACATGGTTTCTTTACCCCCCTCATCTCTATAAATAGAGGTGAGGGGGGATGCTAGTTTAACATTCTTCTTCCCGTTGTAAGCTTTATTAGGTTTTAATAAAGGGTTGTTTGAGGGTATACGTGTGCATATATTCTTGATTCTTTGTAGTCTTGTCGATCTTCTCGTTTATTTATTCTTCAACAGGTTACGTTGAAGGTTGCAGCTTGTGCTCAGTTCAAACCGCAATCTAGTGTTCCGCGTTTCGATCTTCGGGTTTGTTGTCGAGGTATTTTCCAACAAGTGGTATCAAGAGCCACGGTTATTATGGTCATCGAAGTTCGAGTGCTAGATCGAGGTTTCGAGTGAATCCGAGGTGCCGACTTAGTTCGAGGTTCGGGTTATTAGAAGTTGCAGGTTTTTTGAGAACGAAGAAGACGAAGTACGAGCGTTTTTTTAATATAAAAGAAAAACAACTTCACGTGATGTGGTCAGTGATTGGTTTGCTTTTATTATAAAGAAAAAAAAATTGGTCAATGATTGATTTGCAAGTCACGTGAAGGTTATTATTTAAAAAGTTATAAGGTGTTTTTGGTTTTGTTTAAAAATCACCTTTTATCATTTATTTTACTAACAAAGAAGATTTCTTGTTGCGTTTTCTTGTGGTTCAAGTTTCGATCGTGGTTAGCTTGGGTTTCAAGTTTACGATCGGGTTTACTTGTTCGAAATTGAGGGTTTAGGGTTATTCTAATTAATTCGATTTGCAAGAAGTTTTTTAGCAACAAGGGGAATATTGCACACGGCTTGTGAGGCTTGTTGGTAAAGTTGGTTAAGAAACAACTTGACAAGGTTTTTAGCAAGGTATAAGAAGAATGGCTAGTTCTATGACTAGGTTTGACATCGAGAAATTCGATGGGAAGAATGACTTCGGGTTATGGCAAATAAAGATGCGTGCTTTAATGGTACAGTTGGGATGTGATGCTGCATTAGAGACATTACCCGCGGACATGGAAGCAGGAGAAAAGACTGCTTTGATGAAGAAGGCATACAGTACCTTGATTCTATGCTTGGGAGACCGGGTTTTACGGGAAGTTACCAAGGAAACATCTGCTGCAGGAATTTGGGCGAAGTTGACTAGTCTTTATATGACTAAGTCCTTAGCAAACAGACTGTATCTAAAGAAGAAGCTGTACACATTCTATATGAGTCCAGGTACAAAACTG
The DNA here is from genome assembly GCA_030686995.1 of Artemisia argyi. Classification (NCBI taxonomy): domain Eukaryota; kingdom Viridiplantae; phylum Streptophyta; class Magnoliopsida; order Asterales; family Asteraceae; genus Artemisia; species Artemisia argyi. The sequence goes on from JARVZY010012438.1 coordinate 533,178, forward strand.
GGTGATCATATAGATGAGTTTAATAAGTTGATACTTGATTTGGCGAATATTGATATCGAGATTGAGGATGAAGATCAGGCACTTATGTTACTTACGTCGTTGCCATCGTCTTACGAAAACTTTGTGGAAACATTGTTGTATGGGAGGGAATCCTTGACAATGGAGGATGTTCTAGCGACTCTGAATTTAAAAGAGTTAAAGAAAAGAATTGAAGGCACAAAGGAAGAAACTGGTGACAGGTTATATGTAAGGGGAGGGTAAGATCATTCAAGGAAAGCTCATTCTGGTGGAAGTTCGCGGTTCAAGTCAAGGGGTGGAACTGGTAAACTCAAGTGCTTCATATGTCATTCAGAGGGTCATCTGAAGAGAGACTGTCCAAGGAAGAAGTCAAGTGGGTTCGTCAGGAAGGGTAAGCATGATCAGGATTCTGATTCTTCTGATGACGAGGGTAACGCCTACTTTGGAGAAGCCTTGGTGGTAGTCGGGAATGATGAGATGACTGAATATCTAATGGATTCAGGTGGGTCTTATCATATGACACCTAGGAGGGATTTCTTGTATGACTTCAAGGATGTTGATGGTGGTTCGGTTCAGTTAGGTGATAACAGGACATGCCCTATCAAAGGGAAAGGAAAAGTGAAGATGCAGTTGCATGATGGTTCAAGCTTTATACTGGAAGATGTCAAGTATGTTCCGGGGTTAAGAAAAAGTTTGATTTCATTGGGTACTCTTGAAAAAGAGGGTTATACTGTGAAGATGCAGATGGGTAAAGTCAAGGTGATCAAAGGTTGTCGGGTTATGATGACTGGGATCAGGAAAGAGAACTGTGTGTATACTCTTGAAGCAAAAGTGACAACTTTTGGTGTACAAAAGCATGGAGGTTCTAAACAAGTTGGGTTCAAACAACTTGGTCATAAACAAGTTGGTCTCAAACAACTTGGTCATAAACAAGTTGGGTTCAAACAACTTGGTCCTGGTGTTAAAACAGGAGTCCATGGAGTACAGGTTGATGAACGTATTTGGTTTGAGGTGGAACTGCAGGGAGCTCAAGGGAATCGTGAAGCTGAGGTTGTTCAGGTTAGTAACGATGATGCTGCAGTGGCTCAAAGAACGTTGGAGGACAAGCAACTTGAAGAAAAGACAAACACGGACTGCTTGGTAAAGGAGCAGGAAAAGGTACACCTTGGTAAAAAGGTGGGGGCAGACATTACGGTAACTGAAGTACCTGGTCAAGAGGGTGCAGAGGGTAATGTTGCTGAAAAGAAGAAAATGAATGAGTCTACGGAAGCTAATCTTGGAAAATTACTGAAGTACAATGCCTGGTCGACAAAGTGGTCCCCGGTTCGAGATTCCAGCATGAGGAAAAGATGCTGAGTATCGGTTATGTTTAAGTGTTACTCCTAAGGTGGAAATTGTTGAATATTAGGAGTACACTTAACATATATTAGGGGTTTAAATGTACAATGTAATTAAGATTATGACTAGACCATAACTAGGATTGGTTAAGCTTGCCTTGCAAGGCAAGGAAGGCTCATGTAGTCGGTTTCATAAAGGAGTCGGTTGGGTATTCCTTTGCCGACTCAAACATGGTTTCTTTACCCCCTCATCTCTATAAATAGAGGTGAGGGGGGATGCTAGTTTAACATTCTTCTTCCTCGTTGTAAGCTTTATTAGGTTTTAATAAAGGGTTGTTTGAGGGTATACGTGTGCATATATTCTTGATTCTTTGTAGTCTTGTCGATCTTCTCGTTTATTTATTCTTCAACAGGTTACGTTGAAGGTTGCAGCTTGTGCTCAGTTCAAACCGCAATCTAGTGTTTCGCGTTTCGATCTTCGGGTTTGTTGTCGAGGTATTTTCCAACAGATACAAAAATTTAAAAGGCTCTGTAGCACTTTCGCAGGCCTTTTGAACCGCAATCCCAAGGTCAATCTGATAAGATCGCGTGAAAAAAGCTTAGCGAGTAATACTTAGATAATCAGAGTCCTAGTATCTGACACACTTAATTCTTTTAAAAATTATAGGGTGTTTGGAATTGCTTATTTCAGACAATCAAACTGCTTAATCTGCAAAAAATAAAATAAAAAATATATATATATAAAAATAATAATAAAAAAATATATATAAAAAAAGAAGAAAAATAAAATAAAAATAAAAATAAACACACACACAATGCCAAATACAGCTTATGTTTTCCTTAATTTTTTTATTAAGGGTAAATAGGTACTTTTGTTCTACCTATTAGATAATCAACATTTTTGCAAGTCATGAAATCGAGTTTTAAAACGCAAATCCAAACACCCTTTAAAAGGTCAAAAATGGAGTTATAATTTTGGAGACAGAACTAACCGCTCCTTTTCCACCATGGGCATGATGAGTACACACAACAGCATCATATGCACCAGCAGCTAATGCAGCAGACCTCACGGCTCCTATTTCATCATTTGTATCAGTCGAGAATCTATTTACTGCTACCACAACATTCACACCATAAGCCTTCGTATTCTTAATATGCCTAACTAAATTGGCGCAACCAGCTTCCACAAGTGCCACATTTTCAGTAACATACGCAGAATCAAGCGGCTTCCCTGTAGTGACTGGTGGGCCACCACCATGCATCTTAAGAGCCCGAATAGTCGCCACTATAATAGCACACTGTGGTCTTAAACCACTATACCGACACTTTATATTCATAAACTTTTCAATTCCGATATCACAGCCAAACCCTGCTTCCGTGACAACTAATCCACCCGGGCCAACAAGTTTCAATGCGATTTTATCAGCCACGATGGAAGAATTTGTAAGTTAATGGAATGAATGGTATGTTTCATTAATCATAAACGTGGTATATAAATACCTTTACAAGAATATTCTAGACCTCGGGCTTGAGCCCATACAAGTATTACATGGACTCAAATACTTAATGATAAACATACGACTAACACTCCCCCGCAGTTCGAGCGGCGAAATCGCGAAAGCTCGAACTGGAGTAATAAACTAAAAAAGAAAAGAAAAAAAAAATATAAATGTGGTGACTGGTTATCACAGAACCAACGGCCAACCACGAAACAGGTGGTGACTGGTTATCACAGAACCAACGGCCAACCACTAAACGAAAATAGGTGGTGACTGGTTATCACAGAACCAACGGCCAACCACTAAACGAAAATATGTGGTGACTGGTTATCACAGAACCAACGGCCAACCACTTAAAAAGAAAATAAACCAAAGTATCCCTACAACGAAAACAAAATAAAATGCTAACTAAGACTCATGCACTAAAAAGATAAGAAACGAAAGTTGGTTCTAAAACTTCAACCCCCAAAGAACCTTCCGAACAAACGGGGCGTGTTTTTCCCTAGAAAAACATAAAGATCCATCCAACTTTTTTTTTTTTTTTTTTTTTTTTTTTTTTTTTTTTTTTAATGAAACCCATTAAACCACTTCCATCGGTACCCCATCATATTCCACTTCCATGAGTACCCCATCATATGTCCACTTCCTCAAAACAAATTAAAGATAAACAACATCCCACCATCGAAGAAAAGTAGTTTGCTTTGACAACAGTAAGTCAAGAAAACCTTCAATATCTTTCATTACTTATTATTATGCATATATAACTCACACTGATTGGTAAACCAACGATCGACCAACAAACAATAAGATCTTGTCGACTGGTTATCACTTGAACCAACGATCGACATCAAACAAACAAACAAGTAAGTCGACTGGTTATCAACACAAAGCCAACGATCAACGAATAAATGTGGGGACTGGTTATCACAAAACCAACGGTCGACCACAAGCGTCGGTGACCGAGACCATGGTGGAGAAAGCGCGGCGGATAGTGGTGGTTGTGGTGGATCTGGTGAGGAGATGGTTGGCTGCGTGACAGAAGTGTTTGGATCGGAAAGTTGGAGAGTGGTGTTGATTGGATTTGATTGATTGGTAAAGGTGGATTTTTGTTATTACTTTATATTTGAAGATGAATATAACAGAGGTGAAGGTCTAAAGAGAGCCCTCCGCACCTCCGGCGTGAAGCCGGCGGCCGGAGGCGACGGTTGAATTGGTGTTGTTTAGGGTTTTGAGGGAGGACCGATTAGGCCTGATACCATGTAAGTTAATGGAATGAATGGTATGTTTCATTAATCATAAACGTGGTATATAAATACCTTTACAAGAATATTCTAGACCTCGGGCTTGAGCCCATACAAGTATTACATGGACTCAAATACTTAATGATAAACATACGACTAACAGAATTACCATGAGTTATATTAGCAAACGGGCCAGAATGAACAAAAACCGGGGTGTGTTCAAGAGTCTGCATTAAAGTCGGGTTAATTGCATCTTTCATTAGTACACTCAATGCACCTCCAACACCAAGATCATCAGCAGTAACAGGAACCCCGTCTCGACTATTACCAATCACCATTTTTCCAAGCCGCTCCCGCATGTCAGCTAGGGATGTGGTGAGAGCTAAAACCGCCATTATCTCACTAGCAACTGAAATATCAAACCCGGTTTCCCTCACCATACCTTTCTCATCCGGGCCTTGACCCACAGTTATTTTCCTTAAAAACCGGTCATTTACATCCATAACTCTCCTCCATGTAATGGTTTCAGGGTCAACATCAAGCCTAGCAAAGCGTTTGACTTCTTCTAAGTTAAGATCTTCAGGTTTCACTTTGGTGATACCGAGCTTTTTTAAGCGTCTATACATAACATCATTAAATGTCCTATTACCTTTTTTGTTGGGTGGACATAAGCGGTTAAAAAGGGAGTTATCTGATTGTGTTGGTTCATGAAACATTTGTGTGTCGATGGCAGCAGCTAGAAGGTTATTTGCAGCGGTTATGGCGTGGATGTCCCCTGTCATATGTAGATTAAACTCGTCCATTGGGATGACTTGATTGTAACCACCGCCAAATCTAAAAAAAGCTAGAATGTCTAGGAGTCAACAAGTTAGAATGACTAATATGGTCATTTCAAAAAATGGAGCTAATTTTTCAAATGGAATAATGGGTGGCTTATATTGAGCCTCATCTTATCTTTAAAGTTTTCAACAAGATATAAGTCAATTATTGTGGCACCTTCCACATTATCTCCAAACAAACAATCATTCATTTTCCAAATTCTAATGGCTGAAATAGTTGTTAGCGCAGTCGTGAGTGTGCTCGTTGAGAAGCTAATCTCTGGTGACTTGATAAAGTTGGCTCGGTCTGAAGGAATCGATTCTCAGTTGAAAAAATGGAAGAAAAGCTTGCAACTGATCCAAGCTGTGCTTGCTGATGCTGGTCAGAAGCACATAACACAAAGACCTGTTGAACTGTGGCTACACGAGCTTCAGGATCTAGCTTATGACATAGATGATGTACTTGATGATATGGCTTTTGAAGCTTTGCATAGAAAGTTGAATCAAGAACCACAAGCCAGTACCAGCACGAGTAAGGTATTGAAGATCATCCCGACTTGTTGTACTAATTACACTCCCCATAACATCATGTATGGCCGTAAGATAAGCTCTAAGCTAGATGAAATTACCAATAAGTTGCATGATCTTGTTGAAGAGAAAAATAACCTAGGCTTGGATGTTAATGTGAAAGTTGAAAGATCAAGACGATTGGAGGAAACTTCGTTGGTTGATAAGTCCAATGTTTTCGGTCGGGAAGGGGATAAAGAGGCATTACTAGAGAAGTTATTGGTTGTTGAGTCCAAAGTTAGTGTCGTGTCGATAGTTGGTATGGGTGGGATTGGCAAAACAACTCTTGCAAAAGTTCTGTACAATGATGAGAAAGTTAAGGCTCACGTTGAACTCAGGGCATGGGTTTGTGTCTCTGAAGAGTTTGATGTATTCAAAATTAGCAAGGCTGTTTTTCAAGCTGTAACTGGGGAAAACAAAGATTTTGCTAATCTAGATCTTCTTCATGTTGCACTTATGGAAAAACTTTCAGGGAAAAAGTTCCTAGTTGTTCTAGACGATGTTTGGAACGAAGACCACGATGCGTGGGAACGCCTGAAAAGCCCGTTTGTCGTTGGGGCCCCTGGCAGTAAAATTATTGTGACCACGCGGAAGACCAAGGTTGCATCTGTTATGAACTCTTTTGAACCTTACAATCTGAAGGTTTTGTCAAATGAAACAGCGCTGTCTCTATTTGCTAGATGCGCGCTAGATGAACCAAACTTTGACGAACATCCATCACTTAAAGAGATTGCTCAAGGTATCATTGACAAATGTGATGGTCTGCCTTTGGCTTTGGTTACACTAGGGAGGGTATTGAAGACAAAAAAAGGAAATGAAGGTGATTGGAAGGAATTGTTGAATAGCGAGATATGGAATTTACCTGATGCAAGTGGTGTTCTTCCAGCTCTTAAACTAAGCTACTATGATCTCCCTCCAGATCTAAAGCAATTGTTTGCATACTGCTCCTTATTTCCAAAAGACCACTTGTTTGACAAGAATAAACTAGTCCTGTTGTGGATGGCGCAAGGTTTTCTGTCTCAATCAGTGGGAAACAAGTCATTGGAGAGTTTAGGTTGCCATTATTTCGAAGAGCTAAAGTCAAGGTCATTTTTTCAGCATTCGGCGAATGATGTGTCACTATACACAATGCATGACCTGATGAATGATTTGGCCGTGAGTGTTGCGAGAGAGTTTAACTTTATGTTGGATGATAAGATTGATGTAAATGGTAGGACCGAAGTATTTGAGAAGCTGCGTCACTTTTCGTTTGTAAGTCAACAAAATCTGGTGTATAGAAAGTTCAAGGAATTACACAGAGCTAAATGCTTGCGAACGTTCTTACCGGTTTCTGTTCGTTTGGAAGGTTCCTTCACACAATTCTGCTCAGTGGACAATATTCTTCTTGAGCTGATGCCTCAATTAAGGTTCCTAAGGGTACTAAGTTTAGCTAATGGTTCCGTTAAAGAGGTACCCCAATCCATTGGCAGCCTCATTCATTTGCGATACCTCAATTTTTCAAAAACAGACATCAAACAAATACCAGAACAAGTCAGCGACTTGTATAATCTACAAAGCTTGTTAGTTTGTGATTGTAGAATCTTATCTACCTTGCCAGTCAGTTTTGTAAAGTTAATAAACCTGAGACATCTTGACATCGGCGGTACTCCACGGTTGAAAAAGATACCCTTAGGGATTGGTGGGTTGACCGGTCTACAGACTCTATCTAAGGTTTGTATCGAAGGAGCTAATGGGTTTAAAATATATGAGCTTAAGGGCTTATTAGATCTTCAGGGAAGACTTGCCATTGAGGGGTTGGACAAAGTGATAGATCCGACACAAGCAACGGATGCCAGCTTACAACAAAAGAAGGGTCTTGATGATTTGGATCTTGAATGGAGTCGTAACTTTGATGATAAGAGGAATTCAATGGTTGAATATGAAGTACTTGAAAGGCTAAGGCCTTATTTTAAGTTGCAAAAACTGAAGATTTTGTTCTATGGGGGATTGAATTTTCCTAGTTGGGTCGGGGACTCCTCATTCGATCAGTTAACAGAGCTTGTATTAGAAGATTGTCGAAATTGCACACACTTACCAACACTTGGGCAATTAAGTTCACTTCGGAAGTTGTCTGTGAAAAGAATGCATGAGGTGAAGACTGTGGGTCCTTTTAAAGGAATTGCATTGCCATCTCTTGAATCCTTAGAAGTTGAGGATATGCAAGGTTTAGAGATGTGGTCAACTGCTATTTCCTTTCCTCGTCTTCATGTAATTTCTATAAGAAAATGTCCAAAACTTGATAAGGCATCAATCGGATTGCTACCGTCACTAAATAATTTATTTTTAACACAATGTTTTGAACCAGTGTTTAAATCCATCGCTGGTGTGTCTTCGTCAATTTTTAGATTGATGCTGTGCAATGTTAAAGGACTTACTCAACTGCAAGAAGTGTTAAAACATCTTGGGGCAGTTGAAGTTCTTGTCATCAAATACTGTGATGAATTAAGATATTTGTGGGAATCAGAATCCGAGGCATGCATTTTTCTTAAGAGTTTACGGAAGATGCACGTGCATCATTGTGAAAGTTTGGTATCATTGGGAAAGAAAGAGTTTAATGAGGGGAGTAGCACGGAATCTGTTAGAGAAGTTTTCCTTGATGCTTGTGTTACACTACAGAGTTACAATTGTCCAAATAGTGTTGAGAGGCTGAGTATATGGAATTGTTCTTCATTGTCGTACCTGACCATCTCGTCCCCGTTACCTCCAAAGATGCTGAGTAAAACTTATCAGCTATCATTTCCCAAATTTTGCGTAAAATATCTTGTGATCTGTAAATGCAAGAACCTAAATTATTTTCCTTATGACCATGTGCTAAGTTTAACATCTTTGGAAGAGATGGCGGTACGTGATTGTCCAAACATGGACTATTCATTTCCTTGTGGGTTGTGGCCTCCTAATCTAAAGAAATTAACAATCGGATGCTTACAGAAGCCTATGTCAGAATGGGGGCTTCAAAATTACCCAACCTCGCTTGTTATTCTAAATTTATATGGCAAAGATTCAGGAGTAGTTTCATTTGAGGTGGAAGAAAATGCGAGCAATGCTACCTCAAAATCTTTTCTTCTTCCTTCATCTCTAACTTCTCTAATGGTCAAAGATTTTACAGAGGTGGAATCACTCTCAGAAGTCTTACAACACCTCCACCGCCTAAAGGTTGATATTCGGAGATGCCCGAAACTTCAAAATCCACGAGAGACAACTTAATCTTGCAGAAGTAAAGATTCTGATTAACTGAAGTGTCCTATATATCAATTGTATTATGTTTTCTTTATTAGGATGAAATCGATTATGGGTTATTGTAATACTCTTTCAAGTTGCAATGTTTATAGTAGACAGGCACGTTAGTTGTGACTGACCCTTATAAGGGATCTCAATGTGTTCTCGTCATATTCTTGTTGACATTTAATAAGTATGTGTGTGCCTGCTCTAAAGAAGTGTTATTGATGCCTGGTATATGTTCTACAAATGTGACATGTATTTAAAATATATTGACAAAAAAAAAAGCATTTGTGCAAACTCTTATTCCATTTTACTTAAAGTAGAAGAGTGCGTCATGTACCTACATATACATAAAAGTCTCACGAAAGCCCTTTAACCATCCCAGTAGCAGCATCAAGATCAATGTCATAGAAACAAGGTCTGGTAGGAAGCCCAGGCATTGTGCTCATGGTCCCAACCAACGGATAAATGAATCCCGCCCCAATGCTTGCTCTTACATCCCTAATAGGCAACACAAATACAGTTGGCGCTCCTTTTGCAGCAGGATTATCTGAAAACGAGTACTGAGTTTTTGCCATACAGATGGGAAGTCCCGAGAAGCCTTGTTTGCTATACATTTTAATCTGTTTCTCCGCCTGCAAGAAATACCAAGTGAAGTTACACATTTGTCGCTTAAAGTCAATCCCGAATGAAAATTTTTAAGTACCTGTTGAGAGTATTTGACACCACTGGCACCGTATGATGCTATAGCTTCTATCTTGTCTTCTATACTTGCATCTAAAGGATACAAGAATTTAAAAGGCTCTGTGGCACTTTCACAAGCCTTTTGAACCACAATCCCAAGGTCAATCTGATAAGATCGCATGAAAAAGCTTAACGAGTAATACTTAGATAATCAGAGTCCAAATATTTGACACGTTTGATTCTTTTAAAAATTATAGGGTGTTTGGGATTGCTTATTTCAGACAATCAAACTGCTTATCTGCAAAAAAAAAGTAAGCACCACATGCAATACCAAACACCATGTTAATACTGCTTAAGTTTTTCCTTTATTTTATTATTAAAGGGTAGATAATAAACTTTTTTGAAACTCGTGAAATTGAGTTTTAAAATGCAAATCCAAACACCCTTTAAAAGGTCAAAAATGGAGTGATAATTTTGGAGACAGAACTAACCGCTCCTTTTCCACCATGGGCATGATGAGTACACACAACAGCATCATATGCACCAGCAGCTAATGCAGCAGACCTCACGGCTCCTAATTCATCATTTGTATCATTCGAGAATCTATTTACTGCTACCACAACATTCACACCATAAGCCTTCGTATTCTTAATATGCCTAACTAAATTAGCGCAACCAGCTTCCACAAGAGCCACATTTTCAGTGACATAAGCAGAGTCGAGCGGCTTCCCTGCAGTGACCGGTGGGCCACCACCATGCATCTTAAGAGCCCGAATAGTTGCCACTATAATCGCACATTGTGGTCTTAAACCACTATACCGACACTTTATATTCATAAACTTTTCGATTCCTATATCGCAGCCAAACCCTGCTTCCGTGACAACAAATCCACCTGGGCCAACAAGTTTCAAAGCGATTTTATCAGCCACGATGGAAGAATTACCATGAGCTATATTAGCAAACGGGCCAGCGTGAACAAAAACTGGGGTGTGTTCAAGAGTCTGCATTAAAGTTGGGTTAATCGCATCTTTCATTAGCACACTCAATGCCCCACCAACGCCAAGATCATCAGCAGTAACAGGATCACCGTCTCGACTATTACCAATCACCATTTTTCCAAGCCGCTCCCGCACGTCAGCCAGGGATGTGGTGAGTGCTAAAACCGCCATTATTTCACTAGCAACTGAAATGTCAAACCCGGTTTCCCTCACCATACCTTTCTCATCCGGGCCCTGACCCACAGTTATTTTCCTTAAAAACCGGTCATTTACATCCATAACTCTCCTCCAGGTGATGGTTTTGGGGTCAACATCAAGTCTAGCAAAGCGCTTGACTTCTTCTAAGTTAAGATCATTGGGCTTCACTTTGGTGATACCGAGCTTTTTCAAGCGTCTATACATAACATGATTAAATGTCCTGTTACCTTTTTTGTTGGGTGGACATAACATCATTAAAAAGGGCGTTATCTGATTGTGTTGATTCATGAAACATTCGTGCGTCAATGGCAGCAGCTAGAAGGTTGTTTGCAGCGGTTATGGCATGAATGTCACCTGTCATATGTAGATTAAACACATCCATAGGGATTACTTGACTGTAACCACCGCCAGCTGCACCACCTTTGATACCGAATGTTGGCCCTTGTGATGGTTGTCTAAGGGTTGTAACGACCTAACAGCACAAGTAACAATTAAAGACTATGAATTTAATCAGTGGATCACAAATACATTTTTTTTTAAACAGTACCAAACATCCCTTAAAGTCACTTGAAAATAATGTGTATTAGCAAGTACGCAAGATATATGTATATAAAATTTAACCAAAATGTATCGCTTTTTGTCACGAAATAAAAGTTTTAACATTATGTTAGTGTGATATTATGTATATTAACAGGTTCCAAAGAAATCTTTATGGAAATATTAAGCAAAAGTGTTGCCTTTTTATCAAGAAAAGCTCCCAAAGCTTGACACAGACCAACAGTAGTTGTAGATTTGCCTTCTCCTAGTGGCGTTGGTGTTATTCCTCCTACAACAACATAGTATCCGTCTTTTTGTCCTTTAAGTTCATCAATCACGGGCAACAAAACCTAAAATAACCATACAAAAAAACCACCAAAATCATATATTACCACTTGTTCACTTCAGTTCTGGTACACTTTAAATTCAAAATGATACCATTGACTATATTGTATTTGACTTTATATGAAGTCAATTGGGTTGACTAGTTATGGTCAAATCCTTAATCAAAGTCTTTTTAAAAATTTGTGAATATATCGTAGCATTATGATCACCTTAGTCCTAACACATTTCAAATGAAATTTTACCATTGACATTATCATCTTCTACCTTTCATATACTCAATGGACTTTTTCGGTGTTCGAACAAATCTCTAGTCACCACCAATTTGATACTATTCATGGGCAAAGATAGCATTTTATTAAGTGAGTGTTTGGCACTGCGAGTACTTATCACACTAATAGTAGCATTTACGTATAGCAAAGCTCCTTCTAGTTATCTAATTGCTTACGAGTCATATAATAAGAATAGGAGCTGGTCTCGATTCCGCTTGGTGGTGCCCCTCTGGATTATTGTTGACTCAGCATTTTCACCGCCTAACCGTATAAGATGGTGAGATGCTCCCCAACCTAGAGGTTTTGGGTTCAAGTCATATCTGACATTGTGGTGTAAGAACCAAACCAGTAGAAAATTTGACTAGGTGCGCGTAAGAAAAACTAAACAATGTTAGGAACCCAATTTTTTTGGACTAGGTGCATTTTGAAAAAAATCAATGTTTTTTACAAAAATTAGCACAGAAATCCATGTATATATTGTAAATAGTGAGATTGTAATTCAACAAAGACTCAAACAAATGAAAACTCTTAACATCACAATTTCAAACTACATATACACATCAAAAAACAATCTCATTTTGGGCCCTTATTTTACATTAAAACTAAATATGACCCAAACTCGATTGTGGGTTTTGGTCATATTTATGGTCTAGTAAAAACTACTAGTACTTATCACTTATCAATAATCACTTTCAAAACACAATGACAAGTACCCACTTCTCCTAGTGAAACAAAACCAAAACATAAACTAGGGGTGTTTGTTTCGGCTTATATAGCCGGCTTATGACTTTATTTCGTTTTGGGCTTATGTTTCATCAGCTCACTTTTTGTGGCTTCTTTTGTTTTAAATTTTAATTTTCCATTTAGTCATTCAAATCACATTTACTTGGTTTCCATATTTAGCTTACATATTCAGCTCTAAATAATACATACATTTCAATTATCCACAACATGTAAACCAAGATAGGAAAAAAATGAGGAAAAGATGAATGCTTCGTGTAATACTAGACGAGTATCCGTGCATAGCAACATGATTTTATTACGGCGGATAATTGTAGTGATAAAAAAAGTTTATGTATTATAAACGAAAAATTTTAAGAATTTGAGTATTAAACACGATTTAAACTGAATGAAAATAATATTGATTATGGCTTATAAACAAAAATAATAATAAAAGTTTATAGTTTTCATATATATATATATATATATATATATATATATATTTTTCACTTGGTTTCCATATATTGTTTTCTTAATTTTTTTACTTTCAAGAATATGGGCTTTTATATATAGTATAGATTGATAACGTTGTTGAGCAGTCTCCTAGCGAATATAAGGTTAATGTAAGATAGTAGTGTTTTTATCGCGTCGAATTATCATATGTTACAACATTTTCCAGTCATACTTGATTATGTTACATTTTATACATAAATGTTACACGAAACACTCAACCACTATATCAAAAATATTGTTTACCGATATGAAATACCGTCACAAATGCACGGGTAATTGTTTAGTTAACTTAAACGAGTGTGCACTTAATACTTCCTTAACTCCTATCCGAGCTTAATATAAAGTCCCATTTGCGTATAGTAAATCAAATTAAGTAATCTCTTAAAATAGTCGATAACGGCATATATATTTTCACTAGTTATAAGTCCAGTGCACGCACATGATTTACACATGAATTAATTTGTTTTTTTTTTTTAGTTTAGTATATAGATATATAAGAATTTACCCGTGAAAATTGTGACATAAGTACAACTAATACTTGTTCAGGAGTATTTTTATTATGTATTAATATCTATTACAATAATATTTTGTAAAAAAAATTGTTGGTTGAAAGATTTAACTTTATTTAACTGACATAGATGTTGAGGTTGAGATTGATGTTATTGTTTAACTTTAACTATTTATATCATGTTTTACAAAATGTGCAAGTTAGTAGCACATAATCAGCATTAATGAAGTTAAAAAATGTTCCGTAAAGTTTTTTAAAAATATTTTTTCGGATATCCATATATAAACTTTAAATAAAATTTAATAAACTGTTGTAATAAGTACACTATCGTATATTTAACAGATGAAAGTCTAAAATTAATATTAGTTTTAAAAAATATTGAATGTATGTTTACAAAATTTTATAATTTTAATAGATTAAAGTCTGAAACAAATAATAATATTTATGTCATTTTAAATAAAGTTCATATTATAAAGTATAGAGGGTATAAAGTGTAAGAATTTTTTTTTTTCTAAAGTTATTAAAAAATATGAAAACTTGGAATTTTACACGTAACTCCATATATTTTATGTAAAATTCAAGCACTAAAGTTTTATTAATTACTTCATCTGTTTTTAAGTTTTCGTTTTCACAAATTTGACACAAATATTTTTATGTGTTTTTTATCCACCAAATTTTTTAAAGTTTGACCAAAATCATTATAATTTTGACTTTTTATTAACTAATCACGTCGTTTGATTTTGCCTACGTGGTCAAATCGAACTTTCTTATTGGTCTAATTTTTTTTTTTTTTTAATGAGAAAGTTTTGCAAAATCACTCCAAAATCATATAATTACTTATTATATAAAAGATGAGTCGTTAAAAAACACATTTGAAGAGAAAATGCGTTGTGTAATGCGTAGAACTGTCATACTAAAGGCCGTAGTTGTAACTTAAGAAAAAACTCAGGGATGCAAGCCATAACTTTATAGTATGTTACACAGGGACTATTATTATATCTCGTGAATCACGAAGCATAAAAAAACACACAGGGATTTTTGGTGAAAACGAGACCTTGAAATTGATCTTTAGGTTATGTGTTCTCGTTAGAGGTAAAATCGTAACCTTTCCGCATATAACATTTCAAATAATCTAAAGTTCACGTAATTTCGATTTTGTTATTGAGATTTATCGATTGTGTTATTAATTGTGTATTATGTTTTCCATGCATCATGCATGCATGGAGTTGGAACATACCTACAAAAAAAAAAATAATAATAAAAAAAAAAATACTGAATGGAAAAAGTTGGCCTTTTTGACCGCCAATATTGGATTTTGACTATTTCCGATTAAATGTAAATTGCATCTGAAAACACCCGCCTAGCGGCCTGGTCACCACCTAAGCCGATCTTTACAACACTAGTTAGAGGTACATATAGTTGGTTAGGAGAAGATACATTGAGGGGTGGGCGGTTATATTTTAAGGTCCAAGTATTTAATGAGAGCCCTACACGCTATTGTCATCATTTCCCAGTGTCATAATTTTTGACAGGCATGTTTATGTTGCGTTGTGGACTACTTTGTATAGACAAGTTGTATAACTAGTTTTATTTAGGGCAAATGATATTAAAAGGTAATATACTTGACACAAATTCATTGAATGGGTAGTGAATTATTTTTTTTCATTTTGAGGGTAATTTATCTTTCAAATTCATCATCTTTAGGGTATTTTGCAAAAATTTTAGACAATTTTGCCCTTCAGGAAAAAAAATTTGTATTAGCTATGAGGGGCGAAATTGTCCAAAATTTTTACAAAATACCCTAAAGATGATGATTTTGAAAGAAAATTACCCTCAAAATAAAAAATAAAATAAAAAATAGTTCACTACCCATTCGATGAAATTGTGGCAAGTATATATTACCTTTTTTTATTATTTGCCATTTTATTTATGCTTTCAAATCCGATAATCTGTTATGTTATGATTCTTACTTTAATTTATGCTTTGCTAGGATGCATGTGTTTTGTGTATACATGCATGCTTACTAATTAGTTAGTTACTCAATCCGTCGCCAGGTTGTCCTTGGCTTTGGGTTAGCATTAATGTTAGGGTTAGGGCTAGCTAGTGTTCGTGTAGAGAAGATGAAAACCAAGCTGTTATTACGTGTGTGTGGGCCAGGAAGGAAATAAATAATTTATAATTCATTAGTTGTGCTGTACTGCTGTAGTGTTGACTAATGGGTGTATTAACAACAATATTGGAGATATTAGTTAGTAGTTTTTAACTTAAGCTAACCATATTTGATCATCAACTTTGTAGCTTATACGGAGTACTTATTTTATGAACAAAAATCTAAATGTCAAATGGCCCCAGTATTCATAACATAAATTAATGTCAAATAGCCTTAGCATTTTGACACGCAAGCTTCATATTATGGAAGGACACGTTTACGTTGTATACTGGACCTTGTAAAGATGACTTAAACTTTATAAACGACCGCCGCAATTGTTTTAGTATTCTTTACTTTCTGCTTCACTAGGATGTGTTTTGTCACTTTGTGTACTTAACTAGTTACTACTTACTAAATGTGTTACTTAACTCATCCTCAGGCTGTCTTTGAATTTGGCATTGATATGGACAAATACATCCTCAACAAAAGAATCAATCATCTGCTTGAGAGAGTTAGGGAAAAGGTATAACGTTCTTCATTGTATGTCTCGAATTCTTTAATATTTGTGTACCTTTTTGTATCTTGTTTCAAATTCATTTTTTGATCAAGTATCTACACTACAAGAAACAGGATAACAGGCGTCGACGGGTTTCCCGTCGACAATATGTCGACGGCATCATGCGCTAAACGACAAAAAAAACGCTTGACCGAGCGCCACTGCGTTGAATTTTTCATACTCGTATATTCCCGTCGACATGTCGACGGGAATATTTCAACATATTTTTTTGGCCTCAATAATTCACCAAAATCGGGCGCGAATTTTACCCGCTAATATATTCCCGTCGACAAGTCGACGGGAACATATTGAGAGGATCACTTGATTTGATCACACACTATGGGTGTTGGACCTTTTAATGTGTAAATATGATACTTTGAGTGAATATGATTAAGTATGCGGAATCTACTTAACCACACTTAGAATGTTTATTGGAAATGGAACTGTGACGCTTGTGTTTATTGAACAAAGAACAATGAAAGTATTTCACTAAACGATTCAATATTATTCAGAATAATACGAGTGATCTTCACTATCACTAGGGTTACAAAGACCTTGAATCTTGTGTTTTGTTCTATTGTTTTTCTTTATGTATATGTCTATAACTATCACACTTTTATCACGCACATATACACATATTTAAGATCTTCCTTTTATAGTCCAAGGAAAGATCTTTTACAATCTATATGACTCATCTAATTTACTAGCTTATGACTAAACTTCTTTCTAGCTAGTTGATGACTTATCATGTTAGTCATTAAGATACAACATGTATCTAGGATTACAACTCACTTGGAGTGTTCAATTTGATGACTACAACAAAGATATTATCTTGTATATGAGTCAGTAGAATAAGTTGTACTTATCTACACAGCTGTTGGTATGAGTCATAGTAGCATCAGCAGAATCCATCAGCAGAAACACTATCAGTAGAAAAACGTTCTTCAGCAGAATCCATCAGTGGAAACTTGCTTTGTGCTTTATCAGCAGAAACATACTTGATATATTTGTAACAATTCACATTTTTCAGGATAATTACTATTCCCGGAAAATTTCACTATTCACTTTTACTATTCATTTCTTTCCGAAATTTTCCCGAAAGTTGATTTTTATTTGATATTCTCGAATGATAAATCATTTCCATGGCAAATTAAATGTTTGACATCCGTCAGATCATTTTTGTGAAAGTTATTAAGGAATTACACGGAATTACACGTTTTAGGGTAAAACGTCATTCAGAAATTCTACGCACAACGAAATTCGATCCTGTCAGGTGACCCCACATCGGAAAAATGTTTGACACACTCATGATTTATTTGAGAATTAATCGTGACTGAGAAAAACTTGACCAAAAACTTCCCAGCAGGTCACCCATGCCTATACTACTCTCGCATGAGCACGCTTAACCATTTGGGCGATTAACCGTTAGACCACAAAACGAGTTTCTAAGACATTTTGAGTTTTCAAAATTATTAGAAAAAGTCAACATAATTTTCCCTCCTCCTTTGACCAAAAATGATCCCTTGATGTTATAAGTCATTTCGTGATTTTTAGGCTTACGGTTTGATGTCTAAAAGACATTTAATACCAACCGACACTAGACTGAGCCCAGTCTAGACATTATAAGTCATTTTAAATCATTTTTATAACATTAGAAAAGTAACATTTTACTTTTCTCAATTTTACGCAATATTCAGCGTTTTACGCGAATTACGCGTTTTAGACCCGTGTTTCCAGTTTTTAGCAGGGTTTTACACCCAAATGGAACCTACCACTCATTTTATATTTTATTATGGAACTTATTGACATGTTTATCAATACTTTCAAGTTCCATAATTTTACGACACCCGGTTTTACGTTTTGAGGCTTAATCATTTACGATTGGCATTTCCCGGAGTCAAAACTAACCAAGTATCTTGGATAATACCAAGAAAAGTCCACACTCTTGCTCTCCAAGTTCATGAACCGCCTATGGGGGGGGGGATTCACACTAGGTGGCTTGATCTTGTGCTTAAGGCCTTAAGATGGTTACAAGTGTTCACCTTGGTCTCCAAGGTGTTGACTAGTCCATGTTCTAACCTCCTCAAGCCCTTATAAAAGCCCCTCCTCCTCCCTTATGCCGTCCACCATAACCACACACCAATCCCATCTCATTTGTTCATTCTCTTCCAAGTTTCATGCAAGATTCAAGTGCTAGTTCAAGGTTGAAACCCTAGATAGGTTATCATTCATCAAACACTTCCATAACCTCATATACTTTGGTGATTTCTCTTGAGTTTAAATCCACTCAATTCACCTAAACCTTCATCATCCATCTTTCAAGAATACCAAGGGTAGAAAGATTGCATGAAGTGGAGTGGGTTGAAGCAAGTCTATCAAAGTCCTATCCTTACATGTTAACTTCCTTTCATCTTTGAAAGCCAAAAGTTGTGAGCCAAACCCTAACTTGATTCTTGTTAAATAATCATGTTCATGTTATTTACATATTATTTGTGCTATATATTGTCTTGTTATCATGTCCATGATGTATAAAAATGACCAAAACAAGTTATTGTTATTGATTGTTACAACAAGTTACTAAAACAAGTAAACTAGTGACTTTCTTGGTAAGACCTGATCAAAATGGTAAAAATATGATGTTGGATCATTACATATTACAGTAGAGGACTTAACAAGGAAACCATAGCAATTTGAACCACCCAAAACGAGTATACGAGTCAAAAGTTATGGCGATTTGAAATTACCAAAGACTTCCGGCAAAACTGCCAAATAGCTTCCTGATCAAATTTAGGTTTTGAAAGTCCCACTTCTGGTCCGATTCATCAAAAAGTTAAAACACGAAAGTTGTCCGAAACGACGTTTTCGTTCAGGAACAAAGAAGCTCGAGACCTAAAAATGCTTTCCGAGTGATAAATTTCTTCAAATTCTAAACAGCCCATTTTTAGACAAAGTCATTACATATAGGTTATGGTTTATGAAGACCAAAGGGGTCTTATGACCTATAATCAAGACCACAACCATGGCTAGAGCCAAGGTTGTGTCTCATGACCTTGAAACAAGGACCAAAGGTCATGGCTAGGCCATGACGAAATGACCATACCAACTTTCATAGGCGTAAACATGAAACAAAGAGTTGACGAGAACTTGAACATACAATTTGGATCTACTTCATCTAAAAGGAAACCATGAGATTTTACCAAGAGAAAATGGTCATTCAAGACTTATGAAACTACCCCTAATAACAATCTTCATGTACAAATAAACTTTCCTAAGTTTATTCAAGTATCGGACATGTAACTTTTCGGATCAAAACTTATATCTATATATTTCATCAACTACTACAATAGTAGGGAGCCTCATGTGAGGAGTTCATTATGTAAGCCGTCGAGTTGAGTTGTGGATTTACGAGTTAAAGTGTCCTGGCTCCTCGAACGCTTACTAACATGGCTTCTGAATTATGTCGGCCCGAACGGTAGTGAACGATATACCAAAACATACATGTTTCATAAATCTTTCTTTCAAAGACTTACAATATACATCATACCACATCATGGACTTAGATGCAAGATATATATATAGGCACTCCGTTATATTACTCAAATCCTAAGTCGCGACATTCTATTATAGGTTGCTTGTAGAAACCTTCACGATTCGACCATCACATTCATTACTCACTACATAACTTAAGGTGAGTTCGTAGCCCCACTTTCTATTGTTTAACTATTTTACAAACCCATGGGGGGAATACATGCTATTATTTTTCTACTCGAACACGATGCTTTCTACTGTATGCTACCCGACGATGTTTTATTATCACTAAGTAACGATTGCCATGTTCGAAGTCCCTATATCATGAACCATTAGTCACTACCTTTAGTGGGCGCGAATATTGTGAATAGATCTATTGGGATTGACGAATCCCATTTGTGTTGAACAACGATGAGTTCACACAAATGCACTATATTTGAGATTTAGCGGTATAACGGCAAAAGTACCTTGATAGGGCTTCTATAATGCCAATTTTGTTGGTTCGATGTTAACGCTTTGGTTGTATGAGCTTAGTGAAATAAATAACGATTTTGTTTTCTAACTATGAATGTGTGATTAATTACCTCACATTACGATTATTGTGTTCAAACGATTTAACTAAACTCTACGAATTCCACTCAACCTTTGTGTTGACCTCTCAAGCATGTATTTCAGGTTCATGACGATCAAGGATGGCACGGAAGGACACGGATACTCAAGAGGGCTATAAATTTTATTATCATTCAAAACTCATTTATTATACATTGTAAACATGGAACCAATTGGGACCTCATTTTGTAACCTCTGATATTTATATAATTTGAATGATACATCTTTTAAAACGACTCAATTGGAGTTCGTTTTCTATTATTGTGACTATTGTGCCGTCAAGTAACACCCAGTTCGAATTCCGCTGCATCCATGAATTGGGGGTGTTACAGATTGGTACCAGAGCCATGGTTATAGAGAAACGGGTCTAATTGAGACCTAAACTATAACTACAACTACAAGCAAAACCATTTTATAGCCTCCCGCTCTCCGTGTCTTCCATCCTCCAGACGATTATGGACTTTGTAAGAATGTTATGCTACACAAACATATAAGTATATTTATATATACATTCGAGTTATTTTCAATCATTTTATCTAAACATATCTACACATGCCTATTCTATGGCATTTCGACACAACCACATTCTCCCAAACATGTTCCTACTCCAACATTTTATATCCAAGATATTGTAACGAATTACGATGGTCTTTTCTATTTCCCGAACATTGTATGACACAATGGTCAAATCTACTTCCGAGACATTGTGATTTGTGCAATGGTCTCTCGAATTATTCCACCACCTCATCAATATCATTTCATATGATATCAAAAACCCATCACCATCTATCGATTTCCAAACAAGAAATATGAGATTTCTAAAGGACAAACTAATCCATCATCGACAAAAGTTGAACTTTCTCTACATCCATCAAAGTTTTCTTCTGAAACCTTCAATGTTAAAAGTTTGTAATTCTAGCCCAGTATAGACTGTTTTAGAATTACTTCAACTTCCTTTCCACACATATCTACCCGTACTATCTTCTATGCAATGGAATGTGAAAACATACGTTACAAGTCTCTTATGGCGGGACTTGCAACTGAATGGTTTGACATCACCTTTGTTTAGTGGACAGTTTCCCGAAAGCAACGGACGTATCACAAGTATACCTAATTTAGGTATTTGAAAATTTTATCGAACCTTGGCTAAATATAGACTAGTCACCTATATTTAACCTAGGGACAGTGGAATATAGTCTGACTAACTATATTCGACTTAAAATTTTCAAATACTGAGAGTAGTTGTACTAGGGTTATGTTTAGGTTGATTTCCTACATGAACTCGATAAACCACCAGAATACATTAAAACAATCTAGAGATACGATAATGTCTTACCACTCAGCGAAATCTTAACACCTTATTTGTGTTACCTAATTTCATTCTTGAAATTTTTCATTTATGAGATAATCCGAACTACTATCCTGGGATAGTTATCAATTATTCTCTTCATCCTGTAGAAGTACCATCCTGTTTAGGATACCATTCCATCATAAACTTTTAAAATCTCTTAAGATTTTCAAAACAAACTCAACATCTATACCTAAGAGTATTAATGTTAAGCATACGCTACACACTTTTGTTCATCAACATATCACATCATTATCTTCACAACCGTTACAAACACAAGCTCATTAACAGATCTTGATGCACTTTTAAAGCTCAAATCATCCTTAGTTACACCACAAGTACCCTCATCAGCTTTACAAGATTGAATATTCATCTTGTACTTTTGGTTTTCATAATGATAGTGCAATAACAAACAAACTCGTTGCGAGGCCATGTAACCATATGCATGTGCAGTCGTACCAAACTCATTACGGGGCCATGTAACCATATGCATGGGCAGCCGTACAATTCAAACAGGACTTGGTCCAACCGCATGTTCAACGCTTATTCCATGATTCGATTCTTATATCAATTTCCATTTATTGGATTCCTATGTAAATTGCTATTGTTGTTCAACTGTTATATCAATTGCTATTGATACTTGACAACTATATCAATTTCCATTTTGATATTTAACTATATCAAGTTCTATTTGATATTCAACTACTATATCGATTCCTATTAATATTCGACTGCTATATCAATTTCCTTTGATATTCGACTATTACCATACCTTTCCTACATAAAAGGAAGCCTCATCCTACACCATACACTGAAATGACAAATCAAATTATATTACCGGAAATCCCAGACTTTGGTCCTCATAAGTAACCACACATCTTTATCGACACCACTCCAACATATGACACACACAGAACTTCGGGACGAAGTTCCCCGTAAGGGGTAGAGACTGTAACAATTCACATTTTTCAGGATAATTACTATTCCCGGAAAATTTCACTATTCACTTTTACTATTCATTTCTTTCCGAAATTTTCCCGAAAGTTGATTTTTATTTGATATTCTCGAATGATAAATCATTTCCATGGCAAATTAAATGTTTGACATCCGTCAGATCATTTTTGTGAAAGTTATTAAGGAATTACACGGAATTACACGTTTTAGGGTAAAACGTCATTCAGAAATTCTACGCACAACGAAATTCGATCCTGTCAGGTGACCCCACATCGGAAAAATGTTTGACACACTCATGATTTATTTGAGAATTAATCGTGACTGAGAAAAACTTGACCAAAAACTTCCCAGCAGGTCACCCATGCCTATACTACTCTCGCATGAGCACGCTTAACCATTTGGGCGATTAACCGTTAGACCACAAAACGAGTTTCTAAGACATTTTGAGTTTTCAAAATTATTAGAAAAAGTCAACATAATTTTCCCTCCTCCTTTGACCAAAAATGATCCCTTGATGTTATAAGTCATTTCGTGATTTTTAGGCTTACGGTTTGATGTCTAAAAGACATTTAATACCAACCGACACTAGACTGAGCCCAGTCTAGACATTATAAGTCATTTTAAATCATTTTTATAACATTAGAAAAGTAACATTTTACTTTTCTCAATTTTACGCAATATTCAGCGTTTTACGCGAATTACGCGTTTTAGACCCGTGTTTCCAGTTTTTAGCAGGGTTTTACACCCAAATGGAACCTACCACTCATTTTATATTTTATTATGGAACTTATTGACATGTTTATCAATACTTTCAAGTTCCATAATTTTACGACACCCGGTTTTACGTTTTGAGGCTTAATCATTTACGATTGGCATTTCCCGGAGTCAAAACTAACCAAGTATCTTGGATAATACCAAGAAAAGTCCACACTCTTGCTCTCCAAGTTCATGAACCGCCTATGGGGGGGGGGATTCACACTAGGTGGCTTGATCTTGTGCTTAAGGCCTTAAGATGGTTACAAGTGTTCACCTTGGTCTCCAAGGTGTTGACTAGTCCATGTTCTAACCTCCTCAAGCCCTTATAAAAGCCCCTCCTCCTCCCTTATTCCGTCCACCATAACCACACACCAATCCCATCTCATTTGTTCATTCTCTTCCAAGTTTCATGCAAGATTCAAGTGCTAGTTCAAGGTTGAAACCCTAGATAGGTTATCATTCATCAAACACTTCCATAACCTCATATACTTTGGTGATTTCTCTTGAGTTTAAATCCACTCAATTCACCTAAACCTTCATCATCCATCTTTCAAGAATACCAAGGGTAGAAAGATTGCATGAAGTGGAGTGGGTTGAAGCAAGTCTATCAAAGTCCTATCCTTACATGTTAACTTCCTTTCATCTTTGAAAGCCAAAAGTTGTGAGCCAAACCCTAACTTGATTCTTGTTAAATAATCATGTTCATGTTATTTACATATTATTTGTGCTATATATTGTCTTGTTATCATGTCCATGATGTATAAAAATGACCAAAACAAGTTATTGTTATTGATTGTTACAACAAGTTACTAAAACAAGTAAACTAGTGACTTTCTTGGTAAGACCTGATCAAAATGGTAAAAATATGATGTTGGATCATTACATATTACAGTAGAGGACTTAACAAGGAAACCATAGCAATTTGAACCACCCAAAACGAGTATACGAGTCAAAAGTTATGGCGATTTGAAATTACCAAAGACTTCCGGCAAAACTGCCAAATAGTTTCCTGATCAAATTTAGGTTTTGAAAGTCCCACTTCTGGTCCGATTCATCAAAAAGTTAAAACACGAAAGTTGTCCGAAACGACGTTTTCGTTCAGGAACAAAGAAGCTCGAGACCTAAAAATGCTTTCCGAGTGATAAATTTCTTCAAATTCTAAACAGCCCATTTTTAGACAAAGTCATTACATATAGGTTATGGTTTATGAAGACCAAAGGGGTCTTATGACCTATAATCAAGACCACAACCATGGCTAGAGCCAAGGTTGTGTCTCATGACCTTGAAACAAGGACCAAAGGTCATGGCTAGGCCATGACGAAATGACCATACCAACTTTCATAGGCGTAAACATGAAACAAAGAGTTGACGAGAACTTGAACATACAATTTGGATCTACTTCATCTAAAAGGAAACCATGAGATTTTACCAAGAGAAAATGGTCATTCAAGACTTATGAAACTACCCCTAATAACAATCTTCATGTACAAATAAACTTTCCTAAGTTTATTCAAGTATCGGACATGTAACTTTTCGGATCAAAACTTATATCTATATATTTCATCAACTACTACAATAGTAGGGAGCCTCATGTGAGGAGTTCATTATGTAAGCCGTCGAGTTGAGTTGTGGATTTACGAGTTAAAGTGTCCTGGCTCCTCGAACGCTTACTAACATGGCTTCTGAATTATGTCGGCCCGAACGGTAGTGAACGATATACCAAAACATACATGTTTCATAAATCTTTCTTTCAAAGACTTACAATATACATCATACCACATCATGGACTTAGATGCAAGATATATATATAGGCACTCCGTTATATTACTCAAATCCTAAGTCGCGACATTCTATTATAGGTTGCTTGTAGAAACCTTCACGATTCGACCATCACATTCATTACTCACTACATAACTTAAGGTGAGTTCGTAGCCCCACTTTCTATTGTTTAACTATTTTACAAACCCATGGGGGGAATACATGCTATTATTTTTCTACTCGAACACGATGCTTTCTACTGTATGCTACCCGACGATGTTTTATTATCACTAAGTAACGATTGCCATGTTCGAAGTCCCTATATCATGAACCATTAGTCACTACCTTTAGTGGGCGCGAATATTGTGAATAGATCTATTGGGATTGACGAATCCCATTTGTGTTGAACAACGATGAGTTCACAC
Organism: Artemisia argyi; assembly: GCA_030686995.1. Taxonomy (NCBI): domain Eukaryota; kingdom Viridiplantae; phylum Streptophyta; class Magnoliopsida; order Asterales; family Asteraceae; genus Artemisia; species Artemisia argyi. The sequence continues at coordinate 558,771 of JARVZY010012438.1, forward strand.
AAATGCACTATATTTGAGATTTAGCGGTATAACGGCAAAAGTACCTTGATAGGGCTTCTATAATGCCAATTTTGTTGGTTCGATGTTAACGCTTTGGTTGTATGAGCTTAGTGAAATAAATAACGATTTTGTTTTCTAACTATGAATGTGTGATTAATTACCTCACATTACGATTATTGTGTTCAAACGATTTAACTAAACTCTACGAATTCCACTCAACCTTTGTGTTGACCTCTCAAGCATGTATTTCAGGTTCATGACGATCAAGGATGGCACGGAAGGACACGGATACTCAAGAGGGCTATAAATTTTATTATCATTCAAAACTCATTTATTATACATTGTAAACATGGAACCAATTGGGACCTCATTTTGTAACCTCTGATATTTATATAATTTGAATGATACATCTTTTAAAACGACTCAATTGGAGTTCGTTTTCTATTATTGTGACTATTGTGCCGTCAAGTAACACCCAGTTCGAATTCCGCTGCATCCATGAATTGGGGGTGTTACAATATTTCCTTAAACTTTTATGCTGATTCTTCTGATTATTTAATTCCCAACAATCCTCCCCTAAACATGTGAATTACATTCAAACATGTTTTTCTGAATTAAATGAGGACTTTGTGAAGATCTTTCAAACACTTCATTGTCAGACTGTGATCTGAACTTTCTTCTCTTTTGAGTGATTGAATGTCTTTCTCTGTAACTCATCTGCTTTCTGTTCTTTGCTCCAATCTTGGACTAAAAGATGTTGCAATTTTCAACTTGAAGAATTTTAAGAGTCAATGATGCTGTGTATCTTGGATGCTTGTTCCAAGAAATAGAAATCATCTTTCAGCATGTCTTTGGAAGTGATGAACAAACGTAGTGAACTGAACTTGAAACCTTTCATCTTTTGATCTAGATAGAACTTTCTCCTATCAGCTCTGTTCTTGTTCTTTATCAGTAGAAACCATATCATCATCTTGTATGCTCTTATCTTTTCCTTCTTTTTCTTTGGTTAATCTTCCTTTAAAGGGCTTTTGTAACCTCCCCTGAGATTTATTTCTCTCCTGAGCAATTTCCTCCCCTGTTTGGAAGATCTCTCACAATCATATCATATCATCTGATTTAGCAATTTCCATGTTTTCAGACAATTTGTACATTAAGCCATCAATTCCTTAAGAGTTTAAGATTCTGCCCTCATCACTTCTAGGTGTGTTAACTCCTATGAGAGGTGATTCAATGGACGTTTTTGACTTATGGTCCATCTGTTGATGGTTTTTAAAGTCATCTTTTGAAAATCCTTTTAAGAAACTTTTGCCTTAGCAGTATGAACATGATTTTCTGATTAAAAATCATATTGCTGCTAACCATTTTGAAGGGATTAAGTGTGGTAACTAACACTTAATCAAAATTTCGGTTTAAAGCAACCTCTGGTTGTGTGAGAACCAATGTTTTCAGTTATAAATAACTGCCTGTGTACAGATAAACCTATTCAAAAGGCTTTCTTTACAGGGTTTCCAGCTCGTGGCATTTGTTACATCTAACACAAGTGTTAGATTCACTGTTGCTCGCTGTTCTTTCTATCAGATATCCGTAGATTAGTCACATTATACTTGAGAGTATAAAATGATAGAAAGTGAGTTGTATCAGTTATTAACTGATCAACTAATTTATCAATTCAATGTGAAACATCATAATCAGATTTCAAGAAAGAAGTTTTAAGGAGTTTTGAAGTCCCAAACTTTTTCTATCATGAACCTATTATATCAGCAGCAATGATCAGCAGCTTTGATCAGCAGATTTCACTTGAAATAGCCTTTCAGCTCAAACATTCATACCTGAAACTGTTAGTCTAAAACCAAAAGAACAAAGTACAAAGTACTTGTCTTGAATTAGAATTATGTATAGGACTAACTGTATGAATAACTTTAAATTAGTAATAGTAGTTTTAGATGATGAAGTTTAGATGCATTAACAAAATCTATATACAAGAACACATTATATTGAAAATTTTAAAGATTAAGCATTCCAATACCTGCTACCAAGTATTGAAATCTTCCAACATCAAAAGCTTTTGTAAGAAGATCTGCAAAGTTTTGTTCTGAAGCAATTTTCATTACTTGAATTAACCTCTTTTCATTGCAATCTCTAATAAAATGATGTCTTATTTCAATGTGTTTTGTTTTAGAATGTTGCACTGGATTTTTAATAATGCAAATTGTACTACTATTATCAATATGAATAATGGTATGTAAGAAATTGTACCCATAGTCAAGAAGTTGGTTTTGAAGCCATAGAACTTGACCACAACAATTTGCAGCAGCTACATATTCAGCTTCAGTTGTTGAAGTAGCCACCATTGTCTGCTTCTTACACTGCCATGAGATAAGTCTACACCCAAGGAATTGACATCCTCCTGTTGTTGACTTTCTGTCCAAGCTAGCACCAGCATAATCACTATCTGAGTATGCTACCAAGTCAAAAGATGACTCCTTAGAATACCATAGTCCCAACCGAGGTTGACCCTTGAGATATCTAAAAATTCTCTTGACTGCTGTTAAATGAGAAACCTTAGGAGTTACTTGATATCTTGCACAAGCACAAACAGAGAACATGATATCAGGTCTTGATGATGTAAGATACATCAAAGAACCTATCATAGATCTGTATGTGTGTACATCCACATTAGTTCCTTTTACATCTTTAAGAAGTGGCTTCTCAGGATCAATTGGTGTGCTTGCTGTTTTGGAATCAGCAAATTGAAACTTTCTAAGAATCTCTGCAACATATTTGTCTTGACTAATAAAGATTCCTTCTCTTGATTGTTTAACCTGCAGACCCAAAAAGAATGTAAGTTCCCCCATGGAACTCATCTGAAACTTATTGTGCATAAGCTTCTCAAACTCCAAACACATCTCCTTCCTTGTAGATCCAAAGATGATATCATCCACATACACTTGAACTAGCAAAAGATCCTTCTTATGCTTCTTGGTGAAAAGTGTCTGATCTATCTTGCCTCTTTGAAATCCATTTGAAATTAAGTAGGAAGCCAGTGTTTCATATCAAGCTCTTGGTGCCTGATGTAGGCCATATAGAGCTTTCACAACCTTGTACACTTTATCTGGATGGTCAGGATCAACAAAACCAGGAGGTTGTGAGACATACACCTCCTCTTCGATAGTACCATATAAGAAAGCACTCTTGACATCCATTTGATAAACTGTGAATCCCATAAATGAAGCATAAGCCAAAAAGAGTCGAATGGCTTCAATCCTTGCTACTGGAGCAAAAACTTCTTCATAGTCTATCCCTTCTTCTTGTGTGTACCCTTGAGCTACTAATCTAGCTTTATTTCTTATCACTATGCCCCTTTCATCCCTTTTATTCCTAAAAACCCATCTAGTGCCAATTACCCTTACACCAGTAGGTAAATCAACTAGCACCCAAACCTTTTGAATCTTAAACTGAAGAAGCTCCTCTTGCATAGCCTCCAACCAGCTTGAATTCTCTAGGGCTTTATGAATATTCTTTGGTTCATCTTGTGAGAGAAAACATACAAATAAGCAAGAGTTTGAAAACTCATGCTGTTTTGAAGCATAAAGGGCATCAAGAAGCCCTTGTTGATCTAAAGACATCAATTGTTGTCTTATCTTCACTCCTGATTGTACATCTCCAATTACATTGTCCAGGGAGTGGACTTTGTGAATCCTTGAGTGTGGAGTAGAAAGAACTTGATAATCAGGTGGAAGGTTGTTGAAATCCACCTCATCTTCTGAGAGATTTGCTTGTGTTTCTTCTGATGGTCCATCAGCAGAAACATTTTGCTCATCAGTGGGAACGATTTGCTTATCAGCAGAAACAACAGTGTTACTTCTGACTTGAAACTCTTGTTCCTTAGCTCTTTCTTCCTTGTATTCATCTTCAACATCTTCTTTAGAATTTCCAGAAGAAGATTCACCATTAATTGAAGTTGAATCCACACTTGTATTTGTCCATATTGGCATTATCACATAATCTTGATTTGCCTCATTCTCTAATCCTTCTCCATTTGTTGCATCAGCATTTTGAGAACCTGAAAATTCATTAGTTTCTGCAACAAAAGGCACATAATTCATTGATTTGGATAGAGATTCAAGATCAAATAGCCATTTGGGACCTTGACCTTCTACATTGGTTTTATTTTCCAAAAACTTCACATGTAGATTTTCTTCTACTCTTCTAGTTCTCATGTTGTATACTCTGAATGCTTTGCTATTGATAGAATATCCAACTAAGAATCCTTCATCTGCTTTTCCATCAAACTTTCCAAGATGGTCTAAGGTATTTAGAATTGTCACATGACATCAAAAAGGTCTGAGAAATCCTATTTCAGGAGTTCTACCTCTAAAAAGTTCATATGATGTCTTATTGTGAGGTTTTACAACTAAAACTCTATTTTGAACATAGCAAGCAGTGTTGACTGCTTCTGCCCAAAAAGTTATAGGCAACTTAGAGTCAGCTAACATAGTTCAAGCAGCTTCTATTAGTGTTCTATTTTTCCTTTCAGCAACTCCATTCTGTTGTGGAGTTCTTGCAACACTAAATTCTCTTTTAATACCTTTTTCTTTGCAGAAATCATCCATAACTCTATTTTTAAATTATGTCCCATTATCACATCTAATGACTTTTACTCTTTTGCTTACTAGGTTTTCTATCTCTGTAATGAAGGTCTTAAGGATGCTAGAAGTCTCATCCTTAGTACCTAAAAAGAATACCCATGTAAATCTACTAAAGTCATCAGTAATAACTAGACAATATCTTTTATGCAACAAACTTCTAACATTTGTAGGACCAAATAAGTCCATATGCAGCATAAACAATGATTGATTGATAGAGTTAAAAATTTTGGGCTTACAAGTGGCTTTATGTTGTTTGCCTTTAAGACAAGCAATGCATGTTTGATCATTTTCAAATCGTTTTTTAGGTAAACCTCTTACCAAACCATCTTTGACAATCTTATTTATGGTTTTGAAGTTAATATGACCAAGCCTCCTATGCCATTTCATAGATTCATCCAATGTGGCCTTAGCAATAAGACAAGTAAGAGAATCTTTTGGAACAATTTTCTTCATATCAACACTGTACATGTTGCCTTTTCTTGGAATTTTAAGAAGTGCTTGACTTTCATCAGGCATCTTAAAATCAGAAGAAAATACAAGACATTCAGTGTCAGTAAAGAGAACTTTGTTCTTTTTGTCGCACATTTGTGAGACACTAAAAAGATTATACTTAAGCTCTTGCACATAGTACACATCTTCAAAATCTAATTTACCGGTTTTAATAGTACCTTTACCAGTAATTTTTCCTCCAATTCCTCCTCCAAAGGTAACATATCCTCCATCTACTGATTGAAAATCTGAGAGGTAAGACTTGTTGCCTGTCATGTGCCTTGAACATCCACTATCTGAGAATCCTTGATCTTCAGTATCTGCTGATGAATGTCCCTGCACATAAATAAAGGAATTAGTTTTGTTTTGGGATCCAAACCATTTCTGACTTGGATCCGCCTCTTGCATCAATGGGATGTAATCTTTTGAGAATTGTTGATGCAACATTGGATTTAAGAATCCAACATGCTGAGGCCTTAACAGCATTTGCCCTGTTTCCCTTAGCAGTAATATGAACTGTTTGGCAATCAGCAGAAACTGATGGCTTTGCAGTTGTATCCTTTGGTTTCCAAACTTGTTTTTGGACCACTGCTTTTGTTTGAATGGGCCTTTGAACAATATTAGATGCATGTTTGGTTTTTCAGTCATATATGGTTTTTCAGCAGAAACCATTTTCCTTTCAGCAGGAACAGTTTTTGCTCTATCAGCAGGAACTGCTTTTGTGACTGTTTTGGGTTTTGATCTTTTAGAATTAGAGTGAAAATGAGATTTAGGTGTTTGCCTTTTGTAGTTCACTCTATTACTTTCATACCCATATACCCATTGGTTGCAGAAAGCTGCAAGATGGTCAAAACTACCACATGTGTAACAAACTTTGTTATCTCTGTGTTGGAGAGACTTGAGGCTATACCAATTCCTTTGGTTACCTCTGGGTTTGTTTATGGTTCTATATTGTTCACAATATCTTACTGGTTGCCTAACATGTTTTTCATTGGTCTTAGGCCTATCAGTATTGTGTTTGACTATCTTAGGAACTTTTGTTCTTGCTTTCTTAACCACTTCAGGTTTAGACATAACCTGTTTAACCTTTTTATCATCAGATGTTGAGTCCTTAATGATTGGACCTTCTGACTTTCTACAAGAACACACCTTGTCCTTAGGAAGTGAAGTTTTACTTAAACTTTCACTTTCTTTCAAAGGTTCATTAACAACTACATTAGATTTTGGTTGAACACCATATTTTAATTCAGGTAGTTGAAATTCAGGCAATCCTGTGTGTTCTAGGTCAATTCCTGGGGGTGAAGGAATACCTCTATATGGTGGAGGAACAGATTTGTATCCAACACCAGACTTAGCTTTATTAATTACTTGACATTCAATTAAGTTAGTCACACCCTTAGATGCATAATCTAGTGTTTCTACACTCATTTGAATATTCTCTTTAGCCTTACTAAGCCTATCTACTTCAGCTTTTAAGTTACAAATGTCATTATTTTTAAACATTATTTCTCTTTCAAGAAGAATTTTGACATCAGTAAAGGTAGATTCATTTGTTCGAAAATGTATGACTTGTTCCTCTAGAGTAGCTATACCTCTTTTATGATTTGTTAAGCTATGAGCTGTATCAATTAATTCTTTCCTTTGATTCTCATAACGTTTGGTTAAGGTTTCTAAACTTTTAAGAGCAAAACAATTATTTGAACAAACTTTATCAGATTGTACCTCTGTAGAGAAAGCCATAAGAGCTGTCTGAGGAGAAGCTTCTTCTTCATCATCAGCTGTAAAGCTCCAATCAAATCCTAATCCATCAATGGCTACCATAGCCTTTGGATTGGATGATTCCCCTGTCTTGGACTTGCTTCCAAAACCTCTATTCTTGCTATCTTGCTGCCTTGGCCTTCTACATTCTCTTGAGAAGTGCCCCAACATATGACAATTATAGCATTCTATCTTTGACTTGTCAAAACCAGCAGTATCATTGCTGCTAATGGTGAGTTTCTTCCCCGTCATCTGATAGAATTTCTTAGCCCTCATGCTAAGAAGAGAAATTTGCCATTTTAGGTCCATCTCTTCTAAATCATCATCATTGATTTCTAAGAGATCTTCATGAGTAAGCATGGACCCATTATTCTGGCTTGTGAAAAAGGCACAACAAGCCTTTTCATTCAATATACCAAAAGTACTGCTTGATGAACTAGCAGTACCAGTTCCACTATCAACCTTTTCAACTTTAACTGGGTTTGTGATACTAGGAGATGACATAAAAGCCATGTTCCCAGTATATGAACTTGAGACACCAGTTTTCTTTACTTCTTGTTCCACAATTTTAAAGTTGCTATACAAATCCATAAGATCCATAGTGTCTATGTCTGGTTTATTCTTCCATACAACAACATGCATAGCCCACTCTTCTGGTAAGCTTCTCAGAAATTTTGAGTTTAATACTGGGAAAAAAAAGTTTAAATCATCCTCTCCGGCGATTATACCACCACCACACCACCTCCACCACTCCTCCGGCTATTATACCACCACACCACACCACCTCAACCACTCCTCCACCCCAACAACACCACCACATTATACCACAACCACCACCGCAGCTCCACCCCAACAACACCACCACATTTACCACCACCACCACACGAGCACCATTGTGTACCTCCTCCTCCTCCCTCATTTGTTTAATTCTTTCCTCAACCCTCATTTGTTTAATTCTTTCCACCTCCTTTCTTCTCCTTTCTTCCCACTGAGCACCACAGGTAATTTTTTTTAATAAAATTATTGTTAATAAAATTGTTATTAATAATTGTTATTATTATTGTTAATAAAATTGTTATTTAGTTTTGTTAATAAAATTGTTATAATTTTTTTTAATACAGTAGCAGAGCCGAGGGTGAGAGCCGACAGTCAGAGCCGAGGGTGAGAGCTGAGACAACCAAGACAGTAGGTAATGTACCTCGTTTTATTTTTTTTATTAACTTTTGGTATCCCGACGACATGTCGACGACAACAGCCGAGACCAAGTTTCTAAACTTTTGATATAAAACATTGCTCTCTTTTATTATAGCCCGAGCCCAAGACCACAGCCGAGAGCCCGAGACCACAACCGGAGGTCACAGCCTGTGCCCGAGACCACAGCCGAGAGCCCGAGACAGTATGTTGTTATTTTTTCGTATCCGTATTATTTTTTACATATTAGTATAGTATATTAGGTATGTTAGACTTTGGTAGTAGTTGTAGTTTTCCAGCCGAGACGGACTTTGGTAGTAGTTGTAGTTTTCCAGCCGTGTTTAGTTTAGTTAGTAGTTGTAGATATTGTGTTTGGTTAGTTGTTTGGTTGCGTTTGGTTAATTAGGATCCCTGTGCCCACTAAGATTAATTTAAAAAATGTGAAGTTAGTATTGGTTAAATGTTAGTTGGCGTTTGGTTAGTATATATGGTATACTAGTTTTAATATATTGGTTAATTGTAAAGTTTTGAAAAATATTATGGCTTATGTTTTGCGTTAGAATTTTTGCGGATTGATTATGTTTCGGCTTATATAACGGGCTTATGGTTTGTTTGGTTTTCGGCTTATGTTTCACAAGCTTAATTTTTATGGCTTATTTTGAAACTTTTTAACTTAAATAGTTTCAAAATAAGTAAAAAAAAAATAAGCTTATGAAACATAAGCCGAAAACCAAATAAGGCATAAGCCCGTAGATATATTGTTTGGTTTTCGGCTTATGTTTCATAATAGTTTCAAAAATAAGTCACAAAAATAAGTTTCAAAATAACAAAATAGTTTTATGAAACATAAACCGAAAACCAAACAATTGTTTATAGTTTAATTGTTTAACTTAAGATATATGCTATTGTTAGACTTTTGTGAATGTTTTAAGATTTTAGTGATTAATTTCGGAAAGTCCCCGTCCGAAGTTAATCATCCTATAGAAAACCCGTCTGAAATTAATTTATTAGAAATTAATTTCGGAAAGTCCCCTGTTTGGGACTGCTTTTTGAATGTTTTGTCTCATTTAGGATATGGATGCGTATAATTGATTTACTATTTAAGATGATTTCGACAGTGTTTCTCCTTTACTCCTACGAATATGTCTTTAATGCACATATTTGGGGAGTTGAGGGGAAATGCTGCCGAAATTTTCTCAGATAGTAAATCAATAATACGCATTCATATATGAGATGAATCATTCAAAGAGTGGGTTAGGATTGCCTTCCATAGTTGCACTAGGTGAACAAAACAACTTTCCTTTATTCCATGGTTATATGTATTTATGTGTCGAATATTTTGAATGTGTAATAACTAAGAGTTGAACAAAACAATATGCAGTTATGATACTTGATAAGAGTTGGACCCGTTTAGACAATCGTGTTTCAAAAGAGTTTTTTGATGGTCTTGCCGCATTCATTGAACATTGCAAGCCGTTATTGAATAGTTACGGCAACAAAAAATGTCCATTTCGTCTTTGTTGTAATGTTCCATGGGTATCTCTCGACTTACTTAAAAGCCACATAAGCCAAAATGGGTGGGACCCAACTTATACACAATGGCGTGAACACGGTGAACCGGATCCTCTTCCTATACAAGATAACACAACACAATGTGAGATGAGTGACATGCGTGCGTGCATTAATGATATTTTTGATATTCCTCAAAATAATGAACAAAATGAGCCAACTCCTCCAAATATTGGCGAGACAAGTAACGAGCCAGCTCAAGCAACGACACCTCCTGTACGTAACGAGTATGAAGAGTTACTTGCCAGTTCCACCTAGCCTCTTTACCCGGGTTGTGACTTTATGACAACCTTGGATTTTATGTCAAAGTTTACGCATCTCAAGGTCAGTGGTAAATGGAGTGATACTTCATTTAACAATACGCTAAAATTTCTCCATGAGGTATTTCCTCCCAGGTTAAGTTACAATCTCCCACCATCATACTCTGCTATAAAAAAACCATTTAAAAAGGTCGGGTTAGGGTATGAGTCGATACATGCTTGTGAAAATGATTGCTTTTTATATCGGGGGACTGGTGCCGAAGATTTGGAGTATTGTCCGGTCTGTAAAATGAGTAGATGGAAAGACAAGAACACAACGGGGAAGAAAGTTCCTAACAAGGTGTTGCGTTACTTTCCTATCATTCCTAGGCTACAACGTTTGTACAAATCTATTCACACCGCAAAACATATGACTTGGCATGCTATTGGAAAGTCTACGGTAAACGGTATGATGCAACACCCGGTTGATGGTGAAGCATGGCAGAAGTTTGACAACAGTAAATATTCGGAATTTACTAACGAACCGAGAAATGTTCGATTAGGGTTGGCTGCTGATGGTTTCAATCCGTTCGGCAACCTTAGTCAGACTTACAGCATGTGGCCTGTTATCTTAACAACATACAACTTGCCTCCGTGGTTATGCATGAAAGAGACTACTTTGATGCTGACGTTGTTGATTCCTGGACCTAAATCACCCGCGAAGGACATTGATGTTTACTTAAAGCCTTTGATTGATGACCTTCAGGAATTATGGAAAAAACCAGGTGTCCCGACTATGGACGCTGTTACAGGCAAAGTATTCAACATGAGAGCGATGCTTTTATGGACCATCAATGATTTTCCTGCTCGTAGTAGTTTGTCAGGTTGGACTGGGCAAGGTTACTACGCATGCCCTACATGCAAAGTAGGCACTCCATCTACGCGTGTGATAAGCAAAATAGGTTATATTGGCCATAGAAGATTCTTAAAAAAAAACCATAAATGGAGGAGGGATACTACTACATTCAATGGTACACCTGATTTTACAGATCCTCCTAAAAAAGATACTCCGGCTGATACCTTGACTCAACTTGCAATATTGCCCACACGTTTTCCGGGGAAACATCCAGATTATGGGGGTGGGAAGATAAAACGTAATACTACAACAGACCTGAACTGGACTAAACGGTCTATTTTCTACGAGCTTGAATATTGGTCTTCTCTTACTCTAAAACACAATTTAGATGTCATGCATATCGAAAAAAATGTGTTGGAGAGTATCTTGAACACTTTGTTAATGAATGACAAATCTAAAGACACCGCTAAGGCAAGACAAGACTTGCAAGCTTTGGGCATTCGACAGGAGTTGTGGCTCGGAAACAAACAAAACGGGAAGTGCTCGAAGCCTCAAGCTAAGTACTCCCTCACACCCGATAAAAGAAAACTGTTCTGTCAATACATCAAAACAATTAAACTGCCAGGTGGGTTCGGATCCAAGTTCAAGTCGAAAGTGACCAAAGATGATAACAATATAACGGGCATGAAGTCTCATGACTGTCATATAATGATGCAACGGTTACTTCCTTATGGACTTCAGCAATACCTGGACACACCGACTTATACACCATTAATCGAGCTTTGTTCATTCTTTAATCAAATTTGTGCCCGAACTTTGATGGTGAATGATATGGTGAAAGCTAAAGACCAGTTGATCAAAATTTTGTGCAGTCTCGAGCAAATATATCCTCCTGCTTTTTTTGACATTATGATTCACTTGGTTATGCATTTACCTGAAGAGGCTCTTCAAGGCGGGCCTGTTTCATTTCGGTGGATGTATCCATTTGAAAGATACATGAAGAAGCTAAAAAACTATGTACGAAATATAGCTAAGCCGGAAGGTTCAATAGCGAAGGGTTATGTTGCAGACGAAGCATTAACTTTTTGTTCTCGTTATTTTCGGGGCGAAATTGGGACGAAATTTAATCGTCCCACTGCATCTCAGGGCTGTCCTCGCCCAACAAGTGATTTCCAGGTGTTCCGATCACTATGTAAAACGTCTGGTAAAGAGACAATTATTCGGTTAGGTCTCCAAGAAATGAAGAAAGTGATATGGTATGTACTTCACAACAGTCCTGAGATCGACTCGTACATGAACGAGTTCGAGAGGTACGCGTTTTTATTTTGAAATTTCTTTTTCCCAAGTTATCTTTTCGATTAATTCTAATATCATGTCCATTTTCAGTGACCATCCTGATAGCGACATGCAACAAGAATTTCCTAGATGGTTTCAGACGAAGGTAAACTTATTATATGTATTTCCTTGTATAAATAACGACTATATATATTACTCATCTCCATCTATTCTTATCTTTGTTCATAGATCGGTAAACTTTACACAGACAATGACCCAAGTTGTACTCCCGACTTATTCGCTTTGGCTTGTGGACCATTATCGACCGTAACCTCAGTTCACTCTTGCCTAGTCAACGGTGTGAAGTTTGTTGTACACAGCCGCGATGTAAACGTACAACTCAGAACAGCAGAATTTGTTCTCCTGGCGAGAAGGAAGGAGAAATGTATTATGGTCAACTAGAAGAAATTCTGGAGTTCGCGTATACCCAGTTCAAAGTTGTGCTGTTTCGAGTATCGTGATCAGAGGACATTTACTCATGTTGGGCCCCACCGCGCATGGTTCAGTAACTATGTTGGCGAGCTGGTTAGGTCCTTGCCGTTGCACTATCCCTCCTGGCACAACCTTGACGAAGCGACTCGACAGGGCTTCATGAACCGACTCGGGGTCAGTTATTTTATTTTCCTTTTAATTATATTTTATATTTAATTCTTTGAATGTGTACATTTATTTAAATTTGTTTAATTGTGTATATTTGTTTAAATTTGTTTGCAGCAATTCTTCGACTTGCAGACCCACATGCTCTCACCCGATTGGAAAACCATTTCGGCGGGCCTCAATGCGTACATTGCTAAGGTCTACTCCGACAACAAGGGCACGATGAAGAGGGTTTACTTCGACGGGCCGGGTGGGCCTGAAAAAGTGGATGAGATACGAAGAAACCCTCCTCCGAACGTCGAGCCATCTGTGTGGGAGGAGCATATCAAGTTTTACATGAACGAGAAGAACCTGAAGCGTGCTGCTGTGAACAAGGAGAACCGAAAGAAGTTGAAGGTGTATAGCCGCCACGGTTCCAAGTCATTGGCCACTATTCGCCACGACTACGTAAGACACATTTTATTTTTATACAAGTATTTTATTTTTATAAAATTATTTAATTATAATTATATAAAAGTAATTAATTTTAATTTTATAAAAGTATTTAAGTTTAATTAAAATAAATATGGTGTTTGATTTGCCATTTTTAATTTGTTTCATCTTATATATATGCATGTGTATATACAGTTTCAGAACAGCAAGGACAAACATTACCCATCACTCATCCAGTCGTTTTACGACACACACTGCAACAATGATGGTATGTGGTTGCAGGATGAGGCTCGTGTTCAATATGTAAGTATATATATATATATATATATATATATATATATATATATATATATATATATATATATATATATATATATATATATATATATATATATATTAATTTATTATTTATTTATTTATTTCCCCAAACACGCACTTTAATGATTCATTGAAACATAATCTTGTAATTAACCCGACATATATATATATATATATATATATATATATATATATATATATATATATATATATATATATATATATATATATATATATATACTTACATATATATAAATTTTCTCAATTTTTTTCTCAATTAAATAGGAAGAGATGGTTCGGCTGCGAGATCTGGGAGCGAATACGCCGGAAGGGGTGGCGTACACGGAGGAGCAGATACTTGCGATGGTTTTGAAGGGCAAGCAGCGGGGCCACATCGCCGGACGGGGTAGGGTCGTACCCGGGCTCTCCAGGCCACCGTTACCATACACCCCGCCTCCACCTCCAGGTATGTACAGTTTGATAATATATTAATTATAGATTACTCGATCATGACTCAAATTAAGTATTGCAATAGATGTTTTTTAATTTTGATTATTTCATTTTCAGAATACGCTGAGATGGAGAAAAAGCTTGCTGAGGCCGAGAAGAAGATTGCTGAGGCCGAGGAGAAGATCCGTCGAGAAGCTGAAGAGCGTAAGGCCTTGAAGGCGCAGATTGATTTGTTCACAGGTTTTATCTCCTCCAACCCGCGATGGAACGAGTATGTTAGTCAGGCGGGTTCTCAGCACGTGGATGGCTCGGGCAGTGGCGTTGGAGGTAGTGGCTCAGCTGGAGGAAGCGGGAGTCGCAGAGGCGATGAGGATGGTTCTGGCGATGATGAGGGTCCTGCTGATGATCACGAGTGATTTTGGATGTAGAGGTACAAACTTGGGTATTTTGTGTTGTACTTATGCTTGAAACAATATTTTGGCGACCCATATGTTAGTATTGTATAGTTTAACCTTTTGGCAACTTGAACGTCGCGGATATTAAAACATTTGTGGATATGGCAGCTAGGTTTAGATATTACCACACCCCGTTTTGTAGACTTTATATGTTTTTATGCATTTTGAGGGTGTTTAGCGATATTTTGCAAGTGTTTTAGCCGATGGCGAGTTATACGTTTAGGACATGTTGATATTGAGTGGTTATAGGTGCTATTACAGTTACAGGTTTTGGTAGATTTTTTCCGGAAAATCCGGAAAAAATCTGAAAAATTGCTATATTTGCAGCCTGCTGTTAGCAGGATGGTAATAATGATACCGTCGACATGTCGACGGCATCATTAAAACATAAATATTGGGTACTTAATGATACCGTCGACATGTCAACGGTATAATTAAATAACCAATATTTTTGGGTTTAATGTTACCGTCGACATATCGACGGCATAATATAAAGCATAATTATAATCAATTAATTAAAACGTTAATTAGTTATATGTTCCCGTCGACATGTCGACGGGAAGAAGTTGACGGACATCAAATTCCTTTGACTGGAAAACGATGTGGGACCCACAATGTCGACGGTGATTGTCGACGGGAACACTATTCCCGACGAAGCACAGCCGTCGTTATGACGGGAAGGTATGATTCCGTCGACATGTCGACGGAAAGGGGGTAAAAATGTCGCTGGGGAAAGCCTCGTTTGTACTTGTGCTAGTTTTTTTTATCAACCATGTATCATTTTTTATTATTTAATACTGTATTCTTCCTCCAATGTGCAGAGTGCTGACGAATGGCCTGGTCCAAAACCTAAAGGTTGCATTAGCGCCCCTACAGCTTGTCAGGTGGTTAAGGTTCTGGTGGAGGAAGGAGTGGTAGTCAAAAAAGGGGAACCTGTGTTTGTCTTGAATCTTCCTGTCCCTTCAGGATCCATCCCATCTGAACGGGCTAAAAGAAATATGAAGAAGAATCTAGATGCTCGCACAGGATTGAGTATTTATTCTATGAAAGACGTGATTGTGAACCTCGATGATCCTGAACATAACCCTATGAAAGGACTTGGTATAACTGAAGACGACTTTCTGAAAACGTATCACTTCGAAAAGTTTGATACTGTCATGGACCATTCGGATCATCTCTTTTCTGCACAGAATTCGGCAATGGAGCAGGTAAGTCATAAGTTTGTATTTTCATTGCATTATCTTACTTTCACTGATGTTAAAAATAATTCATAGAATTTACATGTGATATGTTTCAGCCTTTAATTGATTGGGCTAACAAGATACATGAAGAGTGGAGTATACTTAAGGAACACTTACCTGGTATGAATTAGAGAAAATTGTAACTAACAGTTGCTTTTGTTCAGTTTATTCTTGATCTAATCATATTCGGTTTCAACAGAGACCGTATTTGTGAGGGCTTATGAAGATAGGATGGATCTTTTGAGAGCTGTAATTATCGGACCGCAGGGGACCCCTTATCATGATGGTCTCTTATTTTTTGATGTGTGTTTCCCTGGAAACTATCCTTATAGCCCACCTGTATATTATCCTCACAATTTTCCTTTATTTTTATGAACATGTGCAGTTTATGTTAAGTCTTTTTATATAAATGCTTGATTCTTTTGTTTCAGCTTGTGCGCTCTCTCTCACATGTTCTTGGTTCCAATCCAGAGTGTGGTGAGGTTCGGTCATTCCTTAAGACCATAGCTTCCAGATTGGAAAAGACACGGATGCCTGACACTTAGAATGTACTCGAATATTTAGTCTCCATACAAGATCTGATTTTGACTGCAAAGCCTTTATTTAACGCACTTCCAATGATGAGCCATACGGCTGGGGAATCACTTTCCTTACTATACAACGAGAATATCATTGTAAAATCACTTAAGACAATGGTGTGCACCATGATGAAACCACCCATGGTAATTAAAATATCTTCAAGTTTCTTCTAATATATTGCTGCTAATTAGTATCTTTCATCTAAGCATATATTGCTATATGATGCATGGATGCAGCACTTTGAGGTTTTTGTAGCCGGGCACTTTTGTGAGCGTGCAAATGATATCCTGATGGCATGTAAATCTTATAAGGATGGTTTGCAAGTCGGGTGTCTTGTTAGTAGTAACAATCAGACTAGCTCAAATTGGTTCAAGAAAGATGTTGGCTTAAGCAGCGAGCTACTCGTAAAGGCATTTAAGAAAATCGGAGCAAAAGTTGTTGAAAATTCCCCGCATCTAATTGAAATGAAAACTACTCCTCCGCTTGCATATGCACAAACCTCTGTGAGTCTTTGCCTGCTTATAATCATTCTTTTGTGAAATATATTTGGTCGATTCTTGTGTAAAGCTAGTATTGGTGTTTTTTTTTGTGTGTGTGGTTGTTTATTAATTCTAAAATTTTCAGGTTGCCGGTGGTGAAGACATTAATGTTGCAGTGAAGAAAAAGAGGAAGGTATACACTTGTTTCTATGTATAAGGGCTGGGTATTGAATCATCTTGTATCTTGTCCTGTAATCCTCTGACTAATTATAGGACAACAAAAGACAGGGTTCATTCTACAAACAAGGCCCATTTTTCTTTCAATTAGTTTTATATTCATCATAAAAAAAAAAAAAAAAAAAAAAAAATCCTTTTCTTCTGCATAGGTTTGGATAAGGTTATCATATTGTATACTGTGTGGTTTTATAATCATTTAAATTTGTCAGGTTACCTTTGACCTAGGAGTCGATGATGCAGGGAAGAAAAAGGCAAAGGTATAATTTTGTGTCTTTCATTGTACGTCTTGATTCATAGAAGCATGTGTATCGATCTGTCTTGTTAGATGTGTGTTTCTGTATCCTGTACGTACAGCATACAGCAGGAATGAGTGGCTTGAAAATCAAACCTTTTTATGTTAATGACGTGATTATCAACCTCCCAATCACAACCCCTCAATCTTTTTATAATGTTGCCATAAAGGAGACACGGTCAAATAGTAAAAGATAGAAATTAGATATATTCTTTTTCATGAAACAGGAATGCGAGCTATATAAACCTAGACCCCTCTTTTCTCTTGAAAAAAGCTTCAGGAATATTATCGTCGTTTACCATGTGCCGTCAATGCTCCGTCTGCTTTTAAGGTGGGTAAGGTTTTGGTAGAAGAGGGAGCCGAAGTTGAAAGAGGCCAACCTTTGTGTATGATGGGTCCATGTAAACATAAGGTTTGGAATCAAACCATATCTAATATTTATCTAACAAATTGAAAATTCTCTTGTCACAATTGTGAGCGTGTCTTGTTATATGGTTCCGTAGGGTATTGTTTCTAGTACTGCAACACAAACGATTAAGAGGATTCTGGAGAGAGACCAGAGTTCACGTGTTGGTATTTTTTCAATGGAAGATACTTTAGTGGACAAGAATCATAACCTCCAAATGTAAGGGTTTGATAATGAAGATGTCCAAAAAAGGTATCAAAACTTCAGCAAGTTTGATACCGTTGTGGACCATTCAGATCATTTTTTCTCATCCAAACGTCATGCAATGAACCAGGTAGTACAGTGTCTCGCACGTGTGTGTATTTTCTCATCAGTTTATTTAGTTAATAAGTTTGTCATTGATACGATACAGCAGTCAAAAGAGTGGGTTGACAAGATACATGAAGAGTGGAGGATGCTTGCTGAAAACTTGCCTGGTATTTGTTTGCTGATTCATTAGGAAACACTTGTATTGTTCTGATTTTAACTAATAAATCTCACACATCTAATATATACTTTGGGTTACAACAGAGACTATTTGTAAGGGTTTATGAAGATAGGATGGATCTTTTAAGAGCTGTAATTATCGGACCACAAGGGACCCCTTATCACAATGGTCTCTTCTTCTTTGATGTGTGTTTCGCAATGAACTATCCCAATAGCCCACCGGTATGTCATACTCTTTTTTTACTTTAATTTTTTAAACACATGTTCCTAAGTATGGCGGTTATGACAAATTGTTGAACGATTGATTATGTTTTATGAATCTTTTTCAGCTTGTGCACTATCGTGTTGAAAGATTGATTACTCCGTATTTTTTATGAATCTTTTTCAGCTTGTGCACTTCGGTCTGGTGGTCTTGGTATCAATCCAAATTTGTAAGTGTGGTAAAGTTGATTTGATCCTTCCCAAAGCAAGTGGTGTGAGCCAGCAGACGATGTGGGATCTTGGCAATACAACTATACTCCAGCTTTTAGTCTCCATACAGGCGCGGATCTTGAACACAAATCCTCTGTACCACGACATCACATATTCAATTTTGAGAGGCTCTATCTATGGTGAACAGTCTTCAATATTATACAACCAGAATACTTTCATTAAAACACTCAAGACAATGGAGTATACCATAAAGAACCCACCCCAGGTAAAAAAAACAAAACAAGTTAGTTTCTTCTAGTATCTAATGTTGTTGGTTTAGTTAAGTAATGATTCTGTCGTTGTATGATGCTTGCATGTAGAACTTTGAGATTTTTGTGGTTGGGCATTTTAGCAATTGTGTGAATGATATCCTCATGGCTTGTAAAAAGGAGACCGGCTCAGCCACATTCCAGAATGATTTGGATTCATGCATCAACCAACTTTTATCTGCATTCGTCGAAATCGGAGTACAAACAAGTCAAAACTCACCATCCTCTTAAGGCGAACGAGTCTCGATACTTCATTTCATGCTATACTAATGGATTCTATGGTACAAGCAATGTAAATTTAGTGTTGTTTCTATGATGGCCATAAATAATGTAATTACGACCTTCCAGTATTTGCTATATTTCTCATTTTGATGTAGCAATGACATGTTGGAGTTCTTGATTTTGAGAAGCGGCCAGTAGTGTTGTGAAAGTTAAAATGTAGGATTACGACTTTAAGCAACAAAAGCATTTTTCTTTAGTTAATAAAAACCTCATAATGGCCATAGAACATGGATTAATTTTGGGGCCTGGACATATTGGAGGTCTCATGCAGAACTGCAACAACCCATGCTGCATACCTGTTATTATTTTATTCAGCTATTTAAGGGGGTGTTTGGGATTGCTCGTGATATCCTAATGGCATATAAGTCTTCTAAGGAGGGTTTGCAAGCTGGGTGTCTTAGTAAAAAGCAGACCTGCTCATCTAAGTTCAAGAAAGATGTTGCTTCGTGCATCGAGTTTCTTGTTAAGGCATTTAGCAAAATCGGAGCAAAGGAAGTTGAAAGTTGTCCTCATCTAATTGAAATGAATGCTCCTCCACTGCCTGCATATGCACCAGCATCAACCTCTGAGTCTTCACCAGCTTATAATCGACATTTGATGAAATATTTATACACTAGTGTTATCGGGTTTTGATATACTGGCATACTGCATTATAAATTGGCCTTACTAATGTTATGATGGGTTTTTCTTTGTATGGTTGTTTTTCAAATTTGTCAGGCTGTCATTGGTGAAGACAACAATGTTGCAGTGAAGAATAAGAGGAAGGTATAAGTTTATTTCATTCACAAAGTATAAAATAGTTTTATGCTTCGTGAATTATTAAGATAAATTCTAACAATTCAATTCGATTTTGGCAAATTGTCAATGAAGACCTGCCTGTTGCATTTTGAAAAAGAGGAAGGTATAAGTTTGTTACTACGTATAAATTAAAAGTTACTGAGAATTCTCTTCACTTGTGTGTTTTTGTTTCATGATCTTAGTACTGCGTTCAGTAGAATATGTTGCTTGCAGATTAGACCATTTACAACCCCACGTTCTTCTTATAAATTGTAAAACAGGTTATTTACAAGCCTGCAAACCTAGACTCATTATTTCTTGTTACAAGTTGCAGGGCAATGGTCGTACTTTTTATCCAATTACCTTTCAGTCCCCCTCTGATTTTACGTTGGCTAAGGTTGGGCAACCTTTGTATATAGTGGGTCAAAGGAAACGTTATGTTTGGAATCCATCCAAATCCTCACGTATTCCAACACTATCTGAACTCACGATTAATAAGACTCTGAGGAGGAACCGGAACGTGCTGGTATTTTTTCTATGGAAGATGCTTTAATTTAGTTGACCATGAGACGATGTGGGTTTTTGGAAGTTCAACTATGCTGCAATTTTTGGTCTCCATTCAGGTTTCAGGATCGTCTATTGATCAAGGATCCTTTATTCAATGATACGACATACGCGATTATGAGAAGTTCTGTCTATGGAGAACAGTCTTCATATCTTTACAATCAGAATGCCTTCATAAAAACACTCAAGAAAATGTTGTATACCATGAAAAACCTACCCAAGGTAATAAATATTACATTTTTTTAGCTTCTTTTCGTAAGCATTATTGTTGCTTTGGTTACTTAATGAGATGTTGCATGATGCATGCAGTGATATCTTACGGCTTGTAACAAGGAGACGGGCTCAATCACATTCAAGATGATTTGAAGTCATGCATCAAGCAACTTGTTGCTGCTACCTAACAGGATAGATAATATCATAGCTAGCAACCAGAGTTACATTCATAGATGTTAAAGGAAATTAGAAATCGCAGATACATAATATCAATAAAGTGAGTCTCAGCTCTACTAAAACTATCCTTCCAAATTAGTATTTAGAGATTTCATGCTATCATAGAAGAGTTCAAAGGAAAACACCAAACAACATACTAACTATTAGACCAGGTGGCATCTTGGCATTCATCCACGACTCTCAACCGAAATAATCCGCATCCGCCTTCTCTGTATACTGTTCCCACAACCTCATCATCATTCTTAAGCACACCATCCTTGATAGACCAGGTGGTTACCAAATTGCTCTCAGCAAGTTTGCTTAAGGATAGAATACACTTGATAATTTTGGGCATATGAAACACATTTCTAAGAGTCCAAACCTTGCCAGTGGCCAACCGAAGCTTCACAGTACCTACCCCAGCAACTTCAACATGGTCATTGCTGTACTCCAACTTCACCTCATGGCCATTCAATGGGTGGTAGTCCACAAACATGTCCCTCGAGTTACAGACATGAACCGTGCAATTATTAGACAAGACCCACCCGCGAGCCCTTGCTTTGATCAACTCTGGGCTCTCACCGGCAACCAACAAACTTATCGTTTCATCATGTAACACTTTCACACCTGAGTTTTCTTCCAAGACACACAACCGATACAATCCATCCTCCTTGTACCCTTTTCCAATGACATTGTGACCCTTATTGATGGTACATTCCTTGCCCCCAAAAGACACATCGAATTCGATATCAGTAAGTTTGACGACAGATATTAGGCATTTGGTGACTGTGGGAATATGGAAAACATTTTCAAGAGTCAAAACCTTGCCTGTGGTTAATGGAAGCATCACTGTTCCAAACCCAACCACATCGACATGGCTATTGTTGTCCAAAATCACCTCATGACCAGTCACTGGTTCGTAATCAACAAACATGTCCCTTGAGTTACAAACATGCACAGTGCATCTAGTAGCCAAGTACCACCCTCGAGCCCTAGCCTGGGTAAACTCTGGATCCTCATTGCAAACCAACAAGCCTATTGTTTCCCTATGCAATACCCTTTCAGTGTTGCCGTGTGGCATGTTGATTCCTAAGATTACATCAGAGACATCAGAACATTAATTTTTGATCAAATGCTTGCATAACAAAACGCATACAAAAGTCAAAACTTTTTTACAGCTGTTTTATGCAATAACTTGTCGTAAAGTTTTCCATTGCTGTCAAACTAAAAGATGAAAGTTGCATGATAATCCTTTTATTGTACTAATAAAAACAGGATAGAAGGCTGTAAGCATTGTAACACACAACAAGGGATTTTCAACCCATGACTATTTTCCATTTTAGCATATTAAAGTAAAGTTTTACCCATTTAGAATGTTTCCAAATTTCTCACTGAGTTTTGTTTGTTTTCATTCCCTTTTGGTTTTTACGATTAAAATTATTTGTTTCATTCATATCTTCTATACATGACAGACATTATCACTTGTAAAATAATAACACAATTTGTAACGGAGCTTAAATAAGAAAGAAAATCTCACAAAATGAGGGCAGACCATATACAGTGTCTTAAATAACAGATTGTCAGATTCCATGCGGTAAATGCACTAGTTAAATCATAATGAACTTCTCAAATATAATGCCTTGCAGTGCTCTAGACCACACTAATTATCCTTCTCATACTGAACTTGCCATTATGACTTATGAGGGGTAAACCTTAACAGGAGTTCATTGGTTTCACGAATCAAGTCAAATTGCAAGAAAACAGGACAGTCCAACAAGCGAAGATTTTTCCAGCCTATTTCTAGCGAAATTTAATCTCGACTCATCAAATTAGAAAATAATCAAGTATTTGTAGTTATTGCAATGTTTGTATAAACGATCCCTAATATAATCCAATTGTAGTTCTTGTGCCAAAAAAATCATGTCAACCAAATAATATCACCAAGAAAACTTTGTAAAAATGCTAAACAAAGACATCTCACTAAAATAAGTTTGTCACAATTTAAAGGTAGTTAGGGAGTACTCGTTTAAGCTTATATAGCGGGCTTATTGCTT
Source organism: Artemisia argyi (assembly GCA_030686995.1). Lineage (NCBI taxonomy): Eukaryota > Viridiplantae > Streptophyta > Magnoliopsida > Asterales > Asteraceae > Artemisia > Artemisia argyi. The sequence continues at coordinate 581,675 of JARVZY010012438.1, forward strand.
GTTTGGCTTTCGGCATATGTTTCATAACCTCATTTTTATGGCTTATTATAACATAATAATAAGCTTATAGAAGTTTCAAATAAGCCACAAAAATAAGCTTATAAAACACAAGCCGAAAACCAATAAGCCATAAGCCCGCTATGGGGGTGTTTGTTTAAGCTTATATGTGGGCTTATGAGTTTTATAAGCCCCTATTTTGAGACTTATATAAGTTTATGATATCATAATAAACTTACATAAGCCCAAAAGTCTGAAAATAAGCCAGAAAAATTAGGGCTTATGATATATAAACGGAAAAACAAATAAGCTCATAAGCTGCATATAAGGTTAAACAAACACCCCATATATAAAGTTGTTCTAAGTTCATTATATCATACTAGTATAATAAAGTTGACCAAACATCAACACCAAACCACCATAGACGGTGTATGACCTATGATCAACACTATAAAAAATGCAGAAACATATATTCAAAAATTTGAAGTAGATTATTATCATATACCTGTGATTGAATTAGATGAAACTTTACGATTTTTAGTGTTACACACTCTTGAATTGGAAGAAATTTCTAGAGGCTTTTGGGTTATGGTGGGGATTATACATTGGATGAACCATTGGAGTGTGTTTTTTTTTTCAAATTCCATTCGTAGCTTTCGACTTTCAATTTATGGAAATTTATGGCTTAATAACTTTTCATCTCCGTTTTAATTTGTTTTTATATGTGTTTGCTTGTTTTTATACGTTTTTCGTCTGGTTTTATACATTTTCATTTGTGTTTATACATTTTTTTTGTCTCTATAAGAACGGATAAAAATATAATAAAAACATATAATAACAGACGAATACGTATAAAAACGGAATTAAAAAATATATCAAACAATATAAAATAAAAAAAGTATATTTTTTGTACATTTCCAAGAAAAAATATTTAGTAATCAACCTCTAGTTGAACAGCCGTCAGTTGAGCAGATGTTGGTTGAGCACTTGTACTATATTTTGTGGGCCAATGAAAAATAAGCAATTATACTAGACAGTGAACACGTGTCAATACTTGAGTAAAATTGCGAAGTTAGAAATTGAGCATGATCCCTTTTTGAACTTTTCTTTTATAGGGTAATTGCTAAAGAAATCATTATCATAATAAAATCATAAGATAGAATAGATAAATAGTACTTTAAAGGTAAAATTCTCTTTATAAATCATACACTATTCCTTTAATTATTGTTAGTCAAGTAAAAATCACCTATTTTGAAAAAGAGTTATGATTGGATGTCTAAAGTGTGCCTAAACGGCTAAATTTATATGGCATCGTCTTGATGGTTGCAGCTAAGAGACACATATTTTTACAAACCATCAAAAGCATACCACATATGTTTAAGCCTAAATTTAGACACATATGTTAAGTCTCTCAATCATTTTTCTTTATAAAAATAATGTTATTATATTTTTCAATTGATCCAATATTATTTTTATCTACTAAACTTTTCTTTGATTGGTTGAAATAAAAAACAAACAAATTATTTTAAATATTTCAGAATAATAAAATAGACAATAACTTTGAAACGGATAAAGTATTTCATAAATCAACTTGGAAAACACATGAAGCATGATAAATCACTAGCCTTTCATGATTGTGTATTCCATCTTAGAGAGTGCCCGTAAATAAATAAAAAATAAATATTACAAATTTTGATTAATAAAAAGTAATTTTTACCCAACATTTGACGCACACTAGGCATGAATAACTAACACAATTTTTATTAAAAATATAAAATAATAAAATAGTTATAATCACTATCGTTATATAAAACTAAACATATTCTTGCAAACATGGATGTAGTAATATATGAACACTCAAAAGATAACTCTAGCTTTTTATTGAAAAAGAAAGAAAAGAGAAAAAAGGTATTGTTTAAAAATAGTAAACTGTTGCTGAAAATTGAAATTTAAACTCAAAATCTTTATGTTGATAGGTTACTCGTTTATCCTTAGACAAAAAGGTCAATTAGCAGAAAATCTTACTCACTTATAAAGAATGCATCATTTTGTCTAATAATTTTAAAGAGTACAAAATTTGATGTCCTTTAAGCTAATATATCGATATTACAAGATAACAAAAATGTATGTTATGGTAATGACAATTTAAGTTGCTTTAACTCAAAATAATAAGAGAAAATTCTCAAATGATGCTAAAAAGTTGTGGCTTTTCCAAAATCATGCAAAAAATAAGTGTGTTTTTCAAAAGAGTCATGTGCGATTGTGCGAATGTGTGATTCCACCGGAAATGTGACACGTGTCCATACCAACGGTACAATACCAATCATTTGCAGGCCCACACGATTTCAAATATACCCCACGTACTGTTTGACTTTTAATTACAAATGTGCGATTTTCTAATGTGCGATTTTCGGCTAATGTGCGAAAGTTAAAAAAAGGTAGCATTGGAAAAAAAACAAAATCCCACTTTGCAGGAATAAAATCCCACTTTTGTACTTCCAAAGTACACCAAATATTATTATTCAAAGACCATAAACTTTTTTTCTATTACTTACGATGCTAACATGAAATCAAGCGATCTTGCCACCAAATCATAAGGTGTTAGCGGATCTGTGTTTCGATTATTTGTTGTGCAATGGCTCCTACTAGAATCCACGTAAGTTCTTTAGTGATTCGATTATTTGATTAGGGTTTACTTCATTTTAGTCATCGCTATATTTAACAATGATCTGCTTAAAAGTAAGCACATAAGCAGTTTATTGAATAGGGTTTATAAGCAGATTATGTATTAGGTTTTAGATTGATTGATGTTGATAAGCACCTATGCGTTTTTTATTGATTAGGGTTTGGATTGAATGATATGTAGGTTAATAAGCACATAAGCGGTTTTATTGGTCAGGGTTTGGATAAGCAGTTATAGTGTAATGGAGGGTAAACTTAATTGATCTCGTAAAACTGCTTAAAAATAAGCACATAAAATGTTTTAGGGTTTGGATTGAATGATATGTAGGTTAATAAGCACATAAGTGGTTTTATTTATCAGGGTTTGGATAAGCAGTTATAGTGTAATGGAGGTTAAACTTAATTGATCTTGTAAAACTGCTTAAAAATAAGCACATAAACTGTTTTAGGGTTTGGATTGAATGATATGTAGGTTAATAAGCACATAAGTGGTTTTATTGGTCAGGTTTTGGATAAGCAGTTATAGTGTAATGTAGGTTAATAAGCACATAAGTGGTTTTATTTTAAAGGTTTTGGATAAGGAGTTATATTGTAAAACTGCTTAATTTATTTTGTAAAAAGCTCTTCGTCCTCAATCAAACATAGATGATCTATGGTTTTTACATCATGACCTACCTTCTCAGGAAATACACGGTCACGAAAAATGATATCACCAGTTCTAAAACTTACGGAAACTAGGCAATCCAAATTTAAAACCAGTTATGAGGTGAAATTGACGGCGTCCAAAATGAAGATGATGTCCATTAACAAGATAAATCAGTGGCAAATCATAGTGTTCATCATCAGACTTAATTTGTTTTTGAAGCATGTAATGTATAAGACTCTCTTCGTTCTCAAGGTAATTTAAATCCAACCATGGACCAAAGCATGTTGACCGAAACAGTGTACGACGATAGTCAGATAATCTGTCTTTAATCAATTGAAAGTAATTCAATTTGCTTCGAATGTGAACCTTGACACCAGATGCCTGTATTAGTAAACAAAAATTGTAAGAACACTATTGTCATTTTTATAATGCAATGTATAGCAACTTTTACTCAGACCCTGTCCATACTAGTTATTGTGTTTTGACACTCAGCTTATTTAAAACAGTTATTGTGTTTGCTTGAGCTTATTAGAGCCAAACAAATTTTGCTAATTCTAGGGAGGCATTGAACACTATTGTCATTTTTATAATGCAATGTATAGCAAATGTTACTCGGCCCCTGCCCATAATTCAATTTGCTTCGAATGCAATGTATAAGTCATTTTTATGCTTCTAATGGGGTTAAGAAGTTGGTAACAGAACAAGCATAGATTATCGCTAATACCAGTACAAGATAATGCAAAAGCTTACAAGCAGGAAATGAAATAAGCATAAGCTCAAGCTACACACAAATAAGCTAACTACCATAATACAAAAGCTCATACACACCCAAGGGTAACTTCAGGGGTAAAAAATAAGCTGTCAAATAAGCACAAAAGGGTAAACAGAGGACGAATAACACAAGCTAGCACCACTGCCTTTCCAAAACACCAAGAGACAAAGAAAAATACTCATATGGTGAGAAAGTTATGATCAAAAGAAGATGGGTCAGTTGGGGCAAAAGCTTGGGTGCAGGGCAGTATTTGGAAAACAGGTTGCAAGAAACTAATAAATAAGCACTAAAAAAAGCTAAAAATTAAGAGAAAAATATGACTAAAAAGCTGAGCTTCTATTCTATAATATCCCAAAATTTCAAAGACAGAGGATCAAACATGAGATCATGAAAAATACCAACAAAATTGAATTTTTGCAAGTTATGCAAGTTTGACTTTTTTCACTTTTTGCAAGATTTGACTTTGGTGGATTTCTAAGGGTCTTAATTGAATTAATATGTTGTAATAAGTTAACATACAACTAAATTAAGCTACTTTGACCATTTATGGAAATAAATTGATGATTATACTACTTGACAACATAACAGTGAACCAAAGTAACATGCATTTGACTTTTCTTACAAATGAACTATGTTTCTAAAGGCTTTGCTAACCTATTACCAACTAATGTGACATGTATCAACCAGTTTTCACAACAAGAACAATCCCTAACCCTTGTAAATCAGTAAAGCCAAACACCCCCTTAAAGAACTGATTTTCTGATTATTGTAAGTTTTTACTGATTTAATCCCTACCACTGATTTCTAAGGTGATAATATGTTGTGAAAAACTTGTTTAAGCATAGAAATGTCAAGAATGACAACAAATACCTATTAACCAATAATATCTATTAAGCAAACAATAATATCTAATGAACAAGGACCTAATTTTAAACAATAATAGCACTAAGATACACCTAAGAAACACAAAGGCACCAAGATAAGCACTTATAAGCTAATGAACAATAATTCTACAAGAATGTAGATAAATGCTTACAATAAAACACATAAGCAAGCACATACCTTATTTAAGCTCATTTTTTTCAGCTTCTCAGCTTATGACATTAAACCTTATTGACTTCTCAGCTTCTCAGCTTCTCTCATTTTTTTCAGCTTCTCAGCTTAGACATTAAGCTTATACAAATCCTATTCAGCAACAAAAAAACAACAATAAACAACAATAAAATCCTAAACAACAACAAAAAAACAACAAATTAAAGAAAAAAGTTACCATTTCATAAGAGAGAACAACTGATTAGCATATAACAAAATTGAAAGGATTCCGGTTTTTATGTTAGTGTGTGTGGATTTGTTCATGTTAATGTGTATATGAATCAAAAAATAAAAAGAAATATCAAAAATAAAAACTGAAAAATGTTTGAAAAATATTACACGAAAAAGATTTTGATTCCTGAAAAGTTAGATTTTGTATCTTTTCCAATGGTACCTTTTTTTTTAACTTTCGCACATTAGCCGAAAATCGCACATTAGAAAATCACACATTTGTAATTAGAAGTCAAACAGCACGTGGGGTATATTTGAAATCGTGTGGGCCTGCAAATGATTGGTATTGTACCTTTGGTATGGACACGTGTCACATTTCTGGTGGAATCGCACATTCGCACATGACTCTTTTGGGAAACACACTTATTTTTTGCATGATTTTGGAAAAGCAACAACTTTTTGGCATCATTTGGGAATTTTCTCAAATAATAAAGGTTACTCATGAGAAAAGTTTATTTGTGAACTAAGTTTTTGTAACATACTGAGGGACAAATCCTCACCATCCATCTAATTTGATCTAATGGTGGGGATTAACCTAAGATTTAAAAGAGCAACCTAAGTCTATGTTTTTTTCTTGTCTTTTTCTCTTTTTTTTAATTCACTTTTTTTTTTTAATTTTTTTTATTTATTTATTATTTTTTTTTGTCTTTTTTAGCCCTGCACGTGGACTTTTTTTGTCTTTTTTTTTGTCTTCTTTTTTTGTCTTTTTTGTTTTCTAGTCAAGTTTTGGTTCTTTTTTTTTTCTTTTCTTTTTCTATTTTCTTGGTCCCTCCTTTTTTATTCACGTTATTTTTTTTCTTTTTTCAAGCTTTTTTTTAATAAACATTTTTTTAATTCACTTTTTTTCTTTTTTTCTTTTTTTTTTAAAAAAATCACGTTTTTTTTAATTCACATGTATTTTTTTTAAATTCACGTTTTTTATTTTAATTCAAGTTTTTTTCACTTTCTTACGTTTTCATCCGTTTTCATATGTTTATACACGTTTTCGTCCGTTTTCAGACGTTTTAATTCGTTTTCGTCCATTTTCATACGTTTATACACATTTTCGTCCATTTTCAGAAGTTTTAATTCGTTTTTATCCGTTTTCGTCCATTTTTCATACGTTTTCATCCGTTTTTAGACGTGTTTTTACGCTTTCATGTGTTTTTGTCCGTTTCATACTTATTCATCCGTTTTCTTGCGTTTTCATCCGTTTTCTTGCATTTTCATCCATTTTCTTTCGTTTTCGTCCTATTTTTCATACATTTTCTTCCTTTTTCATACGTGTTTTTATGCTTTCATATATTTTCTTTCGTTTTCATACATATTCTTCCGTTTTCTTATATTCTCGTCGTTTCATTCATTTTTGTCCATTTTTCAATATCTTTGGCCATTCTCAGACGTTTTTATACGTTTCAGAATATCACAAGTGATATTTGTGATATTCAGAATATCACAAGTGATTATCTGAATATCACATGTCATATTTTGTGATTTTCTGAATATCACAAGTGATATATTGAGTACCACAATTGATATTATGTGCTTTTGGCCATTCTCAGACGTTTTCATACGTTTCAGAATATCAAAAGTGATATTCTGTGATATTCAGAATATCACTTGTGATATTCACAAGTGATAGATATTCAGAAAATCACAAGTGATATTCAGGATATTATTAGTGATATTCAGAAAATCACAAGTGATATTCTGAATATCAATTGTGATATTCAAAAACGTATGAAAACGAACGAAAACGTATGAAAGTGAAAAAACGTGAATTAAAAAAAACGTGAAAATCACTTGTAATATTCTGAATATCACTTGTAATTTTCTGAATATCACTTGTGATATTTAGAATATCACTTGTGATTTTCATGTTAAAAAACATTAGTTGAAAATCACTTGTGATAGTCAGAATATCACTTGTGATTTTATGTTATAAATCATTAGTTGAAAATCACTTGTGATATTTAGAATATCACTTGTGATTTTCTGAATATCACAAGTGATTTTCATGTTACAAAACATTAGTTGAAAATCACTTGTGATATTCAGAATATCACTTGTGATATTCTGAGTATCAAAGAATAATACTTTCGATATTCAGAAACATATGAAAACATCTAAAAATGGCCGAAAACATTTAGAAATGGACGAAAACATATGAAAATAGATGAAAACATAAGAAAACGGACGAATACGTACGAAAACGGACGAAAATGTTTGAAAACAGACAATGATGTATAAAAATGGACGAAAATGTCTGAAAACGGACGAAAACATCCGAAAACGGACGAAAACGTATGAAAACGGACGAAAACAGATGAAAACGTATGTAAACAGACAAAAACGTATAAAAAAAGGATGAAAACATATAAAAACGGACAAAATCGTATAAAAGGGACGAAAACGTATGAAAACGGACAAAAAACGAAGGAAGACGTATAAAAACAGACGAAAACGTATAAAAGTAGACGAAAACGTCTGAAAACAGCGAAAACGTAAAAAAACGGATGAAAACGGACACAAAGGCCTGAAAACATACGAAAATGTTTGAAAACGGACGGAAACGTATAAAAACGGTCAAATACGTATAAAAACTGACGAAAACGGATGAAAACGTATATAAACGTACGAAAACGGACGAAAACATATAAAAACGGATGAAAACATTTGAAAACAGACGAAAACGTAAAAAAACGGACGAAAACGTATAAAAACGGACGAAAACGTATTAAAATGGACGAAACGTATGAAAACATTTGAAAACGGGTGAAAACGTAAGAAAACAGACGAAAACGTATGAAAACGAGCGAAAACGTAAGAAAACAGACGAAAACGTATGAAAACGGACGAAAATGTATGAAAACGAACGAAAACGAAAGAAAACTGACGAAAACGTAAAAAACCGACGAATATGTATGAAAAACGAAAAAACGTAAAAAAAATAAATAAATAAAAAAAATAATAATAATAAATAAATAAAACTTTAATTAAAGGAAAAAAAGCGTGAAGTTAAAAAAAAAGAAAAAAAAAAGAAAAGAAAAAAAGGAAAAAAATTAATAAATAAGATATACAAAAACGATAAGAAAAAAAAAACATGAACTTGGGTTGTCTTATTAAATCTTAGGTTAATACCCACTATTAGATCAAACTAAATGGATGATGGGGATTTGTCCATCAGTTTATAACAAAAACTTAGTTTATAAAATAACTCACCTCGGTTACTCATATGAATATTTGCATTATTTGTTGGAATTATGATATCATGACATTCATATATTATAAACCAAACACATCAAGTGAGCATAGCGGAAGCAATTATAACAAGATCATATAACATGTAATTAATTAATCAATATTAAATAGTAAAAGTGCCTTTGTGATTCTAGCCCGAACAATAATCAAATTGCAATATTCAAATCAAGAACCCTAATTAGGGTTTATGTGGATTACAAGAATTACCCCTTACCTCTTTTGTAATTCAATCCAAGATTCAAACAATAGTGTGTTTGAATCACGTTCTTGTACACACGTACTAATTCAAGAAAAAGTTTATGCAAGTAAATAAAACACAAAACTTTGTTTGATCAATAAAATCAAATCCCTTATGGGATTGTTTGATGGATCGACTAGGGACAAGAAGAAGGAGAGAAAACACCAAGATGTGTATGTACAAGTTATGAGAAAACAATGCATCTTGGGTTTGCTTATATACTAATTGAAACTTGGAGCTCAAGGCACAAAGGAGGTGGATAACCCTCCTTGGCCGATCGGTTTGGAGACCCCCAAGGGGTTTCTGAAACCTTCTCTTGTTTCCAAATATTCATTAGTATTACTTTCCTAATCTTCGTCTAACGGTCGTTAGTCATTCTCCGTTAAATACTAACGGTCGTTACTAGTTTTGTGTTTATTAATAATTACGTATAACATTTATAAATAATTATTTCTTTTTCTCTTCATACGTATTGTGTGCAATCCCGTGATCTCGAGTTCGATCCTAACATACGACTACTAAAATAATGTCTATAATCTAACAGCTCCCACTTGGACATATTTTAATAGTGTAATCACATCGGTTAGCGTCTTGCAACACGCCGATGCCTCTAGTACGATCTCGAGTAAGGCTCCTGGAAAACCTTTTAATGATTTCTCATTATTATTATCCTTTTGTTTCTAATACCATGTTAATAAGGATATGGATTAAAGTCTTTCCTTAATTAACCATTCTGTTTCTCGTTGTTTATGATTGATCAAGATTACCAAATCTTCTGAACATATTCAGCGGAGATCTTGGGTGTGGCCACACATACATCTTACCAACCCTACGAGGGGCCCAGCAGTATTAAACTCCAAAAATAAATTTGAATGAACAAATTCTATCTTGAATACAAGCAAAACCCCCAAACTTTGTAACATTTCCGAAACAACCCTTATGACTACCAGTTACGTATAGCGTTAAGTTGTTCCACAAAAATGTACTACATTCATGACACTTATCTTGCATCTCAAGTATGAGGATAACTTCTCATGATTTACTTAATAACTAAATCCATAAAGTAACATCATGTAATTGGGATAAGTCATATATTCGGTATCATTAAATATTATCTGAAATTGCATGACTACGCGTCAATATACTTTAAGTATATTATACCAACCTTCAGATTTGTCGTGATTTAATAATATTCCCATATTATTAATTGACAACAGACAATTTAGAATAACCTTTATTCATGGATTTAAACATGCAAAAACAGGATACAATATATTATAAATTAAACATACCATGTATTTAAATTTATTATAATAATTGTTTAACATCTCTTATCCAAATACTAAATAGATCAATGCATGATAATTATTGTTGATGAATTATGTCTCAAGTAATGACATTCATACTTGTTGACAAGACATAAATTATCCAACTTTGATCTATTGGAATTTTAAGAATACTTATTTCAAGAATTCAACTATTGAAGTTCTTGTATGTGCATACTCAACTATTTTGATAATGCCTTATAATGTTTCATAAATGTGTGACATCTTTAACCACCAATTTATGATAATCAAACTTCCAAACATTTGAAAGTTTAAAGTATTCTTATTCTCTTAATGTATAATGCAACTATGCTCTTAGTAAGCATAACTAGTAACAGCCAAGGATGAAATCCTTTACCATAACCAGTATTGAGTGTCATCTCAATTTCATTTAGCATCATTGTATACATACAACAATATGCTATTAAAACTTCCCGTAAACATTAATATCTATTGTGTAATGTTTGATGCCCTTCAAACTTTCAAGTTTGTTGGCTATGACAATTTTCACAACAATTGAAAAATTGTTCATCTATAGAATTTGGAAGCTATTCCAGATTTAGGATGTGATTCTATAATCAAACATATTCTTTTTATAATATTACACAAGTTATCTAATAACTTTTAATTAGATATTAATATTGCCAAATCATCTTGTAATCAAGCATGATACAACAAAACATGATGTTCATGAAAAATCTTTGAGTCATACTTAGATTTTATTCATGTCATACATATCTATTTAGACTTTCTAAATAATATATCATGTTATATTAGATTCATTTACCGCACACGTTTCAACAATAAACATTTATTCCAAGGTTGTATGTCTAATTTCCTAAATCTTACAAGTAAAGTTTCATTCCAAACTAAGAGTTAACTTTTAACTTATATGGAATGTTACTTTTTTATGTTCCACAACATATATGATTTAAGAAATTAAACATAATACTCCCACTGGCTTTTAGGAATTCTTAGAAATTATCTTATTTCAATTATAAATCAAAACATGAATTTAATAATTAAACATAAGAGTAATCTTATAGATGCATGTATATATCCATCCATGGATTATTGCAATTTGTACACTTCCAAAGATTTATTTGAATTTATAAACTCCTTTTGATTACTTATCGTTCTCGCTCAAGTAATCACCCGAGAAAGAGTTTTGATATTCCATTGTCAATTTCATAAATATGACAATCATAATCTTTATATATTTAATGTTTTTAGAAAAGAATATTCAATCACAGTTAATTGCTCAAGTGTGATTAATAATCTTGTCATAACACATACATTAAATATGTGTACAACATTGTCCATATGATTTCTATACAAAGATTTAAACCACAAGGGTTACCTTATCTTTGAAGAAACTCATCTTCATTTTCTAGTCTAACTATTAAGATAAACCAAGTTTCTAAAATTGATTATCTTGATGGACTGCATCTTAATCATTCATATCATGTATACTTTACCCAATTTCATATTTGGTAATGTATCATAATAATTATCAGGTTTACAATAATCCTGTAAATCATAGCCCTCAGCATATTAATCAAATATCTGAGATATATTGCTATTCTATGAATGATAATTCCATCATCTTGAGATTTAACATTTAAATGTCAAACTTTATTATCATGTTGAGATTTAACATTCAAATGTCAAACTTCATCATGATATTTACTAGTGTATTTTAGAAGATTATGTATCTTGTAATTTTATCTTTTAAAACTCCCACTTGCTTTTAGCAATTTAAAGACTATCTTTAAATACTTAGCAAATAAAGCAACAATACAATATTCTCTTTTGGGATATTACAAATACATATTGACAGTTCTTGACTTAACTTTGTTAATAACCTCTTCATAAGTAGTTAAACAAATTTAGAACTTCAATTTAAGACTTAATGTGATTCACACATTCATCACATTCCATTATATGATAATATCTTATTAATCTTCTAGGTTGGAGTTTTATTAAATATGTCCAAGTCATACTCAACATTCTAACCTTGATAACTTTTGGAAGAAAAGAAGTCATAGTTATCTTTAATCAAACAATATAACAAGAGTTTGATTTTCCTAACTGAACATACCATAAACATTTGGTATTTCATTAGTATTAATATTGAAAGACAATCTAACAATATTTAAGATAACCAAATTTCTTTTGGCTTGTCTATTTACCAACTAAGTCATTTTAATGGTATAATAATATTTTTCAAGCCAATTACATGCTTTATAACACAAGTACTCTTGACAAAGTAACTTCATGTCCATGTCTTTACAAGAAAACATAAAGTGTTATAATCCCACTATACGTTATAAGTCATTTAACAATTTAATGACTTCATGTTTATGTCTTAATTAAAAAGCATAACAAGATAACGTCTTACTTTATTATAATAAGTCTTGTAACAATTAAAAGACTTTATGTTTATATCTTTACAATGAAACATAAACATGTTTAACTAAAGTAATTATGAACACCATCTTTTGGTTTCAATAGTAATTTCAAGTTAATTTATTACTTCACAATAATGTAAATAACATTATTTCTTTATTTATTTATGTCATTCCAAGAACACATTAATATTCAGATTGAAGCAGCATTAGATTACTTAATTAATTTATGTCATTCCATGAATTCATAAATATACTAATTAAAGTAGTCTTGATATCATATTGACACATGTTCTAATAGGTATCTAATTTAGAAACTGCAAATTCTCATAGTTCAATTACATCAGTTGATCTGCTAGTAATGAAATATGAAATTCACCTTGTTGTTGCAATCTAGCTAAGCTCTCACATAACATAAATTGTAACACCAAGTGTTTCTTGAATTAGATTAGTATAATTCATATTAGAACGTTATTCTCTTACCTTGCAGTCAACATTGAATCATATCTTTATGAGTTGTTTCTTGCACACATTAAAGATAACATTTCTCCCACTTGTGCATGGAACAACCTCATATAGTTGATAAACAACATGCCATGCATTTGTTTATGTGATCAATATGATTGTGTCATAGATTTTAGCATAACAAGAAGATGTAGAACAACAATGTCTAGTAAGGAAACGTACAAGACTATCCTTAAAAGTATGAGTGTCTACACTTGGAAAGTAATTATCTTTAGCTACCAAGATGTCAAAGCTTGTAACTCCCACTGAATTAAAGATCATTACAATAATTCCTTATTCAGTAATAAGTACACAATACTCCCACTGAATTTGACAACATTGTAAATGTTTCATATCCAGTGAAAGAAAATAGTGTGCTTTTAACTTTCTTACACCTTTGAATGTCCATACGTAACAATTACTTATGCACTAAAAGTGTATTCTACTACGTAAATGATGGATTATCCACCAAATGCTATTAACTTGAAAATTGGCATGCAATTTCTTCCTTAATAGGTCTACCATCCTACAATGTATGTAGCACCTTTAAAATAGTCAAAACAACTAGTTTGTCTTTAAACATTTTGCGGTAATTATTCTATCTTCTAATTATAATAACTCATAAAATGTCATACATAATTTTCTGTTAACCAAATATCATATTTGTTACTAAGATTTTAATCACCGAATGAGGATAATAAAATCCCTATGGAAAATATTCGCAATTTTCTTAACTATTAAAAAATTTGCTATGAGTTATATTAGAATTTAGACATATCTAATATTCCTATTATCCTTTTCATTCATGAAAAGAAATAGGATTGTATCTCACTCTTCTTTCATAGAAAGGAGACTTATTTTGTCTTTTAAGTAAATATTTCTTAAGCAAACATTTGTTTGAAAACAGAACGAGATAAATTTACCAAAGCCCAAAGTGCATTTACGGTTTTAACGTTGCATTAATACATTAAAACGAATTACAAAATTCAATTTCAGTATTTTCGATAATTAGATCTTTAAGAAAATAAAATACCCATTGGTAAATAATCATATAAACCATAATATTTTCTTAAAGCTAGGATCCTAATTGACATAGTATCATTACATCAGTTGATCTGCTAGTAATGATAGTATTCAACAAGGTAATTGTCGAACAATAATTGCATATTGCAATTCCTAGATTTATGGGATTTACAATCACAAAACTTTTGTAATGTAAGCATGTTTGATCCCCATCTTAATGCCTTGAGTCCAAGATCTCACTTCCTACTCAATTTAAGTCGTCTAACTTAAAAACTGCAAACTCATAAATCCATCACATCAGTTGATCTGCTAGCAATGAAATTACGAAATTTACCTCTCCATTGCAATCTCGCCAAGTTCTCACATGACGTAAATTACAACTTCAAGTGTTCTTAATTAGATGGCATTTGACTTAATTTTATAAGGGTATTAATTTTGACGTGATCAAAATAATGTATGAAGAAGCATGCATACAACTTCATAACATTGGTTTTACAAAACATTTTTATTACCAATTTACTAAGAGTAAAATAACAAAGTTTTGATTGAGGTATCGGGTTCACCAATTAAAGAATTACCAACAATTATCGTCCACTATATCGTACTTTTGCATAAGCCCTAAGGCTTAGTGTTTCGGATAATCATTGTGGAATTGTGGTGAATTCACCTTAAGATGACAATGTACGTAATATAGTGATATAGGTAAGTCTAGAGTCGGCAACCAAGCAGTTGTAGAGAACCGGTAGGTGCATGAGCTTTAAAAACCCCTCTCTACAAGTACATTGGATGGCAACCTTCGGTCCGCCTTTCGCACACTATGTACAAAAACATCAATCAACCAATCATTTGAAATTTACTTTTAAAACCAAAACAATTTCGCCATTTATTTAGTCCATATTATTTTTCTATTCAAAAATTACCCTTTTTCGTTTATAAACATGTCTAACATAATAATAAACAAAAAACAAATAATATAAAATAGAAAATAAAACAACCAAATAAACATATACATAACATAACAATTAAATATGTATAAAACATGTAGCCACATGCAATCCTTATTCAATAGTCCTATTAATAATCAAATCTAGGTGTATAACGTATTTATTCAATTAAGGCTTTCTTCTTCTAGGAAAAAGAGCCACATACATCGATAAATCGATTGCGTAAGCCAAAACTAAACAAATACCACATAGCACATAATTGATTACTTAATATTGGAGTCTTCCCCAATTCGACACTATTAATAAATTTACATGTTTCGATATAACTTAACAATTAATTCATATATCTAATTTAAACTATTTAAATTATCACACAATATAAAATCCATGCAAATATGCACTTTTTCATGGATTAAGCTTAACAATTAACATATTGCACCAAGATCGTTTACTAAAACGCATAACAAATTACATGACCTCCTAGGGTTTCTAATCATATTAAAAAAACAAAAACCAAAACCCTAAAACCCTAAAAGGTCTAAATCGACCCAATTAAAAAAATTAGGGTTAGGAATAAAAAAAACCCTAAAAACATGTAACTAAACGAATCAAGATTCAATTTTTATGTGTTTCGATAATTAATTACACATTATAACGGCTCTAGATGCCACTGTTGGAATTATGATATCATGACATTCATATATTATAAACCAAACACATCAAGTGAGCATAGCGGAAGCAATTATAACAAGATCATATAACATGTAATTAATTAATCAATATTAAATAGTAAACGTACCTTTGTGATTCTAGCCCGAACAAGAATCAAATTGCAATCTTCAAATCAAGAACCCTAATTAGGGTTTATGTGGATTACAAGAATTACCCCTTACTTCTTTTGTAATTCAATCCAAGATTCAAACAATAGTGTGTTTGAATCACGTTCTTGTACACACGTATTAATTCAAGAAAAAGTTTATGCAAGAAAATAAAACACAAAACTTTGTTTGATCAATAAAATCAAACCCCTTATGGGATTGTTTGATGGATCGACTAGGGACAAGAAGAAGGAGAGAAAACACCAAGATGTGTGTGTACAAGTTATGAGAAAACAATGCATCTTGGGTTTGCTTATATACTAATTGAAACTTGGAGCTCAAGGCACAAAGGAGGTGGATAACCCTCCTTGGCCGATCGGTTTGGAGACCCCCAAGGGGTTTCTGGAACCTTCTATTGTTTCCAAATATTCATTAGTATTACTTTCCTAATCTTCGTCTAACGTTCGTTAGTCATTCTCCGTTAAATACTAACGGTCGTTACTAGTTTTGTGTTTATTAATAATTACGTATAACATTTATAAATAATTATTTCTTTTTCTCTTCATACGTATTGTGTGCAATCCTGTAATCTCGAGTTCGATCCTAACATACGACTACTAAAATAATGTTCATAATCTAACATTATTATCATTTATTTTAGTTAATTGAGAAATGAATGTCTTTGAATCATAATTAAGATTAAGTTACAATTTTGAATTTTTAGTAAATAATAAAAATGTTGATTATATTATCTAAAGTATAAAAATGAGAGGCGATCAGCCTTTCAAAAATGATGATGATGATGATGAGAGGTGATCAAATTTGTTCATGTTGGAGTCGAGAATCGAGATGACTAACTTGATATCTTTTTACATCAATTTTGTTTAAATTACAATTTACATCTTTCGATCATCAAGGTACTTTACGGCAACGGATTCTCTGTTACGTCATTTAGTATCTTTATGTTTGTAGGAGATAATCCACACTGTTGTCATCAGTAGTCAAGTTATGCATTTATATTTATGTTGTAACTATTGTTCCCATAATTGATCATAAATAAATTTAATTTTTGGGTACCCGTCGCCGCTATGTGTGGTACCGACTAGTTTGTATTATCGGTAAGTTGTTTTTCTATAGTGTTGTGATTGATTCAGTAGAACAAAATATTCTAGAAGTACTTTTAGATTTGCATCGTATAAATATTGTAACGTTTGTTAACCAATAGACCTTAGTTTCCGACTTTTTTCTGCAATTTCAATGCAATTAAAGACACTCTAATGCATTCAACACCATTATCGTTATACAAAGTAAAACCATCAATTGAGGTCAATGACCTTTTTTCAAACTTGTGGTCATTCTGTTTATCATTAGTTTTCATTTAGTGCCTATGTAACTAGTGTACATTGAGACAATGGGAAATGATGAGCACTAGGAGATTTTTACCCGTTTTTAAACATTACTAGATGTACATGAAAAACTGCTGATAATCTTGGTTAAACTAAGTTTTTAACACAATAAAATGTCGCGGTCATATCCTGTCACAAACAAGATGCAGTGATAATACTACACTTCATCGATTGCAATAGCCTGTTTCCACCAAACCTGTATAGTATACTGATATACATAACATAAGCAATAGCATTGTGGTATATATAATGGCAAGAAAAAAAAATAAAAAAAAATAAAAACACCTAATCGATTATCCAGCACGACCATACAGAACATAATTCTTCAGTAAAAGTATCAACTTCAGTAAGACATTACGACATAACCACAACTTAAGATTCAATAGGCATACATGAAGTCAAAAGTATGCACTTAAGAAAGTTTGTGGACAAAAGCTACCATAAGCCAAAGTGACAATCTAAACAACCACGCTTACGCCTGATTTCCACCTGAACCTTCATCAACGACCCCTAACCGAAACAATCCATCCTCAACGAACCCATTTCCCACGATCTGGTCACCCTTCTTAACATAGCATCCCTCAGCATCAAAGCACAAGCTAAATCCCATCTCCTTAAGCTTTTTAGCGGATATGCAACACTTGACGATTGTAGGCATATGAAAAACTTTTTTAAGAGTCAAAACCTTCCCGGTAGTCAACTGAAGTTTCACTGTTCCATAACCAACCACAGCAACACGATTATCGTCTTCCAGAACCACCTCATGACCAGTCGCCGGTTGGTAGTCAACAAACATGTCCCTCGAGTTACAAACATGCCTTGTGCACCTAGCAAGCACATACCACCCTCGAGCCCTGGCTTTGGTCAACTCTGGGTGTTCGTTGCCAAACAAGCCTATTGTTTCATGATGCACTACTTTGGCAAGTGGGGGAGGTTCTTTCATCAAGTCCATCTTATATAAGTTGTCACCCTTGTACCCTTTTTGAACGACCACATCACCCTGCTTAACAATATATTGCCCACCCCCAAAAGTAATGATGAATCCCGGATCATCAGCTTTGTCCGCGGTGAGCTCAAGGACCGACATACCAATCCCGGCCACATCATCATCATCACCTTTGTTCATTGGGTCGTAGTCAGCACCTGGATGTTCATTGGCAATCATGCTCCTAACAGGACGATCTCCCATTAAGCTCAACCTATACACTAGTCCATCCCCTACATCATACACTTTACCTATGACCTCTTGGCTCTTTGTAATGACACCCACCCAACCCAGAAAAGATATGATGTATCCAAGGTCATCGAGTTTGGGGACAGATACATAGCATTTACTGATTTTGGGTATATGAAGAACATTCGAAAGAGTCAAAACCTTGTCCGTGTCGAATCGAATCACCACTGTACCAATCCCAGCTACATCCAAATGATCTTTGTTGTCCAATATCACCTCGTGATCTCTCATTGGGTTGTAGTCCACAAACATGTCCCTAGAGTAGCAAACATGCACCGAAGAACCACAATTCAAGTACCAGCCTTCAGCCTTCTTGTTGGATCGAGTCCCGAAGCCTATTATTTCCTTAAGCACCACTTTCATAGTATCAGATTTTTTGTCTTTGCATTCTCGAGCATAATGTCCTGTCTCCCCACAAACGTGACACTTCATTGTGTCCTGAAGCACCACTTCCTCAAAATCTGACTTTCTTTCTTTGCAGTCGCGAGCATAGTGTCCTGTTTCCCCACACACGTGACACTTCCCATTCCTCTTGGCCTTGGAAGCTTTGTTCGTGGAACGTGGCATGTTTGTTCAACCTGATTGTTACAAGATTACTATTTAATATGAAATTCTGCAACAAAAAATAGAAACTTGTACATGTAACACTGAGTTAATCATGATAGATGAGAGTAAACAAGATAACAAAGATATCCACATCATAAAATGTTTGCAAAAATCCGAACTTCATAAGAACCGCTAAAAAACTCCAAATCATCCTTTAAGCATGTGAGGTTATAAGCATTGTAATACAAGCACTTTGAAGGGAAAATTATTTAGTGTGTTTCATTGTTTTCAAATTTCTCCTTTCTGTTTTGTTTTGGTACAAACAGATTACTGTTTGACCATTTGTTATGATAAAAAAACATCATATCACATAAGATTAATGAAGCAAGTAGATTGGTCCTATTATACTACAGCGAAACAACGCACTTTGAAGGGAAAATTATAAGTTTGAGCAGTATATAAATATCTGATTTCACACGATTTGCATTAAAGGCTAAATAATTAAGGAAATCTCCTAATTTATGTCGAATAAAAAACAGACTTTGTACCATAAAACGACAAGTTTGCCCATATGTGCAAACCACCCCATCTTTCTTGGGGTTTCAACTGCATACACACGCTTCAATAGCGAAAGGAATCGCGTAACAAATCACTCCAACTTCTAACCTATACGATCAACATTCCTTGCTCTTATGGCAAAATCCCAACCATACGACTCTATTAATGGCAAAATTTCATTTGATTGAAATAGTTAACATTTTTATAATCGAATGTGATTCAGTAAAAAGTATATGATATTATCCCTAAAAACCTTTGAACCTCGCTAAGCAACAGACCAACCTATATATTTCATCTCTCCACAATACATCACTCCACACTCTTACGGTTCCTCATAAAAAGCATGTTGAGATCTTGTCAATTTCACATGATACCACTATAGCTCCATGATCCCAATCCCACCATAAGACTCTACTCACGGAGCATATTCACATTCAATCAAATAATATACCAACAATTCCATAAACTAACTATTTGTCATAGTATACTAATAATTTTAACACCTCATGGACACAAACGTTTGAAAACACATGATGTACATTAGCTCTAAGAACCTTCGTATCTCCCTAAACGTACAAGAGACCTACCAATATACTTAAATACATTATCAAACAGCTAATGTAAAACGTCCCAACTACAGTATTTCCAAAAGGATCAGAATGTAAACTACAGGAACTTTTTAACAAATAGAGTATCAAACATGTATATATGAAGACAAATTTTTATTAATTATGTCTATGTTTGGAGACGAGCTTTTTGGAGTGTTTAGAATAAAAGTAGCATCCTGTGTTTAGCTTTTACGACATTTTACTCTTTACCAAATGCTTTTATAAAACGAACAAGTACCGCTAACTCCTACTGCTTGCTTAGGAGTAGATAAGCCCAGTAGTTGTTTGTTTTATAAATCTTTTGGTACCAAATGATGTATGTTTAAAATGACATAAAAATTAATCGCTAACTGCTTCTTTTATTAGCATTCAAAATAAGAGCGTTTAAGCAAAATCCAAACACTAAACACAAAAAGCTTCTAAATGCTCCAAAAAGCTTGTGGCCAAACATAACCAACCAAATAGTTATGCAATTTATTAAGAAAATGACATATTACAAAGTTTGGTGGCTAATTTATAAAGTTTCAGATCTAGTGACTAAAGTTGAAAAGATCAAATCTACAGGGACTAAATAATAACTACACAATTTAAACAAAAGTTCAGGTCCATAATAAAATTACAAACAATCATTTAGAAGGTATTTATAACTTTTTTTAGGCAATTTATTACACATCTATCAAATTTGTCTTACACATCTAGACCAGAATCAAAGTATTTGAAAAATATTACAGTATAAATTTTGGTTTAAAACAGATGAGTGACCATGATGACGTCATCAGTAAACATAGAAAAAACTACTGTAGCATTGTGCTATATTTATTAAGTTAAAAATGAAAATGAACATATTATTGGAAGAAATGAAATAAAGAATTGTACCTATCTGAATGCAGCAGCAGATATAAACCCTAGCTTGTTTGAAAATGTGATGGTATATGATAGTTTTATACTGTGGGTGGGTGTTTACTGTTTAGGTGTGTTGTTTTATTACACTGGTTTTTACTTTTGGACAAATGTGGTAAATAATAATAATAATAATAACAATAATAATAATAATAATAAAAGGGAAAAAAAAACAAAAAAAACACGTTACTCGGTCCCCAAAATGAATTACTAGTACAAAACTCCCCACCAATCAAATATTAGTGACAGGACTCGCGTGTTGCAGCTACGGGTACTATAAGATAAATTTTTTTTGCTAAATCATGTATTATAATCTATTATTTTCTTTTTGATAATAAACAAATTTACGGATATTAAGAATTTCATGTGACGTATTTCAACTATTTAACTAATGACAATATTTTTCATTATACAATTGTGATAATAATATTTTAGTGAGCAATGTTTTTTAATCATTTAATATATCTATTTGATTTATATAAAGCTAAGTTTTATAGATACGAGTGTTTAAAAAATCAGCGAAACCGACAAACCGAGCCTACCCACTCAACTGTAAAAGATGATAACTAAGAAATCGAATATAAAAACCATAAATCGGATAAATCCACTTATCGCGATTCGATTTCGGTTTTTATTTTTAAATATCAGCGGTTACCCAAATTGAACCATGTTTTATGTACATGTAGTTTTAAACAAATGGATGATGGATTAGAAATATGAGCAGTAGAATAAAATATAGAGAAAATTGTTTTGTGATTTTAGCTTTATTACTTGTCTTTCTTAAATTGTTGTTTTTGTGTTTGAATAGTTTGTATAATACATTTTATTATTTGTAGTCTTGACATTTAATGCAGGAATTGTGTTTAAGTTAGTTATACAATATGCATGATAATTTGTACTAGTATTTCTTATGCAAAGGGAATTTTAATAACTGTATTAATTATATTTATTTACCAGTTAATTTATATATGTAATTGTACAAAAGTTAATTGCACATAATGCTATATAACATGTATTACTTAAAATTAAGTTTAGGAGTAGAGTAAATATTTGTACCATAAGCTTAATAACATGTAACCCTTAAAATTGAGTTTTGTGCGTTTAATAGAGGAGGGAAGTGCCTTCCTCCTTTATATGTAGTATAAATTTCCACTCGCTTAAATCTCTTTTGATTCGTCAAAATGCAAAGTCAACTTTTGTTTTTAAACATCCTAAAATAGAAACATTGACATTTAATTTTGGGATTTTTGTGCAAACTGCTCCATCATCCATAACATAGGCTATGTTTGGCACAAAGCTTTTTTGGGCAATGAGCGGTGAACAACGAGCTTTTTTATTTTTAGTGTTCGTTTGGCATGAGAGCTGTAGGCTTTGCTATTTTTTAGAAAAGCTCATTTTCCCAATGCTTCTTTATGAAGCTGTGAGCTTTTTTGGCTATTGCTTACAGCTACTGCTCACAGCTCACAGCTACTGCTCACTGCTACTTTTACCAAACATATCCTGAATCTCCCTAAAATGAGTGTAAAAAATATGATGTATAGTTGTACCATTTTATTTAACTTTATATGTCTAAAATTATAAAATGTTGAATGTATAATATTTGTTTTGTGGTCGAGAGATATGTGTGTATGTGAGAGTATGTGTAGGTTTTTCGAACTTATTACACATGTTTGGTGATGATATTGGTGATGGAGTAAAAAACTAATATAGCGTTGAGTTGACAGTGATGATGTTATTCATTGTTACACCCAACCTAAACCCCCTTAATGCTTAGCAACAAACGTACACCACATAAACACAAATATGACTCACATCACACTCACATACCCCACCTTTTCTTTGTATTGTGTTTGGTTGTCGGGATCACAAAATCATCATCAAAAATCACCTGTTACGCGGGGTGGCGGTGTTAATAGTTTTTTTTTTTGTGCAAAAGGTAAACATTATATTATTAATTCACAAATCAATACATCAGATTATTATAGCAATAGACAAGCCTATGCTTATAATCAATTCTACAAACCATTTGATACTACTAACAGATGAATACTTCCTATCATGACAACCATTCATGATTCCATAACAACTGCAGACATCTAACATCAGATAACAACCAATCTGCAGTCTTGAATACCTTTTAAAGCACCAATAACCATCTAGCTACATTTCTACCATATCTATTTATCACGATCATTCACCCTGTCACCATAATAACCATGATAAGATAGATTTGTGGCCTCACTAGAACACACGCTAAAACCATGTAGGTTCATCTTACACACCTCACAAATGGGGTAATAGTTTTTTAACAAACGATATGTGGTCTTACTAAAACGCCCCAAATGGGGTACGGATGGTTAACACTTGATACGTACGCTTTACTTATAATTCATTACTCACATTATTGCACTAGAAAGATTTCCAAAAGCACTTGACTAATTTGATTAAATTTATTCAACTATAAGAAATTTTCCATTATTCTTTTATTTTTATAAGTATTAGCATATTCAAACAACATTCGAAGTATTAAATTTAAGAAACTTATAAAATACTTAACTTTAAGCAAAAGAATAAGCCAAAAATAATCCATAATTTCAAACACCCTCTCAATGATAGGGTTTAATTATTATTTATTTCAAAGAGTCAAAGTTAATATATTAAGGAACTAATATTTTGTATAGCTAAAACAACTACCGGTCTCTCACGGTATATCAAATTCTTTACGGTTTATTGGTGACGCCGTGATGGGCAATGGTTTTCTAGGAATGTGATTTATTACCATTGTGGTGTGAAAGAAAAAGGAGTGGTTTAAAAAGAGAGTGGAGATATGTTATAATTTTTATTTTTTATTTGGTTTATTTAGGTAGGGGATTAATTTCCTTCTTGTTTGATTCGAACATTTGACCTCTTTTTTGAAAGGTATTCTACCGCTGAGACACCCCTTGTGGTTTTGTGTTATAACTTTATTATATTAGAAAATAATTTGATAAGTTGGTTTGGAGAGCGAGCCCTTATGCGCAAGAGATGGGATCAACCTCGACTGAGGTGGCGTGTAGCGTTACTTGATGTCCAACATTACTCTTTGTTTGACGTTAACCATTCAGTACGTATACAGATGTCGATCACCATGAGCAGGTGACACACATTCTTTGTTTTTTCCTTTCGAACTTTTGATGTAAACAAAATTGTACATGGTATATATTTACAATGAAAAAT
The DNA here is from genome assembly GCA_030686995.1 of Artemisia argyi. NCBI lineage: Eukaryota > Viridiplantae > Streptophyta > Magnoliopsida > Asterales > Asteraceae > Artemisia > Artemisia argyi. The sequence goes on from JARVZY010012438.1 coordinate 606,063, forward strand.
ATGATGACGGTCCAAAGAATATGTATGGATTTGTTGGCAACTTGTCATTTTTAAACGAGTAACAAAGCATAACGTCAACATGAGTTGTACGATTTAATTTCCATTTCCTTTTGCGTCTTCTTTGTTTCAAATATTATTTGTTCTATCTATGAAAAAAAATTCAGTTACATGCAAGTATAGATGTGAGCACATATGTGTAATTGGAATGCTTTCACAATTTTGACATGAGAGCATATGAAATAAGAGGAATATGTAAAAAGTTGTTGTTATGCATATCTTTGCTCACCTTCCTTAGCCCTCCTCACCCACGTTGTACTCCTTTTATTAATAGCATAAGACAGCTTTCTAACATTTTATATTTTATGTTTCATATTTTTTGTCATAGTTTTATAGTGAAAACAAAATTAAATTAATATAAAGAAATTAAGAGGGCTTATTAGAATCAAATTAAGAGGTTTGAATATTCTAAGTTCAATTGTTACCAGTAATTATTATGCAAACCAAAAAAAAAAAAAAAAGGGTAGTACCAGTTGCTCATGAAAATGGTCAAAATCAAGCCTCGTCACCGATAGGCACACGTAAGCTAGCAAAAGGGACAAGTTGCCAAAAGTTTGATAAACTTGGAAGATGTTATTTGCAAAGTTTCCTTCATTTACCCAATGTATAATAGCCACCATCATCACACGCTATGTCATGTAAAGAACAAACATTGGAAATCACAAATAAGGCTTGCATAGATGACTATACAACCTCGAAAATTACAATCATTAACAATTTACTCCTTGAGTCAATGTTTAGTCATCTAGTATCATAAGCTAGTGCAAAGAATCATGACAAAGACTCTGGGAATAACTAAAGATGGCTTGTCCATTTTAGGCTTGTGACAATGGACCGTGAATTATCGGTTGTGAACTTCGGTCGACCGATTTTGAAATCGGTCGTGGCCAATGTGGCCAAATCGGTCGCCGGTGGAATCATTTGAATATCGTTCGTAATTTCGACCGAAGTGAAACAAAGAAACATTTGCAAATTTGTACCGATTTTAATGCACACACTTTTGTCCAAAAACCTTTTTAAAACCGGGTAAATTTATGTAAATATAATTTCAGCTACTACAAACCTGTGGCCATGGATATAATTGAAGATGATTCGGTAAGACATAGAAGCTACAAAACATTGAGGACAAAAACTATTTATTAAAAAACCTGGGATCTTTAACTTTGATGAAGAAAGATATGGGCCATGGACATAGATGAAGATGAGGTTGGTGGCTGAATAAACCAAAAATGTGAAATGGAAAAATATAGTTTAGATAAATATCATTGTTATATATATTTTTGTGTTCAATCGGAGTCTTCAAAATAAATTGTATATGATCAAATTAAAACTACTAATCGAGGTCAATAACCTTTTTTCTTGTAGTAATAATTACGAGTCGTTTTTAGCAACGTTGTGGTTATTCATGAGCCCATTAAATCTATTTAGTTATGCATTCATCACACCTCTTCACATTCTGTAACCATCATTCTCATTTAAAGTTATCATTACTTTTCATTTAATTAGTGCATCTCTTTGTATCACCAATGTAAGTAGTTCTAAAGTGCTTCATCAGTCTTGGTTTACGGTGGTTCAAAAATCATCACTAGTTTTAAAGTTCAACTATGTCGCTCGCGATTTCATGTTACGCTCAAAAGCTCTATTTTAGTTAGTAGTTCTCTTTGTCGATAGCATTTAGTTTCAATTTCACGAGTAGCAATGGCAATTTCTACTTTGTTTTCAGGCCATTGTAAATGTCATAGGCAATGAGAAACAAAGTATCATGAATTTTTAACCCGATTTCAAACCTTACTAGATGTAAATGAAAAAATTATGATTATCTTGACAACTTCAGATCCTTTAAGCAACAATCTAAAAGACCATGCTCACGCCTGATTTCCACCTGAACGTTCATCAATGACACCCAACCGAAACAATATATCCATCCTCAACGAACCCATTTCCCACAATCTGGTCACCCTTCTTAACATAGCATCCCTCAGCATCAAAGCCCAAGCTAAATCCCATCTCCTTAAGCGTTTTAACGGATATGAAACACTTGACGATTGCAGGCATATGAAAAACTTTTTATAAGAGTCAAAACCTTCCCAGTAGTCAACTGAAGTTTCACTATTCCATATGCAACACTTGACGATTGCAGGCATATGAAAAAGTGCTTTTAAGTGTCAACTTTTTTGTTTCTTTTTGTTCCTACTAATGTTGGTTAATTATGGTTAATTACTAAGATGTTGCATGATGCATGCATAATTTCCAGGTTTTTGTAGTTGGGCATTTTCGCAATCGTGTGTGGGTGTTATCCTAATGGCTTGTAACAAGGAGAACGGGTCAATCACATTCAAGAATGATTTGAATTCATGCATTAAGCAACTTGCATTCATCCTACTTAGGTGACATTAGTCTCTGTTACTTTTATCATGTAATGGATTGTAAAATACAACGATATAAAAGTAGAATGACGCCGTGTACCTCTTGCGTTTTATCGTTGTTTCTATGATGGTAAATGAGCGTGTAATAGTAGTTAGGCTTACCGTCAATAAAAACAATTGTGTTGAACCAAAATGAAAACGGTTATTGCTTTCAACTTGCGATGGTAAATGAGCAAGTAATAGTAGTTAGGCTTACCGTCAATACAAACAATTGTGTTGAACCAAAATGAAAACGGTTATTGCTTTCTACTTGCGATGATACACCAAATAGAAACACACGGGATATATAGATAGATCATAGCTAGCAAAGGAAATTAGTAATCATATGACACTATTTTTAAAATCATCTCTACTAAAAACATCCTTCAAAATTATGTAGGTTTTATGAAATTGAAACCAAACACCAACAGCATTACTAACCAGGCATGACAAGATCTGAAATATCACTCAGACCCCTCAATCCCATCTTGGTGTTCATCCACAACACCCAACCGAAGCAATCCGCCATCCTCGTAAGCTTTTCCCACGAGCTCGTCATCTTTCTTAATCACAACTCCCTCATTCTCAAAAGACACGGTGCTCATCAAGTTGCTCTCCACAAGTTTGTTAAAGGATAAGAGACACCCGATGATTTTGGGCATATGAAACACATTCCTAAGAGTCCAAACCTTGCCCGTGGTCAACTGAAGCTTCACTGTACCTACCCCAGCCACTTCAGCACGCCTGTTAAAGTCCAACTTCGCCTCATGGCCATTCAATGGGTGGTAGTCCACAAACATGTCCCTCGAGTTACAAACATGAACCGTGCATCTAGTAGCCAAGTACCACCCTCGAGCCCTTGTTTTGGTAAACTCTGGGCCCTCACGGGCAACCAAAACCCCTATTGTTTCATCATGCAACACTTTCACACCTGAGTTTTCTTCCAAGACACCCAACCGATACAATCCATCCTCCTTGTACCCTTTTCCAATGACATTGCGACCCTTATTGATGGCACATTCCTCTCCCCCAAAAGACACACCAAATCCGATATCAGTAAGTTTGACGACAGATATTAGACAACTGGTGATTGTAGGAATATGAAAAACATTTTCAAGAGTCAAAACATTGCCTGTGGTTAATGGAAGCATCACTGTTCCAAACCCAACCACATCGACATGGCTATTGTTGTCCAAAATCACCTCATGACCAGTCACTGGTTCGTAATCAACAAACATGTCCCTTGAGTTACAAACATGCACAGTGCATCTAGTAGCCAAGTACCACCCTCGAGCCCTAGCCTGGGTTAACTCTGGATCCTCATTGCAAACCAACAAGCCTATTGTTTCCTTGTGCACCACCCTTTTAGCGTCGGCATGTGCCATTTTGATTCCTAAGATTACATCAGAAACATAAGAACATAAATTTTTAATAGGACAAACAAAGATCAAATGCTTGCATAACAAAATGCATACAAAAGTCAAAACTTTTTGACAGCTGTTTCCTGCAATAACTTGTCGTAAAGTTTTCCATTGCTATCAAACTAAAAGATGAAAGTGCATGATAATCCTTTTATTGTACTAATAGGCTGTAATCATTGTAACACACAACAAGCGACTTTCAACCCATGACTATTTTCCATTTTAGCATATGAAAGTAAACTTTTACCCATTTAAGATGTTTCTAAATTTCTCACTAAGTTTTGTTTGTTTTCATTTCCTTTTGGAAGTAAATATTCAGCTATAACACGATTTGTAACAGAGCTTAAATATGAAAGAAAATTTCACAAAATCAGGGCAGACCAGATACAGGGTCTTAATTAACAGATTCCAGGAGGTAAATGCACTAGTTTAATCATAATGAACTTCTCAAATATGATGCCTTGCAGTGCTCTTGACTACACTATTAATCCTTCTCAGTTCTCATACTGAACTTGCCATTATGAGGGGTAAACCGTAACAGGCGTTCATTGGTTTAATGAATAAAGTCAAATCATTAAAAAAAAAAAAAAAAAAAAAAAAAAAAAAAAAAAAAAGGAGTAAGTAAACACGACAGTGCAACAAGAGAATATTTTTCCAGCCTATTTAAAGCGAAATTTAATCTCGACTCCTCAAATTCGATAATAACTAAGCATTTGTATTTGTAGTTATAGCAATGTTTCTATAAATGATCCCCGGCCAATACAATTGTACTAGTTGTGCAAAAAATTCATATCAAGCAAATAATATCATATTATTGCATTCCCATAGCACATACTCGTGCTAGCGCCATTCTTATATTATGGTTATGTTTGGCAACAACTTTTTTGAAGCGTTTAAGAGCGATAAGCGACAAGCGGTAAACATTATCTTGCTTGTTTGGCAACACCTCAACAAGCGTCTCAAACATGATTAACCGCTCCAATCTTAAATGCTTCCTGGAGAAGCAGCAAGCGACAAGCGACAAGTGGTAAACATTTACTTGTTTAACACTTTATAATTACAGTTAAAGCTACGTTACCAAACACGTTTTTACTGCTACTGCTTACCTGCTACTGCTTGTTGTTACTGCTACTGCTACGTGTCGCCAAACATAGCCTATATCATAAACATCAATTGCATGCAACTTTCAAAAATATGACCAAGATAACTTTCTAAACACGCTAAACAAAGACATCTCACAAAAATAAGTTTGTCACAATATAAAGGTACTTAGGGGGTATTTGTTCATATAGCGGGAAGGGCTTATTGCTTGTTTGGCTTTCGGCTTATGTTTCATAAGCTCAATTTTTAAGGTTTATTTTGAAACTTTTCGGCTTCTATAAGCTTATTATGACTATATAAGTTTCAAAATAAGCCACAAAAATAAGCTTATGAAACATAAACCGCCTTAAAATGCCAAACTCGTAGAAAGATAAACAACTGTTACACTATTAGATTTTTGCAACGTAACACTATTCCTAAAGTTCTTTAACAAACCAGCATAGACGATTAGACGGTGTATTATTGAAAGAATGTGAAATAGTAAATTATATACCTGTGATTGATTGATTGTAGCTTTTAACCGTAATTCTGAAGACACTCTGTTTGGAAGAATTTGCTAGAGGGTGAATAATTAGCCGTTTTTTTCCTTTCATTTTCTGTTTAATTCAATTTATAACTTTTGGTTTTTAATTTACGGCTTAATAACTTTTCATCTTCCGTTAATATAATCTGAAAAAGAAATCGTAATCTTATATTCTTTTAAAAAAAAAAATAGAAGGTACCACGCAATACGACGGCGGGTAGCCGGTGACTATTTTGTGACGAGTAAATGTTTTTTTGTTTTTCATTTTAAACCTTCTTTATCTAGCATATCTCAATATTCAAGGTTGTTTTTGTGTTATTGCATGTTTTTAACGAGGCTTTGATAACAGGTATTAGTTGAGCCAAGTAAAGTGAATTTATGTAGCTTGGTTTGGCAAGATTAAACAACAGTCATTGGACATTTGTGAAATTTGAAATTAGTAATATACGGATAATTTGAACTACTAAAACCGTGTAAAGAGTAAAAAGGCGATCAAAACCGAGTACACCACTTTTTTTTTTTTTTTTTTTTTTTAGCAAGAGTACGCCACATTAAAAACTAAATCTTTACTATATATAATAAAGGGAACCAAATTGTTTAAAGTTTAGAAAGTGAATAATATTGATTTACAAAACACCCTTATTCATCAATAAGCTTTAGTGCATAAAATTGGAAATTTGTTTTGCTTTAATGCATAAGTTGACTATGTTGTTAATTTGAAACAAGAATACTAATTTGAAACAAGATTTTGACAACCAAGTAAGCCGTTAGAAAATTTATTTGTTATGCACAGGTACAACCGTTTGCAAATTATATTTTAATCTTTTCATGTTTTATTTTGAACGTTATACGAAATACTTACCACAATATCGCATATCGTTAATTGTCTGTCGCTAGGAACCTCCGTTGCTATGCACGGGTACTCGTCTAGTTTTAGAAAAGAGGTCTATAGTTAGGAGAAGGGTTTTCTAAAGTTTGTTTTTACAACTTTAGTGAAGTTGGACATGTGTGAGCCATTAAATTTAATCTAATGGCTCAAATCAAAAGAACTTATTTGATTTGAGCCACTGGATCAAATCCAATGACTCACATCCCCCTAACTTCACTAAATTTGTAAAAACAAATTCACAAAAGTTGTAAAATCTTACTCATTTATAAAGAATGCATCATTTTGTCTAATAATTTTAAAGAGTACAAAATTTGATGCAAATATTTCAAATCCTTTAAGCTAATATATCGATATTACAATGATAATAAAAAATGTATGTTATGGTAATGAAAATTTAAGTTGCTTTAACTCAAAATAATAAATGTATTTTAATCATAATTAAGTTTATGTTGCAATTTTGAAATTTTAGTAAGTAATAAAAATGTTGATTATATTATCTAAAGTATAAAAATGAGAGGTGATTAGCCTTTAAAAAAAAAATGATAATAAAAATAAAATAAAAAATGAGAGGTGATCAAATTTGTGCATGTTGGAGTCGAGATAACAAACTTGACATCATTTTACATCAATTTTGTATAAATTACAATTTACATCTTTCGATCATCAAGGTATTTTAAGGCAATCAACGGATTCTCTGTTACGTCATTTAATATCTTTATGTTGTAGGAGATAATCCACACCCTTGTCAATAGTCAAGTTATGTATTTATTTTGATGTCGTAACTATTTTTCCTATAATTGATCATAAATAAATTTAATTTTAGGCTACCCGTCGCTGTAATGTGTGGTACCGACAGGTTTGTATTATCTAATGCCGGTAAGTTGTTTTTCTGTAGCGTTGTGATTGATTCAGTAGAACAAACTATTGTAGAAGTACCTTTAGATTTGCATCGTATATGTATTGTAACGTTTGTTAACAAATTGACCTTAGTTTTGTGATTTTTTTTTCTTCCCGCAATTTCAATGCAATTAAAGACACTATATTAAGCCTGGGAAAAAGAATGTAACCTTTACATTTTAAGTGCACAATAAACCTAATGCAACACCATTATCGTTATACAAATGTAAAACTATCAATCGAGGTCAGTCACCCTTTTTCGCGTATTTATTATTACAAGTAGCTTTTAGCAAAGTTGTGGTCATTCTGTTGTTTTTCTGTAGTTTTTCATTAGTTTTCTGTAATCAGTATATATTGAGGCAATGGGAAATGATGAGCATTAGGAGATTTTTACCCGATTTTAAACATTACTAGATGTACATGAAAAACTGCTGATAATCTTGGTTAAACTAAGTTTTTAACACAATAAAATGTCGCGGTCATATCCTGTCACAAACAAGATGGAGTGATAATACAACACTTCATTGATTGCAGCTCATCTTGCAAGGCAGTATGCCAGTATATCTTTCTAGCCTGTTTCCACCAAACCTGTATAGTATACTGATAAACATAACATGATCAGCAGTAGCATTGTGGTATATATATATATAGAGCGCTCTAGTATTCCTCATATATACTATAATGGCAAGGAAAAAAAAGAAAGAAGCTAATCGATTTATCCAGCACGACCATACAGAACATAATTCTTCAGTAAAAGTATCAACTTCATTAAGACATTACGACATAACCGCAACTTAAGATTCAATAGGCATACATGAAGTGAAAAGTATGCACTTAAGAAAGTTTGTGGACAAAATTAAGCTACCATAAGCCAAAGTGACAATCTAAACAACCACATTCACGCCTGATTTCCACCTGAACCTTCATCAATGACCCCTAACCGAAACAATCCATCCTCAACGAACCCATTTCCCATGATCTGGTCACCCTTCTTAACATAGCATCCCTCAGCATCAAAGCACAAGCTAAATCCCATCTCCTTAAGCTTTTTAGCGGATATGCAACACTTGACGATTGTAGGCATATGAAAAACTTTTTTAAGAGTCAAAACCTTCCCGGTAGTCAACTGAAGTTTCACTGTTCCATAACCAACCACAGCAACACGATTATCGTCTTCCAGAACCACCTCATGACCAGTCGCCGGTTGGTAGTCAACAAACATGTCCCTAGAGTTACAAACATGCCTTGTGCACCTAGCAAGCACATACCAACCTCGAGCCCTGGCTTTGGTCAACTCTGGGTGTTCGTTGCCAAACAAGCCTATTGTTTCATGATGCACTACTTTGGCAAGTGGGGGAGGTTCTTTCATCAAGTCCATTTTATATAAATTGTCACCCTTGTACCCTTTTTGAACGACCACATCACCCTGCTTAACGATATATTGCCCACCCCCAAAAGTAATGATGAATCCTGGATCATCAGCTTTGTCCGCGGTGAGCTCAAGGACCGACATACCAATCCCGGCCACATCATCATCATCACCTTTGTTCATTGGGTCGTAGTCAGCACCTGGATGTTCATTGGCAATCATTTTCCTAACAGGACGATCTCCCATTAAGCTCAACCGATACACTAGTCCATCCCCTACATCATACACTTTACCTATGACCTCTTGGCTCTTTGTAATGGCACCTACCCAACCCAGAAAAGAGATGATGTATCCAAGATCATCGAGTTTGGGGACAGATACATAGCATTTACTGATTTTGGGTATATGAAGAACATTCGAAAGAGTCAAAACCTTGTCCGTGTCGAATCGAATCACCACTGTACCAATCCCAGCTACATCCAAATGATCTTTGTTGTCCAATATCACCTCGTGATCTTTCATTGGGTTGTAGTCCACAAACATGTCCCTAGAGTAGCAAACATGCACCGAAGAACCACAATTCAAGTACCAGCCTTCAGCCTTCTTGTTGGATCGAGTCCCGAAGCCTATTATTTCCTTAAGCACCACTTTCATAGTATCAGATTTTTTGTCTTTGCATTCTCGAGCATAATGTCCTGTCTCCCCACAAACGTGACACTTCATTGTGTCCTGAAGCACCACTTCCTCAAAATCTGACTTTCTTTCTTTGCAGTCGCGAGCATAGTGTCCTGTTTCCCCACACACGTGACACTTCCCATTCCTCTTGGCCTTGGAAGCTTTGTTCGTGGAACGTGGCATGTTTGTTCAACCTGATTGTTACAAGATTACTATTTAATATGAAATTCTGCAACAAAAAATAGAAACTTGTACATGTAACACTGAATTAATCATGATCAATGAGAGTAAACAAGATAACAAAGATATCCACAATAAAATGTTTGCAAAAATCCGAACTTCATAAGAACCGCTAAAAAACTCCAAATCATCCTTTAAGCATGTGAGGTTATAAGCATTGTAATACAATACCTCATATTACGATTTTCCTTTTCAACGTGTTTTTAAAACTACGTATTTAGTGTGTTTCATTGTTTTCATATTTCTCCTTTCTGTTTTGTTTTGGTACAAACAGATTACCGTTTGACCATTTGTTATGATAAAAAAAACATCATATCACATAAGATTGAAGCAAGTAGATTGGTCATATTAGACTACAGCAAAACAAACACACTTTGAAGGGAAAATTATAAGTTTGAGCAGTATATAAATATCTGATTTCACATGATTTGCGTTAAAGGCTAAATAATTAAGGAAATCTCCTAATTTATGTTGAATAAAAAACAGACTTTGTACCATAAAACGACAAGTTTGCCCATATGTGCAAACCGCCCCATCTTTCTTGGGGTTTCAACTGCATACACACGCTTCATTAGCGAAAGGAATCGCGTAACAAATCACTCCAACTTCTCTAACCTATACGATCAACATTCCTTGCTCTTATGGCAAAATCCCAACCATACGACTCTATTAATGGCAAAATTTCATTTGATTGAAATAGTTAACATTTTTATAATCGAATGTGATTCAGTAAAAAGTATATGATATTATCCCTAAAAACCTTTGAACCTCGCTAAGCAACAGACCAACCTATATATTTCATCTCTCCACAATACATCACTCCACACTCTTACGGTTCCTCATGCAAAGCATGTTGAGATCTTGTCAATTTCACATGATACCACTATAGCTCCATGATCCCAATCCCACCGTACTCATGGTATGTATTCATATTCAATCAAATAATTAACACCTCACAGACACAAACGTTTGAAAGCACATGATGTACATTAGCTCTAAGAACCTTCTTATCTCGCTAAACGTACAAGAGACCTACAAATATACTTAAATACATTCATCAAACAGCTAAATGTACAACTTCCCAACTACAGTATTCGCAAAATGATCAGAATGTAAACTACAGGAACTTTTTCACAAATAGAGTATCAAACATGTATATATTAAGACAAATTTTTATTAATTATGACTATGTTTGGAGACGAGCTTTTTGGAGTGTTTAGAATAAAAGTAGCATCCTGTGTTTAGCTTTTACGACGTTTTACTCTTTACCAAATGCTTTTATAAAACGAACTAACTCCTACTGCTTGCTTATGAGTGCATAAGCCCAGTAGTTGTTTGTTTTATAAATCTTTTGGTACCAAATGATGTATGTTTAAAATGACGTAAAAATTAATCGCTAACTGCTTCTTTTATTAGCATTCAAAATAAGAGTGTTTAAACAAAATCCAAACACTAAACACAAAAAGCTTCTAAATGCTCCAAAAAGCTTGTGGCCAAACATAACCAACCAAATAGTTATTAAGAAAATGACATATTAGAAAGTTTGGTGGCTAATTTATAAAGTTTCAGATCTAGTGACTAAAGTTGAAAAGATCAAATCTATAGGGACTAAATAACAACTACACAATTTAAACAAAAGTTCAGGTCCATAATAAAATTACAATCAATCATTTATAACTTTTTTAGGCAATTTATTACACATATATCAAATTTGTCTTACACATCTAGACCAAAATCAAAGTATTTGAAAAATATTACAGTATAAATTTTGGTTTAAAACAGATGAGTGACCATGATGACGTCATCAGTAAACATAGAAAAAACAACTGTAGCTTGTGCTATATTTATTAAGTTAAAAATGAAAATGAACATATTATTGGAAGAAATGAAGTAAAGAATTGTACCTATCTGAATGCAGCAGCAGCAGATATTATAAACCCTAAGAGCTTGTTTGAAAATGTGATGGTATATGATGGTTTTATTTTGTGGGTGGGTGTTTACTGTTTAGGTGTCTTGTTTTATTACACTGGTTTTTACTTTTGGACAAATGTGGTAAATAATAATAATAATAATAATAATAACAATAATAATAAAAGGAAAAAAACAAAAAACAAAAAAAACACGTTACTCGGTCCCCAAAATGAATTACTAGTACAAAACTCCACACCAACCAAATATTAGTGACAGTATTCGCGTGTTGCATCTACGGGTACTATAAGATAAATGTTTTTGCTAAATCATGTATTATAATCTATTATTTTCTTTTTGACAATAAATAAATTTACGGATATTAAGAATTTTATATGACGTATCTTTTATATAATAAAACAAAACCCTTATTAGGAATTTTTCATTTCAAAAAAATTAATTCATTCCTTTTTTAGTAATAATTTTTTTAATTTGATTTTCTTTTTAGATTTTAAAAAATAACTAAACTTAATTATTTCCAAATTTGTCTAAAAAAATTCAAAAAAACGTTTTTGATAAAAAAATAAAAAAAAAAAAAAAAAACCTTAAAATACACATGGGCCTAAATGTAATTTTTTCATAGTTACAAGCAAATATGTAATTTAAAAAAAGAAACACGGGCTCCTTTTTCACCAGCACCACAAATTTGAAAAAAACACCAACAAAGTCAACCTCTAAAAACCAAAGCTTTGATACAACAAAACCTTCACTCGAAGATTATCTTCACAGTCTCTATCTTCTCAATCGATTGAACGTGTGCTTTGTGATTCATGGTATGATTTTTTTTCTTTTCCATCTATCAAATTTACTTCTTTAATTTGAAAAACCTAATGCTTTGAGTTGAATCAATGGATACCCTAATTTGATTTTTTTAAGTTAATTGATTCACTTAATCTGTTATTTCGATGTGCTTATTGTTATATTTTAGTTAATTACTAAGTTTTAATTCAATTTGAATATTGGTTTGTTGTATTGTTGTTAATTGAAAATTTATTGATGGTTGTGGCTTAAAGTTCACTCAAATTGACGAACTACTAGCATATACTAAAGACAGATAAACAAATACCAATTCGAGTGTGAGGTTGCTTTGAGTATTTGGAGGCTTGTTCGAGTATGGTGCGACTCTTCCATGCCTTTGTTCACTTCTAACTCTCATTGGAAAGATTGGTTGAATTCGTGGCCCGTTTGTAAAGAGAAGAAGCATCGTATGTTTATCATTATTGTGTCTACGCTATGGTTGATTTGGAGGTATCGCAACTGTGTCATATTTAGCTCTCATTCTTTGAGGAAATGTGACATCTTCGATAATATTCGTTTGTATTCTTTCTCATGGCTTAAGTTTAGAAGTCGTAAGATTAGTAGTTGGACTGATTGGTTAAAATCTCCTATGTATTTTCTAGCTCCTTGCTAGTCTTCTTTGGTTTTTTTCTAATAATATGCCGTTCAAAAAAAAAAGATAAACAAATACCAATTTAATCTTCATTAATGTTATCATATTTGAAACAAGAACAAATTTAACTGAATTGAGCATTGAGAGAGAAAGATTATTAGTAGTGACAATGTATTAGTGGGCACACATACGTACAAAAACATAATGAAAGACAGAGAAAGAACCTCGATTGTGGGATTAGTTTTGTTTAAGCTAATACATTATATTGGGATTAGTTTGGTGGTGGATTAGTTTACTTGGCTTAGTATAGAGAATCTTTTGTGCTTAAACAATTATACAATTGTTTCTTGTGATACATATAGTAGTTCAATATTTGGTGGTGACGTGGTGTAGTGCGTTACGGTTTCTCTTGTAAATGTTGAAAGATTAGGCTTTATAGAGTGGTCAACTGGATTTTGGTGGTGTAAATAAAGTCTGGAATGGAATATTTGAATACTGAATCGAATTTAGGGAAATTTTAAGTCGTTAATAGTGATTGGTAACTTTATGTAGTTTACATGTCATTAAGTGTTAATTGAATTGATCTAATTATGGGATATTTGGTATTTGCTTATTGAAAGATAAACAATTTGTTTTGTTAGTTAAATAAATCTGCTATAATTAAGCTGTTTAAAGTTGCTTTTTAATAAGTAATTTTATAGAAAAATCTTAGCCACATCACCTTTACCATAATATAATGATACATACTCGTGATTGTTTTTTTTTTTTTTTTTTTTTTTTTTGGGTAGACATACTCATGATTGTTGTCTTTATTGTTACCCATTTAGTATAGTGAATAGAGCTCTTTGATTTTTTTTAGTAATTTATGTCCTCCTTTTATAGGGACTGAATGCCATTAACTTGGGTGATAGTGTTTTTATGATATTTAAAGACGGATGTACTATTTTCAGATCACCTGCACAACAACATGATTTTAATTTCACATATCAACGGGAGAATGGGAGTAATAGTGATTTGCCAAGTTCTGGCCAGGTTTGTTAAGAACCATCCTGTCTGTTTGATATCTAACCATATATCTTCTTATTATGCTGCCAAATTACATTATAAACTCAATTTTAAATTTGGTAGAGGAAATAATAATGCAGGTATTTTCTATTCCTGTTGCTCCGGGAGATGTGACAGTAGTAGGGACCGATGGACTGTTTGATAATTTGTACAATAGTGATATAACTGCAATTGTGGTTCATGCGGTGAGAGTTTGTTTGGAGCTACAGGTGAGAGCTCAAAAGATAGCATCTTTGGCTCGGCAAAGGGCACTGGAAAAGGACCGGCAAATACCTTTATCAGTTGCAACTCAAGAAGCTATATTTCGTTACTACGGTGGGAAGCTTGATGATATTGCCGTTGGTATCCTATATCACCACTACCGAAGATGTAAGCCCCCTTTATCCATCTCTCTCTCACACACAAATGCATGTATGCACACATCAAATATAATAGTTGGATAACATGAATTTTCTATTTCTAAGACCAGCCTCTTTCTAAAATCTCATACTCCGTAATAGATGGGGTTATATTTTGTATGATTGATGAACATGGTTGTAAAAATACTAGTTGATCAACTTTTTAGATTCTCGACATTATTTATGACAATCTAATAGTCTATACTCTATAGGATAGTATGTTTTCGTCCAATTTTCGCTTATATGCCGGATATAGGATTTTTAATGAATTGAGTTACGTCTTTGGTTTCTACGCCCTCCTTTCTAGGGAAGATGCGAATTGGAGATATCATGCGATATTTGTAACATATATATTAATAGCGTTTGGATCAAAAGAAATCAGTCAGAATGGGTTGAAGGGATCAAAAGTCAGAAATATCAAATAGGGGGAAGTCGCATGAAACTATATTGCTCAAAATTGCTTGAAAAATGTCGTTATTCCCATAAACCTGCTGTTGTCATAGTGGGTAACGGGTCAAAACTGGAATTTTGTTTATATTTTATTGTAAAGATAACATACGTTGATGAAATTTTGTATGTTTGGAGATGTTATCAAGTTACAAATATGTTAGGGCTATGTTTATTAATTTATAGGTTGCATTTTTTGACACTGTCATTTTTCAAAATTGCCCATAAAAGGTTGTTATACTTAGTATACTGCTGCTGTCACAGTGGGAAATGGGTCAAAACTGGAGTTTTTATTTATTTATTTATTTTTTAAAGTTGACAGATTTTGATAAACGTTTGGTAGTTTAGGGAGTTTGTAAGTTACGAATATGTTGGTGCTATGTTTATATCGTTATTGGTTGAGTTTTGTCTCACATTGTTGTTCGAAATTGCTATTAGTTTGTGCACATTTTGCGACAAACTAATTAATAGTAATGGGAACTGGGAAGGTTAGCCTTTTACTTTTTCGTGGAAGCACTAAAAATTACTTTGTAATTATGATGGGGATGCTTATAAATATCTAATATTCCTAACAAGATCAAATTCAAATATGTTGGATATAAGTTTAATGATCCATTTTTAGATTTTTGTGATGGAAAGAAGGGCCATATCTTCAGCCATGTCCTAAGTCATTTTCACTTATTCCTTCAAGGTTAGATCCTCTATAAGATCTCAAGGTGAGTTTTAGCACTACTATGCACATTACAAGAAGATGTTAAGAACTTAACGCAAGTCTTACTCATTTTGCGTATTTCATATTAAACTGATTTTATTGCTTTTAATAGTGACCATTGTTGTGTTTCGATATTTGAATGACTCATTTTGTTTGATCTTTGAATGTAGGTCGTATATTGCACCATCATATTATAAAATGCTACATCCATGGAGGTCAGTTTTTTCCGTCGAACCTTAAAACTTAATGAATAACACACTTTATGGTTTTTCCCTTCAAATGTAAAAAGACTCCCATTAGTCACTGTAGGATTCTCATGTAAGTAGCTAATATTAATTTTAATCAACTACATATTTTTTGTGTGTTCTACAGGATTCTTCATTGTGAATAATTTTGTTAACATGTCACTGATGTGTCAAAACTTGAAAATTATCAAATTATCTCTTACACACAAGCAAATATATTCATTCATAGTGGGATGAAATTGAAAAGTAAAAATGGCTTCAATTTAATAATGGCTTCAATATTATTTTTTTAATAAAAAACGGCTTCAATTTAGTTTTGTATGTTTTGACTTTTGTACATTATTTCTCTTATGCATCTTTGCGATCTTAGTATACCTGGACAAACGAAATTCCGTACTAAATTTAATTGTCAAGTAAAATGATGCTTTATATGTTTTGAGCTTATCTGCTAATTACAATCTTTCAATTTTTCGTATGTGTGGCAAATAGATAGATGGCTCAACTGGTAGTTTATCTTTTATATATAATAAAATAAAACCTCAAGTGGAGACTTTTGTATTTCGAAAAAAAGAATGTTTTCTCCATTAAGGAATAACTAAATTATTATTAATTTTATTTTAAAGTTTTTTTTAATAAAAATAAGCTTAAATATTTCTTGATTTAACAATTTCTTTCATAAAATCGTTACATATATGAGATGGGAAAAAAAGTAAACAATACACATGTACCTCATAGCTCATATGTATTAGTTTTGGACCAAATTAAAAATTTAAAAGGAAAAGACGCTCCTCATCATATTTATTCATTATGCATCGTTATAAACAGTCCATCTTCATAATTTCTAAATTCACAAATACCAACTCCCTGTAGCCATAAAAACCTAATGCACTAAAAGAAACACAATCATTAATTGATCGAATTGTATATTTTGTGATATGAGGTATCTTACATTCATAGGGTTTTATGCTTTTTATTGATGACCATGTAGTCATGTACGTTAGTGATAATTATATCACATGGATTGTTTTTTTAACAAACATGTAACCTATCAATCGAAGATTTGCGTTAATAAAATTACGCTGACGATAGGAAGAAAATACATACGGATAGAGTTTTCATTATTATTCTTTATTGGTTTTAGTACAAATTGTTTCTCTTGGTTCTGAGATCGCCGATCAGGTTTTCAATCATTGGCAATACATCGAATTGAGTTGTTTTTATCTATAGGACATTAAAGTAAGTTGAATTACAAAAGGACATACATTCCCCTGCGTATTACAGTACATAATAATATAACTGTAAACAACTGATTAAGATCAACAAACCAAATTGTTACTTAGTAGGCATAAGCGTGAATCAATCCTGCATTTGAATTTTACCTTTTATACTTTCTCAATATTTTTTCACTCCGATATAGTGATTTGATTATTGTAGGCTAAGAGCATCTTGAGTTTAAGGGCGGGTGGTGGTAGCATATTCAAGGCATGATCCATGTACCATCCAATTTTAACAGCCATTAGTTGAAGGCATGTACCATGACATTTCTACTCTCATCACACTCATATTGCAATATGTCATATTTGATTTGAGGTCCAATGGATCATGCGGAGATCAAGGTTGAAAAATGATTTATCTTCAAGTACTTGTGGAAGCCGTAAGTATCTTAAATCGACTTCCATAGTTGAATCTGGGTCTTTTTGCTAAAGTTTTCAAGTATTTTTAGACAAAATGCATATACATTATGTCTTAGACCAATTGCATATAAATGATGCTATGAGGATTAGTGGCACTATAACAATTCGGGATGAAACAATAACTAAATAGATCGAAAAGTGACTCTTTGGGCGGGTTGGGTATGGGTCAATAGGTTGGAAAATGACTTGTGTAGAATTATTGGGCTTCAAAAAAAAAAAAAAAAAAAAAAAAAACCATAATTAAAAATCATAAATAAAAGAAAACAAATATTAAATTATTTGTTTCTTAATAAATAAAAATACTTTATTCAAAAAATTAGAAAAAATCTCGCGCGTGCGCGAGCATTATAACTAGTTTCAACTATTTAACTAATGACAATATTTTTCATTATACAATTGTGATAATAATATTTTAGTGAGCAATGTTTTTTCGTCATTTAAAATATCTATTTGATTTATATATAGCTAAGTTTTATGGATACGAGTGTTTAAAAAATCTGTGAAACCGACAAATCGAGCCTACCCACTCAACTGCAAAAGATGATAACTAGGAAATTGAATCCAAAAAAAAAAACATAAATCGGATAAACCCACTTATCGCGATTCGATTTCGGATTTTATTTTTAAATATCAGCGGTTACCCGAATTGAACTGTGTTTTATATACATGTAGTTTTAAACAAATTGATGCTGGATTAGAAATATGAACAGTAGAATAAAATATAGAGAAAAATATTTTGTGATTTTAGCTTTATTACTTGTCTTTCTTAAATTGTTGTTTTTGTGTTTGAATAGTTTGTATAATAGGTTTTATTATTTGTAGTTTTGACATTTAATGCATGAATTGTGTTTAAGTTAGTTATACAATATGCATGATAATTTGTACTAGTATTTCTTATGTAAAGGAGTTTTAATAAATGTATTAATTGTATTTATTGACCAATTAATTTATGTATGTAATTGTACAAAAGTTAATTACACATAATGCTTTATACCATGTATTACTTAAAATTAAGTTTAGGAGTAGAGTAAATATTTGTACCATAAGCTTAATAACATGTAACCCTTAAAATTGAGTTTTGTGCGTTTAATAGAGGAGGGAAGTGCCTTCCTCCTTAATATGTTGTATAAATTTCCACTCACTTAACTCTCTTTTGATTCGTCAAAATGCAAAGTCAACTTTTATACTGAAACATCCTAAAATAGAAACATTGACATTTAATATTGGGATTTTTTTGCAAACTGCTCCATCATCCATAACATTGAGTCTCCCTAAAATGAGTGTAAAAAATATGATGTATCCACAAATGATGTAGATTGGCGGGAACACCCTGACCCCGGGTGCTTTTTGGCACCAGCCATTATCCACCCCACAAGGAATAGCTCTGGGCAACTCTCCTGGCCTAGTGGGGCACCAACTGGAGTGAGCCGAGACTCTCGGACTCTTGAGCTCTTATCCACAAAGTCTCTCCAGTGAGCCCATAAGTTTTGCGGAGGTGGGTAACTATCTGGGAGCAAAGTGCCAGGGATGGGATTCCAACCCGAGTCTATTGACTCAAGAACGAAAGCCCCACCTACTGGACCAATGCCCCAGTGGTGTTAAAAATATGATGTATAGTCATACCATTTTATTTTACTTTATATGTCTAAAATTATAAAATGTTGAATGTATAATATTTGTTTTGTGGTTGAGAGATATGTGTGTATGTGAGAGTATGTGTAGGTGGAGTATGTGTAGGTTTTTTCGAACTTATTACACATGTTTGGTGATGATATTGGTGATGGAGTAAAAACTGATGTAACGTTAAGTTGACGGTGATAATGTTAGTCATTGTTACACCCAACCTAAACCCCCTTAATGCTTACCAACAAACGTACACCACATAAACACAAATATGACTCACATCACACTCACATATCGCACCTTTTCTTTGTATTGGGTTTGGTTGTCGGGATAACAAAATCATCATCAAAAACCACCTGTTACGCGGGGTGGTGATGTTAGTTGTTTTCTAACAAACGACATGTGGTCTTACTGAACCGCCCCAAATGGGGTACGGATGGTTAGCACTTGATACGTACGCTTTACTTATAATTCAAAATATAAGAACTTGACTAATTTGATTAAATTTATTCAAAATATAAGAAATTTTCCATTATTCTTTTATTATTATAAGTATTAGCATATTCAAACAGCATTCGAAGTATTAAATTTAAGGAACTTATAAAATACTTAACTTTAAACAAAAGCATAAGCCAAAAGTATCCTTAATTTCAAACACCCTCACAATGATAGGGTTTAATTATTATTTATTTCAAAGAGTTAATATAATAAGGAACTAATATTTTGTATAGCTAAAACAACGACCAGTCTCTCACGATATATCAAATGCTTTACGGTTTATTGGTGATGGGCAATGGTTTTCTAGGAATGCATGTGATTTATTACCATTGTGGTGTGAAAGAAAAGGGTGTGGTTTAAAAAGAGAGCGGGTGATCTGTTATAATTTTTATTTTTTATTTGGTTTATTTAGGTAGGTGATTAATTTTCTTCTTGTTTGATTCGAACATTTGACCTCCTTTTTGTAAGGCTGGTATTTTAAAGCCGAGACACCCATTGTGGTTATGTGTTATAACTTTATGTTAGAAAATAATTTGATAAGTAGGTTTGGAGAGCGAGCCCTTATGCGCAAGAGGTGGGATCAACCTCGACTGAGGTGGCGTGTAGCGTTACTTGATGTCCAACATTACTCTTTGTTTGACGTTAACCATTCAGTACGTATACAGATGTCGATCACCATGAGCAGGTGACACACATACTTTGTTTTTTCCTTTCGAACTTTTGATGTAAACAAAATTGTACATGGTACATATTTACAATGAAAAATATGATGACGGTCCAAAGAATATGTATGGATTTGTTGGCAACTTGTCATTTTTAAACGAGTAACAAAGCATAACGTCAACATGAGTTGTACGATTTAATTTCCATTTCCTTTTGCGTCTTCTTTGTTTCAAATATTATTTGTTCTATCTATGAAAAAATTTCAGTTACATGCAAGTATAGATGTGAGCACATATGTGTAATTGGAATGCTTTCACAATTTTGAAATGAGAGCATATGACAGCTTTCTAACGGTTTATATTTTCTGTTTCGTACTTTTTGTCATAGTTTTATAGTGAAAACAAAATTAAATTAATATAAAGAAATTAAGAGGGATTATTAGAATCAAATTAAGAGGTTTGAATATTCTAAGTTCAATTGTTACCAGTAATTACTATGCAAACCAAAAAAAAAAAGGTAGTACTCCGTACTAGTTACTCATGAAAATGGTCAAAATCAAGCCTCATCACCAATAGGCACACGTAAGCTAGGAAAAGGGAGAAGTTGCCAAAAGTTTGATAAACTTGGAAGATGTTATTTGCAAAGGTTCCTTCATTTACCCAATGTAGAATAGCCTCACACGCTATGTCATGTAAAGAACAAACATTGGAAATCACAAATAAGGCTTGCATAGATGACTATACAACCTCGAAAATTACAATCATTAACAATTTACTCCTTGAGCCAATGTTTAGTCATCTAGTATCATAAGCTAGCATGTGCAAAGAATCATGACAAAGACTCTAGGAATAACTAAGATGGCTTTTCAATTTTAGGCTTGTGACAATGGACCGTGAATTATCGGTTGTGAACTTCGGTCGACTGATTTTGAAATCGGTCGTGGCCAAATCGGTCGCCGGTGGAATCATTTGAATATCGTTCGCAATTTCGACCGAAGTGAAATGCACACACTTTTGTCCAAAAACCTTTTCAAAACCGGGTAAATTTATATAAATATAATTTCAGCTACTACAAACCTGTGGCCATGGATATAATTGAAGATGATTCGGTAAGAGATAGAAGCTACAAAACATTGAGGACAAAAACTATTTATTAAAAAACCTGGGATTAGGGATGGCAATGGGTCGGGTTTGGGTCGGGTTCTAGTGTACTCGTACCCGTTTATAATATCCAAACCCGTACCCGTGCCCGTGCCCCATTACCCGTTGGGTACCCGATTAATATTATCCATCGGTTTTTCGGGTTTTCCCACGGGTATCGGTTATCCCCAATTGAATATTATATGGACAAAATAACAGTATTAAGATTAAGTCACACTAAAATCCACCGACAAAACAAAGAAAAACACCCTAATATATTCAAAAAAATTTAAAAGTTAAAGAAAATGAATATCATATCAAACGATTTAATGCTTTTTAATAATTTATGTACAAAATAAAATGTGTTATGTAATAAAGATATTTGTATAAAAAATATAATTGAAGAAATTATGTATAATGTATGTATATTCTAGTTAATTATAATATCAATAAAGCGGGTATAGATTCGGGTAAATGAATACGGGTACGGGTACGGGTAATCGGGCGTGTATTACTAGAACCCGTCACCGAACCCGTACCCGGCTAAAAAATATTAACAATACCCAAACCCGCATCCAAACCCGCCAACCCGACCCAACCGGTTCAGGTTTCGGTTTTCCCCGTTGGTTTCGGGTGCTTTTGCCATCCCTACCTGGGATCTTTAACTTTGATGAAGAAAGATATGGGCCATGGACATAGATGAAGATGAGGTAGGTGGCAGAATAAACCAAAAATGTGAAATGGAAAAATATAGTTCAGATAAATATCATTGTTATATATATTTTTGTGTTCAATCGAATTCTTCAAAATAAATTGTATATGATCAAATTAAATGTAATGTTTGTGTTAAAATTAAATGTTTGTGTTAAAAAATGTTTTTTTTTTTTTTTTTTTTTTTTTTTTTTTTTTAAAGAAAAAAAAAAGTAAAATGATGCAATATGGGTTGCCACTGTGATGAGAAAGGTGAATATGGGTTGAAGAGAAAGAAAGCTGAGGTGGCAGCCCGAAAGATGATGCGTCACCACTGTCACAAGCCTTATAATTAAGTATTTAATTTGGTGATCAATGGAAAGCAAGTGACCAACAACATGGAGAGTTTGTACAATTGTGGGGTTGGTTTTCACCAAGCAACCCCAAAAGCAAGGCGCCTCTCCTCTAGCTCTCTCTAATGCAACGCGTCACTTGATGATTTTTTTCAAAACTCGGTTGGTGATGCAAACAAAACAATTGTGGGGTTGCTTTTGTGATTTTTGAAGGTTTGGGAGTAAAATATGAGAGTTATGGGGTTGATTTTGTGGGGTTGATTTTGTAGTCACCACTAGCTAATTGTGGTTGGAGTTGTGGAGAGAGGAAGCTGATGTGGCGCTAACGTGACGGGGTTACTTCTGTGAAAATGGTGTTGCGAGTCTTATGGCCAGCCAAAAAGAGCAAAAACAAACGTAAGAATGAGAATATATCCTAGCACGGAATTCATAAAATTTTGGAAATAAATGGAAAGGTTCCAAGTTCCATGGTCGGTAAGATCGCGAGAAAGTACCATGTAGACATTATTTTAGTCCTAGAAACTTAAGTCATAGATGTGAAAGGAAATTAGAAATCGCAGTGACATAATATCTTTAAAGTGAGTCTCAGCTCTACTAAAACTATCCTTCCAAATTATTAAGATTTCATGCTATCATAGAAGAAGAGTTCAAAGGAAAACACCAAACAACATACTAACTAGCATGCCATGATCTGAAATATCACTGTTCGGATCCCTCATTCATATCTTGGCATTCATCCACAACACTCAACCGAAGCAATCCACCTTCATCGTATGCTGTTCCCACGACCTCATCACCATTCTTAAGCACACCATCCGCGACAGACATGGTGGTTACCAAATTGCTCTTACCAAGTTTGCTTAAGGATAAGACACACTTGATATGAAACACATTTCTAAGAGTCCAAACCTTGCCAGTGGCCAACCGAAGCTTCACCGTACCTACCCCCGCAACTTCAGCACGCCTATTGAACTCCAACTTCACCTCATGGCCATTCAACGGGTGGTAGTCCACAAACATGTCCCTCGAGTTACAGACATGAACCGTGCATCTGTTAGACAAGACCCACCCGCGAGCCCTTGCTTTGGTCAACTCTGGGCTCTCACCGGCAACCAACAAACTTATTGTTTCATCGTGCACCACTTTCACACCTGAGTTTTCTTCCAAGACACTCAACCGATACAATCCATCCTCCTGGTACCCTTTTCCAATGACATTGGGACCCTTATTGATGGCACATTTCTCACCCCCAAAAGACACACCGAATCCGATATCAGTAAGTTTGCCGACAGATATGAGACACTTGGTGATTGTGGGAATATGGAAAACATTTTCAAGAGTCAAAACCTTGCCTGTGGTCAATGGAAGCATCACTGTTCCAAACCCCACCACATCAACTTGTCTGTTGTTGTCCAAAATCACCTCATGACCAGTCACTGGTTCGTAATCAACAAACATGTCCCTTGAGTTACAAACATGAACCGTGCTTCTAGTAGCCAAGTACCACCCTCGAGCCCTAGCCTGGGTTAACTCTTGGTCCTCGTTGCAATCCAACAAGCCTATTGTTTCCTTGTGCACTACCCTTTCGGTGTCGGCATGTGTCATGTTGATTCCTAAGATTACATCAGAAACATAACAGCATAAAATTTAACAAGACATACAAAAATCAAATTTTTGCATAACAAAATGCATACAAAAAGTCAAAACATTTTGAGATGCAATAACTTGTCGTAATTTTTTCCTTTGCTATCAAACAAGATGCCTGTTGCATGATAATCCTTTAATTGTACCAATAAAACAGGAAAGAAGGCTATAAGCATTGTAACACACAACAAGCGACTTTCAACCCATGACTAAGTAAATTTTTACCCATTTAAAATGTTTCCAAAATTTTCACTGAGTTTTGTTTGTTTTCATTCCCTTTTTGAAGTAAAAACCTGATAGTTAGTGGTATAATACTATAATCAG
This sequence comes from Artemisia argyi, assembly GCA_030686995.1. Classification (NCBI taxonomy): domain Eukaryota; kingdom Viridiplantae; phylum Streptophyta; class Magnoliopsida; order Asterales; family Asteraceae; genus Artemisia; species Artemisia argyi. The sequence continues at coordinate 630,493 of JARVZY010012438.1, forward strand.
TTATCAGTCCACTATACATGACAGATATTATCACTTGTAAAATAATAAAATTTTCTAAACAGAAAATATTCAGATTTAACATGATTTGTAAGAGATTTAAATTAAAAACAAAAAAAAAAAAAAAAAAAAAAAAAAAAAAAAAAAAAAAAAAAAAAACCTTACAAAATCAGGGCAAACCAGATACAGTGTCTTAATTAACAGATTCCATGCGGTAAAATATGATGCCTTGCAGTGCTCTAGTCCTCTAGGCTACACTATTAATCCTTTCTCATACTGAACTTACCATTACTAGGGGTAAACCTTAGCGAAATTTAATCTCGAGTCCTCAAATTCTTCCAGCCTATTTAAAGCAAAATTTAATCTCGACTCCTCAAATTTTCCAGCCTATTTAAAGCGAAATTTAATCTCGACTCTTCAAATTCGATAATAACTAAGTATTTGTATTTGTAGTTATAGCAATGCTTGCTTCTAAATATGATCCCCAATCCAATTGTAGTTCTTGTGCCAAAAAAATCATATCAACCAAATAATATCATATAATTGCATGCAACCTTAAAAAATATCACCAAGATAACTTTCTAAGGTACTTAGGGGGTGTTTGTTTAAGCTTATATAGCGGGCTTATTGCTTGTGTGGGTTTTGGCTTGTGTTTCATAACTCATAAGCTCAACATTTATGACTTATTTCAAAACTTTTCGTTTTATATAAGCTTATCAGTTATCACACAAAAGTAAGCTTATGAAACATAAGGCCAAAACCAATAAGCCATATATGCTTAAACAAAGGGAAAATTGTCCAAATATACATTCAACTTGCCACCTTTTACTATTGTATACACGTAACTTTTTTTTTCCTATTAAATACACATACTTGACTAATCAACGTTATTGTATCAATAAATACCCTTTTTGATGACGTGGCATGTATTAACCTCCCTAATTACATATACTATCACCCAAGACCCGTTTTTTTTTTACTTATGGGTCATTTTTGACAATTGTTAAAACTTTTGGGGGGTAATGTCACCCTATCTTTTTAATAACACCACACCCCATTTTCCCTCTTCCCCCATCTAAACCCAAACGGTACCAAAACAATAATTGAGGAACCCTAAAAATGAGCACTTCTAGTTCAGCCCAATCCCGTTTAATTGGAGGAAAGATTGAGTTTTTTTGCAACTGCAATCGACAATTAAGGGTACAAACATCATCTTCAAGGGCGAATCCACGAAAGAGGTATGTCAAATGTGACCTTTTTCGTGTGTACGAGTTTCTTGATGATGACCTTCCATGTCAATATTACAAAGACATGGTATACGGGTTCTTGCAAAGGCAAAGAGGAATGGATAATGGACCAATGATTGAGTCATTGGCGTTGGAGAAGTCAAGGTTGGAAGAAGAGTTGAAGGTCACAAAGTCAAGGTTGGGAGATGATTTGAAGGCTGCAAAGGCCAAGTTGGAATTGTATGACAAGTTGTTTATGGTAATGTTGGGATGTTTGTGTGTAATATCTGTTGGGATAGGTATGTCACTAGGCAAGTAGTCTAATCTTTGTTTGGGTTTGTTCATGTTAGGTTTATGATCCATGTAATGTAATGGTTTCACATGTTGAATGCTAACTAAGTTTATTAAATATTTGCTTGTATTTCCTATGTGAATTTTTCCTATGATAACTAAGGTGTTGGTTAACAGTCAAAGTTTGTTGGAAATTTGAGAAAAGCATTTAACTGATTCATGGTAGGGCTACAATGGTTTTATTGTAGGATGGTTACCTAAACCATTCCTCATACATACATATATTGTAACCAAATAACATAAGGTTCATGACCTAAGCTCTTACTTTGTCCCTTTTCCTTTTGGTTCTTTGGGAACCCATGCTTTGATACCACGATCTATCCATGTTGCTGGTGCTGGCAGCCCTAGGACTTTCTTCCTTGCAACAAAGGCCAACTTAGCTTCCTTTTTGTCAATCACAGTTGTAGTGCTTTCAACCCTTTTAGAAGTTACTTTGTAAGGATTTGGTTCTTTAGGAAAGTAATCCGACCATCCACTGGATAGACCACTGTCTGAAGAAAAGGCATATGAAGGTGCATCACATGATTTTGCCTCAGAGCTGTCACTTGAAATGTTGATGATTTCTGCCAGTAAATGGTAAGAAGAAACATTGTAAAGGACAGTTAGTAGTTTGGCAAATGAAGATGTAAGATAAGAGTAAAGAACATGGAAGAATATCTTTTCCTTTGTTTGAAGCCATTTGTTGAATGTTATTAGCTTTTGATGGATGTTGGTATGTTATATACTGCTAGTGGTTGGCGTTTTAATTGCAAGTTACATTGTAAAGATCACAAGTATTAATGATCACAAGTTACATAGTGAAGATTCCATTGAATGCTATTAACTTTTGCAGTTTGACCCAAATTGTGTTGTACCATCAAAAGTCAAGTCCCATATCATAGGCCTGTATCATAGCTTGTTGGTATAGCTTAAGTTTTGTTGCAATGTACAAACAATATGGTAGAAAAATGACCATCAAATGCACAGATGAAAGACTACATAAAATATTGCATATTTCATTGCATTTAAGAGTTGAACAATGACCATCAAATGTGCCCTGTGTGATGTACAAAATGGGCTAATTTTTTATGGTCATTTCATCAACTAAACATGTTGCTGCAACATATTAGTGGTTATAGTTAGTCATATTACAGACCCATAATTAGTTACTAAGAGTTTACATCAGTTTGCCCTCAAAAGATGTACAAAATGGGCACATGAAACTTTCTTTGTTCAAACATCATCTACATCCAGTGCAGCCTGAGGAGTACTGCCCTGGCCATGGATCTTTCTAGCCAACTTGTTCTTCATGATTCTTTCACTTGGCCTCCTTAATCTTACCTGTACAACTGGAGCTTGCATCTGAAATTGTTGTTCCTCTTGTGGTTCTTCAGGTTCAACAATTTGAGGTTGAGATTCTTCTAACTGCATAATTTCAACTTGAGTACCAGTCAACTCAATCTCAACTTCTTGTTGCCCTTCTGCTTCTTGGACTTCAGGTTCTACAACTTGAGGTTGGGCTTCATCTTCATCAGCCATTGGACCTGCTTCTTGGACTTCTGGCTCACTAAACCATCTTGCAAAAGTTGATGTACAAGATCTTTTTAAGTTATTCCTAAGTGAACCACCACTTGCACCTGTTGCCTTATTTGACCCACTTGCACCTGTTGCCCTATTTGACCCACTTGTGGCACATGTCTTCTTTGTTGGCACACTTTTTGCACCTCTCTTCTTTTTGGGCCCACTTTTTGCACCTCTCTTCTGTTTTAAACATAGGTGGAACATAGCTCTCAGGTGTCTTGTTTATGTATAATATCACCTTTGTTGCATGTACACAAGGAATACCTGATAACTGCCACATTCTACAGGTGCAAGTGGTTTTTGGTTCATCAACTGTGAATGCTTGACTCCCTGATCTCTCCTCAAAGACATTCCCACCAGCAGGTATAACATGCCAGAACCTATAATAATATGTTAGGATATTAGTGTCTATATGCAAACTGATTAATAAATTAAGTCAGACTAACAAGTACAACAAACATACCTTTGTTGGTCTTTCATCCATTCCAGTCTCTTTTGAATGTTGGGACAAACTCTAGCTTTCCACTTCTTGCTGATTACCCTCATTCTGTGCATCCTTTCTAGTACTAGTACTCTCATTGATTCTAGCATAGTTAGTAATGGCTTGTCCCTTACACTTAGAATAACACGATTAAAGCATTCACTGAACCCATTTTCAACTGCCTCACATCCTCTACCTACTTCAAAAAAGGCTCTTGACCAAGTTTTTGGATTCTTGTCCATAAGAAACTGATGAGCTTTTGGATTTGCCTTTTTTATCTTGTCCATGATCTTGTTGAAGAGTTGTGGATATGAGGCTTTAGATGCAGCCCAAAACAGATCCCTAAACTCCAAACCAGTGAATTGTTTCCTAAAGCCTTCATAAATATGTCTTGCACATTGCCTGTGTTCAGCATATGGCATAACATCCTTGACAGCTTCAATAAGACCCTTCACCAAAGCATAAACACAGTGTTATAATATATATATAGACACATACATATAAGATTAACACATTAAAAAATAAAGTGTGGATACAAGCATACCTTATGTTGGTATGACATAAGAGTTAGACCCTGTCCTTTTATGCAGTCCAAGTCTCCTTCAAGCAATTTCAAAAACCAGCTCCAATTGTCCTTGTTTTCAACATTCACCACTGCCCAAGCCACTGGGTAAATGTGGTTGTTACCATCTCTTCCAATAGCAGTAAGAATTTCACCCTGGTTTGGCTTTTTCAGGAAACAACCATCTAAGGCAATTACTCTCCTACAACCAGCCTTCCAACCATTTACTAGACCAGCAAAACAAACATAAAACCTATCAAAGTATGTTTTCCCACCAGGATTGTTAGTGACTCCTAATTTCACAGTGGACCCAGGATTGGAATCTAATATTGCTCTTCCATAAGACCTAAGCAGGGCATAATGTTCATCAACTGATTTTTCATACTCTATCAATGCAAACCTCTTGGCATTAGTACACTGATTTGGAGATACCTTACACTTATATTTCCTCATCACTAGGTCAGCTATGGCAGACAACTTAATCTCAGGATTAGCCCTAATCTTATCACCAAATACTGTACCTATCCACCTAAAGTTCACTAAAGACCCAAACTCAAAGTTCCTAACACATGTATGTTCATCATTTAGGCTAATTACTTGAAAAGTTTTCTCTTTAGTCATCCACCTAGCATAGCATCTCCAGGGACATGAAGGTAACTCAGATTCGTTAACACAAGGATACCTTTTATTCTTCCTTTGTTTACCTAGTTTAGGATCAACCAACTTTGGTTTTCTCTGCCCACATTTTGCAATAACATACTTACTTGCACTCCTTTCAAACCAAATTGAAAAGCCGTTAGCCAATGCATAGAATGTTAGACCCTGTTTAAACTTCTCAACATTCGAATACTTTTCACCAACCTGCATTTCAAACAAAGCAACATTTATAAGCAACATTTATAAGCAACATTTATAAACAACATTCAAACACAACATACCTTTGGATGTCTAAGTCTCCAGTGGGTACTTTCATCATAAACCGGATACCTGTCAACATGTGTTTCCACACAAATGAATGGATCATGCTGAATTCCATTCTCATCTGGTGATTGAAGCCTTCTAATTAGATTGGCCATGAATACATCATGTTCTATGAAAGTCTCACTTCTATGAGTAACAGTGTTTTGAACAGGTGTAATGTTTCCATCATTTCTGGCATAGACTCAGGTTCCTTTTCTCTAATAGCTTTGATCCTCTTTCTTAGTTCAATCAACTCCTCTTCACCAGGGCTGAGATAGTCAATTGACTTTTCTGAATCATAGTAAGATTCAAAATCAGAATCAGAATCATACTCACTCTCTTCTTCAGCTACTGTAACCTTCTCTTTGCCCTTATCAACATTAAGATTCCTAGCCACATCATCATCTACACTACTCCTAGCCACATCACCATCTACACTAGTCCTAGCCACATCACCATCTGCACTAGTCCCAACCATATCACTAACTCCACTACTTCTAGTATACTCACCATCTGAGCTTCTAGGATAATGAGAACATGAACCCTCAAACTCAACCTCCATCTCAGCCCAATTAACCATCTCATCTTCTGAAAATTCATTGCAATACCTCTTTCTAGGAGTACCTTTTGCTTTATAAAGAGACTCAACCATCTCATCTGCTTTACACTCATACTTTGACATATCCATACCTAAGTGATCAAGATAAAGCTCTAACCTACCATACAATTCAGCAATATCAAACATCATAGCTACTTCCTTATCATCACTTACTCTAATTAACCCTTTCTCTAATTCAACAGTAGGAACTTTGTAATACAAGACGTTAAAGTAATTACCACATTTTTCCTCCAAGAATTCAGCAAACTTTTCATATGGCATCCTCTCAACAACCATATTTAGAATAACACCATCTTCATACCTTAAGGGTAAATGTGCAAAATAGCCATCATTCCAAACATCAAATTGGTGCAAATTCGTACCAGGTATCATTCTGTTACACAATTGACAAGTATAACGAATTAGGGTTTCTGGAATATGAACAAATTAAAGATAAAACCAACTTAATATAGTAAAACATACATGATATATCACAACACACATCAACGTTCAACTATGATTAATTTATTTCTTGACTGAAATTAGGGTTCGTGAAATTAGGGGTAAATGGATAATTGGGGGTATATATATGGGTGGTGGTAAATGTTTAGTAGTTTAGAAAGTGTTTGGTTACCCCCCAATAGTTTTAACAATTGTCAAATATGACCCATAAGTATAAAAAACGGGTGTTGGATGATATTATATGTAATTAGTGAGGGTAATACATGCCACGTCATCAAAAAAGGTATTTATTGATACAATAACGTTGATTAGTCAAGTATGTGTATTTAATAGGAAAAAAAAAAGTTACGTGTATACAATAGTAAAATGTGGCACGTTGAATGTATATTTAGACAATTTTCCCTTAAACAAACACCCCCGTTAAATTGCCAAACTCGTAGAAACATAAACAGTTTCATCTTTACAGTTGAAAATTTTTGTGCACCTGCCCCTTTAAAACTTGTTTCCGCCACTACTTAGATAAGATTTTTGCAACTTAAGATTATAGTCCTATTATTCTTAGAAAAATGCAATATAAAGTTATGATTTGATTAACACTAAACCAGCATAAACGGTGCATGACCTCTGATCATCAACACTATAACTAATTAAAAATGTAGTAACAAATTTTGAAAGAATGTGAAGTAGTAAATTATATACAGTACCTGTGATTGATTGATTGTAGCTTTGAACCGTAATTCAGGTAGAAACTCTGTTTGGAAGAATTTCCTAGAGGGTTATGGTGGTTATATAGTGAGTTGTGGGTGAATAATGTGGGGTGGTTTAAATTAACCGTTTTTTTTTTCTTTCATTTTTGTTAATTCCATTTATAACTTTGATTTTACATTTATGCAAATTTAAGGCTTAATAACTTTTCATCTTCCGTTAATATTATCTGCAAAACAAATCATAATCATCATAATTTTTTAACATAAATAAATAGAGTAGTATTTTAAAAATTAAATTGTCTTCGCCTGAGGAGGTAAAAACATGACACATCTATTTACGCATACTAGAAAGGTACCAGCGCGTTGAAGCGGCGGATACCCTAAAATTAAATTTTTCGGTTAATCATGTATTTTAGTTTATTATGTTCTTTTTGACAATAAATTTACGGATATCAAGAATTTCGTTTAGGCCGTGCCCGTTCGAGCTCGAGCCTGTTTGGCCTACACCCGTTCGGGCTCAAACCCATTTGCCCCGTTGCCCTTTCGGGCTTGAATATTTGTATAATGTGTTTAGGGATAATTACCAAAATAGATCGTTGACTTTTTGACTAGTCACTTTTTAGACTTTGAAATTTCACTTTCCAAAATTATATCGGGCAACAAAAAAATTGAGCAACTCAATAAGAGTTTGACACGTGTCCAATATTTAATTATTAAAGTACAAAAATTAGAATGTATTTGTAAGGTATGTGTAAGTGTTGTGTAAGGTATTTTAAGGTTTTTTACATGGGCAACTACCTATATATTGGGCGACTTGTATTGGGCAACTGTTTTTTTTTTTGTACTTTCACCACTTTTAACAATCATATGGTACAAAGATTAAGTTGATCATTTAGCTTTAATGATACTTAACGTTTATAAAACAAATTAATACAGTCCTAAACACTTCAAAGCACACTATATATATATACTATATACCCTATCAATCTCATAGCTTCTTTAACCATCACCACCACCACCAGCAAGCATATTTGAATACCACTTGACCTCTCCACCACCACCACCGTATCTGAATACCACCTGACTGCACCACCATCCGCCATTTCCGTCTCTGCTGAATGTTTCTCTCGCCTCCACTCTGTCGCTCTAAGGTTGTTGCTTCCTCCAGTCTTATCTTTAGTGAAACTAGGTTGTTGTAGGATGTAATATGTAAAAGCATACATAAACAATTTGTTATTTTTTAATGTTTATGAACAAAACATTTTTACAACAATAAACAATGAATGATTATCTAGTTTCAATTCATCAGTGTTGTTTGAATATGATGCTTTTTTTTTTTTAACAAACAGAAGCATGTAATCAGCAGGTTGACTTTCGAAAGTAAAAATGCAATTGGAATAACAAAATTTGACTATTAAAGTCAACACATTTTTCTTTGATTGCCTTTGTCCCACCTAGAAATGTTGTTGATTAAACTTTGAAGTTCATTGCTACTTACTTTCTAGTTTGACAAATTTAATGAAACAGAACATAAACATTTGAATTCAAATTCGATAAAAAAGAACACAAAAATAAAGATTTCATTGAAAATAAAATAAACATTACATTAAACAATTAACAATGAAACTTTTGACATTTTTCGAGATCAAATGACAAATGTAGGTTGTCATAACCCAAATACTCATCATCTGATGAGTCTTCCTCTTCCTGATCCGGCATGTTTTTGCTTTTTCTGTTTGCCAACATATTCTTCCAAGTGTATTTACACTTGGTTGGTTTTTCTTTTGCAGCTTTTTCTCTTTTTTCAAATTGTATCAAATTTTTTTTCCAGAAATTTAAACTTTTCTTTCATATACCAATCCACCGCTTCTTCAAATGTTCCCTCTTCCTCTATTTCTTCTTCTTCAGCTTCTTCTTTTTCAAGTATGAAAGCTTTTTCTTGAAAAACAGATTGTTGCATTGCTCCTACCTTTTCTTGTTTCTCTTGCACATTAATTTTTGAGCTTTATGCCATTTTTGATATTGTATACCTTTAAGTTTTTTTGAATGATTTTGTTGCTTACAAATGTTCCAATTTATAACCATTGCTTTAGGCAACTGAACGGTTTCTTTGGAAAAGACACACGTCTTAATACTTTTGCGTTGAACGTTGTATACTACTACATTTTGATAATGCCAATGGAACGTAGGTTATACGGACATTTATTACATAGTATTCCAAAACTTCATTTATCACTTATCACTTATAACTTATTAAACTAACAACTATTTACTCAACAAAGAAACACGCACCCTCATCCTAATTCGTCACAACAATAAACCTATATTTTCAAGTTAAGTCATTGAATGGCAGCTTCTTGTTCAAAAAATAATGATTTTAGTAAGATGGTGGTTAACGATGCTATGGTTGACTATGTCTTGAGTAAATATGGCACTAAATGGTATGATGGCGAGGAAATGGCTGAGGTGATTCTAGAAGACTTGTGCCAAAGGGAGAACAATCGACGTGATGTTGCTAATGGTTAGTGTATACCTTTCTTTCTTTTTATGATTATTTTTAGTTTAATTGTATGTGTTTATTAATTGTCTACACTTCATATTTGTGCACCTGTTGAAGCGCTTGGCAAGAGGGTATCAAACCTTGAATCACTTGGCAAGAGGGTGTCAAAGCTTGAAGTAATGTATGGTAGTCTCAAGGAGGTCAAAGAGGAAAAATTGGCAATGGAGGCAAAGGCTATAGCAAAACTTGATGCTATTTTTGGAAGGCCCAAGGAGGCACAGGAACCACCCAAACAAAATGAGGTAATAGTTATTGATTCTGATTCTGACACCAGCCTTGAGTTTTATGAGGATACACTAAAAAAACCTTCAGCTTCTTTGGTGAACAAAAGACCTCCTAAAACATGGGCAAAGAAAATTCCAATAAGTTCTTTTTCTAAAAAAAAGGTTCCCGTTTTAAAAATATTCCATCAAGTCTTGACTCAATTGATGATTCAAGTTCTTCTGATGAGAGTTATGATGCAAAAGGCCATGTTCAACTCAAGAAGAGACGCATGTCTAAGGTTTCAGCTCCAAGACCACCAAGAATAACGAATTGCGTTCTAGGCCTTCCAGCTGGTCAGAAAAGTTTGGGGACAAAATTTGTTATATATTTTTAATTCTAGTTGTTGATGTTTTGAGACAATATATTGTGTATCTTTAATTATAATGTCCTATATTTGCAATATTTGTCATTAGTATTGATAATTAGTAATGTCTTATATGATATATATGATCATTGGTAAATGTACTATGTTTGCATACTTTGTTGGGTATATCAGAAATGTGGCCATGATAGTTAACAAAGAACATGTTCAAATACACTTGATTTCCACCTCATTTGAAGAAAAACTAAGCTAATATAGATGGTAACATATACTTTGGTAAATCATGACTTACTTAAATCAGTAGCATGTATAAAGTTTCATCTTTTGAACATTCTCAAGACTAACAAATGAAACCCATGTATAAAGTTTCATCGTTTGACTATTAAAGTCAAGATAAACGAAAAAAATCCTAAACTACCCATGGCCAACTTGTACTTGTGAGCTACTTTTGTATAGTTATGCCAAGTGTCATGCAGTTATTGGGCAAGGGTATGTTTGGGCAACTTTTATAGGTTTTGGGCAACTCTGATCAATTTCAACAATTTTTTTTCATTGGGAACTGTGACTTAACTAAATACTGTTCCAATTTGGTTCCTACACTATTTTTTGGGCAACTTTTTAGTTTATTGCGTATTTAAGAATGCTTGATCTACTTCATTTCCAAAAATATTCTTCTACAACACTCTTCTTGGATACGCAACTACATTTCCAAATACATGGCGTCTACGATACCAATTTACGATCAAATCGCAAATGACATTGGTTCTAGGCGTATTGATATGGTCCTCCATACTATTTTTGCTAGGGAGAGAGACGCCAACAATGGTGATGAGAAAGATTATGGGAGGATGATCGAGGAAATAGAGGTACGTGTTAAGCACAGGCATGCTATCTTACTGGAGCTTGAAAAGTTTGGGAACTATGCTGTGGTGAATGAACCCTTGGTCCGTCTTAAGGTATCGAAGCAGGAGGATTTGGAAGAAATTGAGTACTTGACTAAAAGGCGACAGGCAAGTCTTCGCCGTGCTGGTGATAAGTCAAGGATCATGAAGAAGTTAATGCAGTTTAAATATTAACTTTCTTACTGTTTGGCCCAGTTGTGAACAACCATTTTTTTCAAGGTAAATCGTCTTTTGTGGTGGTATTTTGGTTATAAAAGTAATGGAAAGCAAGTTTGGTACTGGGTTATGATGTATTTTGTTTATGGTACGTGTTTAGATAGTTATGTTGATGTATGATGGTGTTTAGTCCTTCTATCAGGTCTGAAATGGATGTATTTTCAAAACGATATTAATGAATAATTAGTTATTATGTTATTTGTTTAAATGATTTTGTTGTTTAATTTTTACTAGTAATAGTTGAGGTGTTATCCAAATAACAAGGTCCATTAATATGTGTATTAGCCTATTTTAACCCAAAAACAGAGTTGTTCATGTATTATGCAAGAAAGAGTTGACTTTTGATTGTCAAATGTTGTTTTAACGAGGAGTTACACAAGTAAGCTGCTATACACATCTCTTAAAACATCTGTAAGTAACTATATACAACATATCTGGATCATAAAATCTTTAAGCATTGTGTCTGATTGTGCTGATAATGTTTATACTTCATATGGGTTTGACAACCACTATGATTTGTTAACATGGTTTTGTGTGACACATAAATACCTCAAGAAATTAAACAAGAATGTTACATTCAAACATAAATACCATTCATTATTTAACTGGGTAATTGCAGAGCAGTTCCATTAAACCATCAAACAACATCAAAATAAAAGACCACCAAACCAAACCAAAGTACCTACACGACTGACAATCACAAAAGAACCTAAACAACCATTAACCTTTAGTCCTAATCATAGTTATTCAAGGTGGCAATGGCATGCTCCTTCCTGGATATAAGAGCACGAACTTCTTTTAGAATGGCCGCAAAGGACTCGAGCAAACGGACCTCCATCACTTGAACCTCACGAAGGGATTCATAGGTATCATCAGCAGCTTCTTCTTCATCAAAGTTAAGGTAAAAAAAACCTCATTCATTCTCGCTGAACGCTTGTCAATGCTGATACGGAGCTCATCGCGTCGCTCACCAAGCCACATGAGCATCGTTTCATTCATCGGAATTTCTTGAGAGAACAGGAACTTTATACATTTATGTAGTTCATCTGAACCACTCATCTCTTGAAGTTATTTCAGATTAGGTTTTTCAACCATTTTTTTGATGATTCTCTGGTTATGGTAAAGTAAGCTAGGTTTTGTGTTGTGTATAACACCTATAAGAAAGGCATGAAACCATAGAATGAGCAACTCCAATTATATAAAATACAAAAAATTACTAGTAGTAAACAAGTGGTAAACGTAATCATTGCAAAAATTAAACCGGCAATAAATTGTTACATAATGGTTGTCTTCCCAGGCAGACTTTTTTGGTCTAATTCATGTCAATCAAATCAATATTTACTAGTTATAATTAATGTGAAACTGAACCCAATCACTATTTTTTTTGTATTTCAGAACTTGCAAAACGCTGTTTTATAACAATGTGAAGCTTACAAAAATTATAAACACTAGTATGTTACATTTGTATTTGTTGGTATTTTCTTTTGTTAATGTTGGTTTGCTTTTATGGGTTTCATTATGTATAGTTCAAACTCTGATGGTTTAGTTGTAGATTTAATCTAGCATTAAGTAACTTTGAGTTTTGTAGTTTGACTTTTAATTTTACCACTTACTGACAAAATCCTACAGTAGCCGTGGGCAACTTGTACTTTTGACCAACTTGTGTATACTTATGACAAGTGTCAGGTACATATTGGCCAAATTTTGGTTGGGCAACTTTTATAAACAATGGACAACTTTTTCAATGTTTATGCAACTTGGGCCAATAGAAACATAAACCCAAAGACCTCTACTTATCATCAATGAAATTATATGCTTCTTTTTAGATGCTTTATGTTTCTCCATTTATATTAGCATGTATATGCAGTAAAGTTCTATAGTGCAGTGTTTGGAACAACCACTTTTGACTATTAAAGTCAACGTAAACCAAAAACTAATTACTAACCCTTGTAAACGTTATATGGTAACTTGTAAACGGTTTATACCGTTACTAATAACCCACTTACATACTAGAATATAATATCAAAGTAAATATATTTTTGGGTGCAAAATGTGACTAATACCACTATTAAAGTCATACCGAGTTTGACTATTAAAGTCATGCCGAATATGACTATTCAATTTAAAATATTGTGTGGTTTGGTTTTATTTTCAAAACTCAATCCTTATTGAATATGACTGACTTTGTGGTTTGGGTTTACTTAGAACTGTGTGAAAATATTCTGCAGTGTTTCCATGTGACTAAGTTTGTGCTTTGGGTTTTTCTATTTAAGAGTGGGCATAGGGTTTTTCTTTTTTCCACATCTTCTTCCAGATTGTCACATCTCATTCCTCACCTCATATCTTTTTACTTCCCATTGTAGTAAATTTCTTCAGCATTTTTGCATCACTGCCCGAAGAATATGTCTAGTCGTAAAAGACTTAAGAAGATAAACCCTGACGATAGGGAATGGTCCAACAAGGTACTAAGAGAGGTCATATTTCCTGAGATTTATGAGCGATATGGACCAAATGTTGAACCAAATATGCAATTGCCACCTAAAGATCTAGAAGACCTAAGACGGGAAGTATACGGTGAGGAACAACCAGAAGGTGTTAAACCAAGTGGTAGCAATACAATTAAGGTGCCACAGTCACAAGTGGAAGGTACTAGCAGAATGCAATTTCTAGCTTCACAATCAACAATACAATCAACAATACAAGGCAACTTCCGAAGATATATGGGAAACATAAGTATTAGATTGTTTTGTGGTGGGTTTCATTTTTCCATCTTGATAATGTTCAAAAGATGAAACCTTGAAACATGGTTGTAGATTGGTTTACCCTGTTGTGTTGTTATTTGATCATCATTTTTTTTCCATCAGGTAAATTTATATTAATCTCCAACTAATTTGTAGAAAGTGTATAATACAATTTATGACATGGCCAAAGAAACAGAATGTATAACAAAATAAGACATCCAAAATGTGAAAAACACTATACAACTTGTCTGATACAACTCAATGTTGCTGTCCAACATAACCAATTTGCAAAGATTCAAACTCTCATCCAAATTAAACATTCATAATCAAGCGTAAACAATGAATTAAACATACTAATTTTAATTAATATTGATCAAAAGTAAGAAACATTCCATACATAACCTATTTATTTCCATACTAAAAGCATTGAAACACCATAAGCATGAGATACTAGAAAAATACAAACATTCAAACACCAAAACTGTTCGAACCAGAGCTGTATTCCAAGCTTTCATCCCTTTGCCTCCATTCCTTCCTTTCTTTGAGTTGTTGATAGATAATTTCAAGATCACTAATCCGTTTTTCCAAATTTAAAGGATCCCTCTGCCCGATACCATTACCACTTTCCTCCACCTCTTTGTGCTGATCTAAAACCACATTTCGCGGCTCCTCCACCACATTGTGGTTATGGTCCACTACTTTTTGCGGCGGCTCCACCACATTTGGTTGCGCCACCACATTGTCCTCCTGCTGCTCATCTGAATTTTTTTCCTCATCCACTCCAAAAACTTCATCCCAATAAAAATACTGTCTGTGAACCCAGTTAAGTATTTGTGTCCTCATCCAGGGGTTAACCTTTTTATAAGACCCATATTCTGATACGGGTTCATACCCGAATTCATTAAAGACTGCGTCAAACAACAAGGTGTTGTTTAAGATGAAGGCGTATTCTTCAGCATCATTTTGAAACCGTGTATTTGCTGCCATTGTTAATTGTGTATCTTGTAAAGGGAATATGTGTGTTTTTGTGTGTTCTTACCCAAACAATCGAGGGTTTAAATAGCCTGGGGAAGTGGTTCAATGGTTCCCAAGAGGATAGGTGAGAAAAAGGGGGACAAGGACCGCCAAAAGCAAATTTTGAAAACAGCAAAACACAATGGCCTGTGTGCCAACTGCCAACCACCCATTTAGACATCCATTTACTTTTATAGACATCCATTCGAATGCACATATTTAAATATGAATATGATTGAAGTATTCAATATTGAATGAATTTACCTATTGGACTCATTTTTGTACTATATAACCTGTTGTTTAAATATGACTATGATTCAAGTATTCAATATTGAATGAATTTATGTGCAGTGGAGATCCAGTAGAAAAAAGTATATGATATTGAACAAATAGAGAATTAATGTGCCATGAAAAATCATGTCCATACTAAACAACCACAACAAATGGATGAAAGTCGCATTTGCATCAACAATTGAAAAAGGAAAAACCAAAAACTTAATTTTCATTATAATTTAAAGTCATTACAATTTGAGGCTTACAGCCATTTGATAATCAAGCATTCAACATAAACATACAAAAACAAGTACGAAAATATAACCCCAAAAGACAACAATTATGGTGATACTCTAATCTTCATCAGAGGAGAGTTGTTCATGAACCTCCATAAGCTTAGCTTGGCGCTCCTTCTCATGAATCGCGTCACTGATATCATTGATTAGATCGGTCAACAAAAGAATCCTTTTACGCTCCCTTTCCTGTGTTTCAACTAGACAAAGAAGAATTTGAACTGCTTTTTGGTTGAATGAACGCAGATGATGAGTCTCATTGAGTGTAACCTGACGGTCCTCTACTTTCTTTTCGAGTTGATTACGCTCATCCAAGTATATTTTCAAACAACCCTTCTCTCCAGTAATTTCATTGTTGAAATAGAACTTGAATGTTGTTGCCAAATTATAAGACCGAGATGATTCTTTGATTTCATTGATGTTGTTGGAAGAAGTAGAAGCCATGGATAATGGATGACGGTTACAAATATTATTTAGTAACTAAACCAGGAATATAAATAGGGGATGCCATAACTACTCTAGTAACCGACACAGGAAGTTCATCTTCCCCATGCAAAACTATCACTTCACCATTGAAAATAACAAAAGTTTTACATATAACAAAATAAACCCTTGCACATAACATTTTAGTTAAAAAAAAAAGGCCCATGACATACACAAGTTCAACGTATAAAATAAAAGACCCTAAATAAGTACCTAATAAACCAATGAGTGTCGTATCTTATAATATATTTTGGGAACTCAGAATTCTTGGGTAGACTCAATCAATATGGGATGATAAGAAGGAAAAAGAGGATATGGCAAAAAATTGTATTTGCACCAAAGACACTTCTACGACATCCTCTCTTTCCTTCTTATCATTCTATATTAATTGAGTATGGTTAGTGAATGATGGTCTCATTGCTTCGATCCTCAAAACAATGTTAAATGTCTATTGCAACATACTTTGTACAAATGTAATAGGCTAAAATCAACATACTTAACCCTTATGCGTCCCCCCAACAATTCCTTTTGTTTTTTCAACACTCTTTGACCAAAAGGTTGCGCCAACTAAATTGCTACTACAAATAAAAGTTAAACATATTATATTTGTTTTGGTTACATAATGGTTAGACTATTTATTACAGTTATATTAGTGCAGTTATTTTTAACAGTTAATTGCACCTTTTAACATTAAACTAAACGAGAGTAAACATGCATTCATGGCAATCTACTAACTATCTAAAGCATATACTAAGTATCTAAACCTATTCTAAGACTATCTAGACGTAAATTAAGGGTTACCTAGGTCGGCGAAGGGCTAAACTAAGTTTCTAGGGTTTCTTATGCCTCGTACGACTCCAAACCACAACACAACTCAACCAAAGCTTCCTTGCTTGACTCTAACAGCTTAGTATTACAAAAATGAGAAGTAGAAAGGGAGAGGAGAGGTGTGAGGAAGAATGAGAGAGGAGGGGGTATTTATAGTCGCGTATAGGTGGTTTGAGATGAAACGGCTGCCTAGGTGTCACAGAGGGGGAGGGATGAGCAAGCAAAGCTATGGGGGCTGGTGGCAGGTCTAGGAGGTGACAAGGATGAGCTATGGTAGCTAGGGGCTGAGCTCTAGGCCGGTTGTGCTGGTGGTAAGCCATGAGAGGTGGTTCAAGCAAAGGTGGTGACAAGGAGGTGCATCACCTATTTGCTTGGGTGCTTAGAGGTGCTAGGGTGCTAGCTTATGTATATTAAGGTGCTAGGGTGGTTGCTTGTTCATATTAAGGTGTTTAAGTAACATGGTTTAGGTGTTTAGGTCAAGTTTTAATCTAGTTTTGTTTTATAAGTTTTTAGGGTTTTATTTATGTTTTAGTATCTTAATTAAGGTCCTAATGATTTTTAGTAACTATTAGTAGCTTATACTAAGTGATGGTAGCTTATGGTAAAGTTTTAACCTAGTTTTGACCTAGTTTCGGGAAGTTATGACCTAATTAAGGTTTTGTGCTTATATGACTTGAACCTAAGTTTCTAGGGGTTGTACTATATCCTAAGGGTTCTAATATATCCTAAGGTATCTATTCTAACTTATATCTAAGTCCTAAGCACTTTGCATGTAAGTTCAGATAGGCAGTTAGGGTTTTAAAACTAATTGAAAACACGTAGGTGCATTTAGGGTCTTCTAGCAAGTATAGGGTAGTATAGTACTAGTTTTCTTAGTGAAAATATGTTTATTACCTTGACTTGACATACTGGGATGTTTACATCAAGTAAAAATAGTAGTGGTTGGCATAGGTGGATACGTGAGCTTGTCTGAGTGTTAGTTAGGTTATAATGATATATTAAAGCAAAAATTTTACTTGGGAAAAATCCTATAGGCATTTCTAATCCTAGTGTGCTCAAATAAGGGCCTAAGTTAAGTTAGTAAGGCATTTCTAATCCTAGGGTGATAGTTAGGGCCTAATCTAAGTTAGTAAGGTATTCTAACCTAAAGGGAAGTTAGTGGTTTGTGACACGTTCCCAAGGTGATTGCTCATGGCGAGTATTTTCAAGAACGGAGTTGTGCACTGGTCCCACGGATGGCGCAAACTTGATAGTACAAAAAGTGTGATTGGGTTAAGACTATGCTTAGTCCAGGTTGGGCTGATCTTGATGGATCGTCCGTTGTATAGTTTATGCACTAATCCAAGTAGAGGAATGAGTTCCTGCACAAGTAGAAGCACACCGTTAGCCTTATCGTAGGGACGGACCCCACGATTAAGCTCCGGCGTGAGAATAAGTATTTATGTTGTGAGAGAAATATCCGTGTGTTGGGATGAGTGAGAAAGTCATACCTCGAAAGTGTGAATTGGGGTTTCCTTTTATAGGTGGTGGAAATATTAGGGTTTCCTAATATTTCGCATATTGATGTAGTGGCAAGAGTGGGACCCTTGTCGGTCAAGGGTCCGCAGCTTAATCAATGTTTGCGGACATAGGTGGATTTCCGGATCGGGGTCCAGTCCGTAAGCGTACTTCGGGAGTGTCGCTTGTATGTGTCCTAGTTTGTCCGGATTGTGCCATGCTTGTATCATGGGCTTTATTGACTTGCTGGGCCAGAGCCCAATTTGTTCATTGAGCCAGAGCCCAGTTTGCTCGTTGGGCCAGAGGCCATTTTGTTTGTAGGGCCGGAGCCCGTTTTGTCTGTCGGGCTGGAGCCCGGTTCGTATAGTACGGTCTAGGCCCATTAAGCCTGCTGTCCGTACTATACGTCATCAGGAGCATTTATGGAACTTTAATGTTTAGTTTTTAATTATTATTTCTTGTTTACGTATTAAGTTTTATATTTTTATGTAACTTTTTTTTTATTATTAATGTAATGTGTGTTTTTTTAATTAATGAAGTTTATTTTAGTTAATATTGTGTATGTTTTATTTCATGTAAAAGAGAAAAAAAACGGCCGACGGCACCAGAATTTCTGGTGGCAACGGATACGGCCAGAATATCGTAACGTTAGATTTTTGGTGCCATGAAGAGTTTTGCTGACGTGACAGCACCTTTTGGGCCACGGCTT